>OW679195.1:3123139-3484148 GCA_940337035.1 Agriotes lineatus
AGTTTACCGGTGTTTCTGTACAATCTTTAGCATTCTGCAATAACTGTCTATTAATTATAATATGTTACGTACTGCTAGTAGCATTTTGAGGTCATTAAGAAATCGCATTCAATCACCGAAATAGCATTACTAAAATTTAAAAATCTAAGAGCGTTTCTACTATAGAAATAAATTCCAAAACGTCTCAGATAGTCCGCCAGAGCGTTTACAGGCTCTAGCATGCCATTGTGTCTATTTCTAAAAAGTAGGTGCCATTCTGATGCATTTAAAATTAGTTTACCGGTGTTTCTGTACAATCTTTAGCATTCTGCAATTACTGTCTATTAATTATAATATGCTACGTACTGCTAGTAGCATTTTGAGGTCATTAAGAAATCGCATTCAAACACCGAAATACCGTTACTAAAATTTAAAAAATCTAAAAGCGTTTCTACTATAGAAATGATATCCAAAACGTCTTAGATGGTTTTCCAGAGCGTTTACAGGGTCTAGCATGCCATTTTGTCTACTACTCAAATAGTGGGTGCCATTCTGATGCATTTAAAATTAGTTAACAGTTGTTTCTGTACAATCTTTAGCATTCTGCAATTACTGTCTATTAATTATAATATGTTACGTACTGCTAG
Source organism: Agriotes lineatus (assembly GCA_940337035.1). Classification (NCBI taxonomy): domain Eukaryota; kingdom Metazoa; phylum Arthropoda; class Insecta; order Coleoptera; family Elateridae; genus Agriotes; species Agriotes lineatus. The sequence continues at coordinate 3,123,766 of OW679195.1, forward strand.
TAGCATTTTGACGTCATTAAAAAATCGCATTCAAACACCTAAATACCGTTACTAAAATTTAAAAAATCTAAAAGCGTTTCTACTATGGAAATAAATTCCAAAACGTCTCAGATAGTCCGCCAGAGCGTTTACAGGCTCTAGCATGCCATTTTGTCTACTTCTAAAATGGTAGGTGCTATTCTGATGCATTTAAAGTTAGTTAACAGTTGTTTCTGTACAATCTTTAGCATTTTGCAATTACTGTCTATTAATTATAATATGTTACGTACTGCTAGTAGCATTTTGACGTCATTAAAAAATCGCATTCAAACACCGAAATACCGTTACTAAAATTTAAAAAATCTAAAAGCGTTTCTACTATAGAAATAAATTCCAAAACGTCTCAGATAGTCCGCCAGAGCGTTTACAGGCTCTAGCATGCCATTGTGTCTATTTCTAAAAACTAAGTGCCATTCTGATGCATTTAAAATTAGTTTACAGGTGTTTTTGTACAATCTTTAGTATTCTGCAATTACTGTCTATTAATTATAATATGCTACGTACTGCTAGTAGCATTTTGAGGTCATTAAGAAATCGCATTCAAACGCCGAAATACAGTTACTAAAATTTAAAAAATCTAGCGTTTCTACTATCGAAATGATATCCAAAACGTCTTAGATGGTTTTCCAGAGCGTTTACAGGGTCTAGCATGCCATTTTGTCTACTACTCAAATAGTGGGTGCCATTCTGATGCATTTAAAATTAGTTAACAGTTGTTTCTGTACAATCTTTAGCATTCTGCAATTACTGTCTATTAATTATAATATGTTACGTACTGCTAGTAGCATTTTGACGTCATTAAGAAATCGCATTCAATCACCGAAATACCGTTACTAAAATTTAAAAAATCTAAAAGCGGTTCTACTATAGAAATAAATTCCAAAACGTCTCAGATAGTCCGCCAGAGCGTTTACAGGCTCTAGCATGCCATTTTGTCTACTTCTAAAATGGTAGGTGCCATTCTGATGCATTTAAAATTAGTTAACAGTTGTTTCTGTACAATCTTTAGCATTTTGCAATTACTGTCTATTAATTATAATATGTTACGTACTGCTAGTAGGATTTTGAGGTCATTAAGAAATCGCATTCAAACACCGAAATAGCATTACTAAAATTTAAAAATCTAAGAGCGTTTCTACTATAGAAATAAATTCCAAAACGTCTCAGATAGTACGCCAGAGCGTTTACAGGCTCTCGCATGCCATTGTGTCTATTTCTAAAAAGTAGGTGCCATTCTGATGCATTTAAAATTAGTTAACAGTTGTTTCTGTACAATCTTTAGCATTCTGCAATTACTGTCTATTAATTATAATATGTTACGTACTGCTAGTAGCATTTTGACGTCATTAAGAAATCGCATTCAAACACCGAAATACCGTTACTAAAATTTAAAAAATCTAAAAGCGTTTCTACTATAGAAATAAATTCCAAAACGTCTCAGATAGTCCGCCAGAGCGTTTACAGGCTCTAGCATGCCATTTTGTCTACTTCTAATATGGTAGGTGCCATTCTGATGCATTTAAAATTAGTTAACAGTTGTTTCTGTACAATCTTTAGCATTTTGCAATTACTGTCTATTAATTATAATATATTACGTACTGCTAGTAGCATTTTGAGGTCATTAAGAAATCGCATTCAAACACCGAAATAGCATTACTAAAATTTAAAAATTCTAAGAGCGTTTCTACTATACAAATAAATTAGAAAACGTCTCAGATAGTCCGCCAGAGCGTTTACAGGCTCTCGCATGCCATTGTGTCTATTTCTAAAAAGTAGGTGCCATTCTGATGCATTTAAAATTAGTTTACAGGTGTTTTTGTACAATCTTTAGCATTCTGCAATTACTGTCTATTAATTATAATATGCTACGTACTGCTAGTAGCATTTGAGGTCATTAAGAAACCGCATTCAAACACCGAAATACAGTTACTAAAATTTAAAAAATCTAAAAGCGTTTCTACTATCGAAATGATATCCAAAACGTCTTAGATGGTTTTCCAGAGCGTTTACAGGGTCTAGCATGCCATTTTGTCTACTACTCAAATAGTGGGTGCCATTCTGATGCATTTAAAATTAGTTAACAGTTGTTTCTGTACAATCTTTAGCATTCTGCAATTACTCTCTATTAATTATAATATGTTACGTACTGCTAGTAGCATTTTGACGTCATTAAGAAATCGCATTCAATCACCGAAATACCGTTACTAAAATTTAAAAAATCTAAAGCGGTTCTACTATAGAAATAAATTCCAAAACGTCTCAGATAGTCCGCCAGAGCGTTTACAGGCTCTAGCATGCCATTTTGTCTACTTCTAAAATGGTAGGTGCCATTCTGATGCATTTAAAATTAGTTAACAGTTGTTTCTGTACAATCTTTAGCATTCTGCAATTACTGTCTATTAATTATAATATGTTACGTACTGCTAGTAGCATTTTGACGTCATTAAGAAATCGCATTCAAACACCGAAATACCGTTACTAAAATTTAAAAAATCTAAAAGCGTTTCTACTATAGAAATAAATTCCAAAACGTCTCAGATAGTCCGCCAGAGCGTTTACAGGCTCTAGCATGCCATTTTGTCTACTTCTAAAATGGTAGGTGCCATTCTGATGCATTTAAAATTAGTTAACAGTTGTTTCTGTACAATCTTTAGCATTTTGCAATTACTGTCTATTAATTATAATATATTACGTACTGCTAGTAGCATTTTGAGGTCATTAAGAAATCGCATTCAAACACCGAAATAGCATTACTAAAATTTAAAAATTCTAAGAGCGTTTCTACTATAGAAATAAATTCCAAAACGTCTCAGATAGTCCGCCAGAGCGTTTACAGGCTCTCGCATGCCATTGTGTCTATTTCTAAAAAGTAGGTGCCATTCTGATGCATTTAAAATTAGTTTACAGGTGTTTTTGTACAATCTTTAGCATTCTGCAATTACTGTCTATTAATTATAATATGCTACGTACTGCTAGTAGCATTTTGAGGTCATTAAGAAACCGCATTCAAACACCGAAATACAGTTACTAAAATTTAAAAAATCTAAAAGCGTTTCTACTATCGAAATGATATCCAAAACGTCTTAGATGATTTTCCAGAGCGTTTACAGATTCTAGCATGCCATTTTGTCTACTACTCAAATAGTGGGTGCCATTCTGATGCATTTAAAATTAGTTAACAGTTGTTTCTGTACAATCTTTAGCATTCTGCAATTACTGTCTATTAATTATAATATGCTACGTACTGCTAGTAGCATTTTGAGGTCATTAAGAAACCGCATTCAAACACCGAAATACCGTTACTAAAATTTAAAAAATCTAAAAGCGTTTCTACTATCGAAATGATATCCAAAACGTCTTAGATGATTTTCCAGAGCGTTTACAGATTCTAGCATGCCATTTTGTTTACTACTCAAATAGTGGGTGCCATTCTGATGCATTTAAAATTAGCTAACAGTTGTTTCTGTACAATCTTTAGCATTCTGCAATTACTGTCTATTAATTATAATATATTACGTACCGCTAGTAGCATTTTGAGGCCATGAAGCAGTCGCACCCAAACATCGAAACAGCGCTACTAAAATTTAAAAAATCAAACAGCGTTTCTACTATCGAAATAAACTCCAAAACGTCTCAGATAGTCCGCCAGAGCGTTTACAGGCTCGAGCATGCCACTTTGTCTACTTCTAAAACAGTAGGTGCCATTTTGATGAGTTTCAAATTAGTTTACAGTTGTTTTTGTAAAATCTTTAACATTCTGCAATTACTGTCTATTAATTATAATATGTTATGTACTGCTAATAGCATTTTGAGGTCATTAAGAAATCGCATTCAAACACCGAAATACAGTTACTAAAATTTAAAAAATTTAAAAGCGTTTCTACTATCGAAATGATATCCAAAACGTCTTAAATGGTTTTCCAGAGCGTTTACAGGGTCTAGAATGCCATTTTGTCTACTACTCAACTAGTGGGTGCTATTCTGATGCATTTAAAATTAGTTAACAGTTGTTTCTGTACAATCTTTAGCATTCTGCAATTACTGTCTATTAATTATAATATGTTAAGTATTGCTAGTAGCATTTTGAGGTCATTAAGAAATCGCATTCAAACACCGAAATAGCGTTACTAAAATTTAAAAATCTAAGAGCGTTTCTCCTATCGAAATAAATTCCAAAACGTCTCAGCTAGTCCGCCAGAGCGTTTACAGGCTCTAGCATGCCATTGAGTCTATTTCTAAAACAGTAGGTGCCTTTCTGATAAATTTCAATTAGTTTACAGTTGTTTTTGTAAAATCTTTAGCATTCTGCAATTACTGTCTATCAATTAAACTATGTTACGTACTGCTAGTAGCATTTTGAGGTCATTAAGAAATTGCATTCAAACACCGAAGTAGCGTTACTAAAATTTTAAAAATCTAAGAGCGTTTCTACTATAGAAATAAATTCCAAAACGTCTCAGATAGTCCGCCAGAGCCTTTACAGGCTCTATCATGCCATTTTGTCTATTTCTAAAACAGTAGGTGCCATTCTGATGAGTTTCAAATTAGTTTACAGTTGTTTTTGTAAAATCTTTAGCATTCTGCAATTACTGTCAATCAATTAAAATATGTTACGTACTGCTAGTAGCATTTTGAGGTCATTAAGAAATCGCATTCAAACACCGAAATACAGTTACTAAAATTTAAAAAATCTAAAAGCGTTTCTACTATTGAAATGATATCCAAAACGTCTTAGATGGTTTTCCAGAGCGTTTACAGGGTCTAGCATGCCATTTTGTCTACTTCTAAAACAGTAGGTGCCATTCTGATGAGTTTCAAATTAGTTTACAGTTGTTACTGTACAATGATTAGCATTCTGCAATTACTGTCTATTAATTATAATATATTACGTACCGCTAGTAGCATTTTGAGGCCATGAAGCAGTCGCACCCAAACATCGAAACAGCGCTACTAAATTTAAAAAATCAAACAGCGTTTCTACTATCGAAATAAACTCCAAAACGTCTCAGATAGTCCGCCAGAGCGTTTACAGGCTCTAGCATGCCATTTTGTCTACTTCTAAAACAGTAGGTGCCATTTTGATGAGTTTCAAATTAGTTTACAGTTGTTTTTGTAAAATCTTTAGCATTCTGCAATTACTGTCTATTAATTATAATATGCTACGTACTGCTAGTAGCATTTTGAGGTCATTAAGAAACCGCATTCAAACACCGAAATACCGTTACTAAAATTTAAAAAATCTAAAAGCGTTTCTACTATCGAAATGATATCCAAAACGTCTTAGATGATTTTCCAGAGCGTTTACAGATTCTAGCATGCCATTTTGTTTACTACTCAAATAGTGGGTGCCATTCTGATGCATTTAAAATTAGTTAACAGTTGTTTCTGTACAATCTTTAGCATTCTGCAATTACTGTCTATTAATTATAATATATTACGTACCGCTAGTAGCATTTTGAGGCCATGAAGCAGTCGCACCCAAACATCGAAACAGCGCTACTAAAATTTAAAAAATCAAACAGCGTTTCTACTATCGAAATAAACTCCAAAACGTCTCAGATAGTCCGCCAGAGCGTTTACAGGCTCGAGCATGCCACTTTGTCTACTTCTAAAACAGTAGGTGCCATTTTGATGAGTTTCAAATTAGTTTACAGTTGTTTTTGTAAAATCTTTAACATTCTGCAATTACTGTCTATTAATTATAATATGTTATGTACTGCTAATAGCATTTTGACGTCATTAAGAAATCGCACTCAAACACCGAAATACCGTTACTAAAAGTTAAAAAATCTAAAAGCGTTTCTACTATCGAAATGATATCCAAAACGTCTTAGATTGTTTGCCAGAGCGTTTACAGGGTCTAGCATGCCATTTTGTCGACTTCTAAAACAGTAGGTGCCATTTTGATGAGTTTCAAATTAGTTAACAGTTGTTTCTGTACAATCTTTAGCATTCTGCAATTACTGTCTATTAATTATAATATATTACGTACTGCTAGTAGCATTTTGACACCATTAAGAAATCGCATTCAAACACCGAAATAGCGTTACTAAAATTTAAAAATCTAAGAGCGTTTCTACTATCGAAATAAATTCCAAAACGTCTCAGATAGTCCGCCAGAGCGTTTACAGGCTATAGCATGCCATTGTGTCTATTTCTAAAACAGTAGGTGCCATTCTGATGAATTTCAAATTAGTTTACAGTTGTTTTTGTAAAATCTTTAGCATTCTGCAATTACTGTCTATCAATTAAACTATGTTACGTACTGCTAGTAGCATTTTGAGGTCATTAAGAAATCGCATTCAAACACCGAAATAGCGTTACTAAAATTTTAAAAATCTAAGAGCGTTTCTACTATCGAAATAAATTCCAAAACGTCTCAGATAGTCCGCCAGAGCGTTTACAGGCTCTATCATGCCATTTTGTTTATTTCTAAAACAGTAGGTGCCATTCTGATGAGTTTCAAATTAGTTTACAGTTGTTTTTGTAAAATCTTTAGCATTCTGCAATTACTGTCAATCAATTAAAATATGTTACGTACTGCTAGTAGCATTTTGAGGTCATTAAGAAATCGCATTCAAACACCGAAATACAGTTACTAAAATTTAAAAAATTTAAAAGCGTTTCTACTATCGAAATGATATCCAAAACGTCTTAAATGGTTTTCCAGGGCGTTTACAGGGTCTAGAATGCCATTTTGTCTACTACTCAACTAGTGGGTGCTATTCTGATGCATTTAAAATTAGTTAACAGTTGTTTCTGTACAATCTTTAGCATTCTGCAATTACTGTCTATTAATTATAATATGTTAAGTATTGCTAGTAGCATTTTGAGGTCATTAAGAAATCGCATTCAAACACCGAAATAGCGTTACTAAAATTTAAAAATCTAAGAGCGTTTCTCCTATCGAAATAAATTCCAAAACGTCTCAGCTAGTCCGCCAGAGCGTTTACAGGCTCTAGCATGCCATTGAGTCTATTTCTAAAACAGTAGGTGCCTTTCTGATAAATTTCAAATTAGTTTACAGTTGTTTTTGTAAAATCTTTAGCATTCTGCAATTACTGTCTATCAATTAAACTATGTTACGTACTGCTAGTAGCATTTTGAGGTCATTAAGAAATCGCATTCAAACACCGAAATACAGTTACTAAAATTTAAAAAATCTAAAAGCGTTTCTACTATTGAAATGATATCCAAAACGTCTTAGATGGTTTTCCAGAGCGTTTACAGGGTCTAGCATGCCATTTTGTCTACTTCTAAAATGATAGGTGCCATTCTGATGCATTTAAAATTAGTTAACAGTTGTTTCTGTACAATCTTTAGCATTTTGCAATTACTGTCTATTAATTATAATATATTACGTACTGCTAGTAGCATTTTGACGTCATAAGAAATCGCATTCAAACACCGAAATACAGTTACTAAAATTTAAAAAATCTAAAAGCGTTTCTACTATAGAAATAAATTCCAAAACGTCTCAGATAGTCCGCCAGAGCGTTTACAGGCGCTAGCATGCCATTTTGTCTACTTCTAAAATGGTAGGTGCCATTCTGATGCATTTAAAATTAGTTAACAGTTGTTTCTGTACAATCTTTAGCATTTTGCAATTACTGTCTATTAATTATAATATATTACGTACTGCTAGTAGCATTTTGAGGTCATTAAGAAATCGCATTCAAACACCGAAATAGCATTACTAAAATTTAAAAATTCTAAGAGCGTTTCTACTATAGAAATAAATTCCAAAACGTCTCAGATAGTCCGCCAGAGCGTTTACAGGCTCTAGCATGCCATTGTGTCTATTTCTAAAACAGTAGGTGCCATTCTGATGAATTTCAAATTAGTTTACAGTTGTTTTTGTACAATCTTTAGCATTCTGCAATTACTGTCTATTAATTATAATATGTTAAGTATTGCTAGTAGCATTTTGAGGTCATTAAGAAATCGCATTCAAACACCGAAATAGCGTTACTAAAATTTTAAAAATCTAAGATCGTTTCTACTATCGAAATAAATTCCAAAACGTCTCAGATAGTCCGCCAGAGCGTTTACAGGCTCTATCATGCCATTTTGTCTATTTCTAAAACAGTAGGTGCCATTCTGATGAGTTTCAAATTAGTTTACAGTTGTTTTTGTAAAATCTTTAGCATTCTGCAATTACTGTCAATCAATTAAAATATGTTACGTACTGCTAGTAGCATTTTGAGGTCATTAAGAAATCGCATTCAAACACCGAAATACAGTTACTAAAATTTAAAAAATCTAAAAGCGTTTCTACTATTGAAATGATATCCAAAACGTCTTAGATGGTTTTCCAGAGCGTTTACAGGGTCTAGCATGCCATTTTGTCTACTTCTAAAATGATAGGTGCCATTCTGATGCATTTAAAATTAGTTAACAGTTGTTTCTGTACAATCTTTAGCATTTTGCAATTACTGTCTATTAATTATAATATATTACGTACTGCTAGTAGCATTTTGACGTCATAAGAAATCGCATTCAAACACCGAAATACAGTTACTAAAATTTAAAAAATCTAAAAGCGTTTCTACTATTGAAATGATATCCAAAACGTCTTAGATGGTTTTCCAGAGCGTTTACAGGGTCTAGCATGCCATTTTGTCTACTTCTAAAATGGTAGGTGCCATTCTGATGCATTTAAAATTAGTTAACAGTTGTTTCTGTACAATCTTTAGCATTTTGCAATTACTGTCTATTAATTATAATATATTACGTACTGCTAGTAGCATTTTGAGGTCATTAAGAAATCGCATTCAAACACCGAAATAGCATTACTAAAATTTAAAAATTCTAAGAGCGTTTCTACTATAGAAATAAATTCCAAAACGTCTCAGATAGTCCGCCAGAGCGTTTACAGGCTCTCGCATGCCATTGTGTCTATTTCTAAAAAGTAGGTGCCATTCTGATGCATTTAAAATTAGTTTACAGGTGTTTTTGTACAATCTTTAGCATTCTGCAATTACTGTCTATTAATTATAATATGCTACGTACTGCTAGTAGCATTTTGAGGTCATTAAGAAACCGCATTCAAACACCGAAATACAGTTACTAAAATTTAAAAAATCTAAAAGCGTTTCTACTATCGAAATGATATCCAAAACGTCTTAGATGATTTTCCAGAGCGTTTACAGATTCTAGCATGCCATTTTGTCTACTACTCAAATAGTGGGTGCCATTCTGATGCATTTAAAATTAGTTAACAGTTGTTTCTGTACAATCTTTAGCATTCTGCAATTACTGTCTATTAATTATAATATGCTACGTACTGCTAGTAGCATTTTGAGGTCATTAAGAAACCGCATTCAAACACCGAAATACAGTTACTAAAATTTAAAAAATCTAAAAGCGTTTCTACTATCGAAATGATATCCAAAACGTCTTAGATGATTTTCCAGAGCGTTTACAGATTCTAGCATGCCATTTTGTCTACTACTCAAATAGTGGGTGCCATTCTGATGCATTTAAAATTAGTTAACAGTTGTTTCTGTACAATCTTCAGCATTCTGCAATTACTGTCTATTAATTATAATATATTACGTACCGCTAGTAGCATTTTGAGGCCATGAAGCAGTCGCACCCAAACATCGAAACAGCGCTACTAAGATTTAAAAAATCAAACAGCGTTTCTACTATCGAAATAAACTCCAAAACGTCTCAGATAGTCCGCCAGAGCGTTTACAGGCTCGAGCATGCCACTTTGTCTACTTCTAAAACAGTAGGTGCCATTTTGATGAGTTTCAAATTAGTTTACAGTTGTTTTTGTAAAATCTTTAACATTCTGCAATTACTGTCTATTAATTATAATATGTTATGTACTGCTAATAGCATTTTGACGTCATTAAGAAATCGCACTCAAACACCGAAATACCGCTACTAAAAGTTAAAAAATCTAAAAGCGTTTCTACTATCGAAATGATATCCAAAACGTCTTAGATTGTTTGCCAGAGCGTTTACAGGGTCTAGCATGCCATTTTGTCTACTTCTAAAACAGTAGGTGTCATTTTGATGAGTTTCAAATTAGTTAACAGTTGTTTCTGTACAATCTTTAGCATTCTGCAATTACTGTCTATTAATTATAATATATTACGTACTGCTAGTAGCATTTTGACACCATTAAGAAATCGCATTCAAACACCGAAATAGCGTTACTAAAATTTAAAAATCTAAGAGCGTTTCTACTATCGAAATAAATTCCAAAACGTCTCAGATAGTCCGCCAGAGCGTTTACAGGCTATAGCAGGCCATTGTGTCTATTTCTAAAACAGTAGGTGCCATTCTGATGAATTTCAAATTAGTTTACAGTTGTTTTTGTAAAATCTTTAGCATTCTGCAATTACTGTCTATCAATTAAACTATGTTACGTACTGCTAGTAGCATTTTGAGGTCATTAAGAAATCGCATTCAAACACCGAAATAGCGTTACTAAAATTTTAAAAATCTAAGAGCGTTTCTACTATAGAAATAAATTCCAAAACGTCTCAGATAGTCCGCCAGAGCCTTTACAGGCTCTATCATGCCATTTTGTCTATTTCTAAAACAGTAGGTGCCATTCTGATGAGTTTCAAATTAGTTTACAGTTTTTTTGTAAAATCTTTAGCATTCTGCAACTACTGTCAATCAATTAAAATATGTTACGTACTGCTAGTAGCATTTTGAGGTCATTAAGAAATCGCATTCAAACACCGAAATACAGTTACTAAAATTTAAAAAATTTAAAAGCGTTTCTACTATCGAAATGATATCCAAAACGTCTTAAATGGTTTTCCAGAGCGTTTACAGGGTCTAGAATGCCATTTTGTCTACTACTCAACTAGTGGGTGCTATTCTGATGTATTTAAAATTAGTTAACAGTTGTTTCTGTACAATCTTTAGCATTCTGCAATTACTGTCTATTAATTATAATATGTTAAGTATTGCTAGTAGCATTTTGAGGTCATTAAGAAATCGCATTCAAACACCGAAATAGAGTTACTAAAATTTAAAAATCTAAGAGCGTTTCTCCTATCGAAATAAATTCCAAAACGTCTCAGCTAGTCCGCCAGAGCGTTTACAGGCTCTAGCATGCCATTGAGTCTATTTCTAAAACAGTAGGTGCCTTTCTGATAAATTTCAAATTAGTTTACAGTTGTTTTTGTAAAATCTTTAGCATTCTGCAATTACTGTCTATCAATTAAACTATGTTACGTACTGCTAGTAGCATTTTGAGGTCATTAAGAAATCGCATTCAAACACCGAAGTAGCGTTACTAAAATTTTAAAAATCTAAGAGCGTTTCTACTATAGAAATAAATTCCAAAACGTCTCAGATAGTCCGCCAGAGCCTTTACAGGCTCTATCATGCCATTTTGTCTATTTCTAAAACAGTAGGTGCCATTCTGATGAGTTTCAAATTAGTTTACAGATTTTTTGTAAAATCTTTAGCATTCTGCAATTACTGTCAATCAATTAAAATATGTTACGTACTGCTAGTAGCATTTTGAGGTCATTAAGAAATCGCATTCAAACACCGAAATACAGTTACTAAAATTTAAAAAATTTAAAAGAGTTTCTACTATCGAAATGATATCCAAAACGTCTTAAATGGTTTTCCAGAGCGTTTACAGGGTCTAGAATGCCATTTTGTCTACTACTCAACTAGTGGGTGCTATTCTGATGCATTTAAAATTAGTTAACAGTTGTTTCTGTACAATCTTTAGCATTCTGCAATTACTGTCTATTAATTATAATATGTTAAGTATTGCTAGTAACATTTTGAGGTCATTAAGAAATCGCATTCAAACACCGAAATAGCGTTACTAAAATTTTAAAAATCTAAGTTCGTTTCTACTATCGAAATAAATTCCAAAACGTCTCAGATAGTCCGCCAGAGCGTTTACAGGCTCTATCATGCCATTTTGTCTATTTCTAAAACAGTAGGTGCCATTCTGATGAGTTTCAAATTAGTTTACAGTTGTTTTTGTAAAATCTTTAGCATTCTGCAATTACTGTCAATCAATTAAAATATGTTACGTACTGCTAGTAGCATTTTGAAGTCATTAAGAAATCGCATTCAAACACCGAAATACAGTTACTAAAATTTAAAAAATCTAAAAGCGTTTCTACTATTGAAATGATATCCAAAACGTCTTAGATGGTTTTCCAGAGCGTTTACAGGGTCTAGCATGCCATTTTGTCTACTTCTAAAATGATAGGTGCCATTCTGATGCATTTAAAATTAGTTAACAGTTGTTTCTGTACAATCTTTAGCATTTTGCAATTACTGTCTATTAATTATAATATATTACGTACTGCTAGTAGCATTTTGACGTCATAAGAAATCGCATTCAAACACCGAAATACAGTTACTAAAATTTAAAAAATCTAAAAGCGTTTCTACTATAGAAATAAATTCCAAAACGTCTCAGATAGTCCGCCAGAGCGTTTACAGGCGCTAGCATGCCATTTTGTCTACTTCTAAAATGGTAGGTGCCATTCTGATGCATTTAAAATTAGTTAACAGTTGTTTCTGTACAATCTTTAGCATTTTGCAATTACTGTCTATTAATTATAATATATTACGTACTGCTAGTAGCATTTTGAGGTCATTAAGAAATCGCATTCAAACACCGAAATAGCATTACTAAAATTTAAAAATTCTAAGAGCGTTTCTACTATAGAAATAAATTCCAAAACGTCTCAGATAGTCCGCCAGAGCGTTTACAGGCTCTAGCATGCCATTGTGTCTATTTCTAAAACAGTAGGTGCCATTCTGATGAATTTCAAATTAGTTTACAGTTGTTTTTGTACAATCTTTAGCATTCTGCAATTACTGTCTATTAATTATAATATGTTAAGTATTGCTAGTAGCATTTTGAGGTCATTAAGAAATCGCATTCAAACACCGAAATAGCGTTACTAAAATTTTAAAAATCTAAGATCGTTTCTACTATCGAAATAAATTCCAAAACGTCTCAGATAGTCCGCCAGAGCGTTTACAGGCTCTATCATGCCATTTTGTCTATTTCTAAAACAGTAGGTGCCATTCTGATGAGTTTCAAATTAGTTTACAGTTGTTTTTGTAAAATCTTTAGCATTCTGCAATTACTGTCAATCAATTAAAATATGTTACGTACTGCTAGTAGCATTTTGAGGTCATTAAGAAATCGCATTCAAACACCGAAATACAGTTACTAAAATTTAAAAAATCTAAAAGCGTTTCTACTATTGAAATGATATCCAAAACGTCTTAGATGGTTTTCCAGAGCGTTTACAGGGTCTAGCATGCCATTTTGTCTACTTCTAAAATGATAGGTGCCATTCTGATGCATTTAAAATTAGTTAACAGTTGTTTCTGTACAATCTTTAGCATTTTGCAATTACTGTCTATTAATTATAATATATTACGTACTGCTAGTAGCATTTTGACGTCATAAGAAATCGCATTCAAACACCGAAATACAGTTACTAAAATTTAAAAAATCTAAAAGCGTTTCTACTATAGAAATAAATTCCAAAACGTCTCAGATAGTCCGCCAGAGCGTTTACAGGCGCTAGCATGCCATTTTGTCTACTTCTAAAATGGTAGGTGCCATTCTGATGCATTTAAAATTAGTTAACAGTTGTTTCTGTACAATCTTTAGCATTTTGCAATTACTGTCTATTAATTATAATATATTACGTACTGCTAGTAGCATTTTGAGGTCATTAAGAAATCGCATTCAAACACCGAAATAGCATTACTAAAATTTAAAAATTCTAAGAGCGTTTCTACTATAGAAATAAATTCCAAAACGTCTCAGATAGTCCGCCAGAGCGTTTACAGGCTCTCGCATGCCATTGTGTCTATTTCTAAAAAGTAGGTGCCATTCTGATGCATTTAAAATTAGTTTACAGGTGTTTTTGTACAATCTTTAGCATTCTGCAATTACTGTCTATTAATTATAATATGCTACGTAATGCTAGTAGCATTTTGAGGTCATTAAGAAATCGCATTCAAACACCGAAATACAGTTACTAAAATTTAAAAAATCTAAAAGCGTTTCTACTATCAAAATGATATCCAAAACGTCTTAGATGGTTTTCCAGAGCGTTTACAGGGTCTAGCATGCCATTTTGTCTACTTCTAAAACAGTAGGTGCCATTCTGATGAGTTTCAAATTAGTTTACAGTTGTTACTGTACAATGATTAGCATTCTGCAATTACTGTCTATTAATTATAATATATTACGTACCGCTAGTAGCATTTTGAGGCCATGAAGCAGTCGCACCCAAACATCGAAACAGCGCTACTAAAATTTAAAAAATCAAACAGCGTTTCTACTATCGAAATAAACTCCAAAACGTCTCAGATAGTCCGCCAGAGCGTTTACAGGCTCTAGCATGCCATTTTGTCTACTTCTAAAACAGTAGGTGCCATTTTGATGAGTTTCAAATTAGTTTACAGTTGTTTTTGTAAAATCTTTAACATTCTGCAATTACTGTCTATTAATTATAATATATTACGTACTGCTAGTAGCATTTTGACGTCATTAAGAAATCACATTCAAACACCGAAATAGCGTTACTAAAATTTAAAAAATCTAAAAGCGTTTCTACTATCGGAATGATATCCAAAACGTCTTAGATTGTTTGCCAGAACGTTTACAGGGTCTAGCATGCCATTTTGTCTACTTCTAAAACAGTAGGTGCCATTTTGATGAGTTTCAAATTAGTTTACAGTTGTTTTTGTAAAATCTTTAACATTCTGCAATTACTGTCTATTAATTATAATATATTACGTACTGCTAGTAGCATTTTGACGTCATTAAGAAATCACATTCAAACACCGAAATAGCGTTACTAAAATTTAAAAAATCTAAAAGCGTTTCTACTATCGAAATGATATCCAAAACGTCTAAGATTGTTTGCCAGAACGTTTACAGGCTCTAGCATGCCATTTTGTCTACTTCTAAAACAGTAGGTGCCATTTTGATGAGTTTCAAATTAGTTTACAGTTGTTTTTGTAAAATCTTTAACATTCTGCAATTACTGTCTATTAATTATAATATATTACGTACTGCTAGTAGCATTTTGACGTCATTAAGAAATCGCACTCAAACACCGAAATACCGTTACTAAAATTTAAAAAATCTAAAAGCGTTTCTACTATCGAAATGATATCCAAAACGTCTTAGATTGTTTGCCAGAGCGTTTACAGGGTCTAGCATGCCATTTTGTCTACTTCTAAAACAGTAGGTGCCATTTTGATAAGTTTCAAATTAGTTAACAGTTATTTCTGTACAATCTTTAGCATTCTGCAATTACTGTCTATTAATTATAATATATTACGTACTGCTAGTAGCATTTTGACGTCATTAAGAAATCACATTCAAACACCGAAGTAGCGTTACTAAAATTTTAAAAATCTAAGAGCGTTTCTACTATAGAAATAAATTCCAAAACGTCTCAGATAGTCCGCCAGAGCCTTTACAGGCTCTATCATGCCATTTTGTCTATTTCTAAAACAGTAGGTGCCATTCTGATGAGTTTCAAATTAGTTTACAGATTTTTTGTAAAATCTTTAGCATTCTGCAATTACTGTCAATCAATTAAAATATGTTACGTACTGCTAGTAGCATTTTGAGGTCATTAAGAAATCGCATTCAAACACCGAAATACAGTTACTAAAATTTAAAAAATTTAAAAGAGTTTCTACTATCGAAATGATATCCAAAACGTCTTAAATGGTTTTCCAGAGCGTTTACAGGGTCTAGAATGCCATTTTGTCTACTACTCAACTAGTGGGTGCTATTCTGATGCATTTAAAATTAGTTAACAGTTGTTTCTGTACAATCTTTAGCATTCTGCAATTACTGTCTATTAATTATAATATGTTAAGTATTGCTAGTAACATTTTGAGGTCATTAAGAAATCGCATTCAAACACCGAAATAGCGTTACTAAAATTTTAAAAATCTAAGATCGTTTCTACTATCGAAATAAATTCCAAAACGTCTCAGATAGTCCGCCAGAGCGTTTACAGGCTCTATCATGCCATTTTGTCTATTTCTAAAACAGTAGGTGCCATTCTGATGAGTTTCAAATTAGTTTACAGTTGTTTTTGTAAAATCTTTAGCATTCTGCAATTACTGTCAATCAATTAAAATATGTTACGTACTGCTAGTAGCATTTTGAGGTCATTAAGAAATCGCATTCAAACACCGAAATACAGTTACTAAAATTTAAAAAATCTAAAAGCGTTTCTACTATTGAAATGATATCCAAAACGTCTTAGATGGTTTTCCAGAGCGTTTACAGGGTCTAGCATGCCATTTTGTCTACTTCTAAAATGATAGGTGCCATTCTGATGCATTTAAAATTAGTTAACAGTTGTTTCTGTACAATCTTTAGCATTTTGCAATTACTGTCTATTAATTATAATATATTACGTACTGCTAGTAGCATTTTGACGTCATAAGAAATCGCATTCAAACACCGAAATACAGTTACTAAAATTTAAAAAATCTAAAAGCGTTTCTACTATAGAAATAAATTCCAAAACGTCTCAGATAGTCCGCCAGAGCGTTTACAGGCGCTAGCATGCCATTTTGTCTACTTCTAAAATGGTAGGTGCCATTCTGATGCATTTAAAATTAGTTAACAGTTGTTTCTGTACAATCTTTAGCATTTTGCAATTACTGTCTATTAATTATAATATGTTACGTATTGCTAGTAGCATTTTGAGGTCATTAAGAAATCGCACTCAAACACCGAAATACCGTTACTAAAATTTAAAAAATCTAAAAGCGGTTCTACTATAGAAATAAATTCCAAAACGTCTCAGATAGTCCGCCAGAGTGTTTACAGGCTCTAGCATGCCATTGTGTCTATTTCTAAAATAGTAGGTGCCATTCTGATGCATTTAAAATTAGTTTACATTTGTTTTTGTAAAATCTTTAGCATTCTGCAATTACTGTCTATTAATTATAATATGTTATGTACTGCTAGTAGCATTTTGACGTCATTAAGAAATCGCATTCAAACACCGAAATACCGTTACTAAAATTTAAAAAATCTAAAAGCGTTTCTACTATCGAAATGATATCCAAAACGTCTTAGATTGTTTGCCAGAGCGTTTACAGGGTCTAGCATGCCATTTTGTCTACTTCTAAAACAGTAGGTGCCATTCTGATGAGTTTCAAATTAGTTTACAGTTGTTACTGTACAATGATTAGCATTCTGCAATTACTGTCTATTAATTATAATATGTTACGTACCGCTAGTAGCATTTTGAGGCCATGAAGCAGTCGCACCCAAACATCGAAACAGCGCTACTAAAATTTAAAAAATCAAACAGCGTTTCTACTATCGAAATAAACTCCAAAACGTCTCAGATAGTCCGCCAGAGTGTTTACAGGCTCTAGCATGCCATTGTGTCTATTTCTAAAATAGTAGGTGCCATTCTGATGCATTTAAAATTAGTTTACAGTTGTTTTTGTAAAATCTTTAGCATTCTGCAATTACTGTCTATTAATTATAATATGTTATGTACTGCTAGTAGCATTTTGACGTCATTAAGAAATCGCATTCGAACACCGAAATACCGTTACTAAAATTTGAAAAATCTAAAAGCGTTTCTATTGTCGAAATGATATCCAAAACGTCTTAGATTGTTTGCCAGAGCGTTTACAGGGTCTAGCATGCCATTTTGTCTACTTCTAAAACAGTAGGTCCATTTCTGATGAGTTTCAAATTAGTTTACAGTTGTTACTGTACAATGATTAGCATTCTGCAATTACTGTCTATTAATTATAATATGTTACGTACCGCTAGTAGCATTTTGAGGCCATGAAGCAGTCGCACCCAAACATCGAAACAGCGCTACTAAAATTTAAAAAATCAAACAGCGTTTCTACTATCGAAATAAACTCCAAAACGTCTCATATAGTCAGCCAGAGCGTTTACAGGCCTTAGCATGCCAATTTGTCTACTTCTAAAATAGTAGGTGCCATTCTAATTCATTTAAAATTAGTTTACAGTTGTTTCTGTACAAACTTTAGCATTCTGCAATTACTGTCTATTAATTATAATATGTTACGTACTGCTAGTAGCATTTTGAGGTCATTAAGAAATCGCATTCAAACACCGAAATAGCGTTGGTAAAATTTAAAATTCTAAGAGCGTTTCTACTATCGAAATAAATTTCAAAACGTCTCAGATAGTCCGCCAGAGTGTTTACAGGCTCTAGCATGCCATTGTGTCTATTTCTAAAATAGTAGGTGCCATTCTGATGCATTTAAAATTAGTTTACAGTTGTTTTTGTAAAATCTTTAGCATTCTGCAATTACTGTCTATTAATTATAATATGTTATGTACTGCTAGTAGCATTTTGACGTCATTAAGAAATCGCATTCAAACACCGAAATACCGTTACTAAAATTTAAAAAATCTAAAAGCGTTTCTACTATCGAAATGATATCCAAAACGTCTTAGATTGTTTGCCAGAGCGTTTACAGGGTCTAGCATGCCATTTTGTCTACTTCTAAAACAGTAGGTGCCATTCTGATGAGTTTCAAATTAGTTTACAGTTGTTACTGTACAATGATTAGCATTCTGCAATTACTGTCTATTAATTATAATATGTTACGTACCGCTAGTAGCATTTTGAGGCCATGAAGCAGTCGCACCCAAACATCGAAACAGCGCTACTAAAATTTAAAAAATCAAACAGCGTTTCTACTATCGAAATAAACTCCAAAACGTCTCATATAGTCAGCCAGAGCGTTTACAGGCCTTAGCATGCCAATTTGTCTACTTCTAAAATAGTAGGTGCCATTCTAATTCATTTAAAATTAGTTTACAGTTGTTTCTGTACAAACTTTAGCATTCTGCAATTACTGTCTATTAATTATAATATGTTACGTACTGCTAGTAGCATTTTGAGGTCATTAAGAAATCGCATTCAAACACCGAAATAGCGTTGGTAAAATTTAAAATTCTAAGAGCGTTTCTACTATCGAAATAAATTTCAAAACGTCTCAGATAGTCCGCCAGAGTGTTTACAGGCTCTAGCATGCGTTTGTGTCTATTTCTAAAATAGTAGGTGCCATTCTGATGCATTTAAAATTAGTTTACAGTTGTTTTTGTAAAATCTTTAGCATTCTGCAATTACTGTCTATTAATTATAATATGTTATGTACTGCTAGTAGCATTTTGACGTCATTAAGAAATCGCATTCAAACACCGAAATACCGTTACTAAAATTTAAAAAATCTAAAAGCGTTTCTACTATCGAAATGATATCCAAAACGTCTTAGATTGTTTGCCAGAGCGTTTACAGGGTCTAGCATGCCATTTTGTCTACTTCTAAAACAGTAGGTGCCATTCTGATGAGTTTCAAATTAGTTTACAGTTGTTACTGTACAATGATTAGCATTCTGCAATTACTGTCTATTAATTATAATATGTTACGTACCGCTAGTAGCATTTTGAGGCCATGAAGCAGTCGCACCCAAACATCGAAACAGCGCTACTAAAATTTAAAAAATCAAACAGCGTTTCTACTATCGAAATAAACTCCAAAACGTCTCATATAGTCTGCCAGAGCGTTTACAGGCCTTAGCATGCCAATTTGTCTACTTCTAAAATAGTAGGTGCCATTCTAATTCATTTAAAATTAGTTTACAGTTGTTTCTGTACAAACTTTAGCATTCTGCAATTACTGTCTATTAATTATAATATGTTACGTACTGCTAGTAGCATTTTGACGTCATTAAGAAATCGCATTCAAACACCGAAACAGCGTTAGTAAAATTTAAAATTCTAAGAGCGTTTCTACTATCGAAATAAATTTCAAAACGTCTCAGATAGTCCGCCAGAGTGTTTACAGGCTCTAGCATGCCATTGTGTCTATTTCTAAAATAGTAGGTGCCATTTTGATGCATTTAAAATTAGTTTACAGTTGTTTTTGTAAAATCTTTAGCATTCTGCAATTACTGTCTATTAATTATAATATGTTATGTACTGCTAGTAGCATTTTGACGTCATTAAGAAATCGCATTCGAACACCGAAATACCGTTACTAAAATTTGAAAAATCTAAAAGCGTTTCTATTGTCGAAATGATATCCAAAACGTCTTAGATTGTTTGCCAGAGCGTTTACAGGGTCTAGCATGCCATTTTGTCTACTTCTAAAACAGTAGGTGCCATTCTGATGAGTTTCAAATTTGTTAACAGTTGTTTCTGTACAATCTTTAGCATTCTGCAATTACTGTCTATTAATTATAATATGTTACGTACTGCTAGTAGCATTTTGACGTCATTAAGAAATCGCATTCGAACACCGAAATACCGTTACTAAAATTTAAAAAATCTAAAAGCGTTTCTACTGTCGAAATGATATCCAAAACGTCTTAGATTGTTTGCCAGAGCGTTTACAGGGTCTAGCATGCCATTTTGTCTACTTCTAAAACAGTAGGTGCCATTCTGATGAGTTTCAAATTTGTTAACAGTTGTTTCTGTACAATCTTTAGCATTCTGCAATTACTGTCTATTAATTATAATATGTTACGTACTGCTAGTAGCATTTTGACGTCATTAAGAAATCGCATTCGAACACCGAAATACCGTTACTAAAATTTAAAAAATCTAAAAGCGTTTCTACTGTTGAAATGATATCCAAAACGTCTTAGATTGTTTGCCAGAGCGTTTACAGGGTCTAGCATGCCATTTTGTCTACTTCTAAAACAGTAGGTGCCATTGTGATGAGTTTCAAATTAGTTTACAGTTGTTTTTGTAAAATCTTTAGCATTCTGCAATTACTGTCTATTAATTATAATATGTTACGTACTGCTAGTAGCATTTTGACGTCATTAAGAAATCGCATTCGAACACCGAAATACCGTTACTAAAATTGAAAAAATCTAAAAGCGTTTCTACTGTCGAAATGATATCCAAAACGTCTTAGATTGTTTGCCAGAGCGTTTACAGGGTCTAGCATGCCATTTTGTCTACTTCTAAAACAGTAGGTGCCATTTTGATAAGTTTCAAATTTGTTAACAGTTGTTTCTGTACAATCTTTAGCATTCTGCAATTACTGTCTATTAATTATAATATGTTACGTACTGCTAGTAGCATTTTGACGTCATTAAGAAATCGCATTCGAACACCGAAATACCGTTACTAAAATTTAAAAAATCTAAAAGCGTTTCTACTGTCGAAATGATATCCAAAACGTCTTAGATTGTTTGCCAGAGCGTTTACAGGGTCTAGCATGCCATTTTGTCTACTTCTAAAACAGTAGGTGCCATTCTGATGAGTTTCAAATTTGTTAACAGTTGTTTCTGTACAATCTTTAGCATTCTGCAATTACTGTCTATTAATTATAATATGTTACGTACTGCTAGTAGCATTTTGACGTCATTAAGAAATCGCATTCGAACACCGAAATACCGTTACTAAAATTTAAAAAATCTAAAAGCGTTTCTACTGTTGAAATGATATCCAAAACGTCTTAGATTGTTTGCCAGAGCGTTTACAGGGTCTAGCATGCCATTTTGTCTACTTCTAAAACAGTAGGTGCCATTGTGATGAGTTTCAAATTAGTTTACAGTTGTTTTTGTAAAATCTTTAGCATTCTGCAATTACTGTCTATTAATTATAATATGTTACGTACTGCTAGTAGCATTTTGACGTCATTAAGAAATCGCATTCGAACACCGAAATACCGTTACTAAAATTGAAAAAATCTAAAAGCGTTTCTACTGTCGAAATGATATCCAAAACGTCTTAGATTGTTTGCCAGAGCGTTTACAGGGTCTAGCATGCCATTTTGTCTACTTCTAAAACAGTAGGTGCCATTTTGATAAGTTTCAAATTTGTTAACAGTTGTTTCTGTACAATCTTTAGCATTCTGCAATTACTGTCTATTAATTATAATATGTTACGTACTGCTAGTAGCATTTTGACGTCATTAAGAAATCGCATTCGAACACCGAAATACCGTTACTAAAATTAAAAAAATCTAAAATCGTTTCTACTGTCGAAATGATATCCAAAACGTCTTAGATTGTTTGCCAGAGCGTTTACAGGGTCTAGCATGCCATTTTGTCTACTTCTAAAACAGTAGGTGCCATTCTGATGAGTTTCAAATTTGTTAACAGTTGTTTCTGTACAATCTTTAGCATTCTGCAATTACTGTCTATTAATTATAATATGTTACGTACTGCTAGTAGCATTTTGACGTCATTAAGAAATCGCATTCGAACACCGAAATACCGTTACTAAAATTTAAAAAATCTAAAAGCGTTTCTACTATCGAAATGATATCCAAAACGTCTTAGATTGTTTGCCAGAGCGTTTACAGGGTATAGCATGCCATATTGTCTACTTCTAAAACAGTAGGTGCCATTTTGATGAGTTTCAAATTTGTTAACAGTTGTTTCTGTACAATCTTTAGCATTCTGCAGTTACTGTCTATTAATTATAATATGTTACGTACTGCTAGTAGCATTTTGACGTCATTAAGAAATCGCATTCGAACATCGAAATACCGTTACTAAAATTGAAAGAATCTAAAAGCGTTTCTACTGTCGAAATGATATCCAAAACGTCTTAGATTGTTTGCCAGAGCGTTTACAGGGTCTAGCATGCCATTTTGTCTACTTCTAAAACAGTAGGTGCCATTCTGATGAGTTTGAAATTTGTTAACCGTTGTTTCTGTACAATCTTTAGCATTCTGCAATTACTGTCTATTAATTATAATATGTTACGTACTGCTAGTAGCATTTTGACGTCATTAAGAAATCGCATTCGAACACCGAAATACCGTTACTAAAATTGAAACAATCTAAAAGCGTTTCTACTGTCGAAATGATATCCAAAACGTCTTAGATTGTTTGCCAGAGCGTTTACAGGGTCTAGCATGCCATTTTGTCTACTTCTAAAACAGTAGGTGCCATTCTGATGAGTTTCAAATTTGTTAACAGTTGTTTCTGTACAATCTTTAGCATTCTGCAATTAATGTCTATTAATTATAATATGTTACGTACTGCTAGTAGCATTTTGACGTCATTAAGAAATCGCATTCGAACACCGAAATACCGTTACTAAAATTGAAAAAATCTAAAAGCGTTTCTACTGTCGAAATGATATCCAAAACGTCTTAGATTGTTTGCCAGAGCGTTTACAGGGTCTAGCATGCCATTTTGTCTACTTCTAAAACAGTAGGTGCCATTCTGATGAGTTTCAAATTTGTTAACAGTTGTTTCTGTACAATCTTTAGCATTCTGCAATTACTGTCTATTAATTATAATATGTTACGTACTGCTAGTAACATTTTGACGTCATTAAGAAATCGCATTCGAACACCGAAATACCGTTACTAAAATTGAAACAATCTAAAAGCGTTTCTACTGTCGAAATGATATCCAAAACGTCTTAGATTGTTTGCCAGAGCGTTTACAGGTTCTAGCATGCCATTTTGTCTACTTCTAAAACAGTAGGTGCCATTTTGATGAGTTTCAAATTTGTTAACAGTTGTTTCTGTACAATCTTTAGCATTCTGCAATTACTGTCTATTAATTATAATACGTTACGTACTGCTAGTAGCATTTTGACCTCATTAAGAAATCGCATTCGAACACCGAAATACCGTTACTAAAATTGAAACAATCTAAAAGCGTTTCTACTGTCGAAATGATATCCAAAACGTCTTAGATTGTTTGCCAGAGCGTTTACAGGGTCTAGCATGCCATTTTGTCTACTTCTAAAACAGTAGGTGCCATTTTGATGAGTTTCAAATTTGTTAACAGTTGTTTCTGTACAATCTTTATCATTCTGCAATTACTGTCTATTAATTATAATATGTTACGTACTGCTAGTAGCATTTTGACGTCATTAAGAAATCGCATTCGAACACCGAAATACCGTTACTAAAATTTAAAAAATCTAAAAGCGTTTCTACTGTCGAAATGATATCCAAAACGTCTTAGATTGTTTGCCAGAGCGTTTACAGGGTCTAGCATGCCATTTTGTCTACTTCTAAAACAGTAGGTGCCATTTTGATGAGTTTCAAATTTGTTAACAGTTGTTTCTGTACAATCTTTAGCATTCTGCAATTACTGTCTATTAATTATAATATGTTACGTACTGCTAGTAGCATTTTGACGTCATTAAGAAATCGCATTCGAACACCGAAATACCGTTACTAAAATTGAAACAATCTAAAAGCGTTTCTACTGTCGAAATGATATCCAAAACGTCTTAGATTGTTTGCCAGAGCGTTTACAGGGTCTAGCATGCCATTTTGTCTACTTCTAAAACAGTAGGTGCCATTCTGATGAGTTTCAAATTTGTTAACAGTTGTTTCTGTACAATCTTTAGCATCCTGCAATTACTGTCTATTAATTATAATATGTTACGTACTGCTAGTAGCATTTTGACGTCATTAAGAAATCGCATTCGAACACCGAAATACCTTTACTAAAATTGAAAAAATTTAAAAGCGTTTCTACTGTCGAAATGATATCCAAAACGTCTTAGATCGTTTGCCAGAGCGTTTACAGGGTCTAGCATGCCATTTTGTCTACTTCTAAAACAGTAGGTGCCATTCTGATGAGTTTCAAATTTGTTAACAGTTGTTTCTCTACAATCTTTAGCATTCTGCAATTACTGTCTATTAATTATAATATGTTACGTACTGCTAGTAGCATTTTGACGTCATTAAGAAATCGCATTCGAACACCGAAATACCGTTACTAAAATTGAAACAATCTAAAAGCGTTTCTACTGTCGAAATGATATCCAAAACGTCTTAGATTGTTTGCCAGAGCGTTTACAGGGTCTAGCATGCCATTTTGTCTACTTCTAAAACAGTAGGTGCCATTTTGATGAGTTTCAAATTTGTTAACAGTTGTTTCTGTACAATCTTTAGCATTCTGCAATTACTGTCTATTAATTATAATATGTTACGTACTGCTAGTAGCATTTTGACCTCATTAAGAAATCGCATTCGAACACCGAAATACCGTTACTAAAATTTAAAAAATCTAAAAGCGTTTCTACTGTCGAAATGATATCCAAAACGTCTTAGATTGTTTGCCAGAGCGTTTACAGGGTCTAGCATGCCATTTTGTCTACTTCTAAAACAGTAGGTGCCATTCTGATGAGTTTCAAATTTGTTAACAGTTGTTTCTGTACAATCTTTAGCATTCTGCAATTACTGTCTATTAATTATAATATGTTACGTACTGCTAGTAGCATTTTGACGTCATTAAGAAATCGCATTCGAACACCGAAATACCGTTACTAAAATTTAAAAAATCTAAAGGCGTTTCTACTGTCGAAATGATATCCAAAACGTCTTAGATTGTTTGCCAGAGCGTTTACAGGGTCTAGCATGCCATTTTGTCTACTTCTAAAACAGTAGGTGCCATTTTGATGAGTTTCAAATTTGTTAACAGTTGTTTCTGTACAATCTTTAGCATTCTGCAATTACTGTCTATTAATTATAATATGTTACGTACTGCTAGTAGCATTTTGACGTCATTAAGAAATCGCATTCGAACACCGAAATACCGTTACTAAAATTGAAAAAATCTAAAAGCGTTTCTACTGTCGAAATGATATCCAAAACGTCTTAGATTGTTTGCAGAGCGTTTACAGGGTCTAGCATGCCATTTTGTCTACTTCTAAAACAGTAGGTGCCATTCTGATGAGTTTCAAATTTGTTAACAGTTGTTTCTGTACAATCTTTAGCATTCTGCAATTACTGTCTATTAATTATAATATGTTACGTACTGCTAGTAGCATTTTGACGTCATTAAGAAATCGCATTCGAACACCGAAATACCGTTACTAAAATTTAAAAAATCTAAAAGCGTTTCTACTGTCGAAATGATATCCAAAACGTCTTAGATTGTTTGCCAGAGCGTTTACAGGGTCTAGCATGCCATTTTGTCTACTTCTAAAACAGTAGGTGCCATTCTGATGAGTTTCAAATTTGTTAACAGTTGTTTCTGTACAATCTTTAGCATTCTGCAATTACTGTCTATTAATTATAATATGTTACGTACTGCTAGTAGCATTTTGACGTCATTAAGAAATCGCATTCGAACACCGAAATACCGTTACTAAAATTTAAAAAATCTAAAGGCGTTTCTACTGTCGAAATGATATCCAAAACGTCTTAGATTGTTTGCCAGAGCGTTTACAGGGTCTAGCATGCCATTTTGTCTACTTCTAAAACAGTAGGTGCCATTTTGATGAGTTTCAAATTTGTTAACAGTTGTTTCTGTACAATCTTTAGCATTCTGCAATTACTGTCTATTAATTATAATATGTTACGTACTGCTAGTAGCATTTTGACGTCATTAAGAAATCGCATTCGAACACCGAAATACCGTTACTAAAATTTAAAAAATCTAAAAGCGTTTCTACTGTCGAAATGATATCCAAAACGTCTTAGATTGTTTGCCAGAGCGTTTACAGGGTCTAGCATGCCATTTTGTCTACTTCTAAAACAGTAGGTGCCATTTTGATGAGTTTCAAATTTGTTAACAGTTGTTTCTGTACAATCTTTAGCATTCTGCAATTACTGTCTATTAATTATAATATGTTACGTACTGCTAGTAGCATTTTGACCTCATTAAGAAATCGCATTCGAACACCGAAATACCGTTACTAAAATTTAAAAAATCTAAAAGCGTTTCTACTGTCGAAATGATATCCAAAACGTCTTAGATTGTTTACCAGAGCGTTTACAGGGTCTAGCATGCCATTTTGTCTACTTCTAAAACAGTAGGTGCCATTCTGATGAGTTTCAAATTTGTTAACAGTTGTTTCTGTACAATCTTTAGCATTCTGCAATTACTGTCTATTAATTATAATATGTTACGTACTGCTAGTAGCATTTTGACGTCATTAAGAAATCGCATTCGAACACCGAAATACCGTTACTAAAATTTAAAAAATCTAAAGGCGTTTCTACTGTCGAAATGATATCCAAAACGTCTTAGATTGTTTGCCAGAGCGTTTACAGGGTCTAGCATGCCATTTTGTCTACTTCTAAAACAGTAGGTGCCATTTTGATGAGTTTCAAATTTGTTAACAGTTGTTTCTGTACAATCTTTAGCATTCTGCAATTACTGTCTATTAATTATAATATGTTACGTACTGCTAGTAGCATTTTGACGTCATTAAGAAATCGCATTCGAACACCGAAATACCGTTACTAAAATTTAAAAAATCTAAAAGCGTTTCTACTGTCGAAATGATATCCAAAACGTCTTAGATTGTTTGCCAGAGCGTTTACAGGGTATAGCATGCCATTTTGTCTACTTCTAAAACAGTAGGTGCCATTTTGATGAATTTCAAATTTGTTAACAGTTGTTTCTGTACAATCTTTAGCATTCTGCAGTTACTGTCTATTAATTATAATATGTTACGTACTGCTATTAGCATTTTGACGTCATTAAGAAATCGCATTCGAACACCGAAATACCGTTACTAAAATTGAAAAAATCTAAAAGCGTTTCTACTGTCGAAATGATATCCAAAACGTCTTAGATTGTTTGCCAGAGCGTTTACAGGGTCTAGCATGCCATTTTGTCTACTTCTAAAACAGTAGGTGCCATTCTGATGAGTTTCAAATTTGTTAACAGTTGTTTCTGTACAATCTTTAGCATTCTGCAATTACTTTCTATTAATTATAATATGTTACGTACTGCTAGTAGCATTTTGACGTCATTAAGAAATTGCATTCGAACACCGAAATACCGTTACTAAAATTGAAACAATCTAAAAGCGTTTCTACTGTCGAAATGATATCCAAAACGTCTTAGATTGTTTGCCAGAGCGTTTACAGGGTCTAGCATGCCATTTTGTCTACTTCTAAAACAGTAGGTGCCATTCTGATGAGTTTCAAATTTGTTAACAGTTGTTTCTGTACAATCTTTAGCATTCTGCAATTACTGTCTATTAATTATAATATGTTACGTACTGCTAGTAGCATTTTGACGTCATTAAGAAATCGCATTCGAACACCGAAATACCGTTACTAAAATTTAAAAAATCTAAAAGCGTTTCTACTGTCGAAATGATATCCAAAACGTCTTAGATTGTTTGCCAGAGCGTTTACAGGGTATAGCATGCCATTTTGTCTACTTCTAAAACAGTAGGTGCCATTTTGATGAATTTCAAATTTGTTAACAGTTGTTTCTGTACAATCTTTAGCATTCTGCAGTTACTGTCTATTAATTATAATATGTTACGTACTGCTAGTAGCATTTTGACGTCATTAAGAAATCGCATTCGAACACCGAAATACCGTTACTAAAATTGAAAAAATCTAAAAGCGTTTCTACTGTCGAAATGATATCCAAAACGTCTTAGATTGTTTGCAGAGCGTTTACAGGGTCTAGCATGCCATTTTGTCTACTTCTAAAACAGTAGGTGCCATTCTGATGAGTTTCAAATTTGTTAACAGTTGTTTCTGTACAATCTTTAGCATTCTGCAATTACTGTCTATTAATTATAATATGTTACGTACTGCTAGTAGCATTTTGACGTCATTAAGAAATCGCATTCGAACACCGAAATACCGTTACTAAAATTGAAAAAATCTAAAAGCGTTTCTACTGTCGAAATGATATCCAAAACGTTTTAGATTGTTTGCCAGAGCGTTTACAGGGTCTAGCATGCCATTTTGTCTACTTCTAAAACAGTAGGTGCCATTCTGATGAGTTTCAAATTAGTTTACAGTTGTTTCTGTACAATCTTTAGCATTCTGCAATTACTGTCTATTAATTATAATATGTTACGTACTGCTAGTAGAATTTTGACGTCATTAAGAAATCGCATTCGAACACCGAAATACCGTTACTAAAATTGAACAATCTAAAAGCGTTTCTACTGTCGAAATGATATCCAAAACGTCTTAGATTGTTTGCCAGAGCGTTTACAGGGTCTAGCATGCCATTTTGTCTACTTCTAAAACAGTAGGTGCCATTCTGATGAGTTTCAAATTTGTTAACAGTTGTTTCTGTACAATCTTTAGCATTCTGCAATTACTGTCTATTAATTATAATATGTTACGTACTGCTAGTAGCATTTTGACGTCATTAAGAAATCGCATTCGAACACCGAAATACCGTTACTAAAATTGAAAAAATCTAAAAGCGTTTCTACTGTCGAAATGATATCCAAAACGTCTTAGATTGTTTGCCAGAGCGTTTACAGGGTCTAGCATGCCATTTTGTCTACTTCTAAAACAGTAGGTGCCATTCTGATGAGTTTCAAATTAGTTTACAGTTGTTTCTGTACAATCTTTAGCATTCTGCAATTACTGTCTATTAATTATAATATGTTACGTACTGCTAGTAGCATTTTGACGTCATTAAGAAATCGCATTCGAACACCGAAATACCGTTACTAAAATTGAACAATCTAAAAGCGTTTCTACTGTCGAAATGATATCCAAAACGTCTTAGATTGTTTGCCAGAGCGTTTACAGGGTCTAGCATGCCATTTTGTCTACTTCTAAAACAGTAGGTGCCATTCTGATGAGTTTCAAATTTGTTAACAGTTGTTTCTGTACAATCTTTAGCATTCTGCAATTACTGTCTATTAATTATAATATGTTACGTACTGCTAGTAGCATTTTGACGTCATTAAGAAATCGCATTCGAACACCGAAATACCGTTACTAAAATTGAAAAAATCTAAAAGCGTTTCTACTGTCGAAATGATATCCAAAACGTCTTAGATTGTTTGCCAGAGCGTTTACAGGGTCTAGCATGCCATTTTGTCTACTTCTAAAACAGTAGGTGCCATTCTGATGAGTTTCAAATTAGTTTACAGTTGTTTTTGTAAAATCTTTAGCATTCTGCAATTACTGTCTATTAATTATAATATGTTACGTACTGCTAGTAGCATTTTGACCTCATTAAGAAATCGCATTCGAACACCGAAATACCGTTACTAAAATTTAAAAAATCTAAAAGCGTTTCTACTGTCGAAATGATATCCAAAACGTCTTAGATTGTTTGCCAGAGCGTTTACAGGGTCTAGCATGCCATTTTGTCTACCTCTAAAACAGTAGGTGCCATTTTGATGAGTTTCAAATTTGTTAACAGTTGTTTCTGTACAATCTTTAGCATTCTGCAATTACTGTCTATTAATTATAATATGTTACGTACTGCTAGTAGCATTTTGACGTCATTAAGAAATCGCATTCGAACACCGAAATACCGTTACTAAAATTTAAAAAATCTAAAAGCGTTTCTACTGTCGAAATGATATCCAAAGCGTCTTAGATTGTTTGCCAGAGCGTTTACAGGGTCTAGCATGCCATTTTGTCTACTTCTAAAACAGTAGGTGCCATTCTGATGAGTTTCAAATTAGTTTACAGTTGTTTTTGTAAAATCTTTAGCATTCTGCAATTACTGTCTATTAATTATAATATGTTACGTACTGCTAGTAGCATTTTGACGTCATTAAGAAATCGCATTCGAACACCGAAATACCGTTACTAAAATTTAAAAAATCTAAAAGCGTTTCTACTGTCGAAATGATATCCAAAACGTCTTAGATTGTTTGCCAGAGCGTTTACAGGGTCTAGCATGCCATTTTGTCTACTTCTAAAACAGTAGGTGCCATTTTGATGAGTTTCAAATTTGTTAACAGTTGTTTCTGTACAATCTTTAGCATTCTGCAATTACTGTCTATTAATTATAATATGTTACGTACTGCTAGTAGCATTTTGACGTCATTAAGAAATCGCATTCGAACACCGAAATACCGTTACTAAAATTGAAAAAATCTAAAAGCGTTTCTACTGTCGAAATGATATCCAAAACGTCTTAGATTGTTTGCAGAGCGTTTACAGGGTCTAGCATGCCATTTTGTCTACTTCTAAAACAGTAGGTGCCATTCTGATGAGTTTCAAATTTGTTAACAGTTGTTTCTGTACAATCTTTAGCATTCTGCAATTACTGTCTATTAATTATAATATGTTACGTACTGCTAGTAGCATTTTGACGTCATTAAGAAATCGCATTCGAACACCGAAATACCGTTACTAAAATTTAAAAAATCTAAAAGCGTTTCTACTGTCGAAATGATATCCAAAACGTCTTAGATTGTTTGCCAGAGCGTTTACAGGGTATAGCATGCCATTTTGTCTACTTCTAAAACAGTAGGTGCCATTTTGATGAATTTCAAATTTGTTAACAGTTGTTTCTGTACAATCTTTAGCATTCTGCAGTTACTGTCTATTAATTATAATATGTTACGTACTGCTAGTAGCATTTTGACGTCATTAAGAAATCGCATTCGAACACCGAAATACCGTTACTAAAATTGAAAAAATCTAAAAGCGTTTCTACTGTCGAATAGATATCCAAAACGTCTTAGATTGTTTGCCAGAGCGTTTACAGGGTCTAGCATGCCATTTTGTCTACTTCTAAAACAGTAGGTGCCATTCTGATGAGTTTCAAATTAGTTTACAGTTGTTTTTGTAAAATCTTTAGCATTCTGCAATTACTGTCTATTAATTATAATATGTTACGTACTGCTAGTAGCATTTTGACGTCATTAAGAAATCGCATTCGAACACCGAAATACCGTTACTAAAATTTAAAACATCTAAAAGCGTTTCTACTGTCGAAATGATATCCAAAACGTCTTAGATTGTTTGCCAGAGCGTTTACAGGGTCTAGCATGCCATTTTGTCTACTTCTAAAACAGTAGGTGCCATTCTGATGAGTTTCAAATTAGTTTACAGTTGTTTTTGTAAAATCTTTAGCATTCTGCAATTACTGTCTATTAATTATAATATGTTACGTACTGCTAGTAGCATTTTGACGTCATTAAGAAATCGCATTCGAACACCGAAATACCGTTACTAAAATTTAAAAAATCTAAAAGCGTTTCTACTGTCGAAATGATATCCAAAACGTCTTAGATTGTTTGCCAGAGCGTTTACAGGGTCTAGCATGCCATTTTGTCTACTTCTAAAACAGTAGGTGCCATTCTGATGAGTTTCAAATTAGTTTACAGTTGTTTTTGTAAAATCTTTAGCATTCTGCAATTACTGTCTATTAATTATAATATGTTACGTACTGCTAGTAGCATTTTGACGTCATTAAGAAATCGCATTCGAACACCGAAATACCGTTACTAAAATTGAAAAAATCTAAAAGCGTTTCTACTGTCGAAATGATATCCAAAACGTCTTAGATTGTTTGCCAGAGCGTTTACAGGGTCTAGCATGCCATTTTGTCTACTTCTAAAACAGTAGGTGCCATTCTGATGAGTTTCAAATTTGTTAACAGTTGTTTCTGTACAATCTTTAGCATTCTGCAATTACTGTCTATTAATTATAATATGTTACGTACTGCTAGTAGCATTTTGACGTCATTAAGAAATCGCATTCGAACACCGAAATACCGTTACTAAAATTGAAAAAATCTAAAAGCGTTTCTACTGTCGAAATGATATCCAAAACGTCTTAGATTGTTTGCAGAGCGTTTACAGGGTCTAGCATGCCATTTTGTCTACTTCTAAAACAGTAGGTGCCATTCTGATGAGTTTCAAATTTGTTAACAGTTGTTTCTGTACAATCTTTAGCATTCTGCAATTACTGTCTATTAATTATAATATGTTACGTACTGCTAGTAGCATTTTGACGTCATTAAGAAATCGCATTCGAACACCGAAATACCGTTACTAAAATTTAAAAAATCTAAAAGCGTTTCTACTGTCGAAATGATATCCAAAACGTCTTAGATTGTTTGCCAGAGCGTTTACAGGGTATAGCATGCCATTTTGTCTACTTCTAAAACAGTAGGTGCCATTTTGATGAATTTCAAATTTGTTAACAGTTGTTTCTGTACAATCTTTAGCATTCTGCAGTTACTGTCTATTAATTATAATATGTTACGTACTGCTAGTAGCATTTTGACGTCATTAAGAAATCGCATTCGAACACCGAAATACCGTTACTAAAATTGAAAAAATCTAAAAGCGTTTCTACTGTCGAAATGATATCCAAAACGTCTTAGATTGTTTGCCAGAGCGTTTACAGGGTCTAGCATGCCATTTTGTCTACTTCTAAAACAGTAGGTGCCATTCTGATGAGTTTCAAATTAGTTTACAGTTGTTTTTGTAAAATCTTTAGCATTCTGCAATTACTGTCTATTAATTATAATATGTTACGTACTGCTAGTAGCATTTTGACGTCATTAAGAAATCGCATTCGAACACCGAAATACCGTTACTAAAATTTAAAAAATCTAAAAGCGTTTCTACTGTCGAAATGATATCCAAAACGTCTTAGATTGTTTGCCAGAGCGTTTACAGGGTATAGCATGCCATTTTGTCTACTTCTAAAACAGTAGGTGCCATTTTGATAAGTTTCAAATTTGTTAACAGTTGTTTCTGTACAATCTTTAGCATTCTGCAATTACTGTATATTAATTATAATATGTTACGTACTGCTAGTAGCATTTTGACGTCATTAAGAAATCGCATTCGAACACCGAAATACCGTTACTGAAATTTAAAAAATCTAAAAGCGTTTCTACTGTCGAAATGATATCCAAAACGTCTTAGATTGTTTGCCAGAGCGTTTACAGGGTCTAGCATGCCATTTTGTCTACTTCTAAAACAGTAGGTGCCATTCTGATGAGTTTCAAATTTGTTAACAGTTGTTTCTGTACAATCTTTAGCATTCTGCAATTACTGTCTATTAATTATAATATGTTACGTACTGCTAGTAGCATTTTGACGTCATTAAGAAATCGCATTCGAACACCGAAATACCGTTACTAAAATTTAAAAAATCTAAAAGCGTTTCTACTGTCGAAATGATATCCAAAACGTCTTAGATTGTTTGCCAGAGCGTTTACAGGGTCTAGCATGCCATTTTGTCTACTTCTAAAACAGTAGGTGCCATTTTGATGAGTTTCAAATTTGTTAACAGTTGTTTCTGTACAATCTTTAGCATTCTGCAATTACTGTCTATTAATTATAATATGTTACGTACTGCTAGTAGCATTTTGACGTCATTAAGAAATCGCATTCGAACACCGAAATACCGTTACTAAAATTTAAAAAATCTAAAAGCGTTTCTACTGTCGAAATGATATCCAAAACGTCTTAGATTGTTTGCCAGAGCGTTTACAGGGTCTAGCATGCCATTTTGTCTACTTCTAAAACAGTAGGTGCCATTCTGATGAGTTTCAAATTAGTTTACAGTTGTTTTTGTAAAATCTTTAGCATTCTGCAATTACAGTCTATTAATTATAATATGTTACGTACTGCTAGTAGCATTTTGACGTCATTAAGAAATCGCATTCGAACACCGAAATACCGTTACTAAAATTGAAAAAATCTAAAAGCGTTTCTACTGTCGAAATGATATCCAAAACGTCTTAGATTGTTTGCCAGAGCGTTTACAGGGTCTAGCATGCCATTTTGTCTACTTCTAAAACAGTAGGTGCCATTCTGATGAGTTTCAAATTTGTTAACAGTTGTTTCTGTACAATCTTTAGCATTCTGCAATTACTGTCTATTAATTATAATATGTTACGTACTGCTAGTAGCATTTTGACGTCATTAAGAAATCGCATTCGAACACCGAAATACCGTTACTAAAATTGAAAAAATCTAAAAGCGTTTCTACTGTCGAAATGATATCCAAAACGTCTTAGATTGTTTGCAGAGCGTTTACAGGGTCTAGCATGCCATTTTGTCTACTTCTAAAACAGTAGGTGCCATTCTGATGAGTTTCAAATTTGTTAACAGTTGTTTCTGTACAATCTTTAGCATTCTGCAATTACTGTCTATTAATTATAATATGTTACGTACTGCTAGTAGCATTTTGACGTCATTAAGAAATCGCATTCGAACACCGAAATACCGTTACTAAAATTTAAAAAATCAAAAAGCGTTTCTACTGTCGAAATGATATCCAAAACGTCTTAGATTGTTTTCCAGAGCGTTTACAGGGTATAGCATGCCATTTTGTCTACTTCTAAAACAGTAGGTGCCATTTTGATGAATTTCAAATTTGTTAACAGTTGTTTCTGTACAATCTTTAGCATTCTGCAGTTACTGTCTATTAATTATAATATGTTACGTACTGCTAGTAGCATTTTGACGTCATTAAGAAATCGCATTCGAACACCGAAATACCGTTACTAAAATTGAAAAAATCTAAAAGCGTTTCTACTGTCGAAATGATATCCAAAACGTCTTAGATTGTTTGCCAGAGCGTTTACAGGGTCTAGCATGCCATTTTGTCTACTTCTAAAACAGTAGGTGCCATTCTGATGAGTTTCAAATTAGTTTACAGTTGTTTTTGTAAAATCTTTAGCATTCTGCAATTACTGTCTATTAATTATAATATGTTACGTACTGCTAGTAGCATTTTGACGTCATTAAGAAATCGCATTCGAACACCGAAATACCGTTACTAAAATTTAAAACATCTAAAAGCGTTTCTACTGTCGAAATGATATCCAAAACGTCTTAGATTGTTTGCCAGAGCGTTTACAGGGTCTAGCATGCCATTCTGTCTACTTCTAAAACAGTAGGTGCCATTCTGATGAGTTTCAAATTAGTTTACAGTTGTTTTTGTAAAATCTTTAGCATTCTGCAATTACTGTCTATTAATTATAATATGTTACGTACTGCTAGTAGCATTTTGACGTCATTAAGAAATCGCATTCGAACACCGAAATACCGTTACTAAAATTTAAAAAATCTAAAAGCGTTTCTACTGTCGAAATGATATCCAAAACGTCTTAGATTGTTTGCCAGAGCGTTTACAGGGTCTAGCATGCCATTTTGTCTACTTCTAAAACAGTAGGTGCCATTCTGATGAGTTTCAAATTAGTTTACAGTTGTTTTTGTAAAATCTTTAGCATTCTGCAATTACTGTCTATTAATTATAATATGTTACGTACTGCTAGTAGCATTTTGACGTCATTAAGAAATCGCATTCGAACACCGAAATACCGTTACTAAAATTTAAAAAATCTAAAAGCGTTTCTACTGTCGAAATGATATCCAAAACGTCTTAGATTGTTTGCCAGAGCGTTTACAGGGTCTAGCATGCCATTTTGTCTACTTCTAAAACAGTAGGTGCCATTCTGATGAGTTTCAAATTAGTTTACAGTTGTTTTTGTAAAATCTTTAGCATTCTGCAATTACAGTCTATTAATTATAATATGTTACGTACTGCTAGTAGCATTTTGACGTCATTAAGAAATCGCATTCGAACACCGAAATACCGTTACTAAAATTGAAAAAATCTAAAAGCGTTTCTACTGTCGAAATGATATCCAAAACGTCTTAGATTGTTTGCCAGAGCGTTTACAGGGTCTAGCATGCCATTTTGTCTACTTCTAAAACAGTAGGTGCCATTCTGATGAGTTTCAAATTTGTTAACAGTTGTTTCTGTACAATCTTTAGCATTCTGCAATTACTGTCTATTAATTATAATATGTTACGTACTGCTAGTAGCATTTTGACGTCATTAAGAAATCGCATTCGAACACCGAAATACCGTTACTAAAATTGAAAAAATCTAAAAGCGTTTCTACTGTCGAAATGATATCCAAAACGTCTTAGATTGTTTGCAGAGCGTTTACAGGGTCTAGCATGCCATTTTGTCTACTTCTAAAACAGTAGGTGCCATTCTGATGAGTTTCAAATTTGTTAACAGTTGTTTCTGTACAATCTTTAGCATTCTGCAATTACTGTCTATTAATTATAATATGTTACGTACTGCTAGTAGCATTTTGACGTCATTAAGAAATCGCATTCGAACACCGAAATACCGTTACTAAAATTTAAAAAATCTAAAAGCGTTTCTACTGTCGAAATGATATCCAAAACGTCTTAGATTGTTTTCCAGAGCGTTTACAGGGTATAGCATGCCATTTTGTCTACTTCTAAAACAGTAGGTGCCATTTTGATGAATTTCAAATTTGTTAACAGTTGTTTCTGTACAATCTTTAGCATTCTGCAGTTACTGTCTATTAATTATAATATGTTACGTACTGCTAGTAGCATTTTGACGTCATTAAGAAATCGCATTCGAACACCGAAATACCGTTACTAAAATTGAAAAAATCTAAAAGCGTTTCTACTGTCGAAATGATATCCAAAACGTCTTAGATTGTTTGCCAGAGCGTTTACAGGGTCTAGCATGCCATTTTGTCTACTTCTAAAACAGTAGGTGCCATTCTGATGAGTTTCAAATTAGTTTACAGTTGTTTTTGTAAAATCTTTAGCATTCTGCAATTACTGTCTATTAATTATAATATGTTACGTACTGCTAGTAGCATTTTGACGTCATTAAGAAATCGCATTCGAACACCGAAATACCGTTACTAAAATTTAAAACATCTAAAAGCGTTTCTACTGTCGAAATGATATCCAAAACGTCTTAGATTGTTTGCCAGAGCGTTTACAGGGTCTAGCATGCCATTTTGTCTACTTCTAAAACAGTAGGTGCCATTCTGATGAGTTTCAAATTAGTTTACAGTTGTTTTTGTAAAATCTTTAGCATTCTGCAATTACTGTCTATTAATTATAATATGTTACGTACTGCTAGTAGCATTTTGACGTCATTAAGAAATCGCATTCGAACACCGAAATACCGTTACTAAAATTTAAAAAATCTAAAAGCGTTTCTACTGTCGAAATGATATCCAAAACGTCTTAGATTGTTTGCCAGAGCGTTTACAGGGTCTAGCATGCCATTTTGTCTACTTCTAAAACAGTAGGTGCCATTCTGATGAGTTTCAAATTAGTTTACAGTTGTTTTTGTAAAATCTTTAGCATTCTGCAATTACTGTCTATTAATTATAATATGTTACGTACTGCTAGTAGCATTTTGACGTCATTAAGAAATCGCATTCGAACACCGAAATACCGTTACTAAAATTGAAAAAATCTAAAAGCGTTTCTACTGTCGAAATGATATCCAAAACGTCTTAGATTGTTTGCCAGAGCGTTTACAGGGTCTAGCATGCCATTTTGTCTACTTCTAAAACAGTAGGTGCCATTCTGATGAGTTTCAAATTTGTTAACAGTTGTTTCTGTACAATCTTTAGCATTCTGCAATTACTGTCTATTAATTATAATATGTTACGTACTGCTAGTAGCATTTTGACGTCATTAAGAAATCGCATTCGAACACCGAAATACCGTTACTAAAATTGAAAAAATCTAAAAGCGTTTCTACTGTCGAAATGATATCCAAAACGTCTTAGATTGTTTGCAGAGCGTTTACAGGGTCTAGCATGCCATTTTGTCTACTTCTAAAACAGTAGGTGCCATTCTGATGAGTTTCAAATTTGTTAACAGTTGTTTCTGTACAATCTTTAGCATTCTGCAATTACTGTCTATTAATTATAATATGTTACGTACTGCTAGTAGCATTTTGACGTCATTAAGAAATCGCATTCGAACACCGAAATACCGTTACTAAAATTTAAAAAATCTAAAAGCGTTTCTACTGTCGAAATGATATCCAAAACGTCTTAGATTGTTTGCCAGAGCGTTTACAGGGTATAGCATGCCATTTTGTCTACTTCTAAAACAGTAGGTGCCATTTTGATGAATTTCAAATTTGTTAACAGTTGTTTCTGTACAATCTTTAGCATTCTGCAGTTACTGTCTATTAATTATAATATGTTACGTACTGCTAGTAGCATTTTGACGTCATTAAGAAATCGCATTCGAACACCGAAATACCGTTACTAAAATTGA
Organism: Agriotes lineatus; assembly: GCA_940337035.1. NCBI lineage: Eukaryota > Metazoa > Arthropoda > Insecta > Coleoptera > Elateridae > Agriotes > Agriotes lineatus. The sequence continues at coordinate 3,162,563 of OW679195.1, forward strand.
AAAAATCTAAAAGCGTTTCTACTGTCGAAATGATATCCAAAACGTCTTAGATTGTTTGCCAGAGCGTTTACAGGGTCTAGCATGCCATTTTGTCTACTTCTAAAACAGTAGGTGCCATTCTGATGAGTTTCAAATTAGTTTACAGTTGTTTTTGTAAAATCTTTAGCATTCTGCAATTACTGTCTATTAATTATAATATGTTACGTACTGCTAGTAGCATTTTGACGTCATTAAGAAATCGCATTCGAACACCGAAATACCGTTACTAAAATTTAAAACATCTAAAAGCGTTTCTACTGTCGAAATGATATCCAAAACGTCTTAGATTGTTTGCCAGAGCGTTTACAGGGTCTAGCATGCCATTTTGTCTACTTCTAAAACAGTAGGTGCCATTCTGATGAGTTTCAAATTAGTTTACAGTTGTTTTTGTAAAATCTTTAGCATTCTGCAATTACTGTCTATTAATTATAATATGTTACGTACTGCTAGTAGCATTTTGACGTCATTAAGAAATCGCATTCGAACACCGAAATACCGTTACTAAAATTTAAAAAATCTAAAAGCGTTTCTACTGTCGAAATGATATCCAAAACGTCTTAGATTGTTTGCCAGAGCGTTTACAGGGTCTAGCATGCCATTTTGTCTACTTCTAAAACAGGAGGTGCCATTCTGATGAGTTTCAAATTTGTTAACAGTTGTTTCTGTACAATCTTTAGCATTCTGCAATTACTGTCTATTAATTATAATATGTTACGTACTGCTAGTAGCATTTTGACGTCATTAAGAAATCGCATTCGAACACCGAAATACCGTTACTAAAATTTAAAAAATCTAAAAGCGTTTCTACTGTCGAAATGATATCCAAAACGTCTTAGATTGTTTGCCAGAGCGTTTACAGGGTATAGCATGCCATTTTGTCTACTTCTAAAACAGTAGGTGCCATTCTGATGAGTTTCAAATTTGTTAACAGTTGTTTCTGTACAATCTTTAGCATTCTGCAATTACTGTCTATTAATTATAATATGTTACGTACTGCTAGTAGCATTTTGACGTCATTAAGAAATCGCATTCGAACACCGAAATACCGTTACTAAAATTTAAAAAATCTAAAAGCGTTTCTACTGTCGAAATGATATCCAAAACGTCTTAGATTGTTTGCCAGAGCGTTTACAGGGTCTAGCATGCCATTTTGTCTACTTCTAAAACAGTAGGTGCCATTCTGATGAGTTTCAAATTAGTTTACAGTTGTTTTTGTAAAATCTTTAGCATTCTGCAATTACTGTCTATTAATTATAATATGTTACGTACTGCTAGTAGCATTTTGACGTCATTAAGAAATCGCATTCGAACACCGAAATACCGTTACTAAAATTGAAAAAATCTAAAAGCGTTTCTACTGTCGAAATGATATCCAAAACGTCTTAGATTGTTTGCCAGAGCGTTTACAGGGTCTAGCATGCCATTTTGTCTACTTCTAAAACAGTAGGTGCCATTCTGATGAGTTTCAAATTTGTTAACAGTTGTTTCTGTACAATCTTTAGCATCCTGCAATTACTGTCTATTAATTATAATATGTTACGTACTGCTAGTAGCATTTTGACGTCATTAAGAAATCGCATTCAAACACCGAAATACCGTTACTAAAATTTAAAAAATCTAAAAGCGTTTCTACTGTCGAAATGATATCCAAAACGTCTTAGATTGTTTGCCAGAGCGTTTACAGGGTCTAGCATGCCATTTTGTCTACTTCTAAAACAGTAGGTGCCATTTTGATAAGTTTCAAATTTGTTAACAGTTGTTTCTGTACAATCTTTAGCATTCTGCAATTACTGTCTATTAATTATAATATGTTACGTACTGCTAGTAGCATTTTGACGTCATTAAGAAATCGCATTCGAACACCGAAATACCGTTACTAAAATTTAAAAAATCTAAAAGCGTTTCTACTGTCGAAATGATATCCAAAACGTCTTAGATTGTTTGCCAGAGCGTTTACAGGGTCTATCATTCCATTTTGTCTACTTCTAAAACAGTAGGTGCCATTCTGATGAGTTTCAAATTTGTTAACAGTTGTTTCTGTACAATCTTTAGCATTCTGCAATTACTGTCTATTAATTATAATATGGTACGTACTGCTAGTAGCATTTTGACGTCATTAAGAAATCGCATTCGAACACCGAAATACCGTTACTAAAATTTAAAAAATCTAAAAGCGTTTCTACTGTCGAAATGATATCCAAAACGTCTTAGATTGTTTGCCAGAGCGTTTACAGGGTCTAGCATGCCATTTTGTCTACTTCTAAAACAGTAGGTGCCATTCTGATGAGTTTCAAATTAGTTTACAGTTGTTTTTGTAAAATCTTTAGCATTCTGCAATTACTGTCTATTAATTATAATATGTTACGTACTGCTAGTAGCATTTTGACGTCATTAAGAAATCGCATTCGAACACCGAAATACCGTTACTAAAATTTAAAAAATCTAAAAGCGTTTCTACTGTCGAAATGATATCCAAAACGTCTTAGATTGTTTGCCAGAGCGTTTACAGGGTCTAGCATGCCATTTTGTCTACTTCTAAAACAGTAGGTGCCATTCTGATGAGTTTCAAATTAGTTTACAGTTGTTTTTGTAAAATCTTTAGCATTCTGCAATTACTGTCTATTAATTATAATATGTTACGTACTGCTAGTAGCATTTTGACGTCATTAAGAAATCGCATTCGAACACCGAAATACCGTTACTAAAATTTAAAAAATCTAAAAGCGTTTCTACTGTCGAAATGATATCCAAAACGTCTTAGATTGTTTGCCAGAGCGTTTACAGGGTCTAGCATGCCATTTTCTCTACTTCTAAAACAGGAGGTGCCATTCTGATGAGTTTCAAATTTGTTAACAGTTGTTTCTGTACAATCTTTAGCATTCTGCAATTACTGTCTATTAATTATAATATGTTACGTACTGCTAGTAGCATTTTGACGTCATTAAGAAATCGCATTCGAACACCGAAATACCGTTACTAAAATTTAAAAAATCTAAAAGCGTTTCTACTGTCGAAATGATATCCAAAACGTCTTAGATTGTTTGCCAGAGCGTTTACAGGGTATAGCATGCCATTTTGTCTACTTCTAAAACAGTAGGTGCCATTCTGATGAGTTTCAAATTTGTTAACAGTTGTTTCTGTACAATCTTTAGCATTCTGCAATTACTGTCTATTAATTATAATATGTTAGGTATCGCTAGTAGCATTTTGACGTCATTAAGAAATCGCATTCGAACACCGAAATACCGTTACTAAAATTTAAAAAATCTAAAAGCGTTTGTACTGTCGAAATGATATCCAAAACGTCTTAGATTGTTTGCCAGAGCGTTTACAGGGTCTAGCATGCCATTTTGTCTACTTCTAAAACAGTAGGTGCCATTCTGATGAGTTTCAAATTTGTTAACAGTTGTTTCTGTACAATCTTTAGCATTCTGCAATTACTGTCTATTAATTATAATATGTTACGTACTGCTAGTAGCATTTTGACGTCATTAAGAAATCGCATTCGAACACCGAAATACCGTTACTAAAATTGAAACAATCTAAAAGCGTTTCTACTGTCGAAATGATATCCAAAACGTCTTAGATTGTTTGCCAGAGCGTTTACAGGGTCTAGCATGCCATTTTGTCTACTTCTAAAACAGTAGGTGCCATTTTGATGAGTTTCAAATTTGTTAACAGTTGTTTCTGTACAATCTTTAGCATTCTGCAATTACTGTCTATTAATTATAATATGTTACGTACTGCTAGTAGCATTTTGACCTCATTAAGAAATCGCATTCGAACACCGAAATACCGTTACTAAAATTTAAAAAATCTAAAAGCGTTTCTACTGTCGAAATGATATCCAAAACGTCTTAGATTGTTTGCCAGAGCGTTTACAGGGTCTAGCATGCCATTTTGTCTACTTCTAAAACAGTAGGTGCCATTTTAGTGAGTTTCAAATTAGTTTACAGTTGTTTTTGTAAAATCTTTAGCATTCTGCAATTACTGTCTATTAATTATAATATGTTACGTACTGCTAGTAGCATTTTGACGTCATTAAGAAATAGCATTCGAACACCGAAATACCGTTACTAAAATTTAAAAAATCTAAAAGCGTTTCTACTGTCGAAATGATATCCAAAACGTCTTAGATTGTTTGCCAGAGCGTTTACAGGGTCTAGCATGCCATTTTGTCTACTTCTAAAACAGTAGGTGCCATTTTGATGAGTTTCAAATTTGTTAACAGTTGTTTCTGTACATTCTTTAGCATTCTGCAATTACTGTCTATTAATTATAATATGTTACGTACTGCTAGTAGCATTTTGACGTCAAAAAGAAATCGCATTCGAACACCGAAATACCGTTACTAAAATTTAAAAAATCTAAAAGCGTTTCTACTGTCGAAATGATATCCAAAACGTCTTAGATTGTTTGCCAGAGCGTTTACAGGGTCTAGCATGCCATTTTGTCTACTTCTAAAACAGTAGGTGCCATTTTGATAAGTTTCAAATTTGTTAACAGTTGTTTCTGTACAATCTTTAGCATTCTGCAATTACTGTCTATTAATTATAATATGTTACGTACTGCTAGTAGCATTTTGACGTCATTAAGAAATCGCATTCGAACACCGAAATACCGTTATTAAAATTTAAAAAATCTAAAAGCGTTTCTACTGTCGAAATGATATCCAAAACGTCTTAGATTGTTTGCCAGAGCGTTTACAGGGTCTAGCATGCCATTTTGTCTACTTCTAAAACAGTAGGTGCCATTTTGATAAGTTTCAAAATTGTTAACAGTTGTTTCTGTACAATCTTTAGCATTCTGCAATTACTGTCTATTAATTATAATATGTTACGTACTGCTAGTAGCATTTTGACGTCATTAAGAAATCGCATTCGAACACCGAAATACCGTTACTAAAATTTAAAAAATCTAAAAGCGTTTCTACTGTCGAAATGATATCCAAAACGTCTCAGATTGTTTGCCAGAGCGTTTACAGGGTCTAGCATGCCATTTTGTCTACTTCTAAAACAGTAGGTGCCATTTTGATGAGTTTCAAATTTGTTAACAGTTGTTTCTGTACAATCTTTAGCATTCTGCAATTACTGTCTATTAATTATAATATGTTACGTACTGCTAGTAGCATTTTGACGTCATTAAGAAATCGCATTCGAACACCGAAATACCGTTACTAAAATTTAAAAAATCTAAAAGCGTTTCTACTGTCGAAATGATATCCAAAACGTCTTAGATTGTTTGCCAGAGCGTTTACAGGGTCTAGCATGCCATTTTGTCTACTTCTAAAACAGTAGGTGCCATTTTGATGAGTTTCAAATTAGTTTACAGTTGTTTTTGTAAAATCTTTAGCATTCTGCAATTACTGTCTATTAATTATAATATGTTACGTACTGCTAGTAGCATTTTGACGTCATTAAGAAATCGCATTCGAACACCGAAATACCGTTACTAAAATTGAAACAATCTAAAAGCGTTTCTACTCTCGAAATGATATCCAAAACGTCTTAGATTGTTTGCCAGAGCGTTTACAGGGTCTAGCATGCCATTTTGTCTACTTCTAAAACAGTAGGTGCCATTTTGATGAGTTTCAAATTTGTTAACAGTTGTTTCTGTACAATCTTTAGCATTCTGCAATTACTGTCTATTAATTATAATATGTTACGTACTGCTAGTAGCATTTTGACCTCATTAAGAAATCGCATTCGAACACCGAAATACCGTTACTAAAATTTAAAAAATCTAAAAGCGTTTCTACTGTCGAAATGATATCCAAAACGTCTTAGATTGTTTGCCAGAGCGTTTACAGGGTCTAGCATGCCATTTTGTCTACTTCTAAAACAGTAGGTGCCATTTTGGTGAGTTTCAAATTAGTTTACAGTTGTTTTTGTAAAATCTTTAGCATTCTGCAATTACTGTCTATTAATTATAATATGTTACGTACTGCTAGTAGCATTTTGACGTCATTAAGAAATAGCATTCGAACACCGAAATACCGTTACTAAAATTGAAAAAATCTAAAAGCGTTTCTACTGTCGAAATGATATCCAAAACGTCTTAGATTGTTTGCCAGAGCGTTTACAGGGTCTAGCATGCCATTTTGTCTACTTCTAAAACAGTAGGTGCCATTTTGATGAGTTTCAAATTTGTTAACAGTTGTTTCTGTACATTCTTTAGCATTCTGCAATTACTGTCTATTAATTATAATATGTTACGTACTGCTAGTAGCATTTTGACGTCATTAAGAAATCGCATTCGAACACCGAAATACCGTTACTAAAATTTAAAAAATCTAAAAGCGTTTCTACTGTCGAAATGATATCCAAAACGTCTTAGATTGTTTGCCAGAGCGTTTACAGGGTCTAGCATGCCATTTTGTCTACTTCTAAAACAGTAGGTGCCATTTTGATAAGTTTCAAATTTGTTAACAGTTGTTTCTGTACAATCTTTAGCATTCTGCAATTACTGTCTATTAATTATAATATGTTACGTACTGCTAGTAGCATTTTGACGTCATTAAGAAATCGCATTCGAACACCGAAATACCGTTACTAAAATTTAAAAAATCTAAAAGCGTTTCTACTGTCGAAATGATATCCAAAACGTCTTAGATTGTTTGCCAGAGCGTTTACAGGGTCTAGCATGCCATTTTGTCTACTTCTAAAACAGTAGGTGCCATTTTGATAAGTTTCAAATTTGTTAACAGTTGTTTCTGTACAATCTTTAGCATTCTGCAATTACTGTCTATTAATTATAATATGTTACGTACTGCTAGTAGCATTTTGACGTCATTAAGAAATCGCATTCGAACACCGAAATACCGTTACTAAAATTTAAAAAATCTAAAAGCGTTTCTACTGTCGAAATGATATCCAAAACGTCTCAGATTGTTTGCCAGAGCGTTTACAGGGTCTAGCATGCCATTTTGTCTACTTCTAAAACAGTAGGTGCCATTTTGATGAGTTTCAAATTTGTTAACAGTTGTTTCTGTACAATCTTTAGCATTCTGCAATTACTGTCTATTAATTATAATATGTTACGTACTGCTAGTAGCATTTTGACGTCATTAAGAAATCGCATTCGAACACCGAAATACCGTTACTAAAATTTAAAAAATCTAAAAGCGTTTCTACTGTCGAAATGATATCCAAAACGTCTTAGATTGTTTGCCAGAGCGTTTACAGGGTCTAGCATGCCATTTTGTCTACTTCTAAAACAGTAGGTGCCATTTTGATAAGTTTCAAATTTGTTAACAGTTGTTTCTGTACAATCTTTAGCATTCTGCAATTACTGTCTATTAATTATAATATGTTACGTACTGCTAGTAGCATTTTGACGTCATTAAGAAATCGCATTCGAACACCGAAATACCGTTACTAAAATTTAAAAAATCTAAAAGCGTTTCTACTGTCGAAATGATATCCAAAACGTCTTAGATTGTTTGCCAGAGCGTTTACAGGGTCTAACATGCCATTTTGTCTACTTCTAAAACAGTAGGTGCCATTTTGATAAGTTTCAAATTTGTTAACAGTTGTTTCTGTACAATCTTAAGCATTCTGCAATTACTGTCTATTAATTATAATATGTTACGTACTGCTAGTAGCATTTTGACGTCATTAAGAAATCGCATTCGAACACCGAAATACCGTTACTAAAATTTAAAAAATCTAAAAGCGTTTCTACTGTCGAAATGATATCCAAAACGTCTCAGATTGTTTGCCAGAGCGTTTACAAGGTCTAGCATGCCATTTTGTCTACTTCTAAAACAGTAGGTGCCATTTTGATGAGTTTCAAATTTGTTAACAGTTGTTTCTGTACAATCTTTAGCATTCTGCAATTACTGTCTATTAATTATAATATGTTACGTACTGCTAGTAGCATTTTGACGTCATTAAGAAATCGCATTCGAACACCGAAATACCGTTACTAAAATTTAAAAAATCTAAAAGCGTTTCTACTGTCGGAATGATATCCAAAACGTCTTAGATTGTTTGCCAGAGCGTTTACAGGGTCTAGCATGCCATTTTGTCTACTTCTAAAACAGTAGGTGCCATTTTGATGAGTTTCAAATTAGTTTACAGTTGTTTTTGTAAAATCTTTAGCATTCTGCAATTACTGTCTATTAATTATAATATGTTACGTACTGCTAGTAGCATTTTGACGTCATTAAGAAATCGCATTCGAACACCGAAATACCGTTACTAAAATTTAAAAAATCTAAAAGCGTTTCTACTGTCGAAATGATATCCAAAACGTCTTAGATTGTTTGCCAGAGCGTTTACAGGGTCTAGCATGCCATTTTGTCTACTTCTAAAACAGTAGGTGCCATTCTGATGAGTTTCAAATTAGTTTACAGTTGTTTTTGTAAAATCTTTAGCATTCTGCAATTACTGTCTATTAATTATAATATGTTACGTACTGCTAGTAGCATTTTGACGTCATTAAGAAATCGCATTCGAACACCGAAATACCGTTACTAAAATTTAAAAAATCTAAAAGCGTTTCTACTGTCGAAATGATATCCAAAACGTCTTAGATTGTTTGCCAGAGCGTTTACAGGGTCTAGCATGCCATTTTGTCTACTTCTAAAACAGTAGGTGCCATTTTGATGAGTTTCAAATTAGTTTACAGTTGTTTTTGTAAAATCTTTAGCATTCTGCAATTACTGTCTATTAATTATAATATGTTACGTACTGCTAGTAGCATTTTGACGTCATTAAGAAATCGCATTCGAACACCGAAATACCGTTACTAAAATTTAAAAAATCTAAAAGCGTTTCTACTGTCGAAATGATATCCAAAACGTCTTAGATTGTTTGCCAGAGCGTTTACAGGGTCTAGCATGCCATTTTGTCTACTTCTAAAACAGTAGTTGCCATTTTGATAAGTTTCAAATTTGTTAACAGTTGTTTCTGTACAATCTTTAGCATTCTGCAATTACTGTCTATTAATTATAATATGTTACGTACTGCTAGTAGCATTTTGACGTCATTAAGAAATCGCATTCGAACACCGAAATACCGTTACTGAAATTTAAAAAATCTAAAAGCGTTTCTACTGTCGAAATGATATCCAAAACGTCTTAGATTGTTTGCCAGAGCGTTTACAGGGTCTAGCATGCCATTTTGTCTACTTCTAAAACAGTAGGTGCCATTTTGATGAGTTTCAAATTTGTTAACAGTTGTTTCTGTACAATCTTTAGCATTCTGCAATTACTGTCTATTAATTATAATATGTTACGTACTGCTAGTAGCATTTTGACGTCATTAAGAAATCGCATTCGAACACCGAAATACCGTTACTAAAATTTAAAAAATCTAAAAGCGTTTCTACTGTCGAAATGATATCCAAAACGTCTTAGATTGTTTGCCAGAGCGTTTACAGGGTCTAGCATGCCATTTTGTCTACTTCTAAAACAGTAGGTGCCATTCTGATGAGTTTCAAATTAGTTTACAGTTGTTTTTGTAAAATCTTTAGCATTCTGCAATTACTGTCTATAAATTATAATATGTTACGTACTGCTAGTAGCATTTTGACGTCATTAAGAAATCGCATTCGAACACCGAAATACCGTTACTAAGATTTAAAAAATCTAAAAGCGTTTCTACTGTCGAAATGATATCCAAAACGTCTTAGATTGTTTGCCAGAGCGTTTACAGGGTCTAGCATGCCATTTTGTCTACTTCTAAAACAGTAGGTGCCATTTTGATAAGTTTCAAATTTGTTAACAGTTGTTTCTGTACAATCTTTAGCATTCTGCAATTACTGTCTATTAATTATAATATGTTACGTACTGCTAGTAGCATTTTGACGTCATTAAGAAATCGCATTCGAACACCGAAATACCGTTACTAAAATTTAAAAAATCTAAAAGCGTTTCTACTGTCGAAATGATATCCAAAACGTCTCAGATTGTTTGCCAGAGCGTTTACAGGGTCTAGCATGCCATTTTGTCTACTTCTAAAACAGTAGGTGCCATTTTGATGAGTTTCAAATTTGTTAACAGTTGTTTCTGTACAATCTTTAGCATTCTGCAATTACTGTCTATTAATTATAATATGTTACGTACTGCTAGTAGCATTTTGACGTCATTAAGAAATCGCATTCGAACACCGAAATACCGTTACTAAAATTTAAAAAATCTAAAAGCGTTTCTACTGTCGAAATGATATCCAAAACGTCTTAGATTGTTTGCCAGAGCGTTTACAGGGTCTAGCATGCCATTTTGTCTACTTCTAAAACAGTAGGTGCCATTTTGATGAGTTTCAAATTAGTTTACAGTTGTTTTTGTAAAATCTTTAGCATTCTGCAATTACTGTCTATTAATTATAATATGTTACGTACTGCTAGTAGCATTTTGACGTCATTAAGAAATCGCATTCGAACACCGAAATACCGTTACTAAAATTGAAACAATCTAAAAGCGTTTCTACTGTCGAAATGATATCCAAAACGTCTTAGATTGTTTGCCAGAGCGTTTACAGGGTCTAGCATGCCATTTTGTCTACTTCTAAAACAGTAGGTGCCATTTTGATGAGTTTCAAATTTGTTAACAGTTGTTTCTGTACAATCTTTAGCATTCTGCAATTACTGTCTATTAATTATAATATGTTACGTACTGCTAGTAGCATTTTGACCTCATTAAGAAATCGCATTCGAACACCGAAATACCGTTACTAAAATTTAAAAAATCTAAAAGCGTTTCTACTGTCGAAATGATATCCAAAACGTCTTAGATTGTTTGCCAGAGCGTTTACAGGGTCTAGCATGCCATTTTGTCTACTTCTAAAACAGTAGGTGCCATTTTGGTGAGTTTCAAATTAGGTTACAGTTGTTTTTGTAAAATCTTTAGCATTCTGCAATTACTGTCTATTAATTATAATATGTTACGTACTGCTAGTAGCATTTTGACGTCATTAAGAAATAGCATTCGAACACCGAAATACCGTTACTAAAATTGAAAAAATCTAAAAGCGTTTCTACTGTCGAAATGATATCCAAAACGTCTTAGATTGTTTGCCAGAGCGTTTACAGGGTCTAGCATGCCATTTTGTCTACTTCTAAAACAGTAGGTGCCATTTTGATGAGTTTCAAATTTGTTAACAGTTGTTTCTGTACATTCTTTAGCATTCTGCAATTACTGTCTATTAATTATAATATGTTACGTACTGCTAGTAGCATTTTGACGTCATTAAGAAATCGCATTCGAACACCGAAATACCGTTACTAAAATTTAAAAAATCTAAAAGCGTTTCTACTGTCGAAATGATATCCAAAACGTCTTAGATTGTTTGCCAGAGCGTTTACAGGGTCTAGCATGCCATTTTGTCTACTTCTAAAACAGTAGGTGCCATTTTGATAAGTTTCAAATTTGTTAACAGTTGTTTCTGTACAATCTTTAGCATTCTGCAATTACTGTCTATTAATTATAATATGTTACGTACTGCTAGTAGCATTTTGACGTCATTAAGAAATCGCATTCGAACACCGAAATACCGTTACTAAAATTTAAAAAATCTAAAAGCGTTTCTACTGTCGAAATGATATCCAAAACGTCTTAGATTGTTTGCCAGAGCGTTTACAGGGTCTAGCATGCCATTTTGTCTACTTCTAAAACAGTAGGTGCCATTTTGATAAGTTTCAAATTTGTTAACAGTTGTTTCTGTACAATCTTTAGCATTCTGCAATTACTGTCTATTAATTATAATATGTTACGTACTGCTAGTAGCATTTTGACGTCATTAAGAAATCGCATTCGAACACCGAAATACCGTTACTAAAATTTAAAAAATCTAAAAGCGTTTCTACTGTCGAAATGATATCCAAAACGTCTCAGATTGTTTGCCAGAGCGTTTACAGGGTCTAGCATGCCATTTTGTCTACTTCTAAAACAGTAGGTGCCATTTTGATGAGTTTCAAATTTGTTAACAGTTGTTTCTGTACAATCTTTAGCATTCTGCAATTACTGTCTATTAATTATAATATGTTACGTACTGCTAGTAGCATTTTGACGTCATTAAGAAATCGCATTCGAACACCGAAATACCGTTACTAAAATTTAAAAAATCTAAAAGCGTTTCTACTGTCGAAATGATATCCAAAACGTCTTAGATTGTTTGCCAGAGCGTTTACAGGGTCTAGCATGCCATTTTGTCTACTTCTAAAACAGTAGGTGCCATTTTGATAAGTTTCAAATTTGTTAACAGTTGTTTCTGTACAATCTTTAGCATTCTGCAATTACTGTCTATTAATTATAATATGTTACGTACTGCTAGTAGCATTTTGACGTCATTAAGAAATCGCATTCGAACACCGAAATACCGTTACTAAAATTTAAAAAATCTAAAAGCGTTTCTACTGTCGAAATGATATCCAAAACGTCTTAGATTGTTTGCCAGAGCGTTTACAGGGTCTAACATGCCATTTTGTCTACTTCTAAAACAGTAGGTGCCATTTTGATAAGTTTCAAATTTGTTAACAGTTGTTTCTGTACAATCTTAAGCATTCTGCAATTACTGTCTATTAATTATAATATGTTACGTACTGCTAGTAGCATTTTGACGTCATTAAGAAATCGCATTCGAACACCGAAATACCGTTACTAAAATTTAAAAAATCTAAAAGCGTTTCTACTGTCGAAATGATATCCAAAACGTCTCAGATTGTTTGCCAGAGCGTTTACAGGGTCTAGCATGCCATTTTGTCTACTTCTAAAACAGTAGGTGCCATTTTGATGAGTTTCAAATTTGTTAACAGTTGTTTCTGTACAATCTTTAGCATTCTGCAATTACTGTCTATTAATTATAATATGTTACGTACTGCTAGTAGCATTTTGACGTCATTAAGAAATCGCATTCGAACACCGAAATACCGTTACTAAAATTTAAAAAATCTAAAAGCGTTTCTACTGTCGGAATGATATCCAAAACGTCTTAGATTGTTTGCCAGAGCGTTTACAGGGTCTAGCATGCCATTTTGTCTACTTCTAAAACAGTAGGTGCCATTTTGATGAGTTTCAAATTAGTTTACAGTTGTTTTTGTAAAATCTTTAGCATTCTGCAATTACTGTCTATTAATTATAATATGTTACGTACTGCTAGTAGCATTTTGACGTCATTAAGAAATCGCATTCGAACACCGAAATACCGTTACTAAAATTTAAAAAATCTAAAAGCGTTTCTACTGTCGAAATGATATCCAAAACGTCTTAGATTGTTTGCCAGAGCGTTTACAGGGTCTAGCATGCCATTTTGTCTACTTCTAAAACAGTAGGTGCCATTCTGATGAGTTTCAAATTAGTTTACAGTTGTTTTTGTAAAATCTTTAGCATTCTGCAATTACTGTCTATTAATTATAATATGTTACGTACTGCTAGTAGCATTTTGACGTCATTAAGAAATCGCATTCGAACACCGAAATACCGTTACTAAAATTTAAAAAATCTAAAAGCGTTTCTACTGTCGAAATGATATCCAAAACGTCTTAGATTGTTTGCCAGAGCGTTTACAGGGTCTAGCATGCCATTTTGTCTACTTCTAAAACAGTAGGTGCCATTTTGATGAGTTTCAAATTAGTTTACAGTTGTTTTTGTAAAATCTTTAGCATTCTGCAATTACTGTCTATTAATTATAATATGTTACGTACTGCTAGTAGCATTTTGACGTCATTAAGAAATCGCATTCGAACACCGAAATACCGTTACTAAAATTTAAAAAATCTAAAAGCGTTTCTACTGTCGAAATGATATCCAAAACGTCTTAGATTGTTTGCCAGAGCGTTTACAGGGTCTAGCATGCCATTTTGTCTACTTCTAAAACAGTAGTTGCCATTTTGATAAGTTTCAAATTTGTTAACAGTTGTTTCTGTACAATCTTTAGCATTCTGCAATTACTGTCTATTAATTATAATATGTTACGTACTGCTAGTAGCATTTTGACGTCATTAAGAAATCGCATTCGAACACCGAAATACCGTTACTGAAATTTAAAAAATCTAAAAGCGTTTCTACTGTCGAAATGATATCCAAAACGTCTTAGACTGTTTGCCAGAGCGTTTACAGGGTCTAGCATGCCATTTTGTCTACTTCTAAAACAGTAGGTGCCATTTTGATGAGTTTCAAATTTGTTAACAGTTGTTTCTGTACAATCTTTAGCATTCTGCAATTACTGTCTATTAATTATAATATGTTACGTACTGCTAGTAGCATTTTGACGTCATTAAGAAATCGCATTCGAACACCGAAATACCGTTACTAAAATTTAAAAAATCTAAAAGCGTTTCTACTGTCGAAATGATATCCAAAACGTCTTAGATTGTTTGCCAGAGCGTTTACAGGGTCTAGCATGCCATTTTGTCTACTTCTAAAACAGTAGGTGCCATTCTGATGAGTTTCAAATTAGTTTACAGTTGTTTTTGTAAAATCTTTAGCATTCTGCAATTACTGTCTATAAATTATAATATGTTACGTACTGCTAGTAGCATTTTGACGTCATTAAGAAATCGCATTCGAACACCGAAATACCGTTACTAAGATTTAAAAAATCTAAAAGCGTTTCTACTGTCGAAATGATATCCAAAACGTCTTAGATTGTTTGCCAGAGCGTTTACAGGGTCTAGCATGCCATTTTGTCTACTTCTAAAACAGTAGGTGCCATTCTGATGAGTTTCAAATTTGTTAACAGTTGTTTCTGTACAATCTTTGGCATTCTGCAATTACTGTCTATTAATTATAATATGGTACGTACTGCTAGTAGCATTTTGACGTCATTAAGAAATCGCATTCGAACACCGAAATACCGTTACTAAAATTTAAAAAATCTAAAAGCGTTTCTACTGTCGAAATGATATCCAAAACGTCTTAGATTGTTTGCCAGAGCGTTTACAGGGTCTAGCATGCCATTTTGTCTACTTCTAAAACAGTAGGTGCCATTTTGATGAGTTTCAAATTTGTTAACAGTTGTTTCTGTACAATCTTTAGCATTCTGCAATTACTGTCTATTAATTATAATATGTTACGTACTGCTAGTAGCATTTTGACGTCATTAAGAAATCGCATTCGAACACCGAAATACCGTTACTAAAATTTAAAAAATCTAAAAGCGTTTCTACTGTCGAAATGATATCCAAAACGTCTTAGATTGTTTGCCAGAGCGTTTACAGGGTCTAGCATGCCATTTTGTCTACTTCTAAAACAGTAGGTGCCATTCTGATGAGTTTCAAATTAGTTTACAGTTGTTTTTGTAAAATCTTTAGCATTCTGCAATTACTGTCTATTAATTATAATATGTTACGTACTGCTAGTAGCATTTTGACGTCATTAAGAAATCGCATTCGAACACCGAAATACCGTTACTAAAATTTAAAACATCTAAAAGCGTTTCTACTGTCGAAATGATATCCAAAACGTCTTAGATTGTTTGCCAGAGCGTTTACAGGGTCTAGCATGCCATTTTGTCTACTTCTAAAACAGTAGGTGCCATTCTGATGAGTTTCAAATTAGTTTACAGTTGTTTTTGTAAAATCTTTAGCATTCTGCAATTACTGTCTATTAATTATAATATGTTACGTACTGCTAGTAGCATTTTGACGTCATTAAGAAATCGCATTCGAACACCGAAATACCGTTACTAAAATTTAAAAAATCTAAAAGCGTTTCTACTGTCGAAATGATATCCAAAACGTCTTAGATTGTTTGCCAGAGCGTTTACAGGGTCTAGCATGCCATTTTGTCTACTTCTAAAACAGTAGGTGCCATTCTGATGAGTTTCAAATTAGTTTACAGTTGTTTTTGTAAAATCTTTAGCATTCTGCAATTACTGTCTATTAATTATAATATGTTACGTACTGCTAGTAGCATTTTGACGTCATTAAGAAATCGCATTCGAACACCGAAATACCGTTACTAAAATTTAAAAAATCTAAAAGCGTTTCTACTGTCGAAATGATATCCAAAACGTCTTAGATTGTTTGCCAGAGCGTTTACAGGGTCTAGCATGCCATTTTGTCTACTTCTAAAACAGTAGGTGCCATTCTGATGAGTTTCAAATTTGTTAACAGTTGTTTCTGTACAATCTTTAGCATTCTGCAATTACTGTCTATTAATTATAATATGTTACGTACTGCTAGTAGCATTTTGACGTCATTAAGAAATCGCATTCGAACACCGAAATACCGTTACTAAAATTTAAAAAATCTAAAAGCGTTTCTACTGTCGAAATGATATCCAAAACGTCTTAGATTGTTTGCCAGAGCGTTTACAGGGTATAGCATGCCATACGTGAGCAATCCTAGGCGTTCTTCGTGTTGTAAACATTAACCGTTTGGGGTGCAGTTGAAGCAAGTTAAGTTAGTGTGGTCGGGAGTTCTTTTCGTGGAGTTGCGAGACTCCAAAATTATCGCTGTCGCGGATTTTAACGAGCTCTTCATAGAACCAACGCTAATCCAAGTATGACGTCGTGTTGTTTAAATCTCGCACGTTACCCTGTGGTTCATGTATTGGAAGTGTCGTTACGTCGTCTATTCACCCTTCGGGGGATTCTAATTCATCTGGTCAACCCCTTATCGCGTACACCATCGAGGTTGTGTTCTGCACCACGTCCACCCTTGTGATTTTGGCGTCGTTCCATTTCTTCAGGCCCCTTGAGGCAGTCGTTTGGAAAGGTGATTACGTACAGTGCCGCACGTAATTATGCAGCCAGCTGATCTTCTTCAGGTAACAAGTTTTTGTAAATTAGTTTTACTGTGTATAACCAAAAAGTGATCGCTACGTCGTCGAGTGTTGGAACAATTCAGCGCATTTATTGTTGTAACCATGTATTTGCTGTTTGCTAAATTTACCGAATTGTAACTCATGGCAATTTCGCCCTTGAGCCACCCTAATGTATTTGCAGTCAAGTTCATTGTTTGTAATTAAGTTAACGTGTTGCGCAATCTAACCCAACTAATCCTTTTGAGCATTTTAAATTTAACTAGTCAATATCATGTTCATTGTCACCTACATATATTTTATTTATCTCAATAGAGTTCATTGTCAAGTACTTATGTTTTTCATTTGTGTTCTTGTTACTTGGTTGCGTTTTTGTGTGTACTGTTTCAGTTGTAAGGAGTTGAACGGCTGCTTCATTAAGTTATTGTTGTAAGGTAAGTCGATACTGTATGTAACTCGCCAACCGAACTCTGCCAAGGAAAAGTAGCAAGGTGACTTTATGTACTTTCATTTTCAAAGTAATCTCACCTGTATTGCGGTTGTTGTTTCCCGATTTAGTCAACAAAATGGTGGCGTAACTTTATGTAACATCATTTACCTCTCGTATCGGAGTACAGCCCTAACTCGAAGGTCGTAAAGAACCCGCCGACGCGGCTGAGTTTCTAGCTGGAGCAACCCTTCCTGTTGCCGCCATCTTAACAGGGTTGGGGCCTTGTATTTTCCGTTTACTTCCCGATCATGTCGTCTTATCGTGTCGTGGATAGCAGTCCGGCTCTCGAGCGTACGGTTTTATTTTGCATGCTTGTGGGGCTGGATTGCTATGTCGTTGTAATGTTTTCGTGCGGTAACAATAGCCAATACAACGTAAATGAATAGACACAGCAAAACATTTAATTTCTTATCACGAAATGAGTGCAAACTTATTTACCTCTCCCAAAGTAAATGTGCAACTAATGCGCGGAGAGCTTCTTATAATTTTCCCTTCACACTATTATTTGCTTTGATTAAGAAATTACGAAAATACGCTTATTTGTGCTTTCAATGAAAATTGTATTAATTTTTTATGCAGATCAAACATGGGTAAAAAGCAGTTAAACACAATTGAGGACGTGCCAGAATACTTGGCAGTTTCTCTTATAAATGTAAACTCAACATTGAAACAAATCTCAAATCACAATTAAGAATACGAAAGAAAGGAATTTGCTCACATTTATCCGGTGTTTTTGTCGTGAGCTGGCTGCAACGTTTTCGGCATGCTGTCGCTAATCACCTCGTTGCAGTTGACCATGTGCGATGCTCCATACGGCTCGAATGACCATGTTTCTTCAGAGGGAATTAAGTGGACTGTATATTCTTGTAGAAACCCTGATCACTTATTTATTCATAGAATAGTTTACCTTTTACAGTTTACAAAAATGAGTACAGCGATGCTTGATGTGTCCGCCCACTGCCAGCGTAGCAAAGAAAGTTAGATGAGTGCCGTAGAAACGGCGGAATATTGCGCATGCAGCCAGAAACAGCAAACATGCGCGGGAATACAAATTCAAAATAAATTCAAAATATGGTCTGGCCACACAACACCAAATATAACAACAACATGGGTGGAACAGATCTAATGGACCATGGTGTATCGCAGTATTGTGTGGGTATACGTGCAAAAAAGTGGTACTGGCCCATAATTACGAGGTTATTGGATGTGGCCATTATGAACTCGTGGTTTTTGTATCGACAAAATCACAAAGACAAGCCTCTTCTAAAATTTCGTCGAGAAAATGCACAAATATATTTAAAACGATATGGTGAGCTACCTAAAGATTCTCGTAAAATAAATCTTTCCCCTAATGTTCTTCTTCCTTAGTTATGTCTTGCAACAGGCGAAGATGTGCCGGAGATGGATGTAAATCTTTTGGACGAACCATGTGTCAAAAGTGTAATGTTGGGTTGTGTGTGCCATGCTTTGTATAATATCATACTAGATAAATAAATCAGTAGCTTGTACATAACTTTTTTTGTAGTCTCTAACATGTTCTATGGCCGCAAGAATTAAATAAATGAAATTACACGATTTGAATTTTTTGACCCCCAAAGTGCCCACGGATACCACATGGTATCAGCCCTTATCTCATTAACAAAAAGAGTGAATTTATTATTTTATAGTTTTTGCCACTAAGTAAACGATATTTAAATAAGAAAAGTAAAAAGTCTGAAAAATTCAAAAAAAATTAATTCGGCCGCTAATGGGTACTTTGTTTATTGTTTTTGCAAATTTTCACAAGAAGCCTTTGGTCTCGATCAGATATTATACGACGCCTACGAGAATTTTTAACGGAAACATTAATCGTACCGATTTCTCTAAAGTATTTAATTATATCACCAATCGTAGATTTAGCAAAATTTTATTCTTTGGCTATTTTTCCCATCGATTTGCCTTTTTGATATTGTTGTACAATTATATTTCTTACTTGTGCATTTGTTGCTTTGCCGCGAGCCATTCTAAATGTATTGCTTGTACATTTGACAATAACAAACATAAACAAATATATTTTATTATTCGTTTCCAAAGCCTCCTCATTGTACAGCAATTCTTTGCACCTGTCCGAACTATTAGTTGTCAACAAATTTTACACGATTTGTATATAATATTTTTTGTATAGTTCGACTTTAAGTCAAACTTGAATAGTGAATGAAATAGTTATTAAACACAAAAATGAAAGTATAATTAAACATTAAACAAAGCAACAAGAGAATTAAATAATAATAAGGCTGCCTTATATGCAAAAATTGTAATCGTCCTATTAGTTGTTAGGGCTCATAGGCTCTAACTTTGAAAATCTTCTAAGGAATAAAATTACATATATTGTAAGGGTATTCCGACAAAACACTATTTATAAGTACTATTACGATTTTTATTGTTTACATATAATTACAATTTGCACAACAGCAATAAAAACGTTAAGGTCTACAACATCAGTTATAAGATACTTATACTATAGACATCATAATTCAAAAATTTGCAATAATTAGATAAACCAAAATATACCACATATATTAATGCAACAATTACTGGAACAAAGTATAATACTTAATAAAAACCAAGAATGAAGTATTTAAACATTTTTTTTATGAATAAATATATTACAATTAATCTTCTTAGACAAAAGTTGTTGTGTCTGTATGAAAAACATACGAGTTTTGTAGCTGACCAGTATTAGCAAATTTCAGATATACAGAACACTATATAAAAAAGTAACCCAACTACATAATAAGAGCAAAATTTTAAGAGTTAAAAAAATACTAAATATTGTTATAAAAAAACAGATTGCGTATTTAGCTATTACTTCATTTCAGATCATGTAATTTTCTTTATATACGAATCGAGATTTAATTTTTACACGTTAACTTTTAATGTCAGATTCAATTAATTATGACAATTATGAGATTACATCCTTAGCAGAAATAACTGCTTAATTATCAATTTATAAAAAGTAGTTCCACATTTTTACCAAGCATTAGATACATAAAAAAGACAAGTTTTTGATGGTATTTCTTGAGTTGTGTTATAAATTAAACTTTTTTAAAATCTAATTCATTAAAAAATAGCTTTTAAAATATATTTTTATTATAAAGTGCACTATAAACAGATTGCAAATAGATAAAAAAAACAAATACAAATTCTTAAAATGTATATACAAACTCGCTAAAAACGCACACAATTCATATTCAGCATGTAGTGACAAAAAGCACTACTTTTAGTGAGATTAACAGCCAGTTTAAAATAGATGGCAAATTGACTAACACACACAAAATAGCTTATCAGAAAACTATGGTTTGTTCTATAATCGTTGACAGAGTAATAATGATTATTTTCTACGTTTGAATACAATATTAATGTTGCCGCAATATTATTAGTACCTAATATAAAAGTTTAAGATAAAGCAAATAAAAATTATAAGAAAAATTAAGTTAAGATTGAAAACAAAGATAAATAAGTCCAAATTCTGAAGTAATGAGAGTTACTCCAACCATACGTATTAGTAACGAATATTTTATACTGTCCAATTTATGTTAACATTAACAATGACCTTACTGTGACATTATTTTCTATTTATCAAATTCGGTGATTCTATAAATGTAGGAAAAATATAAGGCAGTATGATCGTCTCTCTTATGAATAAATCGATATCGTTAATATCTTTAACTATAACATATTGTATATGGAAGAGCACCTCATTATAATCACAGTTCTGACTAATTATTATCACAAAACTTAGGCTCATAAGTTGTAAAAGCACATTCACATTTTAAGTAATACCTAATAATTTTTATCAATTTAAAACAGAAATAAAATAGATTTAATAAGTTCCTTTTATATCATTTTGGCGCTTCATATGAACTGATGTTCTACAAATAGGCTTTAATTCTTAAATATTTAAATGTCAAAATCTACTCTGCGGCATATCAAACATTGTGAATTGTTTTGATTTGGTATAGATTCAAATTTGGTACGTTTTGATGAAATACATATTTACTCCTTGGTAGAGATAAGTCATTTAATAAAATATACCGAATTTGCCATTAAAGCTATCAATTATACATTCAATCACTACCACAATAAAGCTGTGGCTCACAATTGGCTAAAGCTCAAAAACTGTAGACACAATATCTAGATTAGTCGCCTATTAAAAGCAAAAGTTAAGATGCACATCATGAAGCTATGCTATCAATATTCGTTTAGCATTTCGTATTTTAATTGACGACCCATATAATTAATTTGCTTAATTATTACATCAAGTACAGGCACACTGGTACAAAACACATTCATGTAATTATATGCATAAAAGTACTATAAACGCTTATTCTTTAAATAAAATTTTCTGAGTTTGAGACCGCATACTTTATATTATGTTAACTTATATGAAAATGCGCCTTCAATAGGCAAATAACAACATAGATCTAACACTACAAAAATTAGATTTAAATGTGTAAACTGGGCCCATAATTTAAACTATTTTACTATTTTCGTGTTGGATCAATTAACTAAAATTGACCAGAGAGAACAGTCGGCAAGTAAAAATATAATGTGGCTTTATGTTATACTTTGTTTTTTAATGTCACATTTCAATAACATAATATCATGCTATAGGCTTCGGCTATTTTGTCGGAACTCTATGTCTGGTGAAAATTGCAGAAAATCCCACAACTAGCATTATGGTAATTACTACTGCAGTGATTAGGAAACATAAGCAATGACATTTTTCGTATTTTGTTTTTACCTAAAATAAAAATGTTATATTCCATTTCCATAAAAGCATTGTAGCAAAGCAGCTTCATTAAGCAAAAAAGAGGTTATTATAACGTAGCTATTTAAATTAGTAACTACTAGAAATCTGTTAAAGAAAAACATATTATACAGAGGCTTGGAATATTAATGTATTAAAACGAAGAAGAGCTTGTTCATTATTGCAAATATATTCATTTTCCAATAAATTATCAATAATTGGTATTATGCTTATTGAATACAGTGCAGATTTTGGTAATAATAAATTACAGATTGCAGACCACGTTTGTTATCAGGGCTTCCTTTGATATAAGAAAATTAGCAAATGAATGACACAAAATTTAACTAGTACCAGAGCTTACAAAACACAATATCAGAACATGATTCAATGAAATCAATAGATATTTCCTTGAAAGTGAAATGTTTGTAGATGATTCCGAACCAACCTTCAAGGCGGACAAATTAGTATCTTTTTGTCACCAAAAACAAAGTTTTAGTTAAGAAGGGTTGTAACACTGTTTACAGTCATGTTGAAGGAGATGAAAAAGAATGTCTAACTGTGCTGATTACAGGTAATTTCTTAATAGCATAAATATTACATATGTTCTGACGTGAGTGTTTATTTTGTTTCCCTGAAATGCAGCTGGTGGTCTAACACCACCAACGATAATGTATTCATATAATGAAAACATTTTACAACTACGTCATGTGGGGCTTTAAAAGCTATTGGACGTAAGTATTCAAAATATGAGACGAAACCAAGGAACATCCTGAAATTGTAAATTACGTGAGGTTTTTGGAAAAATACACTCCAGATAAGAGATTTAAAAATGGCATGATGATGTCTTGAAACCAAAAATCTTACAATACTCCGAATAATATAAATAAGACTATTTTATCACCTTTAAGGATATAATTATGGCCAAAACCAACTTAAAAGCCATCAAGAAAGAAAAAGGAAAACCCCTTTTAGTTACTACATCTAATACGAGAAAAGAATGTTATTCAAGAACATGCAGAAAAAGAAAGAAACATGTAAAACAGACGAAAAAATATAAAAGTAAATGAGTACACAAACAAAAGAAATAAATTAAGACAATCACAGAACTACCTGAAAGCAACGACATGCAAATCAATTTAGTATTACATTAAACAATAAGTACAATATTACATGTTTGCCACTAATGTGTTTGAATTTGGTACAGTTGCGTTACAGAATTAAGTTTATAGCAGCACCGTTTACGCGTC
Source organism: Agriotes lineatus (assembly GCA_940337035.1). NCBI lineage: Eukaryota > Metazoa > Arthropoda > Insecta > Coleoptera > Elateridae > Agriotes > Agriotes lineatus. The sequence goes on from OW679195.1 coordinate 3,185,833, forward strand.
ATAAAATAATACAGCAAATTGCTAACACAAAAAGGTTACAATATTTAGTTAGATTCACACATGACAGTAACAGTAGCATCACCTTGCTCTTTTTACCAACTAAAATTCAAGGTCACTATAACAATACTTGAGTCTTGACGCCACGAGAATATAGAAAATGTTTAATTCCTATCCTTGTGGTTGTTATCAGCACTATCATAATGGTTGTTACTGTACCTATTATTATTGCAATCGTGGTTGTTATAATGTTATAATAGTTGGCATTTTAAGTGTTTGAACTACCTCCTCCTTGCACTTCACTAGGAAATTACAGCCACAATGATAATGATAATAATGAAAATAACTGCAGCACAACCCGCCAAAAATTTTCTTGTATTGTCAGATTTCACCTAAAAATACGTTTTACGAAATTGTTGTTTCTACGTTGTTGCTATAATGTTCTAATGGTTGTCATCGTACGTACTTTTTATATTGCTTCCTTTTACTGTTCTATCCTTTAAAAATCCCCATCAGACCGATGAGGAAAATAATAAGCGGTAAAATCCCAAATAAAATCCAACAGTGGAACCAAAACATTTCTTGCGGGCTTCCTGTTATCTGAAAATGCATTAACAGAAATTGCTACTAGTTTTAAACAGAGTAGAACAAAAATCTTTGGAAATCATTTCTCCACAGTCTCATTGCTCTAGTGTTGCAGTTCCATCTTTGCAAAATGCACGATAATGACAAAAACTAAAAATAAATGCGCATAATCATGCTGAAAGATAGGGAATTTTTAATGTGAATAACATTTCTGGAATCGACTGATTTCAAATAATTTTCAGAATTCTCTTTGAAATTTATTTAATTACATATTATTGATTAATGTAGACGAATCACATGTAATAGCCAAATTACTAAAACAAAAAGGAATAATGAAGAGGCTAAGATCTACTAAAAAGTCAAATTATAGGAAAAATGGAGGAATGAGAAAATCTCAACATAAACAATGCAATACTACAAAGAACAATTAAATTCCAACACAATCCAACAACCTCAAGCATCAGTTTTGTTATTTCAGCAAAACCAGGTTCTCATTCAGGGAAATCTAAAAACCCAAAATGAGATAAAACTATACAATGCGTGGCAACAAGCTCTTGCTATTATTACTGTACAAAAAAAACATAAACCTGCAAACACAATAGCCAATTTTCAAAAACGTTATGGCATAAACCAGTAAAAAGTGGGAAACAGACATGGTAAATTAGAAACGAAGACATCTATCGAGTCCCAATAGTGAATATAACCAGAAATAAAATTAAACGTTTCAGGAAAAAACACGAAGAGACACTCCATGGTTATCAAAATATAAGTGCTACAGTTACTCTATAAGACGGTTGAAAAGACAAAAACCTTTCAAACTAGTGCAATCTAGTAAATTGAACAAACCATCAATCAGTGTTAACTGTATGTGAAGTGCACCAATGGCAGTACATTTTACACATTGCTATTATTACTGAAAATTTGGGGACCCGACAGACGTTGTTCTGCCCGAACGTTGGTTTGCCTGCTATTAGCAGGTTCAGCAAAGTTTCTTTCGATTTCCAAATTTTCGATTTTTTTCATTTTAAAAATTTTTGGGGGGTGGTGGGGGGGGTGAAATTTTGGGATTATATGTTCTGATATGCGAGAAATCTTTTAACAAATTAAAAAAAGAGATTCGTCAAAAAATAACAAAAAAAATTCTTAGAACCCGATTGCAGCGCCACCTACCAAGTCCAATTGTGAATCTAAACCATCCAGGGACCCACTCAAACACACACAAAAAAATTCATCAAAATCGGTCAAGCCGTTTAGGAGGAGTTCAGTCACATACACACGTACAGAAGAATTATATATATAAAGATAACCATGACCATTCAAAAACGTTCGATTTATTAAAGTTAGTAGGCCATTGGCCGCCATTTTGTAGCAAATCCTATTGTCGCCACTGTCTCTATCAAGGCACTGTAAACTATATTATTGCATGCTGCCATTTACCAAAAGATAGTAGGACCTTGACTGCAGCTGCAGCAGGTTTTGAGGACGATGTAGGTAGGTAACTATTATGAAGACAGTGTCATTTGCAATGTGTGCTGGTGCGAAGCAAATTCAAACTCGGTAAAGTAAATATGCAGTTTCTTAAGACAGTTAGGCTCGATCCACACTATCGGGCTGCTCTCGGTTCAATCTCGCTCCGCTCAATTTTGTATACATTGTTAGCTATAGGCACGACCTGAGCTTGAGCGTTACCGATAGTGTGAATGTGCCCATTGCTAACAATGTATAAATATTTGAGCGGAGCGAGATCGAACCGAGAGCAGCCCGATAGTGTGGATCAAGGCTTATACTTCTAGCAGCCTACATCGACCTATGTGGCACCCATAACCCAGATATTTTTTTTTCCATGTTTATTGTGTTCAGAAAGCATAGTGTATAATACCAATTGGCAAAATAACCTCAAAATGTTTCTGTACAGGCCTATTGATTCTTTTGTTGTGTTTTTAGTGTGACGTGGGATATGCCTTCCAGATACAGAAGACAGCTGGGAAGACGCAAATATGGCGATTACTCAGCAGAACACTTGTTGAGGCGTTGCAAGACGTTAGAGGCTACAAAATTTCTTTTCGAGTGACAGCTGATAAATACGAGATGTTAAAATCTACATTAGAAAGAAAATTCAACAAAAAATCGAGGCTGTTATCCTCTAATATTATTTAGAAGAAACGTTTTGTTTTATTGTTTAAAAGTTTAAATTTAAGTTGTTAAACTAGAGAATATAGTTGAAAATGTATCTAGGTGCCTATTTTTTGTTTGTTTTAAGTCTATTTGCTAAAATTTATTTTTCCGTTGATCGTTTATTTATGGGTTCCATTAATGTATAGAGGATTGTCTATTAATGACCGTTATTAATGAATAATTTTTTATTAATAGACGATTTTGGTATAGGTAATCGAAGATACCATTAATGTCAAAACTTTAAGTGTTAAATTCTTTTCATGGAAAATTAGATTTTCTTCAAATTAATAATATACGATCAATGGAAAAATATTGGAACTAACTCATCTGTTAATCGGCAATTAATAATCTCTACAAGTAACGCGCAAGCTCGTTATAATGTCTCGATTATTAATCGCTCTCATTAACATACTTGTTTGTTAAATAACTATTAAAAAAGTCCCAAGTCACTTTACAAGAGCACGAGTTGAAAACTATGTTCATAAATTAATACCTTGTTCCAAGTGTGACAAATTGTAGGATGACTTGGGACAGCCTACTTTAATTTTTTTCAAAATTGGGGACATTTTGCATATTGAATTTGATTGCAATCGATAGTCATAAGCATTTGGCATGATGTAGCATATTTTATTTTAATCAAAACATTTCAGTTTTCTCGTCATGATAAATAAAAGTTCAAATTTGTCCCAAACAACCCGAATCTACGGTACCTATGCATAAATCGAAAATATTGTGAATTATTTTTGTTGATAAATAAAGATTATCATTATTATTATATGAAAAGATATCCAAGCAAATAGTTGGGGAGTCTAGAAATCTGCGATGGGAGGATTACTTTAGAAAAGTTTTTGAATTTATTTGCAATATATTCTACCCTTTATGCTTCACAACTTCTTTAAGCAATTTGCATAAAAATAAATTGTTTTGATCAGTCTAATACCAAGTTCAACACGTATTTTACAACTACTTCATGTGGGTTCTTCAGATCTCTTAAGAATGATTGGCCATAAGTATTTAAAAGATGAGAATCTAGACAAGAGATATAAAAATCTGGTGTGATACATGCACACAATTTCCTTTTACAGTGATCTTATAATTAAATTAAATTAAATAAAGTTAAAATAAAGGGGAAGGAAAGTGAGAAATTCGAAGTGAAGGAAGGATTGAGGCAGGGGATCCCCCGTCCTCATGTCTATTTAATTTTGTACTCGAAAATGTAATAAGGGAAGCGAATATTAATAGATCAGGCTTGCTATACCACAAACGCCATCAATGTCTAGCTTTCGCTGATGACATTGCTATGGTAACAAGAAGCACTGAATAATTGAAGGGGGTAGTAGCAAGGTTAGAAAAAGCAGCTCGAAAAATAGGACTTACAATAAACGAGAGTAAAACAAAGTTTATGACTTGGACAGATGAAGAATTTCAAGAGGGTAGAATGCTAAGAGTAGTAACGGACAATACATATGACTTTGAGAAAGTCAGCGAATATACATATCGAGAGATCCAAAAAAAACTGTTCCTCAGCGGGCTGTGGAAATTCAACGTATGAATAATATGTTGGTGACACTGTACGTCAATGTCAAATTCGAGGTTATCAGGTTAGGTTTTCCGTCAGTTTTGACACAAAATGACGCAAATCCTAACCTGCTAACCTCGAATTTGACATTGACGTACAGTGTCACCAACATATTATTCATACGTTGAATTTCCACAGCCGCTGAGGAACAGTTTTTTTTTGGATCTCTCGATACTTGGAAACTTTATTCAAACGGAAGCCGAGTATACACGATAAAATACAACACAGGCTAATGGCAGGAAACCGTTGCGTACAAGCGCTGAATAAATTAATAAGGAGTAGGATACTATCAAAGAGTCTAAAAGTACGGATCTATAAGACAATAATAAGACCAGTGGTGGTGATTAGTAGTGACGTGTGGACATTGGGAACTGAGGAGACTAGGGGTATGCGAGAGCAAAGTGCTGAGGAAGATATACGGAGAAAAAAAGGTGCATGGACAATGGGAAAGAAGGAGCAATCAGGAGCTGAAGGCATTGTACAATGAACCGGATATAGTAGCAATTGTGAAATCACAGAGATTAAGATGGCTGTGACATGTGTCTAGGATGAGCCGGGAAAGGATCCCAAAGAGAGTATTGGAAAGTAATATCAGAGGCAAGAAAAGACGAAAAGGAAGATGGAAGATGGAAGTACTAAAGGACGTACAACAAATAGGAATAATCAACTGGCAGAACAAAGCGGGGAACAAGAAGGAATGGAGGACAGTACTCCAACAAGCGATGGGCCTACTAGGCCTACCAAGCTAACATATATATATTATAATTATCCAAAAATTTGATTTTAAATTTTAGAGCATTTGTCAAAAATGAAAAATTCTGTAAAAACTGTACAAAATAGAGCATTAGTTGAAGAGACAAATTTTCTCTAGAATTTAAGCTGAATTCAAAAATGTAATAATATACCGGATGTTCTATTTGAAATAAGCGTTAATTTAAAAAATAGAAAAAAAAAATAAAATAAACCCATTTTAGAAGTATTCAACTGGAAAATCACCTATCTCACATCAATACACATTCAAAATGTAATAAAAATGTGAAGTTTGAAAAAAATCATTAGTGACCTTCCTGAAAAAATAAAAAAAAACTGAAAAAGCTTGCTGTCACATCTACATAGTACACAAAATTTATATATGAAATTTCAATGCCATACCTCTTTTCGTTTTTGAGATATTCTGTTCACTGACAGACACACAAATGAAAAAAAAATGTTTTTTAGGTTCTCGGGACTCTAAAACGTGAAGATCTGTTGAAAACTCAATTTTGAATTTTTGGGGTGAATCCAATACTTCTTTTATTGTTATAGGAAGTAAAAAATGGCATGATAATGTGCTGAAATAAAATATGTTAATAATAATCCTGAAATAATTATTTTGCAAAATCCTATTAGTTACTACATCTAATGTGCAGAAAGAATATTTATTACCTAAGAAAATATGCAGAAAAAGAAGAAATCAAACATAAAAGAGATGGAAAAATATAAAAGTAGATGAGTACAAAAACAAAAAGAAAAAACGAAGATAATCGCAGAACTAGCTGAAAGTGTTGACATGCAACAGGATAATAATTAGCAGTAAATGACTATGTGATTGTTAATTAGGGAGAATTTTCCCCGTATTACCTAAATGGTTATTTTGCATTCATAAGCACAATTGATTGAACAAATGGAAATAGCTGCAGGAAGTGGAGAAATTGTTAAAAACACTGATTACCTCAAAGTAAAGTAAATAAACACCGATTTTATCTTTTACAAGAAATCACAAGAAAATATCAAAAATTTGATATTCGATAATGCCTCAAGGGTTATGTACCGTTGCTTTCTTTTAAAGAAGCATTTCTACTTTCTACTTGCATACTAAACTATGTACTTTAGTTTTAATAAATGATGATTAAAAATATACCAATACTGTCGATTTTATATACAATGTCTGAATATAGTTCAAGTGGGGTATCAGAATTATATACCTACACAAGTACACAATACTAAACGTGGCATTCAATTTATATACACAATAAATCAGGTAGGTGCCTTGAAAATAAAACAATTTAGAATTATACTAAACAATAAATAACATTACACTCTCATGTTTGCCACTAATGTGTTTGAATTTGGTACAGTTGCGTTACAGGATTAAGTTTATAGTAGCACCGTTTACACATCATAAAATAATACAGCAAATTCTTAACACAAAAAGGTTACAATATTAAGCTAGATTCACACATGGCAGCAGCCGTAGCATCACCTTGTTCTTTTTACGAACTAAAATTCAAGGCCACTATAATAAAACAATAGTTGATTCTTGACATTACAAGAACATAGAACATTTTTAGTTCCGATCCTTGTGGTTTTTATTATCAGCACTATCATAATGGTTGTTACTGTACCTATTATTATTGTTAACATGGTTGTTATAATGTTATAATAGTTATCTTAACTGCTTGAATTGCCTCCTTGCACTTAACTTGGAAATCACAGCCACAACGATAACGATAATAACGAAAATGGCAGTTATTTTCGCACCAACCAGCAAAACTTTTCTTGTATTGTCAGCGTTTCTTGTATTGTCAGCGTTCACCTGAAAATACGTTTTATGAAATTGTTGTTGCCAAGATTTAGAAACTGTTTCTAAGTTGCTGCTATAATGTTCTAATAATCATCATCGTAGGTACTTTTATATTGCTTCCTTCTATTGTTATAGCCTTTAATAATCACAATCAGAGCGATGAGGACAATAATAAGCATAAAAGAACCAAAAAGCACCCCAAATTTGTACCAAAACCTTCTTGGCAAGCGTCTTGTCACCTGAAAAAGCATTAATAGAAATTACTAGAAAGAAATCATTGATTAATGTAAATGAATCACATATAGTAGCCGCATTACTCAAACAAAAAGAAATAATGAAGAAGCTAAGATCTATGAAAAAGTCAAATAATAGGAAACATACAGTAACAACAAAACGTCAATATACATTTTGAAAATAATAAACAAACAGAAAAATGATGCAAAGACTTTAAATTCAAAAATCATCAAAAAATATAAAATTAACAATTACTTTAAGATTGTTTACAAAACTAATAAATAAACTTACAAAACAATGCAATAATACAAAGAGCAAATAAATTCCAAGAAAATGCAACAACCTCAAGTAGCAGTTAGTTTTGCTATTTCAGCAAAACGAGATTCTCATTCACGAAAATTTTAAAACCCAAAACGAGATAAAACTATGCAATGCATGGCAACAAACTCTTACTATTAACAATACTGTACAAAAAAACATAAACCTATAAACACAATAGCCAAAGCCTCGAAAACGTGATGGGATAATCTAGTAAAAAGCAGAAAACAGAATATAAAATGATGTTCATTGGAAAAATATGATTCAAACATTAGGAGATCACTTCATAATTGGAGGTGACTTTAATGTAAAAGATACATACTGGGCATCTATACTGCGTCTCAGGGTGACTACACAGTACTGGGCCTTATGGCAAACAGCGATGCCATATGTCTCCACAAAAGTGTTCTGTAGAAAATATGCCCCCATCACAGATTACGAATGAGATCTGGAGGAAATTTCAGTTTCAAGAAAGCACCACGTTATGCTCCCTACACCTGGCAAATAGCCCAATATGAGAAAGCATTGTATCAACCTATATCCTCTTTGCAGTAGTTGCTAGTAGTAATCAATCAATAAACAATTGCACTTGCAAACACAGAGAAGGCATGACACTGGCCGCCAAACTCAAGTGGAAAGAGCATATCAAGAAAAACGCAGGAACTTGGAATCAAATTCAAGCAAATTTGGTTGCTATTTGAAAGATACTCTGAGCTATCATTAACACAATAAATTGCTATTGCACAAGAAAATTCTAAAACCAGTGGGCAGCTTTGGGATTGCACAAAGAAAACCAACACTAAAATTAGTCAAACTTAATGTGACATGATACATTAGAAACAAAGACATCTATCAAGTCGTAATGATGCCTATAGTCAGTAATTAAAATTAAACGTTTCAGGCAAAAACACGAAGAGACACTCTATCAAAATATAAGTGCTACAGTTACTCTATAAGACAGTTGAAAAGACAAAAACCTTTCAAACTAGCGAAATCTAGTACTGTAACATGGGGTGAATTCGAACGCTCGGTACATGCTTCATATATTCTGCGACCATGGCGCAATTTTCACTCTAACCCCCCTTCCCGTGTCATGTGCTTGAAGAGGACAGTCATAATAGAAAGTCATATTAATTTTTGAATTTCGGCAAAAATTTTACCAATTTGTCGATACGTCACAAACTATTGTTGTTTCGGTCTGTAAAGTCAAATTTACTTAAAAACTGGTATACATGGTCCCTCATATGTCTTTAAAAAGTAGTATAAATTGCAGATTACAGTGGGGTCACTTCTAACATGGGTTGAACCTATAAAAAGTGGTTTGGCACCACACAATACGCTAATTACTTTACATCTGTATTCTATTGGAGAAAGCGTTGAAAGATCTGAAGAATAACATTCCGATTGCCACCATGTGCAATAAAATAAAAGGAATTCATCCCTTATCTGCTGGCGGCCCTACAGCCTTAATGCAGAAGAATAGCTCAGTCTTTCACAAGGCTGCAGAATGGGGGTTTTCCCTCACCAGATTCAATATTCGTTTATTGGTCAAGCAGGTCCTTGGTGCTAAAAGAAAAGGGATCAAATGATTCAAAGACAATGTGCCTGGACGTGTCTAGATTGGTTCTACAAATTTTAAAAAGACACCAAACTTTGACTGAGCGTGTATGTCAGAACATCAAGTGCTGTCGAGTTGATTTGAGCTCTCACCATTCAACATTGTAAACTATGACAAGACCAATCTTTTCGACGACCCAGCAGAATCAAAGTAGTTTGCAAAAGGGGTACAAAATATGTTAATAGAATATTGGACTCGAGCAAATTAAGCACATCAATAATGGTAGCCGTCACTAGGTCAGGAAAACTATTGCCGCCATATATTGTTTATAGAGCACAGCATTTGTATCCCACATGGACGGAAAATGCTGTTTATAACAGAACCAAAAGCGGCTGGTTCAAAGAAACTGTATACGAAGACTGGTTTGGAAGAATAGCACTGCCACATTTTCAAAGATGCGAGGGTAAAAAAATGTTGATGGGAGACAATCTGTCCCACCACTTCTCAATTCGAGTCTTAGAATTGTGTGAAGAAAACAATATCGACTTTGTCCTTCTGCCACCAAATGCAACACACCTCCTACAACCCTTGGACGTTGCTTTCTTTGCCCCTTTCAAGAAAATATGGAGAAACATTTTAACGGAATGGAAAGAAAACAATGAAGGGATACTTCTGAAAGCGGAATTTCCAAGGCTGTTTAAGAAACTTTTTAACAATATAGAACTAAGTGCTTCAAAAAATATTCTTTCGGGGTTCAGAACTTGCAGAATAATTCCTTGCAACAGAGATAGTGTTCTGAAGAAACTTCCAAGCCCACAGACGAACAGTTACAAGGACAGGAAAAACAAGCTGAGATTGATTGACGTTGGTCATTGACATTTGTCAATTTTATGAAGGAGTCAAGAAGTCTCGAGAACAAACAAAACAGCTTGTGAAAAGCGGCAAAAGAAACAATGTTGCGCCAGGAAAAGAAATAACAAGTGATTTGAATCGCCGAATGAACAAACCTCAAAGGAACAAAGCTGCTCTTAAGCTGAGCCAGCTGATGTTCATTCTAATGTGGAGAAAGACAACGACATTGGAGACTTTGACTCAGATGAAAACCTAGACCCAGAGTGCTACACTTTGGAAAATCCGAGTGAAAATCTGAATGTTAACGACTTTGTGTTAGTGAGGTTTAATAAAGACAAACAGTATATTGGCAAGATCGCTGAAGTTTATGCAGACAAGCTTGATCTCATCTTGATCGAAACTTAAGACAAAAAAAAATCCGAAAAATTTAACAATTATTTTTACCATCCAAACGTGAAAGATGAGCGCCTAGTTAACAAAAACGACATAATAATGAAGTTGCATTTGCCAAAAGACCGCAGAAGAAACTGTTGGTCATTTAAAAATTTACCACGAAAATATGTTATAGGGTCAAGGCAGGTAAGAGTGCGCGTTCTATACGAGTACGCACCGGCTATATTTCGCTATTGAGAACTTTGTTTACTAAATGACAATTTATGGTAATAATGATTTCTGTAATCGTTTCGCACCTTACTAGAAATATTGTTTACTTTAAAACCATGCTATTTTCAGTAATTTTTTGAAGGCAGTAAATAAGCTCTAACAATAGTGTTTATTAATCAAATACATATTTTGTGATCGGAAGTGCTTATTGTGCTAATTGGTAAGTAATTTAATCGATTTTTGCTATTGTCTTTTTATATTTAAGATGAATATAACCTAAAAATGTCGAAAATGTGAAGCTTTGTAAGAGTGCGCATTCTTAAATTTGTAAGAGTACGCAGTGCGTACTCTTATAAAATGTGCGTACTCTTACAGATATCATTGGTTCTCATGCCTTTTGTTAATGTTTGTCGCACAACCACTTTACCTAAAATAAATAATAACAATATCGTTTCTATTACAGAATCCAATCCAGTTATGACATACTATAAGCGAAAAAGTAAGCAAAAACTAGTCTTCACAGAAGTTCTTCTTGATGAACTTCGTGAAAAAATTGCGACCGGCCATAGCAAAAGGAGTTTAGCCAAAGAATTTAACATACCAGAGGCTACCCTCCGTAAAAGACTTAAAGCTAACACAGTACCCACATCATTAGGACGCTTTAAATGCACGTTTTCCACAGCCATGGAAACACAGTTGGCTGAATACGTTAAAGACATGAGTGATAGGTTCTATGGTCTTACTCTCAGAGATCTTAGATTACTTGCTTATGAGTTCGCAGCAGCTAATAATATATCAAATAGGTTTAATACCGAAACAAAGCTAGCAGGAAAAACCTGGGCTCGTGATTTCCGCGCCAGACAAAATCTTTCTATAAGACAACCAGAAGTGTTCTATTGGGCGTATGATGGGTTTCAATAGACCACAAGTTGAAAATTTCTATAGCAATTTAAGATCACTTTATGAAAAATACCAGTTTACTCCTCATAGAATATACAACATGAACGAAACTGGTCTATCCACGGTGCCTAATAAACTTCCTAAAGTTGTTGCTTCTAAGGGGAAAAAACTTATTGCAAAGGCGGTAAGTGCTGAAAGAGGAGAACTATACACAGCTGTGTGTTGTATGAACGCTGCTGGAACATATGTCCCACCTGCTATTATATTTAAAAGAAAACGGATGAATGATGATCTCTTTAAAGATATGCCTTTTGGAACGCTGCGACTAATATCAGATACCGAATTTATAAATTCAGATCTCTTCCTCGAATGGATAAAACATTTTAAGGAACACACTAATCCAACACATGACAATCCAGTGTTACTGATTTTTGATAATCATGTATCTCATAGGACTTTAATGGCAATCAGATATTGTAGAGAAAACAATATCCACCTTTTGACTATACCGCCTCACTCGAGTCATAAAATCCAGCCTCTGGATAAAGGATATTTTGGTCCTTTAAAAACAACCTATAGCATGTTTTGTGACGAATGGATGGTAAATAATCCAGGAAGGGTGATAAGTCAGAAAAACGTAGGCGAGTTATTTAAAAGTCTTATAATAAAATATCTAATGTGGAAAAGGGAGTTAATGCTTTTCAATCAACTGGAATATGGCCATTCAATTCTGAAATATTTGATGATGAAGACTATGCACCATCGCTAGTAACCGACAGGAAATACGAACCTCAGCAACCACTGTTAGTGGAAAAAATTCATCAAGACAATAACATCATTATAGAAATTTATGAAAGTCAGTCAAACGAACTCGTAAATGAAGCTGAAAACAACACAATCCAGATATTGAAAGAACCACAGACAATTAATTTAAATGATTCACATGTTTGCTCTTTGATCAATGATACTGACACAAATGAAGCATCTAGCAGCAAGACGAAAACCCAAGCTGAAATAGAACTTCAAGAACAGCAGAACACACCAAAAAAAGGGACAGAATCCAAAGCCAACGTCAGCATGACACCAGATATTATACGAGTAAATAGATCCTTCACTCCAAATAGTGAAAAATAAACAATATCAAAAACCTTAACAGTGAGCCCTCATGAATTACATCCACTTCCGACAATCAAAACTCAGCAAAATCAAAGACGCAACGCCCAAAAATCAGAGGTTCTAACTAGTACTCCATATATAAAGAAAAAATTGAAGAAACTGAAAAAGCAAAAACCTCTAAAGTGAAAAAGAAACTTACTGGAAGAAGTGATAACACAGATAACAATGAAAAGAAAAAACTAAAAACCGAAATAAGCAAGAAAAATAATAACCTTGGTAATAACATAGAAACTAAAGAAAATTCAAAACAAAAGAAATCAGCTGCTAAAACAATCTCAAAAAAAATAATCGAATCCATTATTTGTCTTGGTTGTGAGACAGAATATGAAGAACCTCCAGAAGAGGACTGGATTCAGTGTAAAAAGTACGAATAGTGGTGGCATGAGGCATGTTCAAATTATTTGGGAGGTTATTTTGTATGCGACTTTTGCGAACACTAGCCGCGTACTCTAATAATACACAATGCGTACTCTTACAAACTCATACTTGTAAGAGTACGCATGTGCAATATTTGTTTAAAATTCGTTTTTTTTCGTTAAATTAAATTTTTCTATGTAATATTCACAGTTCAAAAGTTAAATAAATATATAAAGTCTCATTTGAGTGTTTCCTTCACCCACATATTAATACTGTTTATATGTAATCGACAAAACAAAATTAGGTGCGTACTCTTACAGCACCTTCCCCTAGATTAAGGTTTTAATAATTATGTTCCTACGGTTTTTATTCCTTTTAAGATAAGTAGGTACATATTCTTTTTTTTTATAAAACATAATATTGTAATCTGCTTTGTATTTTGATTAATAAACTATTTGGAAGCAAACTGTATCTCTTCTGTGTGCCATGGTGGACATTGTAGGTTTCTAATAACTTGTTAAGAGAAAAATAATTTTAAATTCAGTCGTATGGGAGTGAGAATTCAAGTTTCAATGAATTTAAGGTCTTGTTCGAATTAACCCCACACAATGGGGTGAATTCGAATAAACTTTGCGTCTTAAAAAAATATATCAATTTTGTTTTTTTTAGTAATGTGCATTCTTATACAGCTACAGGAAGGCTTGATAATGATAAATATCTTTTTTACATTTTTTTTTATGTCTCATACTGAAGTTATACTCAGAATGCGTTCGAATTCACCCCATATCACGGTAAATAATAAACCATCTGACACATGAACGAAATGATAACTGTATGTGAAGTGCACCAATGGCAGTATATTTTACACATTGCTATTATTACTAGAATCAAATCGATAGATAGTTTTCAACTAGTTGCAATGTATATATCCAATTTAAAAAATGCCATCCCTATATCACTCTTAAATGCTTTAATCAAGAAAATCTCATTTTCAAGTTGTAGAATAAATTGAAACCAGCTATGGCACCTCTTACATTGTGCCGGTCTAATGTTTACGCAAAATTGTGTAAACCAGTATTTCTTAACCTATGGGTTGCAACCCAGATTTGATCATTCAATACTGAATGACAGTTGAGGAAAACTTTGACTTTCATGTATGTGGTGGTATAACCTTTTAAGTTTGCAGCATGATCAATTAGCGTTTAATTTAAATTTAAATTATATCTTCTGGTTGACATATTTCAAAAACAGTAAAAAGCACTGTTTGCCTGTCCTTTTACTTGCAATAAAATGTAGTACTAGCTTAAATTTATAGCAGCATCATTTACACATTATTAAAACAAAGTTCAAATTATGAGTCAATTAATTGTAGAGTGCAACATTAAGCTAGGTTCTGCCATGGCAGAAGCAGTAGCATCACTTTGCCCTTTCTACCGATCACAATTAAAATCGGTTTCTGAAAAGGATAAAAATTATACTTCATACTACGCATTTTAAGGATGACAATTTTATTAACCATTTTTTTAATATTGCCTCATTAGCTTTGCATATTGGAAAAGCAAATGATGCTACTGCTGTACAAAAAATACAGAAAATCTTTAGTTTTGATCCCAGTAGTTGTTATTATCGTAACCACCATAACGGTTGTTACCGTAACTATTATCATTGCTATAATCGTTCTTATAGCTGTTGTAAGAATTCTCACTATAGCTGTGTGAATTGTCCCTCGGACTTCCGTTCTTTTTCATAAACATAGCGAGAACAAGAAGGATAATAATGATAACAGCTGCCCCAAAACCAGCCAAATATTTTCTTGTATTGTCCGGTTTCACCTGAAAATGCATTACTTAAAGCTGCTGCTTCCAAATTTTATGAACTACTTCTAAGTCATGACTTTCATGCTGCAGTTCTATGCTTGCAAAATGTAAAACAAACAAATAAAATATAAGAATAATAACAACAATGATCACAAAATGGCAGTGAATTTTGTATGCAATACATTTTTTGAAACAAAAGAATTGCAATGGCACTAAGGAAAAATTGTACAAATTGGTTTGTACAATTTGTCCATAGTGCCACTACAATTTGTTTATGTATTTATATTGTTGATTAACATAAAGAAACTACATGGAATGGATGCATCATTAAAACAAGAAGAAATAATGACTACACTAATTTCCATAAAAAAGTTAAATCATATAAAACACCAAAATAACAGAACATAACTTTGCAAACGTAAAAATTAAAAACTATAGACAAAACATTCATAGTAAAATGAATTAAAGAGGACAGAACGTAGCAATTGATGCATGGTGTGAAATATAAGTTGACAAACATAACAAATTACTATACAGGGTGTTTACAGTCTTCTCTGTATCCTTTTAATGGGCGATAATACACCTCAAAAGAAGTCAATAAACCTTAAAATGCCTTAGTAAAAGTTATCCAATAAGCGAGATAATAATTCTTTTAGTTTTTAGATGTAACGATTAATTTGTTTTAAAATCTGGTAATCTACTACTTAATCAGCATTGTCCACTACAAAAGACGTTCAAAGTTATCACATTTTCATGTACACAAAGTCTGGCTCGGCGTACCCACAACTCTTTATACTTTCTAAGACCACCACGATTTTCAATTTTCAAATAAGATAAAAATAATAACATTTTTAGTCCAACAAAGGTGATACTAAAGGCTAATTATTGATGAGAACATTACCTCAAATAAACAAACTTAATAACAATTTGACAATGCTGATTAAGTAATAGATTACTAGATTTTAAATCAAATTAATCATTGAACGTAAAAACTAAAAGAATTATTATTTCGCTTATTTGGCAACTTTTACTAAGGCGTTTTAAGGTTTATCGACTGTTTTTGAGGTGTACTGTCACACCTTAAAGAGATATAGAAAAGACCATCAACACCGCTCAGAGAAAGAAAAAGAAGATCCTGAGAGAAAAAAAATATGGAATACAATGTTTTCACTGCTGGATGGGCAGTTTAAAAAATCTATAAAGAGCTTTACTCAAAACTTCACTAGCAAGTGGAAGTTGTGAAACTAAAAATGTGAAAAAATCGAAGGAAACCAGAGATAAAAATATCTTAATACATTGATATGATCATTAAATGATAAAACATTCAATAACTACACAATAATAAAGCAGCTTAAAATAATGTTCCTAAAAGGAGTCATGGTTTCGTTTTATCATTGGAATTTCGGTTTCTTATAACGGTATTTGCAATTCATTTGTAAATAATACAGTTTTGATTGCAATTGTACTACAAAGAAGTAATTATTATTGTAAAATGTAATATAAAAGTTTAAAACTTACATATTTGGTCATGTAGTTGAAAACATATACAATGTAAAACTGTTAACCTAAAAATATGATTTATGACAATTAGAAAAGTCATAACAAGCAATAAAAGACAACTGTATTATCATTTGTTTGAAAACCAGTGGTTTTGGTGGGTAGTTTAAAAATAAACAGAACAAATGGGTTGTATAAAAATATAAATTGAATTGACCCAAGTCCCAATTACAATTGCATTTAATAGTCAATTTTAGACGTTAATGTACTGGTATGTACCCATTTATATTGTTATACACCTAAAGAGTGTGATAGACAAATATTAGTGAGAAATAAAAAAACTTAGTGAGTGCATCGATTACTACTACGCAAAAATGTGCTGCTAATCACAACGAGGATAGCAGTAGCAGAGATCTGACAAATAGAAGATTATAGAAGATAAAGAGCTCGAAGATAGAAACTTACAAAGTGAGTCTATTAACCTTCAACTTAAAACAAGACACATATAAAAGGAAAGTAGTAATATAAAATATATCTGCTACTTAGAGAATTATTAAAATTGAATTCAATTGAATCATAAATTAGATAATCAAAAAAATTGTAAACAGACAGTAATATTAATCTAAAATTTATTTAACTGAAATTAAGTATTTATCAAATATTATTAACAAAGACAGAGATTAATAATTACTTAATAAATACAATTGTCCTATATCTTGCATTATAGTTATTCATTGTTTATGTCTTAATCTGATTTTAATAGTAACCCTGAGATAGAGTCGAATAACTAAGGTTATTACAATTACATGCTAAAGGCTGTGGACAAAAGGTAAGATTGAAATAAAAATGTTAAATAAAACCCTGAGAATAAGATTTAAATTAAATAAAGTCAAATAAAAGCAATATATATCTTAAAACAATAAAAAGAAACACTTTGTAATGCAAATGACATCCATCCTTTAGCCGAGGGAAGTAAAACAGCTGGAGAAAAAATTACTAAAAGTGCAATTAAAATGGTATTTTCTGACAGAATTTTTTAGAAGTGTCGAACAGAACACTGAGTTTCGTAAATTTACCTCTTAATACACAATCACGTGATATAAAATTTATTATCAAAGTTATGGTTCAATTATAACCGTGCAGCGAAAATTATGTGCGTAAGTGACAGGGCTCATGTTTGCCGTAACAGTTACGTACGTCAATAAACAAAATTGCCGGATTTCGGGAACTGAAAATCCTCAAGTGGTTTTATGAATAACCAATACATCCTGAAAAAATTACTGTTTGGTGTAGTTTATGGTCAGGTGTCATTTGGCCGTACTTTTTTGAAAATGAGAATGGAATTACAGAGACGGTGGATGGCAACTGTTATCATGACATGATTATACATTTTTTTGGCATAAATCGAATGGAGTGAACTTAAACAACATGTAGTTTCAGCAAGATGGCGCCACCTGCCACACTGCGTGCGAAGTATAGGAGTTATTGAGACAATATTTCCTGACAGTGTAATTTCTCGTTTTGGCGATGTCAGCTCGTCTCTAAGACCGTGCGATTTAACATCATTGGACTTCTTCCTTTGAATCTTTCTTAACACTAAACTCTACTCTGATATCCCTGCATCGATTTCTGAGCTCAAACATAATATCTGGCGCTTCATTGACGAAAGAGAGTCGGATTTATGTGTGAAAGTCACGGAAACCATTTCCAAAAGAATGATCATCTGTTAAGAGGAGCCGAGGCAGCCATTTGAATCATGTTGTATTTCATGCATAATTCCCATGCATCAGTTTCACAATGAATAAAAAAAATCAATAATATTCCTGCCCTTTCACGTTTTATCCAAAAAATAAAACAGTCACTTCTTATCACAACACCCTATAAAAGGCATTACAATTTACAAAAGAATTCGACACTTCCTCTATGTTATCATTTTTCAATTGTCCATTCATAAATTCTGAATGTTGTTTATACAATTGTAAATGATTTCATAAGGGTTTTTCTAGAAAATTAATGAGGCGTAATACAAAAAAAGGTGATTCACTACAACCATAAAAAGGCCCAGCATGTTTTTAAAAAGAAGTTCAACGATGAAATGGATGTTTCTGAATACATTTTTTCACATAACATAATCACATGACATTTTCAAAGAAAAGGTTCATAGGAAACTTCTATCATGTAATAGTAAAAAAGTGGACGTGACTACCTCCCTGGACTTTCCCATACTGGAAACTGTTCATATCGTCTTTATTCAACAGTCTTTACAACATATCAAAATTTCAACTCGATGACTCATGTCTTTACCGTGATAAGCGTTTACACTTTCACGTAAATTGCGGGTAAATATAAAAGAATGTGTAGTTCAAAACGTGACCACCGAGCTTCTGTAGATGGCGCCAAGTGGACAAGCCGCCACTGTGCTAGTTTATGTATTATTTTCCTCAAAACGGCTGTAGCACCGAGGTGAAATTTTCTGAGTACCTGGAAATTATATTTTCTAGGGCATACAAAATCGATTTTTTTATTTTTGCGGAAAAAGATTCTTTGACGCAAAAATATAACAACTGTTAGAATAAAAAAATTATTTTTCAAAAATAGAGGGGGAAGGGGTCGGTGCGCTTACATATATCCACGAGTGTAATATTTTTTTGCATATTCATATGCTCCATTATGCACTGAGCAATTCAGTGAAAACCCCAGCTACCTATCTTGTTTTGTTTGTTAATTAAAGGGGTTTAAATTTTCAAACTTCAAAGCTTCGTAGAGGGCGCCACAGATAATTCATGAGATTCTTTAAAAAACAGATCGATAGCCCTTTTCGGGGTCTATCAGTGTATGAAGTTTAAACAAATTCCTGTGGGCAGTTTTTGAGAAATGATTTTTAGAAAATTTCCAAAATTTTGAAAATTTGTAATTTAGGCCCCTTAATATTTTTCAAAACACTTTTTATATCACCTCATGTTAGCCTTCATATACTATTCAGAAAAAAAAATCAATTGAATCGATTCATCCGTTTTTGAGTAATAGGGCGTTAAACTCAAAATTTTCAAAAAATCATAGCGCCCTTCATTTTAAACCTAGCGAGTTCGGCAAAAAACTAACAGATTTGTCTTATGACCATCTATAGTTATCCGCGATAAAATTTTCAAAATTTTAATCACGAAAACAGTGATACCAAAAAAACATGCGTAACTTCCGCTTCCCGTTTCGGATTTTTTTGAAAAGCTTATTTTGTGGATGAATTTTCGATACACCCCCGCATTCCAAAGTGCATCAAAATCGGAGCAATACTTTCGGCTGTAGGAGCGTCACCCACCCACACACCCACACACAGACAGAAATTTTTTAAAAACCACTTTTTTGGGTTCCTAGAGGCCCAAAACGGATATTTCTGTGAAAATCTCGATTTCCAAAATTTTCATGATTCCAAGACTTCCCTATACCTATGGGTATGAGAAAGTAAAAAGTGGCGTTGAACATACCCTGTAATTAATTAGAGGAATTCACTCCAGGCATTTTTAAATGGCCTTAATTGGATTTTTGTAATGGAGTACCCAGTATATTTTGTAATTTTTATATTCCTCAGTTAATGGGGCATTGTTTTTATTCAGAGTGTCATATACCTAAATTGACAATAATTACACCCTCACATCAAAATTCCCGAGTTGTGCTCAGCAGAACCCTTTCTAGGCCTACTCCAATTTTAAATTAGGTTTCCTCTCATTTTCCCTTCAATGCAATTCAAAACCACCCTCCTCTTTGTAGAATAGCACAAAACAAAAAGAACATATAGATAGAGCAAGCTTTAGCTAACATAAGAAACAAAAAAGAAGCAAGAACCATAAAAGCCAACAGAATAGATACCTACAGCACTAGATTATTCTAACATAAGCGCAGCTACTACCTAATACTACAATTTGAACTTACAGGTCTGAAGCTAGATGAAGCAGCGTTAAGTGGAATGGGAGCACCAGGTGGTGGGGGAAGAATACCCGGAGCTCCAGGTGGTGGATATGGCGACACACCAATAGTTCCAGGCACACCGGTGGGATAGGGAGCCATATTGGGCACTTCAGGACCAGTCGGGTAAGGTGCACCTACAGGATACGGAGCAGTTACAGGTGCTGGATTAAATGGTGATGAAGGCCTCTGGTTGTTAGGCATGCTCATTCCATATGGTGGAGGCTGTACAAAACCTGGTGGCGGAGCACCGTGCAGTCCAGGGGGAGCAGGCTTCTTAGCATCTATTATTTCGAAGTCATCAGTATCATCATCAACAAGTGGGAATGGCATTGAAACGGGTGCTGTTGTAGGTCCACCTCCCGCAGATGACTCGTACGATATTTGAATGACGGAAACGTCTCCGTCCATTGCTAAGTGGGTTATGCGGTCATAATGTATTCTTTGGGGAAACTCGCAGTAGTGTTGACCGTTTATGGCAATCTAAATATCGAGATTATATAACGGCAGTTACATCAACCGATTTTAAATACCTTATATTGGCTGAAATCAGACAGTATCGTGATTTCAAATCTGTCTGCGCGTTTAATTGGAGGTGCAAGCCGACGCTGTTCTTCATCCCATATTCCATTTTGTAACGAATTTACTACAATGAAACCTTCCAGTATGCGTATTGATACTTGCACAGCAACATCATCTCGCGGAGTAGTTCCTGGCCCGCATTGTAAATAGATATCGAATCTGGAATATGAAATACATTTCTTGATTAAGTTGCATCTACTTTAATACTTAAAAATTATTTTGTATTAATAAAAGCACCTTAAAACTGACACACAAATTTATGGATACAGTTGTTCATAAATTAAATTTGGGAGTAAACATGCACAGACAAAATCTGAGCACAAGTAATTTTTAAAATTTTAACAATAATATAACCTGTTCTGAGATATAACTTCTTTATTGATGGTTGGTAAACATATACAGGGTGTCTATTCTCAAAGTCGAACATAACAATGTAACGTTGCATTGAATGTTTTTGTTTACTCCTGCTGGCCAATTCAACTAACAGAAAAGGTCATGGTATCAATAGAAAGATCAAATAATACTAATAATACTAATAGTTACTGATGTAGTAAAGAAATAATAAAATACCTAAACATCGAGTGCACAATGTTAAATACCGATGTTCGACTTTGAGAGTGGACATCCGGTATATTAGTTTACTAGATCTTAAAATGTCTTGTTCCAGGGAATTTAGAAGGATAAAACTGGATAGTATAAAAGACATATGGGCAACCCACAGCCCCCAGGCCGGATCCGGCCTTCCGCCAGCTTCAATCCGGCCCGCAAGAGATTAAGAGATTTCAAATAACACGCAAAAAAATTAAAGATTTAGCAGACATAGTTTATTTGTAATTACTGTCGAACAACAGAAATAATATAATAAATATAAAATAATAGCTATTTAAGTAACAAGGAATGTAAGGCCCTATTAACATTTGCGGTAGGCAAGTACAAGCCAAGACGAAGTCGCGGCTTGTTGCCTGCCGAAAATGTTAATAGGCGATACATTCCGAGTTATCTTATTATATTTTTCCCGCTGCTTATCGAAATTTTCCTAGATTTTTGAAAAAATCGTTTGGTTTGTCACCTGTCACCAGGATTAATTTTCGTGAGTCGTGTTACCTATGAGTGTCACATGTCACATAAACACTTGCAATTTATAAACAAAACGTCTAAATCTGCATCTTGCTTTGCTAATTTTATTATCCTAGGAACTTAATAATAATATTAAGTTCTGTTGTCAAGAAAAAGCAGCAAACAAATATAATCACCGGCTTACACGTTTTGTTACTAAGGCTGTATCACTGACTTACATGATCAGCAGCGGGAAAAAAATATTATTAAGCGTTCGCAATGGAATGCCACAAATCGAGTCAGAAATAGTCGTTAGAAAGAGACAAACAGATAAAGATAAACATTCGGGAAGCCGTCTGATGACCTTGAAGCGGTATTCATAACGTTAGTCATAACAGTCGGCTCTGACTGCTCGCATCGCACCTTCGCGTACGATTGAGAGTATTCTAGTTGCTTATTGCAGGTAATATATAAACCGCTCATAGATACAGAATGTTGTCAATTCCAAAACAAATGAACTGATGAATACATTTTTATCATGCAAAGTGGTAAACCTACGTGTTTGTTGTGCAATGAAATAATTTCTGTTTTAAAAAAGTACAATATGAAGCGGCATTACTCCAGCAAGCATTTTGCTCAATATAATTTACTTACGGGCCAGTTAAGAAAGGATACAATTAAAAAATTCATTACCGATTTAGGGAAACAGCAACAAATGTTCCATCCACAAAGATCAAATCTAGACAGTGTTGTTAAAGCTAGTTTTATAGTTAGTTCCAAACTAGCGAAAACATCGAAGTCATTTTCCGAGGAACTGTTTGTTACACAGTGCCTAGTAGATGGTGCAGAATTTTTGTGCCCAGAAAAGAAGAAAGAGTTTGAGAAAGTGAGCTTATCGCGACATAATGTTGTTCGACGTATAGATATGATGGCTAGTGATATCAAAAAAACATTGACTGAGAGATTGGCTGGTTTTCACTTTCATGAATATCCTGTAATCGAGGACTGCTTTCTAAGGGGTAAAAAAAAAACGGGTCAACAGTGCTTTGAAAAATGTTGCTACCACGTCCTGCATATGTGCATTTAGCTGAGCAACAAACCACGGTTAAACGTCAAAATATGGTTTTGTTTTCACTCGGTAGTTAATAAACAGAACCTGACATTGGTAATCTTGACCCATTTTTTTATTAGACACCATTTTTTCTACTATGTATACAGAGTCCCATAGTCGATGAGATTAAATGGAAAAATCTGTTGTTAATAGAGCTAAAAGAAAATGGTTTACACCAAAACAAGATTTTTTTGTGTACATGTCAATTAAAATGGTAACAGTAGGTAATTATATAACATTTGCTTTTTACATCTGGTATATACTTTCCACTAGAAGTTACATGTAAGAGTCATTCCGATTATCAAGCCAGATTCATGTAAATCGATCCTTTTTCAATTCAAATCAGTCCAGCATTCCAGCATGAATCGAAAAGATAGTATCACTTTACATATCGACAATCTAAATATTTGCAATTTCAAAGCTGCTTGATTGGTCTTCATGAAATATAAACAAAATACACCGTTCCATTTCAATAACTGACCTATATGCAACCGATGGCACTGTCCCTTGAATTCTAACTATCTTTCCCGGAGCGAACCTTCCTCCATAAATGGGGCCAATATACGGTAGGGGCTACAAAACCAAACATGTTTATTTACGAGACACATGCAAACACTTAAACCTACCGGATCGAAAATTGACTTTTCCATTGTTATTTTTCTGAAGTACACCCAATAAATGATTTAGTTTTTTCAGTTAAATAGCTACTTTTCTGTAAACACCTCTTAATGAAATTAACGCTTTGGAAACATCAGAGAGCAAAAATAAAAAACATTAAGAAAATCTTGATTCTAAACTAGGTTATGTGATAGTGGGTCGATACTTCTAAAGACAATTCCATACATAAATAATAGTTCTATAACGCACTGTTGCCAAATATCGCGATTATACCTACATACAGTCTGTTCTACAAAAAAGGCCCCGCCTTATAGCAACTTTATTATTTATTTTAGACCCAATAAACGTTACATCAAATCAAATGACACATAAAAATCTACATTTTAACACAATCAGAAAATTTTTATCTTCAATTGTTTCAGAGTGGTGACGTCACATGCATTTTTTTCAAATGACACTGTATATAGTTTTTTACATTTTCTGGTAGAGGTTTTTTTTTCTCTTTTCAACAATATAAATATTTCATGCACTTGCATTAGAAAATTTTCGTGAAAAATTACAAAAACTTTTTCACAGTGGGAGGCCATGATACAAAACTATAAACAAAAGCGTAACTCAGAAAAACAAAACAAATAGTAGACAAACGCTTTAACTGTCAGATTTCAGAATAATCTAAAGTGTTTTGTTATATTATAGTCTTGTGCTTTAATATTCAAATCAAAATATGGCCAGGTTTACTAACAATGAAATGGTTGACATGTTGCAAGTATTCTTTGAATGCAGGAAAAATAGTGCGGATGCTTTACGTATTTAACAAACACGGTATCCCGATAGACAGGCTCCTTCTCGGCGAAAATTTAGTAAATTAGAAGAAACGTTAAAGAATACGGGTTCCCTAAAAAAAATAAAGAGAGACCGCCAAGTACGAGATGAAAATTTGGAGTTGGATATTTTGTTAAGTGTAGAGCAAGATGTAAATACTTCAACACGAGAAATTGCACATAATCTTCAGGTGTCATGTAGTACAGTACATCACATTTAAAAAAAACATGATTTTAAACCATATAAGGTACATTTAGTGCATAATTTAGAAGCAAATGACCCTCCACGTCGAATTGAATTTTGTAATTACTTTGTAAACAGACAGCAAGAGGATCCTAATTTTTACAGAAAAATATTATGGTCTGACGAATGCACATTTTCCAATAACGGCTTATTTAATAGAAATCATCACTATTATTGGAGTACAGAAAATCCCAGAAATATTAGAGTAAATCGCTTTCAAAGAAGATTTAGCTTTAATGTATGGTGTGGGATTTTAAACGGAAGGTTGTTAGGACCTTACTTTATTGACGGAACTCTAAATTCAGTTAGATACAACCAGTTTCTACGAAACCAATTACAGGAATATTTGGAACAATTGCCTCTTGCAGAATTTAATAACGTCATTTTTCAACAAAATATCTGTCTGTCCATAATTCTCTTATAAACACTAATTTCCTAAACGAAAAATTTGGACAGAATTGGATTGGTACAAATGGACCAATTCAGTGGCCAGCTAGGTCCCCAGACTTAACTCCCCTTGATTTCTTTTTGTGGGGACACTTTAAAGTCCTTGTTTTCGTTACACCACCAGAAAATATTGATGATCTCAGAGTAAGGATTAGAAATGTTTGCCAAAGTATTCCTCAAGATATGCTTATAAACGCCGCAAGTGTTAATAGACGATGTCAAACTTGTATTGTCAATAATGGTTTACATATCAAACATTTGTTATAAATGGTTAGTTTTTTATGTTCCCTTTTGTAAATAAATATTGTTTTGTTTTTCTGAGTTACACTTTTGTTTATAGTTTTGTATCGTGGCCTCCCACCGAGGGATTTTTCTCGAAAATTTTCTTATGTAAGGGCATAAAATATTTATATTGTTGAAAAGAGAAAAAAACCTCTACCAGAAAATGTAAAAAAATATATACAGTGTCATTTAAAAAAATTGCATGTAACGTCACCACTCTGAAACAATTGAAGATAATTTTTTATAGTGTTAAAATGTAGGTTTTTATGTGCCATTTGATTTGATATAAGGTTATTGCGTCTAAAATAAATAATAAAGCAGCTAGAAGGCGGTGCCTTTTTTGTAGAACAGACTGTATAACTGGCGGGAAACTTGATTTCTAAATGTCCACAGCTCCTATTGATTAATCACATAACAAAAACATATATAGTACGGTAAAATTGTCAGAAAACACGCCGTCACCTTAAAAAAATTGGCCGCAGCGATTCCTCTTGCCCAGTGGTTTACGGTCATAGTGTAAAACCAAAAAGCTGTGCCACTACCCCTTACCAAACAGCCGCCATCTTAAAAATAATTAAAATTGTTTTTTCTCGCAATCCATTGGTCGCACAGAAAAAGTAATTGAACAAAAAATGTTGAAAATGAAACTCTACACATTTTTGGTGATTGCCGCGATACTGAAAAGTGAGTATTGGGGACGGTAGTGGGCGACAAAGTTACCAAAAATCAGTTTCCGCCATTCTAGCTCTGTGGGGGTAGTTTTTTCCGAAAATTGCGAATGTGACAAAATGTGCACGAATCTCTTTTAAT
Source organism: Agriotes lineatus (assembly GCA_940337035.1). Taxonomy (NCBI): domain Eukaryota; kingdom Metazoa; phylum Arthropoda; class Insecta; order Coleoptera; family Elateridae; genus Agriotes; species Agriotes lineatus. The sequence goes on from OW679195.1 coordinate 3,211,975, forward strand.
AATGTGATTGATTTAAATAGTCTCCGAGTGACAGCCCCCCCCCCCTTCACAGTCCGCGCGGCGTGGGAAATGCATATTCCGGCGCAGCAAAATAACCATTTCTCTTTTGCGAGGTAAAATCGTCACGTCACTCAAGTAGTTTCAATGTGAATAGGTTTTCAGAACCTACAGAAATTCTACACATTAAATCAAATTATGGGAAAGGAATATACGAGCCCAATATCATATCATTTCACCCAGATTAGTAAAGCTCTTAAATTTGCTGGTGTAATATTTGGAGTTGGAAATAGTATATTGTATGTTAAGAGCTGAAAGTGCATTCTTGCCGCTTGCCCATGAATATTGCTGGCTTCGGCTTCGCCTCAAGCAGCAATCATGCAAAAGCGGCAAGCGCACTTTTATCGAAACATACATACTATTTTTTCGACGACTGAGCATTTTATTAAAGTAAAATAATCATATTTCATCTAACGTGGGTGGTTGTTCGTTAAAGAAATGGACGACACAATATTAACATTAATCAAGGTGGACCAAGGAAGCGATCTAAACTTAAAGGAAACAAAATCTCAACTTCAAAAGAAGAACTACGTAGTCCAACAACAAATTAGCCAATCTCAATCGATTCGTCGATCAACATAGAATCATCCCTGTTGGAGGAAGACTAGAAAATTCAGCTTTATCCTACAATGAAAAATATACAATCATCATTCCGTACTCCAATCACATTTCCAAGTTGATCATTGAAGAGGCGCATTTACGCACATTGCACGGTGGTATTCAACTCACCCTATCCTACATAAAAAGAAAATATTGGATCATCAATACAAAGCGAGCTGTCAGCTCCAGTATCAAAAAATGTGTTTGATGCATAAGATACAAGGCAGTTAATGAGGAATCTTCCATCAACGAGGGTCAATTCAACCCCTCCCTTCTTCCATTCAAGAGTGGACTATGCCAAACCAATACAAATATGAGCATCCAAAGGAAGAAGGCATTGTTTCAATTTAGATTAAACAAATGTAAATTTCAGTCCAAATTTACGAAATATCGTTCACAATTTAAAAGCCAGTGTTGCTTCGCAATCAAACGAGTTGAAAGCCAGAAAACTGCCAACCTGCAAATCGCTCAAATAAACGACCCACAATCTCTCGAGTTCAGCGCACGGACTTGCAAACGCATGCGAAACCATACAGCTTATCGCCTGCTGACTTATTGTTTTGTAATATTAGAATCGTTCCACTTATCTACACTTTGCACTTTGAAATGTTAATTTAGTTCTAAGCAATTATGTTTTGTATAAAAGCCCGTTTATTTTTGTAATAAAATCAATTGACATCTAATGTTTGATTCATTCGCAACGTTGCTGCCCTCTTCCAAGCCATAACTCATAAAACGCAAGGCTGCGTTTTAAAGGGTAGCAACACCATCATCCCTTTAAGTGACATTGACTAAACTGTCTTAATACATGAATGCAGTCTCATTCGTGTGCTTAAAAATTAGGGATAAAGAACCAGTGCAATCCAAACTCCAAGCATTTCTGTTCAGGCATTCTTCATACAAGGGTTACGTTGCTATTGTTGCTTGCCTATCAACCAAGGCATGCCACTTGGAAGCTGTCAGCGAGATAACAACTGACAGTTTCTTGACAGTTTTCAGAAGGTTTACTGCTACAAAAGGACGCTGTGCACATATATAGCGACAACGCAACAAATTTCGTTGGCGTAAAAAAGGTGTTACAAGGAAATTCGTCAAGCAACTGCGAATCCAATTATTGAAGAGAATTTAGCAACAGTTGGCACTCAATGGCACTTCATCCCTCCAGTCGCTCCACATTTCGGAGGATTTTGGGAAGCCAGGGTGAAATCAATTAAGCGCCATCTAAAGTTATTGGCAACTCTACTCTAATATTCAAAGAATTGACAACCATTCGACGAATTTGTCTAGTCGCTGGAAAATAATCCAAAAAATTAAACAAAGCTTTTGGAAATCATGAAGTTCAGAATATCTTCGTTGACTACAGCAAAGAAGTAAATGGAAAAAATCCTTGCAAAACATCAATATCGGAGGTTTAGTTTTAAAGATAGCATAAATCTTAGTAAGTGGCCTTTAGCAAAAGTTATAGAGACTCATCCCGCATCCAATAGATCCGTCCGAGTAGTGACAATCCAAAAATCAGTCGGACATAAATTTAAAAAATTCCATAGGCATTTCATTACCAGCGAATAATGAAAGTCTGCAGGAACCAGTGTCTCATTGCCTGTACTGAAGAAATCTGCTACTTCAAGATAGAAATCGTTATTATTCTTGTTCATACTTTTTGCCACGAACACATTGGCGGACTTCAACATTCAAAAACCAGACAGCGGATATTATGTAGAATACATTGGACATGGGAAGATTGAAAGGAGAACGTTTAGGATAGAAATCCAGTTCGAGAGAGGGAAGGTTGAAGAAGACTTCAATACCGTAGTCAACATCGTGAACAACTTTTTGACAAGCTGGGCGAGTCTGCGAAAGAATTATATAAAGACACACAATGCAAAACACTGGTGCATCACCTTTTGGAGCAGAAAAAACAAATGAAATAGATTCGAAATGATATGGAAGGAATAGCAAGAAGAGAAAAACCAGGACTGCTTGGACCTGTGGTAATGTCAACTTTCGGAGTACACGATGAAGTCTATCAAGATATCGACAAACTAAACCAGAACCAACAGAAATCAATAAAAATGAATAATTAACAATGTAAATTCCTGCTGTCAATGCTCTCAAGATTCAATGAAACTGAAAAACGAATTCACAAACAGCTGGAACACTTTCAAGAGAAGATAAATCAAGAATTAGGGCAATCAAGGAAATGGACAAATGGTACAAGGCCACTGACGCCAGTCATCTGAACATCCACATCATCAGTGTGTATGAAGTTGCGACAAATGTAATAAGCGAGCTGTGCATGTACCAAACAAAAATCCTGGACATTCATTTTCATCAAGGTAGCTTGTATGAGTCAATCTCGCCTGCTCAAATCAAACAAATAATTACAAATGCAACTAGTAAGCTTTAACCAAACTTAGAAATCTTACAGACTCCAATACTAAAAACGCTGACAATTTGTTACGACATACATGAGAAACCTAGTACGGCAAGCATTCTTGCACATTGAGATAATTCCATTTTAATAGTAGGTAAGTGATATGTTGGCCGTGTATATTCAGTGATCCCCAAAAAGTCGGCATCACATTAGAATTTGATTTTTTCAAAAAAAAAACTTTTACGGTAAAGCTTTGCGCTTCTCTGAAAACCGATTTAGCCTCTATCCAATATACCGAGCGATTTTTTGTTAAGTTAGAAAATGGTGTTTTTCGAAATTGTCAAAATGGAAGAGGTTATTAAGGAAAGTAAACAAGATTTCAAGAATTTTTTATCGTGTCTATTAGCTAACTGAACAATCCCAAGGCCACTAAACAACTTCGTTTCTCTAACTTTCGCAAAAATTATTTTTCAATTTTTGGAATAGTTTTCAAAATTTCATATACTTACCAAGACTCGTTATTTTTTTTTAATTTGACAGATAACGAAAGTCATATGACAACCTTTGTTTGGCACATTGGTAATCTTTTTTCAACTAAGTCTGATGGCCAGCATTTGATTTTCCAAACTACTCTAAATAAAAATGTTTTCCATTTGATACCAACTTTTTGGCGATCACTGTATAGGCCAATAGTTGATAATAAAGAGAATCAGTATTAAGTGTTTGATTCATTACATCGAAGTACTGCCTTTCCAAGCCATATTTTGGGGTGTGCGGCTGCACCCCAAGTAGTTACCAAATTATAACATCCTCTGAGTGGTATGACTACCCTTACCTTTAAATACAGATTGCAGTTTCAACTGTACCTATGCTCAGAATAAAAAGGGACGAAACCACCGCAAGTAACAAAAACCTGCCAGCCTCCAGGCAATTCTGTTCAGTAACTGTGTGAAAAATCAGTCTTAAAAATATCAAATCTGTGTCATTCTGCAACTACCATTTCTGAGTTGACCAGTTATTGTGTGTAATTGTTCGTCAGCTGCACAACTACGTATATCTAAAAACTGACCACACATATCAGGGCTTAACTCATGATTAAAATCATGATGTAAATCAAGTGATTTAATTTTAAAAATCATCCATTTAAATCTGTTTTTATATTTTGCCAAATTAATTAAAAAAACATTACACAAAAGATATGATCTTCAAACAGTGCTAATTAACCAAAGCTTTCTTTAAACAAAAAACCACTCAGAACCGTAACTGTTCAAACTTTTGTTTGACCATGGATTTAAAAAAAATGTAAAACTAACTGAAATTGTGCAAACACAAAAGTGCAAGGAATTAGGTTACAAGAACTAGTTAAAGCATGCCAGATAAGTGTTTGTAAACAAAGACTCGGCAGTTTTATCGATGCACTAGGTCAAATTACAAATTACTACAAAGAGCATTTCGACAAGGTTTGCATTATTCGAAGTGTACTAGGTCCAATTACGAACAATGTATACGATTACGCTGTACTAAAAGCATATTATCGTGTTTTTTAGTAATACGTTAAAAAACACGAACGCATTGAATTGTATATAAGCTTCTGTATTATCAATTTAAATCAATATACTTTAAACAATGAGAGTGGATTCATTTATAACGATAGACAAAGGCTAAGATTGTCTGTAAAGGGTTGGTAAGGCCTGACCAACCCCCGTTACATCTTAAAGCAACTAACAAGTTCCATCTCCTGCCAAGAAACAACCTGGTTCTAGAATACTATAAAATTCTACCTTTCGAATTGGATATTGGGAAGGAAACATTGGTTCTTCGAGCCGGATCCAAATTTTAGGCTATTTGGGCAACTGGACCGGACTTTGAAGGAAAAGGAAAATTGGAGTAACACTAACAATACGGGTTTAATACACTGCTCCAAGAAATGAATGCACCACCTTACAATTTCATAAAAATGTAAACTTTTTAAATTTAGCTTTGTGTATACTATTCATTTTCCGGTTACTAGAACAATTAAACCATTAAACATAAGAATAAACAAGTAACGATAGAACTTAAATTAAACAACAATAATGTGAAACGAAAAACTCGAAAAAAAAACTTAACAGTTCTTAATTTTTAATGTAGCTTTCACTAAAAAGTGTTTCCACCGCTACTTCATATAACAGCTTGACAGAGACGAGTCGTGTTTAAAATAGAGGCCTTATTCCCTCTTCTTGATTCAAGTCATTCCAAACAATCAGTCGCTGTCCCAGTTCATGAATGTTGGCAGGTGGTGGATGGAGGGCTGTTACCCGTCTGCCGAGAGTGTTACATAGATGTTCTATAGAATTTAGGTCAGGACTTCTGGTTGGCCATTCTATTACCTGAATTGCAACACGATCAAAGTATTCACTCATGACGCGCGCAGCGTGAGGCGTGAGCTTGGCGTATGGCTGTTCACAGGACCACGGTTGAACACGTGCAAGTCAGTACGCGCCGTCAAAGATATACCTCCCCACGCCATCACCGAGCCACCACCAAATGGTGTTTTGGGAAGAATATTACATTAGGAGTATCGCTGATTTAGACGTCTAAAAACTCTCACATGTCGATCAGAAGTGTGTAAGCAGAACCTGGATTAGTCTTTAAACAAAACTCGTTCCCAATCCGCCTCTTGTCAATCGACATGTTCCCTAGCAAAATTTAGTCGATCTTTGTGGTGGTTTACAGTCAATGTTGGGCCTGTAGCTGGTCTTCTGTATTTCAAATGATTTTCAGCAAATCTTACAGACTCCCATACTAAAAACGCTGACAATTTGTTACGACATACATGGGAGACCTAGTACGGCAAGCATTCTTGCACATTAAGATAATTCCATTTTAATAGTAAGTAATATGTTGGCCGTGTATATTCAGTGATCCCCAAAAAGTCGGCATCACATTAGAATTTGATTTTTTCAAAAAAATGTGCAATGGACCTGTAGCTGCAGCCTTCATCCATAAAAAATTTCTACTTTGCCGATTCATATTGCACAAAAATTTAAAAGACTTTTCAATCTTTCATTATACAGACGATTACACCACTATATTTATAACTTTAAACTTTTACTCTTTAAGGCAAATTTCACTTTATTTACATTTTATGCGTTTAAACATCTACAACCTGTCAAAATAAAAATAAAATTCAAAGAATTCTTCGTTATTTCAAAGACGCTAACGTGAAACAAAAATATTACACATTTCTACAATTTTCGAGAACTTGCAGGTGGTGAGTTAATTTCTTGGAGCAGTGTATTACTAAATGCTAAAAATGTTTTAACTTCTAAAATACCTTCATTCTGAAACATCAAAATTAGGTGCACTACAAAAGTTACAGACTATTGTAAAATATTTAATGAAGGAAGATTAATGTACAGTCGTGTGCAAATAAATCTGGGACAGTGTTTTTTTCACATGCAGATTCAGTTAAGAATTTGAAGAATATTTCCATGGATTTCCTCTTATCAGAGAGAGTTAAGGGTTTAAGTACCTGTTAAAGTTTAATGTAACTCTTTCTGATAGCAGGAAATCCATGGAGATATTCTTCAATTCTTAACTGAATCTGCATGTGAAAAAAACACTGTCCCAGATTTATTTGCACACGACTGTACATTAATTCTTTTATTTTCAGTCACATAAAAAAGTTACTAGCAAAATATAGAAAACCGTCTATTCTGCTATATAGGAAAAAGTAGGGATTTTTAAATACTTTGGTAGGAATTTAAATTTACAAGAGATGTAGTAATGTCAGTTTTAGTTACTTTTCGGTACTTGTAGGTAACTATTCGTTACTTTTTGTTGTAGTATTTGTTACTTTGTATTCGTTATTTATTGTTTGAGGCTTTCGCGGTTACTTCAACTATTCTTGTTAAAAAGAAATTTCGGCTTAGGCCGCGTAGTATTTGTGGATGAACACCCAGCACTCTCTGGCTTAATGTGCCTTGCAACTTGTGAATTCGAACAAGACTCCAAGCGATGGATATGCTCTTTAATGGCTGGTGTTGTTTGAGTACCTTGTTGCTGTTTGTGCACCCATATTGCCTAATGTTTCGCAAGACATTGCAGCTTGCATCATCAGAGGGGAAGTCGCTCTTCGCGACACTGTTTTAAAAATGTTATGAATACTGCAAATTGATATAAGTTACTTCGGATCTTGTCGGGTAGCGAGTACTCCTGTTCCGAATAGTTACTTTTTGACATCACTAAAGCGGTGGCAACACTGATTCTGCAGAACACTATTACCTCGTACATCTTTGAATTAACTTATTAGTGCACGTGCATTTTCATAAATTGACATAAAGAAAAATAAGAAAATAACATATTAGCTGAACATAATCAATTGGCCTTTGGCTATGGAAGAGGTCCTTTTAATTCTCAGTTTAGTGAACTCAAATGTTATCAAATTTGCAGGTCTATTTTGCCATGTTTCACTGTCATGAAAATATCATACTAGAACAAGAGTGTGTCTGGATCTGTAATAAGTTAACTTCTAATTATATATAGACCCAGCACTCCATCAGCGGAGTATAGGTCGCTCGTTGCAGTGAGCTCTTCTGATCCGGTATGAGCGGGGGATCAGTCCGCTTGTTCCTTGCTTTGTTCGTCTTCTACAGATTGTTGTGTGACTGTGCCTTCTTTGTTATTTTGCTCCATTCCATTCTATTTTTTATTAATTCTCTCCAGTTCGTTATCCTCATGTCTTGTATATCTCTCGTTACTTGGTCTTGCCACCTGATTTTTGGTCTTCCCCTTGGTCGATTTTCCATAGGTCTCCAGTTCAATATTTTTCTTATTAGTTCATCTTGTTCTCTTCTTTGGATATGTCCGAACCACCGTAGTCGTTGTGCCTTAATAAATCTAACTATGTCTTCCCCTTCCAGTAGGTTTCTCACTTCAAAGTTCATAAGTTGTCTGGCTTCTCCATCCGGCGTCTCTACTGGTCCATATATCCGTCTTATAATTTTCCTTTCTAATATTCTCATCTTTTCTTCATCTTTCCTGTGTAGGCACATTGTTTCTGCGGAGTAGGTTATGACTGGTCTGATCGCTGTTTTATATATTTTTACTTCCTTTTACGATAAAGGAAGTATTGGATTCACCCCAAAAATTCGAAATTGAGTTTTCAACAGATCTTCACGTTTTAGAGTCCCCTGATCCCAAAAAACATATTTTTTTTCATTGGTCTGTGTGTCTGTCTGTGTGTCTGTCTGTGTGTCTGTCTGTCTGTCTGTGAACAGAATATCTCAAAAACGAAAAGAGGTATGGCGTTGAAACTTCATATATAAGTTTTGTGTACTATGTAGATAAGACAGCAAGCTTTTGAAGAAAATCGCATAACCGGAAGTAGGTGTTTACTCTTGTGATTTTTCAGTTTTTTTCGATTTTTTCAAAAACGGCTCTAACGATTTTTTTCAAACATCACATTTTTATTACATTTTTAATGTGCATTGACGTGAGATAGGTGATTTTCCAGTTGAATACTTCTAAAGTGGGTTTCTTTTGTTTTTTTTTCTATTTTTTTTATTAACTCCTATTTTAAATAGAACACCCGGTATATTATTACATTTTTGAATTCTGCTTAAGATTTTAGAGAAAATTTGTCTCTTCAACTAACTCTCTATTTTGTCCCGTTTTTGTAGAATTCGTAATTTTTGAAAATTTTTGACAAATGCTTAAAAATTAAAAATTAAATTTTTGACTAATTATAAGATCACTGTAAAAGGAAGTTGTGTGAGTGTATCACACCAGATTTTTAACTTTGTTATTTTGCTAAGATTTCTGTCTTTCAAAAACTTTTGATATTTCCAATATGCTTTATTTCCTGCTTTTATTCTTTCTGTTATTTCTGGACTTCTCTCGTTGTTTCCGTCTACCATTACTCCCAAATATTTGAAGTATTCTACTCTTTGGAAGCTATATCTTCCTACCTTCATTTCAGCTGAGTTTCCTACTCCTCTTCTTGTGCTTTCCATGTATTTTGTTTTTTCTTCATTTATTTTTAAACCTCTGGCTTCGGCTTCTCTTATGAGTTCCATTACTTTTTGTTCTAAACTTCTTTTGTCTCTTGCTATTACTGCTAGGTCGTCAGCGTATCCAATTATTTGTGTAGAGCTGTGTGTTATCGTTTTATTTCCCCACTTGCCTATGACTCCTTCTAGCGCTATGTTAAATAGGGTGGTTGATAGGCCATCCCCTTGTCTCACTCCCGTTTCTATATTAATGTCATTTGTACTGCCTTCAGTTGTCGATATCTTCGCAATAGAATTTGTCATTGTCATTCTTGTCAGTCTAATTAATTTTCCTGGTATTTGCATGTTTTTCATTTCTCTCAATAGTTGCTGTCTATTAATGGAGTCAAACGCTTGTTGAAAGTCTATGAAGAGAATGTATATTTCAATGTCGTGTTCATAACATTTTTCTATTATTTGTGTTAACGTGTGGATTGCGTCTACCGTTGATCTTCCTTGTCTAAATCCCTGTTGGTACTGCCCTAGTTTTTGTTCGGTGTATTTAGTCAGTCGGTTTCTTAATATTGAAGTTAAAATTTTGTAGGTCGTGTTCAGTAATACAATTGCTCTATAATTATTACATTTTGTTGGGTCACCTTTTTTGTATATTGGTGTTATTTGACCATTTTTCCAGTCCTGCGGCATGGTTTCCTCAGTCCATATCCTTACTATTAGGTTATATATTCGTGTTAATAGCTCTTCTCCTCCATTAATTATTAATTCATTATTTATCTCGTCTGGCCCTGCGGTTTCCTTTAATTTTAGTTGTTTAACTACTTCTGCAAATTCTTCGTATGTAGGAATGTCTACTTCATTGTCTTTCTTGTCATATAGTTCTTTGTCTGTTTTTTCTGTTGTGTCTTTATATAAGTCTGTGTAGTGGGTCTCCCAATATCTTTTACTTATTTTTACTGTTGTTAATTTTTTAGTGTTGAACTGTCTTATATACTCGAAGAGTTTTCTGTTGTCTTTATTGCTTTCTTCCAGTAGCTGCATTTTATCGGTAATCCAGGCTGTTTTTTTCTTTTTGTATAGTTAATTCTTGTTCTCGTCCTGCATCTATCCATTTCTTCCTTGCTTCCTTTTTTGCATCGCTCTTAGTTTGGCACTCTTCGTCAAACCATTCCTTCGATATTCTATTATTCTTTTGTACTATTGTTTTTTCTGCTGCTCTAATGATACTTGTTTTTATATTAAGCCATTCATTATCAATGTTGTCTTCTTGCGCGGTTAGTGTATTTTCTATCGCTTCGCAGAATTTTGTTTTTGTTTCCATGTCGCTCAGCTTTCTTATATTCCAGTTTCTTCTTCTTTCCGCTGTCTTTGTCTTTTTAATTATTTTCATTTCAAATTTCATTATTACAAGTATGTGGTCTGTATCAGCGTTTGCGCCTCTGTAAGATCTTACGTCGTGTATTAATTTCATCCACTTTTTTGAAATTAATATATGGTCGATTTGATTGCCGTCGGTTCTACCAGGGATCATCCAAGTGATTTTATGTTGTAGTCTGTGTTTAAATTTTGTGCTAATTATAAATGACTTTGTTGATGAGGCAAGGTTGCACAACTTGGCGCCGTTGTTATTTGTGTTTTTGTGTATTGTTTGCTTTCCTGCTACATCTCTGTTATATTCCTCTTTACCTATTTTCGCATTGAAGTCTCCAAATACTATGAGTATATCGTTTCTGGGCACCTCATCACACACTTGTTCTAATTTTTCGTAGAATTGCGATTTATCGTCTTCATCTGCCTCTTCAGTGGGTGCATAGCAGTTTAGCATCGATATATTGGCTTGTTTGTTTTCTAGCCTTAAGTAACATATCCTCCCATTAATTGCTCTGAATTGTATTATTCTTTTCCTGATTTCCTCATTGACCATAAATGCTGTTCCGTTTCTCCCTTGTGTCTTTTCTCCTGAATAGTATAACGTGAAATGTTTCTTCTCAATCTTTCCTCATTTTTCCATCTTATTTCTTGAAGCGCTAGGATACCTAATTTATACTTCTTCATTTCTTTTGCTATTTCCTCCATTTTCCCTATTGCTAACATGGTTCTTACATTCCACGTTCCAATCTTCATTATATTTTCTCTATTTCTCTTACTTCTTATTGTACCTTGTTTAATTCCCTTCCTTTTTTGATATTCTTCCTTTGTATTTCCGTTTCCATAAACCATTCCATTGCTTTTTTGTTGCCTGTGTGTCCGTCCTTTGATTGCCTCGTTACTTTTTTGGAGTATTACTTCTTATTATTAAGCTTCCTCCTTCTATATCGGACCATTCGTATTTAATTCCATTCACTTCCAATTTGCGATATCCTACTCGTGTGCGTTTCCTCTGCTCTTCTCTTCTTGGGCTATTTTCCTAATTTCAAGTTGCACTCTGCGTTCTTTCTTTGGTTGTGAGGTCGCTGTCGATGTAGATGTTGTTTGTTAGTTTCTTCTTTTGTCTTAGGATTGCTATCTTTTGTTCGAAGTTTTCACATTTTACAACTGTAATTTTTGCTTCCTTCATTCTAACTTTGTACGCTTCTTCCACCTTAATTGCCATTCCTATCTCCTTTTGTATAAAATTCGAAACTTTTTCTTTTTAAATCCTGCGTTCCAGTCTGTTCTTCGTCAAAATAATTTCCTTTAATTACAATATTGTTTCTCCTTTTTTCTTTCTCTTGCTTCTCTAGTTTACTTTCGATGCTGTTAATCTTCCTTTCAAGTTCTCCTTTTTCTTTCTGCCAAACTTTTGCTTTTTCTTCCCATTCCATTTTTACCTTATGTAGTTCTTCTTTCATCTCCGTAAATTCATTTTTCATCTCCGTCAGTTTTTTACTGAAATCACTTTTTATCTCCTCTTTTATTTCCTCCAGTTTTTTCACAATCGCTTCCATCTCTTCTACTTCTTCTTTTGTCCAGTTTTTTTCCGCGGTCTTCTCTATTTTTTGTTTTTGAGGGTTTCTTTCTACTTTCGTGCTAATTTTAAAAGCTTTTATGTTCTCCAGCTCCCACTTTTCGAAGTCTTCCGGGTCTTCGTTTTCTCTTTTCCGCTTTACCAGTTCTTTTTCACTTTGCACACTATTCGCCCTTGCTCTACCGCTTGTTTTAATCACTTTATTGTTCATATGGTTTTCGGTTTAGGTTACCTACACGTATTAATTACACTCGCAAATCTATTTTCCCGTATTTGGAATCATCTAACCTTCGATTTCACGCTAACTTCTAATTACTACCACAAAATACAACCTAATCCTAATATTCTTTATGCAAAATACAACAATACTTTACCTGTTTCAATATCTGGTCCCCCATCTTCTGATTTACTACTGCCGTCTGAGGAACTTTCAGGTAAATAAATATCACGTTAATCGCCACTAAAAAATTGGTTCAAAATGGCATCAATTTCTGCGATAATTAAAGCTCTTGGGTTTTTAACAACCCCTGTTTGCCTTTTGCTACTAGAAGGATCAGAGCCCACACTACTCATTGTGTGCGTATCATTATTATTAAGAACTAAAACGGTGGTGTGTTACAGACTCGAGATACAAAACATGCGCATCTTGTTAAAGTACAGGTCGACTCTGATCCGAGTTGGAGCATCAGACGTGTTGAGGCCGTCCAGCTAAAATTATGTTACGTAATTAAGGTGTACCTCTGAAAATCTACTAAATAGGGAATAACATTTACTGAATATATTCTAAAGGTATGTTATAGTCTAAATACGACATCAATTTAACATCAAAACACCACACAGTTTGTTATATGATCAAAACAACATAAACTAAAAAAATACAAGCATCAGTTGCCCCAACTATGCTACGATGTACTGTAACAAAGGTTGCTGGCCAAGCTTCAGTGGGAGGGATGGTTCATTACGATATTATTAATTAGGGCAACGACCTGTAACTCTAAATAGAGATTTTAAATGTCATAGGCGCCACCACTTTTTGAAATCGGAAAAAATGTATGAAAAGCTTACTAAAAGTAGAAATGTAGGCCTACCATTAAAAGTGCCTGCACTGCTCGGTGCCAGCCAGCGTACAGCCTCGGTGAACTAACCTTTCGTTAATTTCTTCAGTTCCCCAAACTCCTTACAAAAGAAAACACACAGCACATAATACAACTTCGCATGCAACATTATACAAGTAAGTAAGTTTATTTATTTAGTATAATATACTAGTACATATCTTAACTTATTTATCATTAATAACATTAATATTAATAGTATTGCTTCACAAAGCTGCTTAAATATTTTTTAAAACTATAAATGTTTGTCATGTTTTTTACATCTTGAGGAAGCGAACTATAGACTTTAGTCCCTTGTAATACAGAGAATTTTGTGTACTCGCTTTATCTAATTTAGGCAGCCTAAAATCAAATCGATTCCTTGTTTTATATTGATGAACGTCAGCATTTAGTATCAAATAATCGGACATATAATTTGGTAATAAATTATTAACAGCTTTGTAGATCAAAACCACTGTATTAAAATAAATACGTTGTTTGATACTTAGCCACTGCAACGTATTTAGCATTAACTTAATATTCGTATATTTAGAACATCGTTAAATAAATCGCATTGGTGTTTTGTTGTTTTTGCAACCTTTGCAAATCCGCTTCGTAACAAAGAGGATACTTGCACAGTAATCAAAGTGTGGTGCAATAATGGTTTTATAGACTAGAATTCTAGCATTAATACTTAGTTTACTAGGTATTCTTCCCAAAGATCTAATTTTTTAGCAACTTTCTTAATGATAAAATTTATATAACTACGAAAAGTAAGTCTATTATCTATAATTACTCCCAGATATTTAATTCCAGGCACTTGTTCTATTTCTAGACCGTCTATTTTTACTTTAACAGTTATATTTTCACTATTAATTTTATTTGACACAATTATGCATTTTGTTTTGGCATTATTTAATTTTAGTTTATTGATTTGTAACCACTGTGATATTATCTCAAGATCTGTATTTATTTTGTTGGCGGCATCAGTAGTATTTTCCGCAGTTACCCAAACTAATGTGTCGTCAGCAAACAAATTTAGCGAGCAGTGTTTGATATTTGTTTCCAGATTATTGATGTACAGTAGAAATAGCAATGGACCTAATACGGATCCCTGAGGAACCCCCAATGTGTTAAGAATTTCCGTCGATTCCTCTTAATCATACACAGTTGTTTGGGTACGCGAAGGTAGATAACTCTGAAACCATTGTTTCTCGATTCCCTGTATTCCATATTTGTCCAGTTTTGTAATCAATTTTTTCCTATCGATTGTTTCAAAAGGACGCTTATAATCTAGAAACACGCCCACTACACTTTTCTGTTGATCAAGTTCACTTTTCCAATTCGCTAAAACTAGATTTAATGCCGTTTCACACGAATGGTTGCTTCTGAATCCGGATTGTTTACCACTTATAATCTTATTTGCTTTGATAAACTCCTGCAATTGGTCGTTGACATTTTTTTCTAAAATTTTTTCGTACACCGGCAACGTATTTGACAACATTTGAAATAATAACGGACCATGAATTTAAAATGAGATGTATTAATTTGAAAAACATGAAAGACATGTAAAATAGTTTCACAAACATTAAATCAAATGAAAAGGGTTGGTAAAATTACTTACTTAATATCGAAACAATCTGACATAAACAAGGCCCACCTACGATAATAAAATTAGCAATAGCAAACCGGCAAGAAAATCTGAACAATTTGACTTGACAATGGTCGTTGTGAACAATCCACAAAAATATAAATATAGCCACACTTACATGGAAAATAGGTCATACAGACATACTCTAAACTTATCCCGTGCAACGGTTGTTTTATGATGCACTGCGTCCAAAATGGCGTAACACGGAATTATTTAATATTCACTTTAAAGTTAATTACAATACCTGATATGCAAGTCCGGGAGTCGTTACCATGACGTCCAGCAAGGCTGCCAGCTGTAATGCAATCTGCAAGCACATGCATTATTAATTTTGCTACCATTTGTCAAAGAAACAGACATGATTGATCCTCAAAGAGTGATGGAAGGCGCCAACAACGACTTTGCAGTTTTCCAACAGGCAACACTTCCTCGGAAACAGGCCAGCGCCAAATAGAACCCAAGGAAAATCCGCTGTCTCTAGAATGAGCTGCATAGCGGCTTCAGAAAGCACACACGAAATGCAACATAATAAATACAACGGCTGAAGACACACAACTAATTTGTTAAGCTTCATTTGCGCCGCCTTTCAATTTAGCATTCTGTGGTATTTAATCCGTTCTGTGGCGCATCTGGTTGCGCGATTGTTCTGTGAGTGCGCCGTTTTGTATTTCCCGCGCTTGCGACCTTGTTCTGGAAATTTTCCTGGGAGCACGATTTTGTTTTTGAGCTTTCTTTCCGCTCTCGCTCGGCAAATCGACATGGTGGTTTAACGTTTGACGCTGTTGTTTTTTTGATTGTGAAATGTAAGCCTACACTTTTGAGTGGCTCCGATGTCCCCGAGCTCACTTTGGGGAAGTTTAATTCCTACGCCTTCGACGGATTTTGTATACGACCACGTGGTGTCACACATTGCCTGGAATTTTGCAGGCAACTAGTGCTGGAGCACCGATCTGAAACATTTCTGCAGCTGTTTGTTATTGCTTCCACGGCCACCTCTTCATACGATTTCGAGCCGGTGTATGTTGGACCTTCGGACCCGCTCTTCCTCTTGCTGCACGTCGTGATGCGAATCGCTTTGAGCCACCAGCTTTCGGCCGCACGAATTTGGGAACGATCGCTCAGGAATCGCGCCTTGCGTTTCCTCAGAAACCAAGCACGGAACACCTGCTATCAGAGCTGCCTGGTTATCAACCTGTTTTAATGTGTGCAATTTTATTATTGTAAATTGTATGTAGAACTGTGAGTATTACGATTTTGTTAGAGGTAACTTCAATTGTGTAGTTCGCTATTCGTAATAACCTATGATCCTGATTTTATAAACTATTGTGATATATGTATATATGTATAATGTGCCATTTTTTTGAAATTACATTATCACTGTGCCAGCTACGAAGGTTTGAATTTAATTACGATTACCTATCTTGTTTGAAGCTCTCTTTCAGGAACTTTGTTTGTGCATAAGTTATTGAGTTTACAAATTCTCTTTGGAACACCGGGATGCACTCGCCGTTATTTGGAAAAAAATTGTTGGCGCTGGGCACTTAAACTTTGTTTTGTTCTACCGACTAATCTCTTAAAGACCTGTACGCCGTCTACGGTTAATCTGCCGGCCGGCTATTGCACCCGAGTGTACATAGTAATCATTTTCTGGAAGATTGCCCAAGAATATAAAAATTTGCTAACAAATTTTTCACTACTTCAAAAAAGTACTCCGACGACGCGGCCGCCGGGGTAAGCAATCCGACTATTCATTTCAAAGCGGGAATCATAATTCCCGGAAAAATTCAGCGGCCTGCCTGCGTCCCTACTCCATCCCACCCATACAACCCCCATTCAATTCTCCAGTTCACAAATTCACAGAACAGTCAGACAAGGTCAGACATGTTTCTAAAAGCGAGGCAATAAGGCGCCAATTAATTCCAAACATTCCATGTGTTGGCGTCTTTAGGCAAACAATCGAGACACTTGAAAGGAATTAAACGAGGCAGTATAAGAGAAAACCTTAATCTTCAGAATTTTATGGCTGAACGACGGGTAAAGCAAAAAGATCTACGTTTGCATAATTTGCTTCCCAGAGGAACCTAAAAGATGCGGGAAAGCGCTGAATTCAAAAATGTAAGAAGCGGAAGTTCCGAAACGTAATTAAATTGTCAGACTGAACTTAAATGAGGAGAGAAAGTGCGAAAATATTTGCGAATACATTTTTATTAATGGCAGTTCGGGCAAATGCTATTCGGAGTAAAAGTGACTTTGTGTGCCTCACCCGGACTTGTCTGACTAGCTACGCTCGTCAGTTAAACGCGTCCGGTCTTGTCCAGTTGAAACAATTTTTTGGCTTCGCCTAATTGTTTCGCCAGTTATCCAATTATTTCAGGCCTAACCTGTATATTTTTACTTGAATTATAAATCCTTTACATTTCGAATTCGTAAATTTTTCAAAGCAGCGTATTTTGTACCTGTATCGAATTCCTTTCGTTTGCGCGATGCCCTTTCTGACCTGTGCTATCTCTTACCGCAGGTCGTTGTAATGCAAGGTTTCTTTAGAAAACGAATTTTTCATCCGAGACTTGCTGTCCTCGCTTTGGCCCGCCGCCACCGGCGTGGCTAAAGTTTGTGTGTTTAAGTCAAATTACGTGCGCTCAATTAATTTAATAAGCAGTGTGTTTCTAAGGGCTGATTATGATCAGGTACGATGGCGCTTTTCTGTTTTGTTATTCGTATAGTAATTACATTTTTTCTTAGCTCTTTATTACCAGTTTCAACCACGAGTTTTTCTCGGAGGCCAAGCCGCTAGCCTTATCGCATTTTCGACACCTGCTGGCGCTCTGCTTAGTTGCTGCCGTTCGAGGGTGCCTTTGCTATAATTTGCATCCACGGCGATTTCGTCCATTATGGTAGCAGTTCACGACCAGCTTATTTTGAACCGAAGAGTGTAGCTACCCCGGCCGGCGTTTGCCTGTTAGCCGTTTATGAGCGTTGGAGAAGCGAGGTTAGTTTGTGTTATTCCGGGATTTATCGTATCATTAATACCTGGATTTTACTTTTATACATTTTAAACCAGCAATTATTTGGAATTTAAATTCATACGTTTTGTATTTGTATTTGTATTAACATGTAATGTTCAATTTCATACATGCTCTTGCTTTTTACATTTGAATTTCTATGCTTATAGTTAATTATGCTCAGTATTTGAAAGTTGTTATTTTGATGTATTTCGACCCTCTGTAAAAGGTACAGTCACGCTTTTTTATTTTCAATAGCCTAACAGAAGGTTTTATTAAATGACTGTGATAAGCTTATTCCACGAATGATTTGTTGGTAAAGTTATTAAAATAACCCGAAAGGGGTTTTTTGATTTTATGCGCAACCTTCAGTTAACGTACACTACTTTGTTATCACATTATTTGAATTTTAATTATCCTGATTATTTTTTACTCACACTTCAAGACTTTTTATTGATTATTAATTAAACGCTAGTCACTTGCAGTTTATTTCCTTTTATTATTTGAAATCTTTTGATTTCTGGCGCCCATTTCCTTTCCTTTTTGAAGACATTCCAGAGTATACAGCTGATGATCTGAACCTACGATCCAAGGCCGCCGAAATTTGAGTTAGCTAGGGCCATCGCGGTGAGTAAATAGTTTTCAGAGCTGCCGTGGTGTATAAACTGAAGGGGGTTGATCTGCGATTTTTACTACCATTGCTTAATTTTATTAATTAATCGTCGGCTTCTTTATTGTTTCACAGTATCACTTTTACTCCTAATAACATAATATACTATGAAGTCCAAAACATCGCACTTATAATGTTATAATGCACATAGGCATTATACGACAATATTTGCAGTAACTAAAACATACGAGATGTGTCCAGAAACGAAGTTCCCCCTCTGCATATTACAGCTTACAATAGTATCCACGCTGAATTAAACCACATTCGGAAAGCTCTTAGGAATAACGGTTACCGTGCTAGGAATATACGGTCTGCCATCAATCGCCATCTTCATCCACTGCCACCCG
The DNA here is from genome assembly GCA_940337035.1 of Agriotes lineatus. Lineage (NCBI taxonomy): Eukaryota > Metazoa > Arthropoda > Insecta > Coleoptera > Elateridae > Agriotes > Agriotes lineatus. Next base: position 3,230,701 of record OW679195.1, read on the forward strand.
AACCTCCAAAACCCGATCCTCCTGCAGCAATAATCTTTCTTCCCTATATCCACCAAGTCACCGACTGCATAGGAAAGTTTCTTCGAAAACAAAACATTAAAACAGTATTCAAAACCCCGAGCAAAGATAAATTAAACAGTATGTCATCTAAAGGTGTTTATAGAGTCCCTTGCTCTTGTAATGCTGTATACATTGGTGAAACAGGTCGTTCAATGAAAACTCGCATCTCTGAGCACCAGCGCTGTCTCAAGTCAGGTCTCGTTTCATCATCAGCCATTGCCAAACACCAACGTGATACTGGTCATAAGATCCTTTTTGATGAAACTTCCATCATCTGCAAATCTCCATTCTTCTTTAGCAGAAAGATTCGCGAAGCCATTGAGATTTACAAACACCCTAATAATCTCAATTGGGACGAAGGCTTTCCCCTTCCTTCGATGTGGAAAGTGCTAATTCCTAAGCCCCGTCCACCACCACTGAACCTCGACGGCATTTGCTGAACTGCAACGGCGCTTGCCTATAAATTCTCACCTTTCTCTGTCCGATAGTTAGCCGAGGTTCGCCTCTGACGTGGTTCACACGTTGAGTTACCTTGCTCTTTTGCTTTTTCCTCCTGGTGAAGCCCCTTACGAAAGTGGGTGAAACGTTGAGTTCTTAGATCTCATCATGACACGGTCCTATCCCGGAAGTCGTTTGTTACTACCACATTCAGATAGTTAAATTAGCAGAAGCTGTGCTACACGTAATTTCTGAAAATCTTACAGAAAATTCATAAAGAGAATCGAATGGGATCGGCTCTATCGTTCCATTCGCATTATGAGGAGGCAGGTAATGACTCCCTGTACTGGATAATAATGGATGATGAAACTTGGGTTTGTTACCCCAAGTCCGAGAGAATGCAATGAAAATACACCCATCTTCCATCTGCAAAAAAGATTAAAATTCTGGGACGGGAAGGTTGTTCTCTAGAGGATTTTAACCAACCAAGAACCACTATTAACGTTGCGGCTTATTGTGACACTTTAAAACATCTAATGCGGATGATATAAAACAAGGGAAGAAGATTACTCTCCCGCGGTGTTTGTTTGCTGCACGATAACGCAAGGCCGCACACCGCAAGTGTAACTCAATAGTTGCTGAGGGGTTTCAAATGGTATGTTTTGGATCATCCACCCCTGGCACCCACAATTACCATCTGTTTTTGTGTCTGAAGACATTTTGCCGGACAGAAGTCCAATAATGATGATCACTTAAAAACTGCGGTCACACAGTGGTTTAAAAGTCAGATAGAAGAGTTTTACGACCTAGTAATACAGAAATTAGTCCCACGATTACACAAGTATTTGGATAACAATGTCAAATACGTCAAAAAAATAAGTTAAGAACTGTACAAAACGTTTGGCAAATTAGTTATGTATGCCACAAGCGAATAAAGGGGCATTTTATCCATAAGGGGAAAACTTTAGCTCACAAGGCAAAGCCGAGCGAGATAATTTTTGAAAGTAAAGTTTTAAATTGAATAAATAATTTCAAATAAATATCATGTTACCTGTTTTTGTATTAGGTACCACGGTAGTATGTATAAATTTTTTAGTTGCTATAGATTATGGACTATTTTATTCACTAGTGATTAAAGTAGCATTTTATCCACACTCATCTTTAAATGTTACCGTATCATGGAGATTTTCATAGAAAAAACACAGCTTTACACAAGTAGGTATTGGAAAAAAAATTTCATTTCACTTAAACTTTATTTTTAACGGGAGCGGAGGGAGGGGGTTTGTTGTTGAACACGCCTCGTAAATATATCACATGTGATAACAGTAATTAAAATATAAACGTGGAAAAATATACAAATGCATAAATATATTACATTTAATCTCTTTAAACAATGAAGTTTTTCTGCAACTACAAAGCAATATTAAGAGTTCTGTAGCTGATTCAAATTCTTTAAAACTTTATCGATCTAAGTAATATGAGGTAGAACTTTGAAATATTAAGTTTTATGTAAAATACAATCTTACAGCTACAATAGGTAAATATTAGACAGGTGACAACTTTATGTTTAAACACACAAAATACGTAAATACATAGAAATCTGGTCCAACTTCTCGAGGCGCCGCTCGCGCTGCCATCTTGAAAAAATTATGCTCAAAATCGGTTCTCCGTATCTCCAATACCAAGTTCCAGCGCTATAAAGTAGAGCGGAATAATAAAAATGTCAACAGTCCTCTGCTTTGAGCTGATTTTTTCATGTTTATTAATTACATATTGACAGTTACTATCTCGTGTTTACTTGTTTTCATAATCTGTGAAGAGTCAAATATATTAGTCAAACAGGCTGTCGAAGGTGCTGACGAGTTGATCTTCAATGAAGAATGAAGAATTTGAATCTCAAACTGACAATGACGACAAAATTTTTATGAGGAAGCAGATACGAACCAACTGGGACTATCAAACCGACCAAAAATGTAATAGAACACTTCGATTACAGCTATTAGTGGATTAGGCGTACTGGGGATTCCCCAATAAAAACGCTCCGTCAACTCTACCTCATAGTGGTGTAGGAACGAGTTAATAGCACCTAGTGAATAGTTACTAGGTACTAGTGATGGGCATAATCGAATGAATTTAATAATCGAGATATCCGAATGCGAGATATTTTAATAATCGAATGAATTATTCGGAACAATCGGATACGAACGAATCGTTCGGTTTCGGGAGGCGAATGAATCTCTCGGATTCCGTTGAGACTACTATATTAGTAGGATTAGTTACTATTTTCTGGCAGTAATGCAGTAGGTGGGGCGCGTGGTGCATGTGCGCTGTGCGTAGCCGAATGCAGGCATCGGGCATTTAAAATACGAGATTTATTTGTTTGTTGCTTCACCGAAATCATTTTCAGGTGCCTGTAATCTGTTGTTTTCTGTTTCTTTTCAGTTTTAAGCTTTAAGCAAGCCGTTGAGCGTCATAAAAATATACCTACTCAAATCTCCAGTTACGCCGTTACGATTATTATTAAATAACGATTATATGCTAGCGAGTTAATTTTCTTCTTAAATCACTGGTGAATTAATAGTAGATTGTTCTACAAGTTAAGAAAAGTGGGAGTTTTCCAGAATTCCAGCGAATGTAAAAGTTTTAGGCGAGCATGGAAGAAATTTTTACAAAAAGAATTTTCAACGGACGTAAGATTGCTGCTGATTTTAACAAGCACCGCCAAAATCTTAGAATCATAATCATACTTAATTTAATGTTGTAAGCTGCGAGGGTCTGCCATCTCCCTTGCTCGCGCGAACTCGCTCTCTTATTACAAATATTAAATTACACTTTACAATAAAATCGAGGCCGAGTTTTCCGGGCCAATTTTCAATGTCAAATTTATTATAATTTCGATTTATTTACTAAACTATTTTAAAATGTAAACTTTTGAAATAATTTGTAAAATCGGTATAGTACAATAAATTGTATTATTATATAACTTTTGTTTCTATGAAATGAAGTATAAATATAAATACAATCAGTTCAGTTTCAGTATTATTATTTCGACCCATGTCGGTCCTTGCCCTGAGTTTGGCCTTTGGCGATGATAAAACAGGAGTGAAAGTGAGAATTGTAAAGTAAATTCTAAACCCCGGATAATCCGTCGGCAAGCAGCACACCGACAGTCGATAGCGAGAAGGCGAGAGCCGACCACTCGGACTCCAACAAACTTGCATCCGAATGCGAATAATCGCAGTTCAAACGAGAGAATCGGTTGAACTAAAGTTCCCTACTAAATTAGTAGTTGGGTCCGAGAGATTTTTTCATTCGAGATATTTGTTCCGAGTAATCCGAGAGATTTTTTCATTCGAGATATTTTTAGTAACAATCGGAATATCTCGGAAGGTCAAAATAATCGAATAATCCGATTATTTTCATTCAGATTCGCCCATCACTACTAGGTACGGATACAGTCAATATATAATTAATAGACGGAAATCGTGAGAAAATCAGCAACGGAGCATTGTTGAAATTTTCATTAATCCGCTCCACTTTACAGTGCTGCAGAGTGGTATTTATTTCACTCACTAAAAAATATTTCAAACAAAAGTTGTAGAATATTATGTTGTCTATAATATTCATAATAGTCATTTTTGTCCTAGTCCACTCGTAACAAGATAATGCGAAAAAACTAGTTTTTAGCGCCATTTTTTCAAAATGGCGGAGTGAGCGGTGGCTCAAACTTGGAAAACTTGGAACTTTAATTAGGATCCCGATCTTGTAAACATATCCAAAAATGGAAACTATCATGTTAGCAATAACTTGACCGTTTCATTATTTTCTATTTGTCAAGTTTTATTAGTTTCTATAAATGTAGCAAAAATATGAAGTACCTACTGTCGCCTCTTTTCTGAATAAACCTATATCGTTAAAGATTTAACTACATATAACAAGTTACATATGGAAAGCACATCATTATAATCATAGTTCTTGTAAAGTATTAGTACAAAACTATAGTTGCATACGATCTAAAAGCTCTTTCACATTTTAACTACTATAATTTTTATGGACTTTAATACACAAATAATGTGGTTCTTCTAATAACATGCACCTTTTTTATAATTTTGGCTTTTCATACGAATCAATATTCTACAAACATACTTTTAATTACTAATTGTTATTAAATATCAAAATCTGTTCTGCGGCATATCAAACATTGTGATTTATGTTACGAATGTGGTATATATTCAAAATTGCTACGCTTCGATGAAATACATGTTTACTCCCTGGTAGGCATACCAAAGTTGCAAACATAGTAATTTAATAAAATATACCGAATTTAACATTAAAGCTATTAATTGTACATTCAATCACTACCACAATAACGCTGTGGCTCACAATAACCTGAAGCCGAAAAAGTGAAGACACAATATCTTGATTGGTCGCCCATTAAAAGCAGAAGTTAACAGGCACATCCCTCGATACTTGTTTAACTTTTCAGCTTTTGATCTGTGACCAATATATTACATTTAATTAATTATTACATCAAGTACAGGCATATTGGTATACAACATAACACATTCATGCAATTATAAACATAAAAGTAGTGTACACGCTTGTCCTTTAAATTAAGTTTCCTGAGTTTGTGGCAGCATACTTTGTTTTATGTTAACTTACATGAAAATATATCTTAATAAGAAAATAAACTGCTCAAGTACATGTCTAAAAGAGTAGCTTCAGCACTGCGAAAACAGGTTGACCTTTCGCCAAAACCAAATAGCGCATGAAGGTGCTCGGGACCTTAGCAACAACTTTGCCCCCTTTCAAAATTTCGATATCTGTAGCCGTTCGAAAGTTACAGGCGATCCAGACAGACAGACGGACGGACGGACAAAACGTTCGCATAAGTACGCTGAAGCTACTAATAACAACATAGATCTAATATACACTACATAAATGATATCTAAATGTGTAAACTGGACTTCTAAATGTGTAAACTGGACTCATAATTTAAACTATATTATTGTTTTTATGCTGGATCAATTAACTAAAATTGACCAGAAAGAACAGAGGAAAGTAAAAATCTTAATGTCACATTTCAGTAACATGTGGAACATCAACAGTCATGCAATTATTATGACTCTCATGTTACAGGCTTCGGCTATTTTGTCAGAACTCTATTTGTGCTGAAAATTGCAGTAAATCCCACAACTAGTATTATGCTAATTGCTACTGCAGTGATAAAAAAACATAAGCAATGATATTTTTCGTATTTCAGTTTTGCTTAAAAGAAATATTTTTATATTCAATTTACATAAAAGCATTGCAGAAAAAACCAGCTTTATTAAATTAAGCAAAAAGGCTACTACAGCATATTTAAATTAATAAGTACTAGAAATTTGTTGAGGAAAATAATAATTCTACAGAGGTTGGGAGAAAAGTAGGGGAGAGCTATATAGAAAATCAAAAACTGTTCCGGAATATAGTAAAAAGATTAAAACGAAATCGAGCAAAACAGATAAGAAACGTCAAGAATCAAAGAGGAGGGTTGGAAACAACGACCGAAGGAATTCTAAGAGCCTGACAAGACTACTACAAAACTAAGTTCCAACACGAAGAAGACCAAGGTAGAGAACCGGAGATGGAAGAAGAGAATGAAGAGAACGAAATTGATGATATCACTGAAGAAGAAGTAAAACAAGTCTCAAAAACAACACGAAATGGAAAAGCTGCGGAAGACGATAACATAACACCGGAATTATTAAAGAAAGGAGGAGAACCAATCGTAAAATGGCTCAAGGCAGTATTCCAACAGGCCTGGAAAACAGTACAGCTACCAACAGATTCGGAGATAAATAACATTGTGCCCATATACAAGAAAGGAGAAATCACAATCTGTGATCATTATAAAGCAATATGCTTATCATCAGTTGCAAGTAAATTATACTCCAAAATTGTAGAGAAGAGAGTAAGAAACGAAATAGAGGACAAAATGGAAGATAAACAAGCGGCTTTCCGTCCTGGCAGACAAACCCAGGACCACATTATTACGATCCGAAACATAATAGAAAAGAAAATAGACCTTGGCCTTCTTAGATTTCAAAGCTACCTTCGACCAGGTACCACAAAAACATATATGGGAAGCACTAGAACAAGTACAAACCAGGCCGAAACTGATATGAATAATTAAAAACCTCAACAAAAATGTTGTGGGAGTAGTAAGGCTCAATGGACATAAATCGAAAAAGTTCCAGATGGATAAGGCAGTGAAACAGGGCAACAGTCTTAGCCCGTTACTTTTTATAGTATACATGAACAGCATCATCAAAAAATGCAAAAAATGAAACTACAAGAACAAGACTAGGATATCACAATTTAATGCCAATAATGACCTAGGACCTGATATACACAGACGACATACTACTCATAGCAGGTAACGTCAAGGCGGTCTATATTGTTTCAGGCCATGACACTGGCTCTGTTGCCAGATTGTGTGCTGGGCCATTCCAAGACACACTAAGTTTTGTTTGTTTGAAATATATTTGACATTAATAGCTATTTATGCAACAAGTGCTAAAAGTCGACGTTTATGCACGAGACATGAAAATTATGAAACGAAGCCGAAGGCCGAGTTTCATAACATGTGTCGTGCATAAACGACTTTTAGCACGCGTTGCATACAATATTTTATCTACAACCTTAATTTTACTGTTATTAATCCATAAATATCGATTTAACAAAAATTTGCATCTGTGACAGTTAGAATTTATGTCATAATAAAGAGAGGGCCTTGGAATGCGGGCGAATGTTTGTGAAACCAATACTGTCAAAGTCAGTTATCAAAGGTAATTATTAATACTACACATCTGACTGTATTCATTACATAACGCTTTAATGATTTCAAAAACACTTTACCTCTAATGCAAGAAGTAACTAGAATAACTTTACAACCTCACTTCCAGTTCGAAATTGTAGTTTTATAACCTCACTTAACTTTTAGCACATGGGCTAAAAGTAAACAGCTGATTTTTTTAAACACGCTAATTTATAAAATGTCACTTTTAGTGAAAAAAGCTAGCGCTAAAAGGCCTACTTTTAGTGGTGGTCGCAGATAAAAACTATTTTGACAAGGCAGTTCATATAAGTTCCAAAAATGCATTTGAAGTTTTACGTACCAAGCTGCAAATCAACTTCCGCTTCATCAGTTGCTCCATATGTTAGCGTATTCAAGTATCCATCTAATGAAAGGGTGACACAAAAATAGAAAGACATTTTGCGTTTAGTGAACTGGCAGATTGGAAAGGCTAGTGTTGTGTGTGAAAAGCACTTTAAACAAGCTGTTATAACGGTTGATAAGATGAAGATACTTGTTCTGACTGTAATATCACTAGCTTCCACGCAAGTTAATTTGAAGAAATTACTGTTTTAAATACAGTCAAAATTGGTAACGATTTACTTGCAATGGAGAATTAGATACCTACCCATTAGAAATTGTTTTTAAATCGAATATTACGGTGAAGTGATGTACTGCAATGTAAATAGCAGTGTATTATAGACTTTTTTCAACTGGAATGCATTGCCATGACAGGGATAGTGCACTGGCAGATTGTTTATTTAGTGACCAAAACTAGTAATTTTTTGTTAAAGGTTGGTGAAGCCATGTTGCCAGATTGTGGTAGGCCATTCCAAAGGTCACTTTATAGACCCAATGTCATGGCCTGGAACAATATAGACCGCCTTGGTAAAGTGCATCAACTTCAGATTAATATAAACATTTGGAAAAGGAACCTTGAAGAAAAAGGGATGGAAATCAATATCAATAAAAGCAAAATAATGCATATCACCAGAGAAAACAAATAGCAAGAATGGATATTCAAATAGATAACAAACGACTGGAGTATGTGGTTCAAATGGAATATCTAGGAACGATCAACAAAGATGGAAAAACAGAAGAAGTCAGACACAGGATAAACAAGGCAAATAAAATTTATTATCAAATAAACAACACTCTACGAGCCCATAATCACACTATTTGGCCCTTTTAGGTTTTTTTCAGGTAGCTTTATTTTGTACCCACAAAAGAAGATCTTTTTGGGCAATATTCTTACATTATAATTGTAAGAGTTTTTAGCAATATTATAACAGCTTCAGTAATAATAAATTACAAAAAATAGTCAGGAAACACTAACTTAAAAATAAATTATCGATTCATTTAATTTGGCCCATATGATCAAAATATCATTTCGTTCACCTTAGCATGTTTTAGTTGAAGTGAAACAAGCTGTTTGTTGTTTAATAACATATAGACAGTCGGGTGTCTGTATTATTTTTGCCATTCTGGTACGTGGTAAAGCTATTGTCAATTTGTTGAATTTTGGTCATTCGTGTGGCAAAATTAACAAACAATTGCAATTATCGTATTATAGTGTATGAAATATTGCAAAACTATAAAACAACAGAATCCATAGCAGAAAATCCAAATTTGGGACGAACTCCAAATATTACACCATCAAATTTAAGAGCTTTACTGATCTGGGCCAAATGATATGAGTCTGGGCTCGTAATAGGCACAAAAGAACTTAGTATCAAAGCAAAAATGCATCTGTATGAAACAATATATACACCTACACTATTGTAGAATCATGGGCATTGGTAGATAAAGTTAGATCAAAAACTTTGACTTGACGTATGTAGGATAATCTTTTAAGTTTACAATATGATCAATTAGCGTTTAATTTTAATTTAAATTATATCCTCTGGTTGCCATACTTCAAAAGAAGTAAAAAGTACTGTTTGCACATTATAAAAATATAGTTCAAATTATGAAAATCACTTATTTGTAAATAGTGTAACATTAAGCTAGGTTCTGCCTTATTAGAAGCAGTAGCATCACTTTGCCGTTTCTACCAAACAAAATTTAAGGAGCTTTTTAAAAGGATAAAAAACTTACTTGATACTACATATTGTAAGGATAACAATTTTTTCTACTCATGACATTGAAATCAGTCATTTTGACATTGATTCCGGTGGTTGAAGTTGCATTTCAACCACTAGAGATTGAAATGCTCGGACTACCGAGATTTCAAACTGTTTGACATTCAATTGATGACAAGAGAAATGTCACTTTATGTTTAATTTTTTCTAAAGTGCATTAATTTGTTAAAATGACTGAAAATTCGTAGAAAAAATAGGATATGTAACTCGTGGCTGATAAAATTTCAACGTCTCGAGTTACTTTTTTAAACTCGCTTCGCTCGTTGAAAAAAACCACTCTCAACGTTGAAATTTTATTTCAACCACTTGTCCCATAATATACTATTTTCTACTCATGACATTGAAATCAGTCATTCTGACATTGATTCCGGTGGTTGAAATTGCATTTCAACCACTAGAGATTGAAATGCTCGGACTACCGAGATTTCAAACTGTTTGACATACAATTGGTGACAAGAGAAATGTCACTTTATGTTTATTTTTTTCTAAAGTGCATTAACTTGTTAAAATAAGTGAAAATTCGTAGAAAAAATAGTATATGTAACTCGTGGCTGATAAAATTTCAACCACTTGTCCCATAATATACTATTATTAACCATTTTCAACACATTAGTTTTATATATTGAAAAAGCAATAATGCTACTGCTGTACAAAGAATATAGAAAATCTTTTTTCAATCTCAGTTGTTATTATCGTAACCACTATAACCGTTGTTACAGTAACTATTATCATTGCTATAATCGCTGTTATAACTGTTGTAATGGTTCTCACTATAGGTGGTTGAATTATCCCTCCTACATCACTTCTTTCTGAAAACCACAGCCAGACTGATAAGGATAATAATGATAATAGCTGTCCCACAATATGACAAAATTTTCCTTGTGTTGTCCGGTTTCACCTGAAAATGCATTACTAGAAGTTGCTGCTTCCAAACTTTATAAACTACTACTAAGTCATCACCTTCATTCATATTGCAGTTCTGTGTTTGCCAAATGTGAGACAAGCGTAAAAAATATGAAAATAACAGCACATGAACAGGTAGGGCAGAAAATTTTAGATGCAATTAATTAACTTTTTTTAAACCACTGATTTATCCAATTTTTCAAAATTTCCCTTAGAACTATTTTGTTGATTAACTTAAAGAAACTACATGGAATGGAATCATTATTAAAACGAAAAGAAATTATGACTATGCTAAAATCTGTAAAAAAGTTGAATAAAAAAAAATTGAACATAACTTTACAAATGTGGAAAATTAAAAACTAGAGATAAAAGTCTGTAAAGAGGTTTACACGGAACTTCCCTCGTGCAAATTTGATCAATTTGCAAATAAAAACATTTAGTCTGCTGGAATTCTAACTCCGCGCTTCGAGGCGAATATCTCGAGCCATTTTCTTGTCCGCTGCTGCGATAACTGAGCCACGGTCGTGTTTGAATGCGGCAAGTTTCTGATGCGTTATAAAGTATCATAGTATTCTGTCACATTTATGGTGTTTACCCTATTTCTGCTAGGTCTCATTTTCGCCAACGATAAAACCTTAGCTATTTGCAAACTATTACTTTTATTTTTTGCAAAATAAAAAATTCCTTCGTCTTTTAGACGAGGGAAATAAAGAAGTATTTGTATTGATGTTCTTCTAGCTCCATAAGCACTAACTGAGATGATTAGTTGTCAATGCAAAAAAGACTGTTCTTCTGCAAGATGTTCCTGCCGAACAAATAAGTTATCCTGTACCGATCTTTGCCAGTACGACAGTGAGTGTAAGAGCGACGAGGACACCCAGAACCAGTATGAAACTGATGATGACGATAGTGATATGTAAACTCTCTGGTTGCTCAAAAAATTAAAAACATTAAACTTATTGTTCGTGTAAGAAAAATTGTATAAAAAGCCATACTTCACTAAATAAATAAATCAAAATAATTCTTAGTTGAATCTAGAGTATTGATTTGGATACCATTAGCCCTGAAAATGTATGTTGTTTAATTTAGATTAAACAGATGTAAATTTCCAGTCAAAATTTACGAAATATCGTTCACAATTTAAAAGCCAGTTTTGCTTCATAATCAGTGGTTTAAAGACCGCTATCACAACAGTAAGCATATTATATTACGACAGGACCTAGAACTTCGAGTTCATCGCACGAACTCGCAGACAACGCGGAACTATAATTGCTTACTACTTATTTTGCAATTTTAAGATCGTTCTAGTGAACTATACCTTTGCACTTTGAAATGTTTTTATTTAGTATCTAAGCAGTTATATTGTATAAAAACCCATTTATTTTTGTAATGAAATCAATCGACATTGACTGTTTGATTCAATTACATCGATGCTACTCTCCCAAGCCATAAATTTATGAAAAGCGAGGCTGCGTTTCAGGGTAGCATAATTATCGTCCCTTTAAGTGACATTGTCTTAAAACAGGAATGCAGTCTCATTCCTGTGCTTAAATATTAGGGACAAAGAACCAGTGCAAGTAACAGAAACCTGATCCAGCCTCCAGGCAGTTCTGTTCATATATTTAGCTGTCAAAATTATATTTTTATGTTATTTATAAGCTGAGATATTAACGAAAATTGTTTTCAATTCACCCATTTTGTAAAATCCAAGATGGCGGCCACGTAGAACTCCGGACAAATGGAAACATTGTTTTTCTTATTGCTTATGCTATAACTTTTCCAAAAATGTATCTTTTTGAAACTATCTAAAAAATCCAACAAAATTACATAGTGAACCTGACTATTACCTAAGTTCTAATATTTTCCAAAAATTATGTTTATTACTATATAAACTTTTTATCAAAATAAACAAATATGTTAATTAAATTTTGTACACATCTATTCGAATAGCATTTTCCGATGAAAATGTGAAAAAATATACAGAATGATGCAATAGTGTGTCACTGGTTTATATGTATTCGTGATTTAAAATACAACAAATATTTAGTGTAAAAGTTACACAACTTTTTAAGCTTCGTAACCTAAAATTCATTTTCAAGTCATTTTCTTTAATGAAACGCCTTGTATATTTACATACATATAGTCTTATCTACTATTTATTTGCCTTTCTGATATTTTTTTTAATTCTCATGCGGCATTGCCAAATTATAATATCCTTTTGACAAAATGACTAATTACACCTGTATTTATTAAAAATTATAGCGGCATTATTTGCCTTAATTAAAAATGAAATTAAGTGTACAACTGGTCATAGTAAACTTCTATACTAGTGTAACAGTAAAAAAGTTGTGCTGATTTATACAGGGTGTTTATTAAAAATAAACCAATTTAGGCATCTTTAAATGGCTTTAATTCTATTTTTTTAAATAAAGCACCCAGTATATTTTGGGGTAGTGATGAGAAGTTTCGATACTTTTGTGGACTCGTTCGTTCCAATCCCATTCCGCAAGTGGAACGAGTCCGTTGGATTCATTCCACAAGTGGAACGAGTCCGTTGAATTCGTTCCTCGGAACGAAATCGAAATTGAACGTGCATTTCAGACACCCGCAGTCTTCTGATACTCGGAACTCGGAACAAACAACACAATTCCTGGTATTTCTGGTTACTTTGCTGTTGCACCATCTTTGTAAGAAAATGTACCACTACAGAATGTACATTTCCCAATATTTCCATCTACTACATTAAACAGGTCCCAAATTTCACTACGTTTTTTGTTCAATTTTACAATCGGAGTTAGGTAATAATGATGCACTTGGCGAAAAGACAAATCGAACAGAAACAGAGTTACAGCCGCTATTGCACGGGAGAAAATTATGAAACTAAAAAGCCCGTGTGTTACAAATTCCAAAGAATAAAAACGTAGGCAGTTGATTTGATATCGGACATGTGACATTATATAGTATCTTTGTTTTGGTCAGTGGTCACACAGTCGATAATTCAGTATGTTTTTATGTTTCAAACTTCGAACTGGCACCTACAAAGACGCCAAAAGCCATAAATTGCTGATAACTGATAAAAAAGCATGCAACTCCGATCGTGTCATGTGTCGACGTGTCGAGGCTCTAATAATTGCATTGAATAAAGCAAGGCCAAAGGAATGAATGTCCGCGAGAATTGACGCCTTTGCAATCTTTTCAATCCTCGGAACGAATCCGGACTGGAAACTTGGATTTGATCCAAATCGATCCTGACCTGGATTCGTTCCTTTGTACCGAGTCCAACCGGAACGACACATCACTATTTTGGGGTTTTTGTATTCCTCAGATAATTATCTATGATTTGTATTCAATTTGTCTTGAACCTAAAGTTATAATAGGTAGCTGAACCTTTCCTAGGCCTATTCAAATTGGAAATTACATTCCCTTTCGTTCTCCTTTCGACACAATTAAAAAAATTCTTTGTAGAATAGCAGAAAACAAGCAGAGCATATAAACCAAGCATTGATTAACATACGAAATAAAAACAAGCTAGAACTATAAAGCCAATAGGATAGATACCTACAGCACTAGATTGTTATAATATAAGCACAACTACTACCTAATACTACAATTTGAACTTACAAGTCTTAAGTTAGATGAAGCCTCGTTGAGTGTAATGGGAGCTCCAGGTGGTGGATACGATGACATACTAACAGTTCCAGGCACACCCGTGGGGTAGGGAGCTACATTGGGTATTCCAGAACCGGTAGAGTAAGGTGCACCTACAGGATACGGAGCAGGTGCAGATGGTGGATTAAATGGTGATGGGGCTCTCTGCTTGTCCGGCATGCTCATTTCATATGGTGGAGGCTGTGCAAAATCTGCTGGTGGAGCACCGTACAGTCCAGGGGGAGCGGGCTTCTTGGCAAAGTTATTAGTATCATTATCAAAAAATGAGAACGGCATTGTGCCAAGTGCTGTTGGAGCTGTTGGGAGTTCACCTCCTGCAGATGACTCATATGATATTTGAATGACAGAAACGTCACCGTTCATTGCTAAGTGAGTTATGCGGTCATAATGTATTCTTTGGGGAAACTCGCAGTAGTGTTGACCGTTTATGGCAATCTAAATACGGAACTTATGTAGAGACAGTTACAGCAACAGACTTTAAATACCTTATATTGGTTGAAATCGCACAGTATGGTGATTTCAAATCTGCCGCCACGTTTAATTGGTGATGCCCGTCCATGCTGTTCTTCATCCCATATTCCATTTCGTAGCGAATTTAGTACAATAAAATCTTCGAGTATAAGTACTGACACTTGCACAGCAACATCATCTCGTGGACTAATCCCTGGCCCGCATTGTAAATAAATATCGAATCTGGAATATATATATATATATACACGTGCTGCATCAGAAGAAGAAAAAAAAGAACGAGGCACTTATTCGAAAAATTGTTGAAAGTGTATTAGAATCTGATGAATTTTTGAATAAACTTTTCACAAAAATGCAGAACAATTTTGAACGTATATATGAAGACCGATTTAAAATGTACGAGGCTAAGGTCATCCAGCTGGAAGAAAAACTTGCAAGTGCAGAAGGACATCTCTCGAACACAGATGCTAAGGTTAGCCAGCTCGAAGAAAAACTTACAGCTACAAATGAAAAGCTTTCAAAATCAGAAGAGCAGTTGAAAAAACTTAAGCAGGAAGTTACTGACTCAGCAGATTCTCTAGAGCAGTACTCAAGGGCGAATAATTTAAGAATTTTTGGAGTTCCGGAAACAGCAAATGAAAATACAGATGACATAATAATCAAATTATGTAAAGATAAACTGGGAGTAGAGATTACGGCCGCACACATTGACTGCAGTCATCGTCTTGGTAAGATAGGCGAAAATCGTCCTATTATAGTAAAATTCGTAAGTCGTAATACAAAAAACACTGTTTACAATAATAAAAGGAAATTGAAAAATTCGAGTATAGTTATGAGAGAGGACCTAACTAAAAGAAGGCTCCAGCTGCTTAAACAGGCTGGTAAGAAATATGGTGTAAGGTGTGTGTGGACATATGGTGGTAATATATTCGCTAAAGTGAATAATACAATTACACGTATACCTATGAATGCTGATTTGGGGAATGATTCATAAATTTATTTTGATTTTATTATATTGCGATTCTAATAATGACATTTTATTTTAAACGTTTGGTCGTTATTTTTGCCCGTAGTTATAAATATTTACCTTAGTTATCAGTTGTGACTTTTAAATTTGTAAATATTTTTACTATCAGCTATTTTATTTCGTGGCACTAAACTTGTAGTTTTGTTGATTTATTTTTATTGAGAATTTTCTTTGGTTGTTAAATAGTTGTTTTGCAAAATGATAATTGTAATATTTCGTATCTATAGCAGGTAATTATGAATAATCAGTTGAAGGTAGCACATATCAATATACGGTCGTTGGTTCCTAAGTTTCTTGATCTGAGTAATTATGTTCTTGAGTCAGATTTTGATATATTTACTATAAGTGAAACTTGGCTGAATTCTGATATCAGCAATGATGCTTTACAGATTGACGGTTATAATTTGTTACGTAAGGATCGGACAGGCCGGGGTGGTGGTGTATGTATGTTTATCAAAAATATTTTTAAATACAATATAATAAAAATGAATGATTCCATTGAACAATTGTGGCTTAGTGTATCTCTCAAAGAATTACAACTTGCCATTGGTGTGGTATACCGATCGCCCTCTCTCTCGTACAAAACATTTACCGATGAATTTGAGCAGAGTTGCACTTATTGTTTGTCAATATGTGATCAAATATTATGCCTAGAAGACATGAATATTGACATGTCTAAGAGAAACAATTTAGATAGTATTTATTTCAACAATTTGTTAGAGACTCTTGATTTTTATCAAACTATCGAAGCGCCGACAAGGTTAGCTGACAATACAACAACACTAATTGACTTAATCATTACGTCAGATAAAAGCAACAAAAAAGTTATGAGTCCAACCATATTCAGAACAATGAGATGCTTCAAAAATTTCGATCAAAATATGTTTTATCAAGAACTCTTACAATTGCCATTACATTATTTGATGCAAATAAATGATGTTAATAAGAAGGTTGCATTTTTAAATGAACAATTACTTTGCCTTTTTGATAAGCATGCTCCTTTCAAAACAATTAAAATTACAAAAAAGAAAGCACCTTGGATTACTGATAACGTAAGATTAATGATGAAACTTAGGGATAAAGCTAAAGCTCAATATTTAAAGAAGAAGACAAATGGCAAGTGGGAGTATTACAAGTCCTTAAGGAATCTAACTACGCAGGCTATAAAAAGTGAGAAAAAAGCATATTTTAAATTTAAATTGTCAAATTCGGATTCTAAGGCTATGTGGAATGAACTGAAGTCATTAAATATCTCGGCAAATAATAAAAACGAACTACCTACCCACCTAAGTAAACCAAATGAAATTAATAACTATTTTCTAGATAGTATAACAGGAATTCATAACAATAATGATAATACCTTAAATTATTATAGAAATAATACCTTTTCAGATACTATCGTACCAATGGAATTTACTCTTGTAGATTGTGACATTATAACTGATATTCTAATTAAAATAAAAAGCAATGCTAAGGGTTCTGACGATTTAACTATACAAATGATAAAAATTTGTTGTCCACATTTAGTTCCATATATAACTCACATCATTAACACTTGCTTATATGAAAATATCTTTCCATCTCAGTGGAAACTTGCATTAGTAACGCCTATACCAAAAATAAAAGATCCTACTGAATACAAACACTTGAGACCTATTAATATTCTACCTACACTATCAAAGATCCTAGAAAAGGTAGTTTCACTTCAGTTAAAGGAGCATTTAACTAAAAACAACATCATTCCTACTAACCAGTCTGGATTTCGGGCGGGACATAGCTGTGCAACAGCTTTATTAAATGTAACCGATGATTTGCTCGAAGCTGCGGACCAAGGCAAAGTATCAGTGTTGGTATTGTTAGATTTCAGCAAGGCATTTGATACTGTGAATCATTCAATTCTTTTGTCTATTTTGCACTATGTTGGTCTCTCATATGGCGTAATAGACTTTTTCAAAAGTTATCTTGAAAATCGATCACAAAGTGTTGTGCTGCCTTGTGGTACATCAAATCCGAGAATTGTACCGGGTGGGGTACCGCAGGGATCTGTGCTTGGTCCGTTACTTTTTTTAGTGTATACATCTTTATTTCACAAACACATAAAAACATGTAAATTTCATATGTACGCTGATGATACACAGCTTTGCCATTCATTTACTACATCTGACTATCAGCATGCATTTTTAAACATTAACTCAGATCTTCAAGAAATTGCTATATTATCTAAAAAACATTCACTTTTAATTAATCCTGCAAAATCTATTGTCCTCTTATTCGGTAATGCTAAAAATTGCCAAGAATTAAAGAAAGTTGTTAACTTACAGATAGATGGAGTTACTATACCGGTTATGGAACAGGCACGGAACCTTGGACTGATGGTAGATAACACGTTTAGATACAAAACCCAAATTATGAATAATATTAAGAAAGCTTATATGAACCTTAAACTTATTTACCCTCATAGAACTTATTTTTCAAAAGAAATTAAAATACAACTATGTGATTCCTTAGTTTTGTCTAATTTTACCTTTTGCGCCGAAGTTTACGGTCCATGCTTAACTAAAGATAATATAAATCAAATTCAGAGAGTGCAAAATTCGTGTCTCCGACTGGCATATGGCATCAGAAAATATGATCATATTTCTCATAAATTGCAAGATGCAGGCTGGTTAAATATGGCAAATAGACTAAAATTGCTTGCGGCCACGTTATACCACAGAATTGTTCTGCATAAGAGACCAGCGTACCTCTATAATAAAATTACTTACCGCACAGATATTCACAACATAAACATCAGGTATAAAAGAACAATAACACCACCAGTTCATAAAACTGCACTATATGAACGCTCCTTTACGTACCAAATAGCAAAGGTATATAATAATCTTCCTATATTCTTGAAGGGTCTGTCTGTAAATGCCTTTAAAAGAAAACTTAAGATCGAGTTGCTACGCCAACAATAATTTATTTATACATTTATATTTATGTTACTTTTACAACTGTGATACGATGTGTTACATGCTATTTTATTATTATTTCATCATAGCCACGACCAACTGTCGTCGAATTGTATTAGTTTTTAGTGTATAGTTTTAAGAATTATATAAACTTAAGAAAACATCTTTATTATGCAAGGTTCGGGTGGTAGATCAAGAGCGGCATATCGCTGCAATTGAACCTGGGCCTTGGGGTTTCCCTATAAATTAATTGAAATTACGTTTATTTTTTGTTGTTGTAATTTTTAATTATATGGGAAATAAAGCTGCTTATTATTATTATTATTATTATTAATATGAAATAAATACTTAAAAAATTATTTTGTATAATAAAATCACCTCAGAATGACACATAAATTTATGGATGCATTTGTTCGTAAATTAAATTCGGGAATAAAAGTGTGACGATATAGTCCTAGTAGCAAGAAATCCCAAACAAACAAAAAGATTACCATAAAATTGATCGCAACAGCAGAAAAATATGAACTGAAAATAAACCAAGAAAAGACCAAATACATTGAAATGGGTACAAATCAAAAAGGTGACAATCAAGCAGAGCTTACAATAAAATAAGAGGAAATGTGGTATTAAAATTTAGTGAAGTGAAAAAGTTTGTGTATCTAGGAGTCCATATATATAACAAGTGTGAAGAAGCAAAAGAGATGGATAGAAGAATTGTGATGGGTAACAAATGTGCAGGTTCATTAAATAAAGTGTTACAAGCAAAAGACATCTCATACAGATGAAAGCTGAGAGTATACAAGACTGTGATCAGACCAGTGGTATTACGTGGATGCGTGGATTTTAAACAAAATAGAACAAGAAAAAATAGCAGTGTGGGAAAGAAGAATAATGAGAAGAATTCTGGGCGGAAGAAAGACAGAGCAAGGGTGGGAAAGGCGAACAAATGCAGAACTATATGAGAGGTACAAGGACATACCAGCAACATCAGTAGTCAAACTACGTAGATTACAATGGCTAGGACATCTGGGATAAATGGAGGACTCGAGCGATGTGAAAAATATAGCCTGGAAAAAATTTGAAGGAGCCAGAAAAAGAGGCAAGCCGAGAAAAAGCTGGTGAGATGCAGTATATAAAGATTTAGAAGATAAAGACATAATACATTGGAAGCTGAAATCAAGGACCGAAAAGAATGGAAGAAACTAATAACGCAAGGGGCCAAAAGGCCTGGAGACGTGTAAACTATATATAAAAGTCTGCCATCGAAATCTGTACACAAGTAATTTTTAAAATTTAAAATAATATAACCTGTTCTGTGATATAATTTTTTTACTAATTTATTACTTTATTGCTCCATGAAATTTATAAGGATAAAACTGAATAGTATAAAAAAAAAATGAACATGCAGCCAACTATTCCTTAATATCGCCGCTACAAACGATGCACTGTTATATAGAACAGACTTGGTTGAGATGGCATACTCAACCGAGATGTTATACCTTGGTTATTTCTGAACGTAGCCCAAATATAATTGTCATAGATATATTAAACACGATACAGCCATACGCAGTAAACGTATGTCAGTGCTCAGAAAACATATCAAGAATTCGGTACATCTCTCCATTTCATTCTGCCATGCATTTAATGTATTAGTTATTACGAATTTCGAGTGTTTTGTTTTGTAGCGTCATTTAAATTTCAAATTAGGTCAAATTCGCAATTCACCTAATTTATTGGAATAATAAAGAGCTCAATTAATATTTATAGCCAAATTGAGAACTTGTATCCTGTGTTCCATTCCTTATAGTCCTTTTCATGAAGATTTATTATTTCATCGGTGCGTAAACTCTTTTAAAATAACTACCAAAATAATACCTACCTAAAATTTTAAAAAGTTAAAGATGCAGTTATTTGTTCTCAACATTTTCGGGCTTCCGATTTCGACCAATCCATGTGGCGTCATTTTATACGGTTCGGCAATTTATCCATTTTCGGCGCTATGTCCACTGACAGAACTCCGCGTTTTGGGCATTTTCAACATTTTGTCCGCGGTAACTAATTTGGCGATTTGTCCAATTTTAGCAATATCAACGACAGCATTCGGCTTTTTGGGCATTTTTGGTGTTTGGTCCAAGCTAACGAATTCGGCATTTTGGGCATTAAAACAAGATTCGGCATTGCAAGAATATTTTAAACAGGATGATGCCAACCTGACAGCAGTTTGACAGTTTACAAGTTCTTTGAAAAGAGAATATAGGATCAAAACAACACTAACTGAAACTATTTATTCAAAGTCGCAACTGGAAGCTGTCAAAAGAATGAGCTTTCAATTTACGTAAATACTTTTACTCAGGAACACCAGGAGCCTGTCTGGAAAGGAGGCCGAATTAATAGAAGAATTAGAAAAGGTGGATATAGATATTCTGGGTATTACAGAAACGAAAAAAAAAAGGAAAAGGAGAACTAAAATTGACTGGAGATCTTGTACTAATATACAGGGTGAGTCAGGAGAAACGGACCAAACTCCAGGAGTGTATTATACATGTGGAACTAATGTAAAAAAACTCAAATGTTATCCGATTTTCATTTGTTTTCAAGATACAGCGTCATAAGAAAATTCCCATACGAATTATTTTTATTTCAGCCTTTGTAATAAATGATGCATTTCTCAATTGTTTGCAAGGTCTTAAAGTCTTAAATTAACAAAAATGTCGATGTTTTTACAAAACCTCAGTTTAAGTTCTCCATAAAAAGTTGTTTTTTTTGTAATGCTATAACTTGAAAACAATATAGAGAGAAGTTTTAACATAACTTCAAATTCAGTGAGGCATTCCAATGATGCAATCAGCATAAAAGCATGGGTGAATGAGATGAAAGAAGACGATGGCTGTGTAATATTTTACAAACCTCAATAAGCTGTGCTAGTAGACTATCCATGGCTAGAAAATGAAGATTTTGTCTTAACGATCATGACTGTTAAAAAAATTTTGAGCTACATACTTTATTGGTTCTTGACAATCTTAGGGAAAGTTTTCCATGTGCATTTTGCATCTCCAACCATTCAGAGCAAGATGTTTTAAAATAATTGTTTTGGCATGTTAAAGAGCAAGCAGGAATAATTTCTCCCAGTCTTTATGTCCGATTTGGCGGAAAGTTACTTCAATGCTTGGAAGGATGTTATGGGAGTAACTGAAAAATGGTAAATACATAAACATCTTTTATTTGTGTACACATGGTGATTGTTTGGTCTGAAAAACTGCATAATTTTTTGTTTGCATTAATGTGCGGTTGGTTCTATTTTGCCTACGAAGTAGACAGAATGTCTGGAGAAAATTTTATGCAAACTAGTGAAACTAATTGGAGGAATTTAAAAAAGTTTTTATTTTTGTTTTAGGCTTTTCTGTATGTGTCATTTGGATCATGCCTGGAAAAATAATCTGCCAAAAATAAAATTTAAAAAAAAAACAAGTACCTACAAAGATTTGATAACAACTCTAACATTTTATATTTTTCCTTTGTTCTAGGTTGCAAACTCTTCTAGCAAAACAAAACCCTGCTGCATTCCTTAAAATGATAATCAGTTTTGTGAAATGTCAAAATAATTTGCACAATATTTTATAGATTATTATTTTGTAAATTATGACTGTTTACAGCTTACAGCTACAAACTGCATTTGGGCTAGAACGAATGCACAAGACTATAAGGTATACAGGGTGATTCAAATTCGAGACTAACCATGGGGATTTTGAAAACGGTAAGAGTTAGAGGGATGGTTTAAATTTGGTAAAGTTGCGCAATTTAGTGCTCAACAATATGCTGCCGAGAAACCAAGAAAATTTTATTTCGTTTTCGAGATTTTTGAAAAAATTCAAAATTTGTCATCATCGTTTTAATTTTTTCCTGATCTTATTTACGAAGATATTCAAAAACTACCAATACATTCTTAAGGCAACTTTTACCGGCCTACAAGATGGCGGTAACGGATTTTTAATACGACGTTTCGTCTTCTGCCAACCTTCATCAACTTTGTTTTTTCTTACGGCCGCCATCTTAAAATTTTCTTAGTTTCTCGGCAGCATATTGTTGAGCACTAAATTGCGCAACTTTGCCAAATTTATACCATCCCTCTAACTCTTACCGTTTTCGAAATCCCCATGGTTAGCCATGATCACCCTGTAGGTACATATCTGAAAAAAAAATTTCAAAAGGCTCGATAAAGCAGTTTCTGTAATAATGCGTTTCGTCCGGGACAAACTTATCGATAGATTGATAGTGACAAAAAAGAGAAAATTATGCAGCAAGATCAAAGATTTTCCGTGTTAGACCTAGATTCCAATTTAATTATTTCATGAGAAAGTGGCTGGGAAGTTTTATGTGAAAGAAGCCAGGAGATGTATCTGATTCAGGAATTAAATCGCACTTGCCAGCTGAATGTAACACCTGCATACATTAAATTTAATATGTGGAAACACATTCATCTGCTGGCTAAATAAGAGAAAACAAGATGTTTCTAATGAAAGACAGCAAAATATTGGTAAAAAAACAATTCACTTAATTAAATTACCAAAACAATATAAATTGTATTTTTGATTGATTGAGTGTAACAATATATTTACAAAATTATTTAGACTATTCAACACTATAACATATAAGCCAATCAGATTGCAGACATTTGCTTTTTTCAACCAATAACAGCAGTATATCACTGAATATTGGGCACCATGCAAAATATTCACAAAACAATGTACGTACTCAAAAAATAAATAGTCTTGTTGCGAAGTATCGCTTAGCAATGATGTTCTGTCCTTAGTGATATCGCTAGGTTACGTAACACTAAACCCCAACAAACTGTGTGGCTTGTTTTAAAAATTTTAAAATGCTGTGTTTTGGAAGTACTCCGCTGAATTTAATTGAGAATGCATAATTATACTAATTGGTGCATTATTTTTCGATAAAGTTAATCGTTATGTATTAATATTGTTAAATAATCGTCCCAAATACCACTCGAAGTGGATATTTTTTTTTTTAAATATTCTGCCTTTCCATAGAAATTATTGCAAATTTCACTCAACAAAATCAAATTTAAATGTCACTCGCCTTCGGCTAGTGACATTTTTGATGTGATTTTGTATCGTGAAATTTAAACGCAATAATTTACATGGAAATGACAAAATATTTGTCAAAAATATATCCACTGCTTGTGGTATTACCCTTGATTATACCACTCCCTCTAACATCAACCCATGAATAACGGCAAAATGCATAGTTACGCATGTACTAACTTTTGATAATGTACATAGCAACTGACAATCACATACCTTCCTGATTAATAGGTGATAATCACACGCCTTCACAAATATCACGTTACCTGCTGTCAGTACAATTGTCATAACAACCAAATTAACTGTACTTTTAATATTTAAAATACACTATTCAAACGTTGTTTATTGACTTGTGATATAATCGAGCCGAATGCAACTCGTGTCTTCTTGATTATCAAAAATCATTTCTGTTTCCACTCGATATATTGTTTTCGGCAATTACGCGAGTCCGGAGGACTCGCGTAATTGCCGAACAATATATCTCGTGTAAACAGAAATGATTATTTGATAATCAAGAATCCACTAGTTGCATTATATATGATAGGACATGAAAGAAATCCAGTAATACAAGACTGGAGAAAACCAAATAAATTTAACAAGTAATAACAATCAAATATGTGTTTTGTGTTTTTCTAGGTGATGGTATGGATTACTCTTGGAGTTTGGGTGGATTACTATTTTTTTTTTCATAATGATGTTATTAGTTCTGGGCTGCTAACACCACTGTGGAAGAAAGATTACCTATGGGCTAGTTACTTTATGCATAATTAT
Source organism: Agriotes lineatus (assembly GCA_940337035.1). Taxonomy (NCBI): domain Eukaryota; kingdom Metazoa; phylum Arthropoda; class Insecta; order Coleoptera; family Elateridae; genus Agriotes; species Agriotes lineatus. Next base: position 3,255,072 of record OW679195.1, read on the forward strand.
GTAATTATGTGTGATATGGTGTTGAATTTCTTGTAGTATTTGCATTACTGTGATGTCACAGAAAAATTATGTCAAATTTTCTATGTACAATATACATAGGTATATTTTATTTAGTAGCATATCATAGCCTACCTTTTCGGTATTACATTAAAATAAGTAGAACTTGTTAAAACTATTTCATTTTCATAAAACTAACAGATATTTAAATTATATTATTCATACATATCGGCACTCAATCAACAAGTAATGAAGCAGAATTGATTGTACAACAACCCAGAAAGAGAAGGCTAGCAATCCCACTGGATGAAAAAAATAAAACATAAAAAAACGGATTTGCTCTCATTTAGATTCGATTCAATCACCCACAAATATCGAAATTATGGAGAATATTCTGGCTCCTCTTACGTCCACTTTATTAGCTGCAGAGAGTATGAAAAGTTTTGCAATGGCAACAGCAGATGAGAAACCTGCAAATGGAAAGATAACCGTGCAAACACACCTGTTTTCTACTACGAAAAAAAAAAGAAATCTCAAACTGCTATTGAAACACCTACTGCATCTGAAAGTACTAGTGTGGCTGTATCTTTACTACAGTAAAAAAATTTGGTGTGATACACTCACACAACTTCCTTTTACAGTAATCTTATAATTAGCCAAAAATTTGATTTTTAATTTTTTAGCATTTGTTAAAAATTTTCAAAACTTACAAATTCTACAGAAACGGTACAAAATAGAGCGTTAGTTATGGAAACAAATTTTCACTAGAATTTTAAACTGAATTCAAAAATGTAATAATATACCGGGTGTTCTATTTAAAATAGGAGTTAATAAAAAAATAGAAAAAAAAACAAAAGAAACCAATTTTAGAGGTATTCAACTGCAAAATCACCTATCGCACATCAATACACATTAAAAATGTAATAAAAATGTAAAGTTTGAAAAAAATCGATTACGCAGTTTTTGAAAAAACAAAAAAAACTGAAAAATCACAAGAGTAAACACCATACTTCCGATTATGCAATTTTCTTCAAAAGCTTGCTGTCGCATCTACATAGTACACAAGCCTTATATATGAAGTTTCAACACCATACTTCTTTTCGTTTTTGAGATATATGCTGTTCACAAACACACACATACACACATAAACAGACTGACAAACAGACCAATGAAGAAAAACATGTTTTTTGGGATCAAGGGACTCTAAAACGTGACGACCTGTTTAAAACTCAATTTCGAATTTTTGGGGTGAATCCAACACTTCCTTTATCGTAAAAGGAAGTAAAAGTTGTTTTTTAACGCGTCAGGACGCGCTTCCTAATTTGTGAAGTATAGACGCGCGTGGGGTATAATTTACCATATAATAAAATTGAGGTGTAAAGAAATTAATATTGTACTATGTAGTAGTCAAACGTATTAATGGGTCATTTAGAGCAAAATAATAATATTATGTATGTACATTAAAACGCCTTTTTATTTTTTAAAATTCACGTTTTCATCTATTTCTGAATCATCACTTGACGGTACATGATTTTCAATGTGTGACATTTCATCTACAATACTTTCCAAATTGGCTTCTGCCAGAGGCTGTTTAAATGCCCATTTCGAAGTAAAAGGACGTGATTCCATTTTTATTTCTAACTAACTGACCCGGCAAACGTTGTTTTGAATTATGACATGATGGGGAAAACCCTTCAAACCATTAAGAATAGAATCATAAAAGTATGACTGCAAATAGAAAGTCGTACAGTGTATAGAAAAACACACTTTCGATATTTTCCAATTTTCCGGCTTTCCCTTTGGATTTTTCTGAATTTTATTTTTTGCTAAACCACCTTGGGAGTAAGACGAACACAACAAAAGAAAAATCATCCAAATCGGTCATGTCGTTCTCGAGTTTTTGCATTACTAACACACGGCGATTGATTTTTATATATATAGATTATTCACTTTTCACGACTATTAAAGTTACATCTAACTTCACCAAACCAACCAAAATACTGTTACGTAAAGACGCGCGAGTGGGTAAAATTTACCCCATAACATATTATCCCGTTACAGCTAGATTGTAACTGATATCAAAAGCATAGATACGATGCATTTGTACTTTGGAGGTACGCGAGATAAAACGCGAGTGAGCGAGCGTTTTAAGCTCCGCGAGTACTTACTTAACAAAACAAAAATTTTGATGTACATGTAAATTAAAGTTACAGTAGGTAATTACACATTTGCTTTTGACATCTGGTACAAAGATAGATACATAACCTTTCACTAGCTTATCTACAAGTCATTCCAAAAAATATATTATCAGGCCTGTTCATGTAAATCGAATCATCTTTTTCAATTCAATTCGTTCGATCATTTCAACAGCAATTGGACGGATAGCACCACTTTACATATCCAAAATCAAAACCCTTGCACTTTTAAAGCTACTTGATTAGTCTTCACGAAAAATAAAAACAAAACATGTCGTTCGATTTCAATAACTGACCTATATGCAACCGATGGCACTGTCCCTTGGATTCTAACCATTTTTCCCGGGGCGAACTTTCCTCCATAAATGGGGCCAATATATGGTAGGGGCTAGGAATCCAAACATATTATTACTAGGATACACAAGGAAACATTTAAACATACCGGATCGACAATAGACTTTTCCATTTTTATTTTTCTAAAGTAGGCCTACGCCCACTAAATTATTTGGTGTTTTCAACTATGTAATTAGCTACTATTTTCCGTTAACACATCACTTAAAATTAACACCTTAAAAACAATACAAAAAATCATTATTCTTAGCTAGGTTAGGTGATGTTACAGGCTTGCCATCAGCATAAGAAAAAAATATAGTATCAACCTCAAAACTATCGTATTTTTGTCCAAACTATCGTACAAGAAACCTCCAGCAGTAATTATCAATTTTGGAATTATATGTATCCAATTAATATGTTATTTTGGTTAATTGAAACACATGACATACTAGTGCCACACGGAAAATTCCTAGCGTCGGCGGCACGTGTGGACATATATGTATTAAACATATATTGCTAGTAGGGCCTGGAAAATGGCCGAAAACATTACGGCGTCGACATAGTCTCACTCTGAGTATAAAGCGTCTAGTGCGCATGCCTGAGAATTCGAACTCCGCCTTTAGAAGCGAATTTTAAACTTGACTGGGAGGTTCACTTCCCGCACCGCACGGACGAAGCCGACGCGCTTGCGCACACCTCACCATATACATCTAAAAGTTGGTTGTCTGTCTCACTTCCTTGTCACCCCCAACTCATGGCCACTAGCAATATACTAGTAAATAATATGTACCGGGTGTCTTAAAATTAATTACATCTAATATGCTTTGAATTTTTCATAATGCAATCCAAAACTTTACTTGAAATTGGCAAGACTGTAAGTCTATGTCAAATTCAATGTTAGTAGGTTAGGTTTTGCGTCAGTTTTGACACAAACCTACGCAAAACAACCTGCTAACCACGAATTTGACATAAACTTACAGTCTTGCCAATTTCAAGTAAAGTTTTGGATTGCATTATGGGAAATTCAAAGCATACTAGATGTAATTCATTTTAAGACACCGGTATATGCGTGTGTAGGGTTGCCATTAGAGACCCTGTATATTAAGTAAAATTAATATACAGGGTCTCTAGTTGCCATACGTCCAGATTTTTCGAAATTGTACCGATTTGGAGCAACAAAATAGTGTCCCGATTTTCCAAAAAAATTTTACGCTTTACCGATTTCAAACGATTTCTGCAAATTCTGGTTTAATACCTCAAATATAATTGAAAACCAGTTGTTTAGCAACTAACAGCTATTCGCTATTCTGGAATTTGGGTTCCAAACCTTTTTTAAATAGGCGATTAATTATGGGTTTATGCCAGTAACACCTTGATCTACATTTAATATAAGTAAAAGTTCCACGAAATATGATCGATACTAATAGAATTCCAATGAAAAATACTGCTTCTGCACCTGCAGTAGAAACAGATGCAGCAGATGATGGTAGAGGTAGTGTCTAATAGTTATATTAATAACCACATATTGTAAAATTGACATTTCTATTAGAGCATCGTATTAGTGTTCCTGTTAATAGTTATTTAACAAACAAGTGTGTTAATGAGAACGATTAATAATCGAGACATTTTAACGTGTGAGCGCTACCAAATAAATTTTAAAAACCTTTTAAAAAATTAAGTAATGAACCACCTTTTCCACACAAAAACTGCCTCCCCCCCCGGCTCTTTTCTTATCCTTGTCTCGAAATTGTGATTTTCAAATATGACAACCCTATGTGTGGGGCGACTACTTTATTATAACACCTCTCTAAACGTTTGCAAAGCATTACGTTCAGCAATGCTATTATCGTCTGCCATTATTACGTTGTAAGAATATTTTTCAATTAAGATCCAACGTCTCTTTGACTGCAAACAATGCTATATCATAGTTTGCTTCTTTTAGCAGTATGCAAAGGGTAATGCCCAAAAATTATTAGCTGTAAATGTAAAAGTGGTGCAAATACTAGTTTGATCGCATAACCCGCTGGAACCGACAATAATTATTTAGTAAAAAACTCCTTAGCAAATGTACGTTGCATGATTGGAGTACCTAACAATAATTATTAACATTGCATTTTCACTAATTTCATGCCAGCTTCTGTAAGGTCAGTAATTTTTGGTCGCAATACCTTGATAACACATTTTTCATCATGATCAATGATCACCATATTTTGTTGTTCGCAATTTGTCATGTAAATATTGAATTTGCCGTTCCCTCGTATTTACTTGGGCATTACCAAATAAAGATAAAATATTAACAGATTCATCATTCCTGACTGAACGCCTTTGTTGCCTGAATTTTGTGGAAATGACAAAAATTAATGCTGTCAGGCCATTTTTAATTATAATAGTTCCGTGACCATGTAGCCGGTTCTGGCTATTTGATTTAGTTAAGTTTAATTAAAATGTTTGCTACAATCGCCGGAGTGAAACCGGCTCCCAGGTAGCTCAGAAAAGCCAAAGTATCAATTAATACTCTCAAACTTGTTACAGAAGAAAGAAAAGCAGAACTTATAATAAGTTCTAACTAGATACATCGCAAATTAAATTGTATTCAAAAAACAGGAAATAAAATTATAACTAGTGGACCCGTTGCAAAATATTTTGCAACGTGTGGCAGGATCCATTAGGTAAAATTTAAATGTTTAAGTCTTTAAAACTAATCACACATGATATTGCTACGTATACTTGACCATAGCTACTTACTGGTTGTGGCAAATACGATATGTTCCCACTTTATCCATAGTTTGTTCTTGTGATTTATGAATTGTTATCACAAATGATAGGTGCACTGAAAATTTTCTTTTCCGAAGGAAAAAAAAAGGTAGTGCAATATTAGAAAGTATTGATCTATACACAGTAATAATACTCTTCTGCCTGGCTTGTGGCTTGTCCATTTAATACTAAATCTAAGCAGTTATAAATAAATTGCGTACCATTAATCTTATCTCATCTATTAAACCAGTAGATACATTTAAACTTTTCAAAAGAATATCTATTGATCATATTTTTAGTGTTAAGCAATGTGGATATATGCCACTGAAATTTAACGAATCTATTAATTCCATAGAAAATTATAAAGTGTTGTCATTATGTGATACAATTGTATTTACACTCAAATATTGCTTTTCATATGCAGGCAAGAGAGATATAATTTTGTTGCGATTCACGCGAGAGTGGACAAAACTCCAACTTAACTCGCCCCAAGAATATCGGCAACTAAATCCGCCAATCGGCGCGGACTTAAATGTCCAAATATTCGCTTGTAAACCAAAACTCCGCCAAACTGCATGGGGCACACAAATAATCAAAAGCAAACTAACTCCCCATCGGATTATATAAAGCGAAAATCCGTGCAAGCTGCTAGCTTCGCTGTAAAAATGAGACAAAGGCCGAACTGCCATGAGTTTGCAAAATCCGAGCACCACAAAAAAATAATCGCCAACCTAACAAATTTCGATGGGCGGGAACCGAATATCGGCACTAAAGGTTTGTTCACACAGTATCAGCCGCTAAGAGATCAGTTACACCGTAACACCCTTTGGGGTGAATTCCAGAAATCCCTGGAAATGATTTGGTCTATTTGTAAGACGATCTAATATGCAAAATTTCAACTTTCTATCTGTAGTAATTCGCTCGTTAAGGTAATCTTTAAACAACAAATCTATCTTATTTCAACCTTTTGAGGAGATGCATTTTGCAAAACCCTGAAAATGGTTTGATATGATTTGTAAAACAAACTAATATGCCGAATTTCGACTTCCTACCTGTATCTATCTCGTGACGATTTTTAGGAAAACACATCTATCCCATTTAATCCCTTTGAGAGGATACATTTCGAAAAACCCTGAAAATGGCTTGACTTGATGTATAAAACAAACTACTGTGCCGAATCAACTTTTCTACTTGCAGCAGTTACCGTATTATGGCGATCTTTAGAAAACACATCTACCCCATTTAATCCTTTCGGGAGATAATTTCGAAAAGCCTGAAATTGATTTGACCTAATTTCTAAAACGATTTAATATGCCGAATTTCAATTTGTTGCCTGTAATAATTACTTTGTAGCTTTTTTAGAAGAACACTTCTGGTCTATTTGACCAGTTTGAGGGGATGCATTTCAAAAAACTCTAAAAATTACTTTCCATTAGGAAAACAATCTAAAATGCCGAATTTCAACTTATTGCCTGTAGTAGTTTTTCCGTGGCGTTATTTTGACAAACAGCTTTGTTTCATTTAACTTCGGGGATGAATTCTCCAAAACCCTAAAACTGATTTGTCCCAATTTGAAAAATGTTCTAATATGCTCAATTTTAAATTCCTATACTTGTACTCGTAGTAGTTTCCTTGGAGAGATATTTAGAAAAACAGATTTGTCCCATTTAACCCCTTTCGGGGATGAATTCTGCAAAACCTTGACATCTACTTGATCTGATTTGTAAAACGAACTAATATGTCGAATTTCAGTTTCCCACCTGTAGTAGTTTCCTCGTTGTAGATCTTTACAAAAACAGGTCTACCACATTTAGCTCCTTTGGAGGAATGCATTACGAAAAGCCCTGAAAATGGTTTGACCCTACTTATAAAAAGAACTGATATGGCGAATTACAATTTCTTACCTTCCCCAGATTCTATTATGTAACGATCTGTGAAGTAGAAGTCAATCCCATCGAATAGAGGGTAAAAGCACTTCTTTGTAGACGATATTGGTAATTTTCCCTTCTGGTTTGAGCACCACTAAGTTGTTTGGAGAACTGACCCCTAAACAGTCTAGATAAAGTTGATGGAGAAAAAAAGCAGTCTTCCCTCAAGTCGACCCCAGCCTGATTCAGCGACTGCCCATGCACCTTATTCATCATCATGGCAAAGCAGGTTTTTACGGGAAATTGCAGGTCCTAAATTGAAAAAAAAAAATAGTCTGAAAGAATAAGGGTTATTCGAGGAATGAAGACTGTCTTCTCTTCTCCAAAACTGTGTCATCTGCCTCCACCACAGTGTTAATCGACTGATAAATCTTTTCCTCCGAATGAAAGACTCCGAGGTGTGTGTTGTTGATTTTTAGTGCCTTTTCATTCTTCAGAGTGATACTCGCCCTTCTTCGAAGTGTTAGTGAGGCTGGCGATATCTGTCACGGCTTGACATAGGTTTTCGTTGCCGAGTTTCAAGTTAAGTTTGGAAAACTATTCGGCCTTGGAATATCCTCTCAGGTGAACCCTTATGTAAATTCAAGACAATATGTCCTTATTGTACTGATACTGCATTTTTAAAAATCACTATTATAACACGTATTTGTCTTGAGAGCAACTGGCATTTAAATACCATCGTCGAGCTGATAAAACCACAGTAAATAAAAAACCACTAATGGGACCCGTTGAAAAATATCTTGCAATTTACAAAACTTCTTTGTAGACAATGTTTAACGTATGGCACTATCCATCAGGTAAAATTTGAATTTTTAAGTTTTCAAAACTACTCGCACGTGACATTGCTACATACACTTGACCATAGCTAAATACTGGTTGTGACGAATATTATATATTCCTACTTTATTCAGAGTTTGTCTTTGTGATTTATTAGCTATCATCACACATGCTAGGCGCACAGAGAAAATGGGAAGGGTGCCACAAAGAAGAGCTAGAAGAAGTCCGAATAGAATTTTGAAATAATAGATTACAAAAGCGATGACTGAATGCAACTTACACGAAAGAAACTGTGAGGATGGAAGAGTATGAAAAACAGGTGTCGGACAACGTCGAAAGACGTTTTAACAATATACGTATCCTTGTACTAACAGGGAATGCAATGAGGCAGTGTGTAAATAAGCACATCCACATAATTATAATGAGCAGAAGAAATACCTTACAGCATCTGAGCAAAACCGATTTGCTTTAACTGTCATTTTACATGTATTTTGACGTTTGTCTCACGAATCAGCAGACCGTTGATTTCAAATAAACATTTAGTAGTGACAGTAGCCCATTACAATTATCGGCAGAACGCCGCAGGCTGACTGTGAGAATATACCTGGTTTACTGCTACTGCATGGCCGGCTGCAACCACTTGAGAGCTACAATATGATGGTTTTTCTCTAAAAATTACCAATTTATTTGCAATTTAGGACTTTTGTGCACATCTACACGGTAAGGGCTTTCATTTAAAAAAAGAATTATCGAAATCGGCCCGGTGGATGTCTCAAAATAGATGTCGAAAGAAAACGCTTCACGTTTTAAATATATAGATAACGTTTGTAACTCAATTCGGTCTCTTCTAATAGTGGATCTCGCTCGCTGGGATTCAGGCCCTGTCAGTTTCTTTCGGACCAGCCTAGGTATGGATTAGGTCTAATGTCCTGTAGGCAGTTTGGCGGGTCTGGCTAAAATGACATTTGTTATCGAAGCCCGCCTGTGATGGCGGTACATAAACATGCAATCCGGTTTTAAACGGGCAAAAGTTCCGTCAATATTATATTAAATAACGTGCATACCTGGCTCCACTATTGTTATAGTGACCTGCAGGTGTATCGGGCGTGGTGAGATTACGGGCGGCCTGTATGTTTAGCTGGTTTACCTATGGTGAAGACTTTGCCAGTCCAGGTGGGTACCGTTACAATTGTGAGTTTGGGCCGCGGCTCACCGCTAACGTGCAGCGGGAAATGGCCCAAAAATTAAAACGTGCGAAATTATTAATGTAGCCACGTCGGGATGTCTCGCTTTCGCTGCGGCTACATACAGGCTGGTTTTTCTGAGGTAAACCCTAAGCCGCTCTCATGCTACGTCGTCTAGGTCGTAATTAATAGTTTTAGAGCCGGCTAATTAGGTGTTTTGATTTGTGCAGTTTAGCAGCACGGATCTCAGGCGTCGGTTGAGTGAATGTGATCTGGGGGAATTATTTATAGGTGTCTCGCTGATGAGCCTGCGAGTCCCCCGGTCTAGGTATCAGTTATCTGGTCGGCTCTCCATCTGATGAGCCTAGAGACCTCCCAAGCTAGAGGGTCTAGATACGGGTTATCAGGTCGGATCTTTAGCTGATGAGCCTACGCCCCCCCCCCCTCGAGCTAGACGGTATAGGTAGCAGGAATTCTACTCGAAGAGCCTACAGGTCCTCCTGAGCAGAATTGGATTGGGAATAGAAAAATTCTCTGAAAACTCTCGAAGAGCCTGGCAGGCCCTCCTGAGCGGAGACCGGTGAGGAAGAAGTTCGGAAAAATTCTCGAAGAGCCTGCAAGGCCCTCCTGAGCGGAGGCCGGCGTATTCGGCGGAAGGGATTCTTGCTTCGGCTGCGCGGAGAAATACCTGCGTCTGCCCGCGATGACGTCGTTTATCGTCTTCAGCACGAACTAAAACGCAGCGCCCCGATACCTAACGTGAAATATGCCATGGGGGAACGTGCGAATTTCTTTTAAATCCTAAAATCGCGTTTGCGCTGGGCGAAACGTTACAACCATTTCAAGCCGTTTTGGTACAGAGTTGGCGAGTCTGCCTGTATATCGGGTCCGTTTCGGTCATATTCATATATCACTTCAGCTTTTTGCATCAAACAGAAATTTAAATACGCACGTGGCTTTTGGTTTTATTTAAAGATTTAGCGTACCGCTCTAATCCCTATGCCGCTTTTGTGCAGCTGTTTGCCCCATTGCCCAACTGGTAAACGAAGAACTATAACCCCAAAAGCAATCATTCATATCACTTTATGCAGACTAATACAGAACAAGCACAAACAAAAAAAAATAGATACTATCCCCCCTTAACCATGAAATGGATATAGATATGGACCACGATTCAAACGTGCCAGATAACCAGGAGCACCCTTGCTCCACAAACGTATTAGAGAAAGGCTCCGAAATAAATTCGGAGAAAGAGAAACTGCTTCTCGTCCAATCAAGCGGCGAATCTGAGGGGGACACCGACGTGTCCCCCATAAATAAAGCTGTTAGGGAAGCCCGCCGCAAAGAGAGCGAAAGGAAAACAAGAGAAAGGCCAGAACGCTTAAAAGGCGAGAAGAGAGGGCACTGCGTGAAGGCCAAGGTCCATCGGTCCAGGCAAGCCAGGCAGAACACTCCTCCCAGTGAGCGCCTAACAAGGGTCATAGGAAAGCAAGTCTAGGCGACTCTCCAAAGATTTTCCAGGGCCAGCAACTTAGTGACCCCCGTAAGCCGCTGAGACTGCCCTCAGGTAAAACAAGGGGTTCAGAGGCGAGGCGAGTAAAATGGGCTGCTGCACGCAAACCCATAGAACTCATCACGCACTCAAATGGACGAGTCAACGTAATGGAAGGTCAAACAAGCTCTTTAGGTACCCGACCAACCATCAAGAGATCTAGAAATGATGACGCTCCTTCAAAGGCAATGAAAAAAGTCGAAAAAGCTTACCGAAGCAAGCAGGAAAAGTCAAGGTTTCTCACATACTACGAAAAACCACGGCTAAGTCCCAGCAAGCAACGGAACCGAAGCCAGTAGGGAGAACCAGGTTGTAATCAGGTCTGACCGGCCAGATGTGTGTCTCTTCTGTAGTCGATTGGAAAAGTCAATTTTATTTTGGTTTCTAAGGTGCTCTTGTTTCCGCGTAGTAACATCTGTTGAACACCTCCGTCAGATTCGAGTTGGTTATGTAGAAAGTCGGCAATGTCCGTAATTCCATGTGCACCCTCAGGTATAGTAATAGGAGGTAATAGGGGGGGGGGGGGGGGGGTAAAAATTAACAGTGAGAATGGACGAATCACCCGTAAGACTAAATATACTAGACATGATGTAGCGCAAAACTTAAACTGACGACAAACGCGGTTTTGCAAAGATATATAATGTAACGATCCTGGGGCCAGGCCGTTGCCCCGGATAGATGACTCAACGTCCCGTGCCACAGCCTTGTAGAACGACCTTGGAGCCGGCTGCGTGCGACGCGTGAGTCAGCCTTCCAGATCATTCCAGAAAGTGTACCGACCTTCGGGCCGGATCGCATCAGAACATTCTAGAACATTCCAGAACGACCTTGCGCGCGAACACGTCAGCGTCGCTGGATTAATCGAGCAAAATCTGGACGTTGTAGAATGATTCATTCGGCGATATATAAATAAGCGCGGCGAAAATGGCGGACAGTTCTCATCCAAACTCGAAGCGCGTAAACTGCAATATAAATGAACCCGTGTGTACATAACTCTAGTGAAATAAATAACGCGTGAATAACGAATAAATATTACCATATAAATCATTAATGTTAAGTCGTAAATAAATAAATAAAGTATATCTGTTGTTAGAAATAGTTCCTAATTAGTTTATAATAATTCGTGTTCCACAGTACGATTGGTATGAGCGGGAGATGTTACTCTGCCGGGACGAACCGAGAGGGCCGTGGATGCATACCTGGATGGCGATCTCCGGGGCGACGTAGTGCGCAGGATTGAACCCGATCATGACAAGAAGGTCACTCATGGTATGCTGGTTGGAAAGACGTTGGTAGAGACTGGGCTTAAGGTCCCAGTAAGGGTGATGAACGTCAACAGGAAACCGGCAACCGTCAGGAGAAACACAATCTTGGGAAAAGTCATGAGCCAACAAGAACGGAGGAATATCGAAGAACTGGTGGCCCGGTACCAAGACATCTTCGAGTGCGGAAATCATCCCAACGGCGGTACCAACGTAGTAAAACATAAATTATTCGATTTTGGCAGAAGAGCCTTACTGAGGACCGACCATGCTGCTCTAAGATGGCTACTGCAGTTCAAGAACCCTGAAGGACGGGTGGCTAGGTGGATCGAGCGCCTGCAAGAGTACGACTTTGAAATAAATCATCGACCTGGCGCAGCCCAACGCAACGCCGATGCGTCATCCAGGAAGCCCTGCCCTGCGGACTGCGGCCACTGTTCGAACCTGGAGAGTCGTGCGGTACCCATCAATCGTACCACTGTAGTCGACCACTCGTGGGAGCTAGACGAATTGCGGAACAGCCAGGAGAACGAACCCGACTTAGGCACAGTTATAGCCTGGAAGCGAGATGGCCGTCGATCTACCTGGCAGGAGGTCTCCGCCCCTAACCCAACGGTGAAGACCTATTTGGCGCAATGGGACTCCTTGCAGCTGGACAACAACGTCCTGACCAGAATCTTGGAAGATGAGGACGGTAGGGCAACGAGATCACAATCGATGGTTCCAAAGAGTAGAGTGGCCGAGGTTCTGCGCCACCTGCGTGATGGCTCCTGTGGGGGACACTTTTGATTGAAGAAGACGTTGCAGAAGGTCCAAGAAAGGTTCTACTGGGCGAGCTGCAAAGATGACGTCCGAAAGTGGTGCCGGAGGTGCGAAGCCTGCGCTACCGGAAACGGACCGGTTAGAAGACGTAGAACTCCGATGTGGCAGTACAACGTCGGTGGTCCGTTCGAGGGGATAGCCATTGACATCGCCGGACCATGCCCAGAAACCGAATCAGGAAATAAATACATCCTGGTGTGCATGGGCTACTTCACCAAGCGGCCCGAAGCGTACGCCCTTCCGAATCAAGAGGCCGGTACTGTCACTGATGTTCTGGGGAAGGAATTTCGAGTCTGGACTGTTCCAGAACGTCTGCAAGCTACTGGGAATACGCAAGACCCGGACTACTGCCCTCCATCCTCAACCAGACGGCATGGTGGAAAGGATGAACCGAACCATGGGAAAGCATCTGTCCAAGGAGGTTTCCGAGCATCAGCGTGACTGGGACCAGTTCCCTATGGCCTACCGATCGGCAGTACAAGAGACAGCCGGAGTCCAGATTGAGGTCTGCTGTTACAGCCGTTGCGAAGCATTGAGCCCACGGTGGACTGCTGTTTCTTCAGCCAGTCCATGTGCATGAAGGGCACCGCCGGCAAATACCGCCATCGAACCCCTATAAGAGCGAGAGGACAGGCACCCTACGCAACTCGTTCTGGGAGAGAACGACCTAAGGCAGTGTAACGACCCTGGGGCCAGGCCGTTGCCCCGGATAGTTGACTCAGCGTCCCGTGCCACAGACTTGTAGAACGACCTTGGAGCAGGCTGCGTACGACGCTTGAGTCAGCCTTCCAGATCATTCCAGAAAGTGTACCGACCGTCGGGCCGGATCGCATCAGAACATTCCAGAACGACCTTGCGCACGAACACGTCAGCGTCGCTGGATTAATCGAGCAAGATCTGGGCGTTGTAGAATGACTCAAAATAGCGGACAGTTCCCATCCAAACTCGAAGCGCGTAAACTGCAATATAAATGAACCCGTGTGTACATAACTCTAGTGAAATAAATAACGCGTGAATAACAAATAAATATAACCATATAAATCATTAATGTTAAGTCGTAAATAAATAAATAAAGTATATCTGTTGTTAGAAATAGTTCCTGATTAGTTTATAATAATTCGTGTTCCGCCTTAATAGTTGCTTTGTAAATAGTTAAGATAAATCGTTGTAAATAAATGCTATGTTCAAGAAGCGTCGTAATTTTTAAATAGCCCAAAACGTAAAAACTTAACAATAATAAATGTCCGTATGTGTATGACATAAACCCTTGATATCTAATTATACGTAATCGTGTTATTGCTACCGACGCGACGTTGCGAAAGTATTTCACAAATTCTGGAGGAGGTTGTAAACCACCTATGCTATCGAAATACAGAACAAAGTGATCTGATTTAATGTAGGCCGTCCAATGCGTGTCAGCTCCAACATCGTCCAAGTTAGTGACACCACATTCTCGTTTAAGAATATTCCCCTAAAGTTGGGAATTTCTAGACACACTGAGTTGAATCAGTGTTGAGAAGGGGGGCAACAAGAGAGGGTAAACATAGCGTGGAAGGAGAGTGGGGGAAAGGGTTCTGTCATTGCACATAAAAGCAGGTAGCCTAACAAAAGAATCTGCCCCTTCCTTAGAATCTAATGAAACTTTACAATCATCTCTCCTAATAAATATTTTTCTTTTAGAATGTTATTTTTAATCTTTCAATGTACAATCAGTTTACTGGAGAAAATATTTGTGAGATAACGCCTATTTTTTCAACTTTTTTTGGTAAGTTGCTACTTCGACTAATGCCCGTACAGGTATAGCAGGAACAAAATATATCATATTGGTACTCAGTTTACCCAGAATTCAACGTTCTATGACTTTTATATAAACCAGTTTTTTTTATTTATTGTGTTTTCTTAGTTGTCTTCGAAAAACCGAAAAACGCCCAATTTTAGGTTACGTTTTCGCTTCTAGGAGCCGACGCTGACCTCTACGGAAGGGGAAAACCTAGGATAGTAATAATGAAAGATAACTTAAGTGATTAACGTGATAAAACCTTAATTATTTCCGTATTGTCTTACTTTTTACTCCCCAGCAACTGGCCTAATTTGTCAGGGTTAATTTTTAGTGAGTGCTGAACAGAAGTCTCATTATTACAGGGTGTTGCCAAAATGTTACGCCAAACTTTACAGGCGACTTCTACAGCTCAAAATAGTTTAAAAAGTTTGTATGAACACACATGTCCGCAAACTATTTGTTTACGAGCTATGGCTCGTTTTCTACAACAGTGGTTTCAAATAATTTGCCGTAACAATAACTACATTAATTGTTTACAATGGTGTCCATTTGCTTCTATACAAGACTGCACATGATGCATCATCACTAACAAAGTGACACTTAAACTAAGCAATATATAAACCACTTTGATAACATCGAAAAATGTGTAACGTGTCTTGTATTTTATGTTCATATGATACGATTCACCTACGCTAATCTCCCTGAGGGCGGAGATAGGTCGCCATCATAGAGATATTAGCGCAGAAGGCGCGTCCCAACGACGCTTAAATTAATTGAAAATAAATCTCGACCACCCGTGGATTCATAGCAAACGCCGACAGTTCAAAAGTTTTCAAAATAACATCATAAATAGCCCGCCGAAGCCGGCTTGTAATAAAAATAAGCCGACACGGTCCAGAGGGCCAGCATGTGCGCTACGAAAAAATTCCTAGAAGACAGCAACTCGGCAAAAATGATGAATACCCAAGACACTCGATAAAGCGGCTAATTAAGATAAGAAAGATAATCGGCTTTTAAACATTAGCCAGTGCTAACGATCCAACACCAGGAGCGGTTGTTGAAAGCAAAAATACACGAAGCTGAAAGCCCACGAGCAAAGAAATATTAAATTTAAAAAGTCCGAGAAATGGACAGGACACCCGGCGTTCGGGTTAACAAAGCAAGTCATCGACCGCTCCGACTAACAAAGAACGACTTAAACTTTCCGTTTTAAGGGATTAGCTAAGAATAATGAAAACAAAGGAATCAACTTGAAGAACTGGGCCAACGCCGGAAAGATTCTTAATAAGGAAGTCAATGCCGATAGAAACAGAATTATACACAAATAATTTTGTAAACATTAATCGAACTCCACAACACGCCGGGAAATTCACAACAAAGAACTCGTCGCAAGCAACCAATAAATCCAGGTACAAAGGGATTACGCATCCCAACAGCGAGACAAAAGCCACCGGGAGCCCAAAGGCGCCCCGAGATTAGACATTTCAACAAACCTCCGGCGAATTAATTAAAAACACATATCGCGGCCAAATTAAGAACACCGGTGAATTAGTAGAAGATAGGCAAGTGGAGTGTCATAAAAAGCGCCGTAACGTCAGCATTCCAATAGACCGCATAAAAAAATTCCACGGGCAATAATAAATGAGCAAAACAAGGAATTAATTATAGATAACAAACAGCCCCTGGAAGCAACGAAATTCATCCCACTCTAAATAAACCTACATCCGGAAGAAAGCAGTGGGAGTACGGACCCCTATAAAAGAGCTTCCCTGGCCTAAATGGGCATCTTATCGAGCTCTGCTCTTCGATCAATAACTTTCCTAGCTTAGGCCCTCCGGCCACTAGAAAGTCCAAACCCACCAAACCTCCTGTTGGAGCTCTGCTCACAGAAGTCAACCTTGCGACTCCTGGTGATTACTCGAGCTCTGTTCGTAATCACTAAAGGGTGTCCGGGTTGTCGCTATGCACGTCGGCCATCCTCGTTATCGACGCCTGGAGGAGCATCCAGCACCTGCGTCCGCTAGAGCCCGAAGAAGCCGCCTGCGTCGCCGTCCAATCCCAGGCCTGTACGTCGCCGTGCCCCAGGTCCTGCTGCACCCGACCATAGCGCTTCTCGCCGCCGCCGCCGCATCGCTTTCCCCACGCCACAAATTTTGTACAGCCAGGATGCAGCAAAAGTAACCCTGGACGATCATTCCGGACACTACGTTAGCCGGAACGCCGCTACGGCGCCGTCATTTTCTCAGGTACGAGCTAGTCTCCCGCCCCCACCCTCATTGGTTTAATTACAGCCGTCAAGAGTTGCTGGAACGCCTATTCGGCTCATCGCCACCGAGTTTCCCACAGGACCTCTCCTCCACGAAGCTTGGCTGCGTCGCCAATCCCGGGTGCCCAAGCCGCCGCCCCCGCCAAGACGCCGTCCCCCAGCAGCCCAAGGACACCACAGCCAGGAGACACCCCCACCGGACGCGCCGCCTACGAGACCGCAACCCCCGAAGCTCGCCCGCCGCTTCGCGTGGCCCAGATCCAAATTACCTGCCGCCCCCAGCTACTAGGAGTCGCCTTCTTCTTCAGCCCGACGGAGAAGGCCGAGTTTGAGAACTTGTGGGAGGAGCTCAGGTTGGAGGACGACCATCGCCGTCCGCTGCGCGAAGTGCAGCTCGACCCCGCCGCCCCGAGACGCCATCGCCCGCTCCACCGAAGGACAGGATCCCCGGAGGAACGCCCGCCTACGCCTTCGATCGCCGTTGCCCCTGGTGCAAGAACCCCGTCGCATACCACGACATCGACGTCACTCGCGTCATCGCCGCCACCAGTAACCCGGACGGACACCACGGACTACGCAGACTTCTCCTCCCCACCACCTGTGAACCGGGAGTGTCAGTGCGGTGTCGTGGACAAAAATCACGCAAGTCGCGAGTGACAACTGTACCTCCCCCCCCCCCCCCGAACTGTCGCTTCAAGCCAGAGACTTTTTTTTTTATTGTATATTCAGGATTAAGCCTCCAATAGTTTCGCATGAATGATTGTTGAATGTGTGTGTGGTTGAGTATTGTATTGGTGTGTCAGTGCGTGTGGATCCGTTTTATCAATATTTGTTATTTTATTACTATGTTTACTGTGCCCCGCACGGACGGAGTCCCATAAATAAAAACTTGTACTCCGACTCCTCCATTATTTCTCTCAGCCAATAGACAAGCACTTTCTCCAGCCTCTTCAACCATTGGTCGACCCACTCATCCGCTAAGCTAGACGGGAACGTGTGGCCAATAAGCCACAATTGTAACCCTGGCCACGCCCTCAGGAGCGAGGAGTGTAGCCAAGCGTGTTACATACATAAGTGACCTTATAGATTCAAGTTTTGGCCATACATTTATATGTGCTGCTCTAATATTATTACGCCGCATGTGTTGGAATTAACTTAAAACATAAGAGACTTTTAACACAGAGATCAACCAATCGAGTTGGTTTTCCCTTTCATAATTCCCATAACAGCTAGAGTTGGAGCTCTTTCCCCAAGAGCAGAGTCTTTTGCTTTAATACGTTCGCAAGCTTTCTTCGCGAGAACTTTATCTGCAACGCGACGTGTCGAAAGATCGCTAGATTGAGAGTATGCGATGTCGTGTTGCTTGCAGGCCTCGTCTAGAAGATTCCTTCTTCTATCGCGGTGGGAAACTCGCTTGTTTAAGCGGGTGCCAGGTCCGGAAAACTTGTAACCTGGTATATGTAATTCGAAGGGCAACTTATCAATGAGGGTATTCAACAAACCGCGACATTTCCGCCTGACACGTCGATGCCGATTACGAGTTTTAGGTGTAACACATCTCATCTTAAACAATTGGTCGTCGAAGAGGCATTGACAGTGTACACTTGTACAGCCCAAAGGCATGGATATATACTCTACACAACGCGGTTGCAAGCCAGTTCCTCCCGTCCGAAAACGATGAAAAACGTCAAAATTGTGAAACATCCATGTTCGCTGGCTGTAATAAATCATACAGTAAATTCCACGTCAGAGGGATACAGAAGGCACATTGCTTTATTGGGTAGTGGATGTAAAAGAGGTTTGTACATACGTGGGTCGATCGGGCTGTGGGAAAACGAATATGATGATCAGTCTATTAGAGCACCCCAATGGGTTGCAGTTCGAAAATGTTTATTATATTCCAAATCTCTCGATCAACCTAAATATAATTACCTGAGGACACTATTGGAGCCTCTGAAACAAATTGGATTCTTCGAATACTGCGACGGATGGGAAGTTATCGAGCCGCATAAAGCGAAAAAAACTCTGTAATTGTGTTTGACAACGTAGCGTGAGATACTCAAAGCGAAATCAACTCGAGCCGTTATAGAAAAGAGGTCGACAGTTATTTTATATTATAAGAACGCATGCCGACCGTAAGCACAAGTGGCGCCGGCACACGCAGCATGAAGGGCCTGCATACTACTACCACACGCGCGCTTGCTATATAGGTTTCTATAAGAGCAGGTTTCTGTAAGCGCACATGCCGACGGTAAGCACGTGACGCCGCCACACGCAGCCAGACGTAGGCTGGCTACGCGCGTTCTTGTTTTACTATATATACATAAGCCAATGGTGTAGAATTAGTAGTTTGCGAATAACGAACGTAAGTAACATGGACAAACGGTTAGTAAGCGACCTTGTTAAAGCAAGAAAGGCTGAGGCGGAAATATGAAACCTTAAAAGCAGATATCGCCGAATCGCGGACGACTCTTGCCGAACAATGTAAGCCAATTTCCCAACCACTCACCGATTTGCTAACAACCATCAAACAAGAAGGTGGTCAAACACTAGAGCAAGAAAGTGTGGTAGGACCTCTGGTGAGAACCATCAAACTGCGAGTTTCCACACCGTCTGCCCTACCCCGTCCGAGAAACGGCAATACCCCAGTATGATCGTCAACTCCAGATAATCTTATTTCAGGACCGTCTATTTCGACGGTGGCAACATGCACACCTAGAATTCTAAACAGAGAAGTAAGTATTGTATGAAAGTCTACTAGGTAAGGAGCAACAGTTGGAAGCTCAAGAGGAGGCGTAAATTGAAAGTTCGGTAGCAAAGGTCAGGAAAACCGTGCGACAAATGATGCAACCGAAAGTTCTAAGAGAATACCTGGAACAGTTTCAAAGCTTAGCGCAAACCTATTGTTAAGACCCCACGTTGCGGCGCCTAATATTTGTTATGTTATAATTAAATTTTAGTCAATTTAAATTACCTATTTTTTATTTTTGATATCAAAATTATTTTCTGCTAGCCCCAGTAGATACACTTGACTGAAAATCAAATCGGATTTTTTTTATCTAGATTGCTTATATTCTGAAATTTGATGTTCCTATTTTATTATAACAACTCAAAAACTTCAGTCAAATGATACTTTAAACTAGTTTTGAAAATTCAACTACAAATACTTCATCGTTACATTTGTCATACGACAATCTCAAAGAAGTACTTCCTTAATTAAAATGAATTCACTTTAATCTTTATTCTTATTTGTAATACCTGGATTCTATTACCTTTTATTGAACTTAACACTCTCCTCTGCTAAAACCAATTCGTCCAACTCTGCAACTGACCACGCTACACAACTGCTCCACTCAAAGCCACGGTAAATGCCTCAAGCAAGAACCATCTGGCAAGATGTCCAGAATCAGGATCCATATCAACACAGGAACCTAATTTGCCACAGAAATCAGCATCTACAGCTTCATCACAGTACAGATCTAAATAAACCTCAGTCGCAGATGCGTTACTTTAATGTTCAACCCAAATCACACACATGAAGTCCGCTGCAACCCAGCACCACGAATCTTGACCAGAGAAAAGCCGCCAGATATCACTTTACAAGCCCATAAATATGCTCACTCTGTTAATAATGTCGATGTAATCTACTTCCCTTGTAAATCGTACCTTGTTATCCAATTCAGTCGATGCAAATATAATCTTACAATAAACTCAATTTGTAACGTTTGCTCTTAAATTAAATTTTAATAATACTTAAAAAGTATTTGAATTTAATTCGTCGAGTTATCAAGCGTTTACATCTATCCGCTGCGACATAAAAAGATAACAGAATCCCAAAGCAGATACGCCAACGGCGCTCAAGACCGAAGGAGTGTTTCTCCCCTTCCATGAAGTAGGAAGCCCGTGTACCGATAGAAAAGCACGGAACCTATAATAGGGGAACACATGGTCGCTCCAAGGATTTCTTGAGAATACCCGTCCTGTTCCTGATTATCTTGAGAACACCTGTCCCATCTTATCCCTAATAACCATCCGATCCCGCTCATAATTCATTTAATCCTGACAGCGTATCTGTCTAGTAAAGTAAAATCAGTTATAATAAGCACTTAGGGAGATGACAGCGTTTCTGTCAGCCTATGAGTGCATTTAATCTCCCTGTAGCCCGTCCAACCTAACCGCCGTTAATTGCAAGTCGAGACCGCGACCCCTGCAAGTTAATTTTCCCGTAATCCAACCTGACCGCCGTTAATTGCAAGTCGAGACTGCCACCCCTGCAAGTTAATTTTCCTGTAATCCGCCAAACCGCCGTTAATATTTTGTCCGTATTCGCTTAAATCCAGAGCGTAAACTTTAATTACATTCAAGAAGGCCGTATTTCAACAAACTTAATTTTGTTGACATTAAAGCATTCCGAGATTCCTACCGCCACCACTGCATAACCGAAGCCGCTACCTGAAGATCACCAGATAAGGCGCTCACCTGTAAAACCAGCCGCCAACGCCCTGGAAGCTGTCCAAGAGCTCGTAGGCGAAGGCATCCCAGTTCAAGTGCGTCACCATTTAAACAGCGGAAATTTCAAGGCCGCCGCTGAGCTGAAATCCAAGCCGCGCCTGCTGTCCCCTTCTCCGGTGAAACTCCTAGGGCCGGTTGCAGAAAGCAATGTTAAGGCTGGTGTTAGCTAACATCGCGTCAAAGTGAACAAAATCGCATCAAATTTTGTTTACTAATGTATTAGTTACCATAAGCATTTGAGATTTGATTCGTTTTTGTTCACTTTGAAGCGATGTTAGCTAACACCAGACTTAACATTGCTTTCTGCAACCGGCCCCTAGAATAATTACGAATCGCCTTGCTCTTTGTGAATCTAGCTCCAGATGCAGGCAGGGGCGGACTGGGACTAATAGGCCCGGGATGCTGAGTGCATAGGGGGGCCCGCGGCCCGCACAAGGTTATGCCGTATAGCTCAAGCCTGGGCGACGCCCCAGCCGCCGGAGGCAAATGGGCCATATGAATAAAAATAAAGTAAATGCTTATAAGCATAAGGCAGAAGGAAAAGCAAATGCTTAGAGCAAAAGGTAGGAGTAAAATCAATTGCTTCATTCAATATGAATAATGATTACCTTATACTTGCAAGCAAATGCTTTATAAAAACGAGTAAAAGCTCATATCTAAAATATTGCAGATTCGTAGGTACTCATATTTCCATGCATCTGAATAACAAAATTTTGCGTGTTTAGAGACCTGCTGCGCACATACGGTTATTCAGTGTTCAAAATGTCGTCATTCGAAGATGATGTTGCATGTGAAAGTGATAGTAAGGTGCAGGTACTGGACTTTGTAGCAAATCAAGTCAGCAAACATCCAGAGATCCTTAGTTAGTCACAGACGCCCGCATCTAAGAAAAAAAAAGAAGACCCGATAAAAAAATATTAGAATTATATGAAAGTGTTATGGGGCAGTTAATAACTACAGGACAACTAATGAAAAAAATCAATAACATGGAGACACGTTTAAAGAAGAAGACCGATGTAAAAAAACCGGTAATAAGCCTATTAAACTTCTCCCATGAGAAAAAAACTTTATACGAGGCAATGGAGGGAGACTCAAATCTAACTGTGGCGAAAATAACAGGTAAGAACAAAAATTAAATATGTTAGGGTGCTTGGACGTACTTAGCTTTTTTTAAGGGGGGGGAGTAAGTCTTTTTTAAAACCGATTTAAAATATTTTTACAGTGTTACCAAATTTCTGCTCTTGTTCTGTTCTAAGAAAGTTTCTTACATACAAAGTGATATGTAAAAAATACGCAAATATATGTTGTCGATATACTTGTAAAACAAATTTATCTTTGAGACGCACAGCGTAGTCAAATCTTACCCTCATGTTTCATAATAGGACCACTATCATTAACTTCATTTTCCTAAATACTGAGAAATGTTTTACTGTATTTTATTTATTATTTGAAGCGAATAAAAATTAATTAATTATAAGTTAAATACTAATGTCATAGAATCAATAAATTTTTTTTTAAAGTAGACAAAAAATACAATTTCGAATTAAAAAAAATTGATAGTTGCCCAAATACGAAATGTTGGAGATCAAATTTGGAGAATCCATTTTGGGGTGCAAAACAAATTATAAAACTATCAATTTTTCAAAATTGACTTGGAGTTTTTGAAATATTCGACGAAATATATTTAGGTATTTTTATTACATATCACCTTATATTTTAAAAAACAACAAAATTATTTAGCAACTTGGTAAAAAGACTTTAAATGATAAATGCGTATTAAATAATGCATTTTTTCTGTATCACCTGTCGTTTACCTGTAATTAAGCCGTTCCGGAACATTTGCTCAAAAAAAAAAACGCACGGAACTTCTAATAGTGACAGCTCTGATGTTGCTGAATAGCAGCATCACTTTTCCACAAGTAAATACTCGCACTTGTAAGCAAATGGTTGGCTTTATTCATACGTTTAAAGCCAATGCTTTTATATCATGAGCATTTGCTTCATACTTTTAAGCAAAAGCATTTACTTACAATTTTATTCATACCCCTTAAAGCATTTACTTTGAATCCCAGATTCGGTATGCGGGATACAGAATCTGAGACTGTTCAGACACGGCGACTGAATCTCAGACGCGGGCTTTCAGTCACTTGCAGTGCCGTGCTGTTATGGACCTAGCATTGCTGTTCTTTGTTTCTGTCGAATTAGTCTAGAAGTGCTGTATTTAAAATCAGGGATTGGGCTCTACAAAGCTAATAAACTTTTCATTGTCAAATAATGTACGCTCTATGATCGTTGTATAGTAAGGAACGCCTTGCTTATTCGATTTAAATAGAAGTTGCAGAAAATCTGCTACGCCTATGACGTGATATCATATGTTCTGGCTGGCAAAAGTAGGCGAGTCCAGGCCGTGGTACACGTGGACTCATATCCTCTATATGCTCCAATGGTAAATCGGTATCCGAGATACAGAATTTGTCGCCGGCGGCCGAAATGGAGAGATAAGGAAAATCGGCCGCCGGCGACACATTCTGTATCTCGGATACCGATTTACCATTGGCGCATATAGAGGATATGAGTCCACGTGTACCACGGCCTGGACTCGCCTACTTTTGCCAGCCAGAACATATGATATCATGTCATAGGCGTAGCAGATTTTCTTCAACTTCTATTTAAATCGAATAAGCAAGGCGTTCCTTACTATACAACGATCATAGAATGTTCATTATTTGACAATGAAAAATTTATTAGCTTAGTAGAGCCCAATCCCTGACTTTAAATACATCACTTCTAGACTAATTCGACAGAAACAAAGAACAACAGTGCTAGGTCCATAACAGCACGGCACTGCAAGTGACTGAAGGCCCGCGTCTGAGATTCAGTCGCCGTGTCTGAACAGACTCAGATTCTGTATCCCGCATACCGAATCTGGGAAACGGAATCCCGTGTGTTCAGGGCCTAAGCATATGCTCCCTTTTATTCATATGGCCCAATATCGCCGAAGCTGAAAACTTTTTTCGCTGGTGCGATACATTTTATAGCCTAAAACGCTATTTTAGGACGCGACTAACAGGCACCAACTAGTAACAACCACCTACTAGTAACACTACACGAGCGCGCAATTCAAATCTTGCAAAAATTATATTCGAGGAAGGCCTACGACCAATAATGTAACTCGCAAGTACCAAGTTGGCACTCGCAACCTGCGAGCTTGGGAGTGGATTTGGTAAGGGGCAAGGTGGCGGTCAGCGGAGAGTCTCAATGTACTGAACATGTTGATTGAATCATGCATTGCATAACTTTCTAATAATCATCTTATTGAATATATTGATGTATAAATTATATTTTGTTGCAGACTTTCGTGATCCATTGGTATTAATGTTTTCAAGTTTATGGTAATGACCACACAACAAACTGCTTTTTTATTTTTCTTATCTTCTACGTTTCGAAAGACTAGGCTTTAATTCTCAAGAAGATTAGGCCATAAAAACATAAATAAAATCATCAAAAATACTTCATAAACAAGCAATATATAAAAATGTATGAATGAAACTATATACTGGGTGACAATGAGACCAGGGCCATGCCTCTATCTTCGTTACTTATGAATGCATTTGGATGAAATTTGATACAAGGATACTAGACATAATTTCGGATTGACGTACAAATATATGTATAATCAAAATAGCCGACTTCCGGTTTCACCGGAAATAGCACTAACTTTGATTTTTTTCGCAATCTACGACTCAAATTGCATACAACAGTGCTGCCGAATTTACTTAGATATTATACAGAAATATTAAGAAAAATAATTAATTATTCTTCAATATTAAATAAAGATAAAGTAGTGCATGATGCATATCGTTAGATTGATAATTAAATTTTCTGCTTAATGGCAAGATGGCCCTTGGTTTGGGCCATTTAAAAAAGTGACTTTTTCTTTGAAAACGTGTTTAGCAAAATTTGTTTTTTTATTAAGGGTTTGTTATTGACATTATTAATAAAATAGCTATTATTATTAGTTGCTAGAGTCAATTCGAACATATTTTTGAAGTCACAGCCTACTATCGTAAAAATAAAAGTTAAAAAAAAAATTCTGTTTGAAAAATTGAAAATTTGGCCAGAGTAGTTTATGTAATTTGATTTGTAGATTCCGAAAAACATAAAATATACAGATTGAAAAAATCAAAGTTGGTGTAATTTGTGGTGAAACCGGAAGTCAACCATTTTGACTATATCTATCGGTCAATCCTAAATTATCTCTAGTATCTTCATATAAAATTTTATCTAAATCAATTCATAAATAAAAAAGATATAAGCTTGGCCCTGGTCTCATTGTCACCCGGTATATCCTCATTGTGTAAGTAACATCATTTAGAGTGGGATTATTATTATTATCTATACATTACATGTTACCAAATGAACTACTTCAACAACATTTTACTGAGGAGTTTAGAACTTTCTCCAAGTGCATCTATGATTGATTCGGTGCTTGGAATCTAATTCTATACTGATTAGTAAAAGAACCTTCAGGAGATCCTGCTTCATTGAAGATCGCAGTCGAGTTCACACTATTTTTTTAACTTTGAAAACGAGCTCTCACAGTTTATTTGCGTACACGCCAGTGTCATTAGAAATTTGTACGCAACGTATAGGGTTGTATACGCTGACGAGTGAGTGTTATATATTTTTTAGCTATACACAAAGAAGTATTTACATCAATAAGATATTTCCGGTGCTATGGGATTTTGGAGCCCCTAAAGAGCTATTTTTAATTACATTTACATAATACATACAAATTAATTGCGGGGCCAAAATGTGCCTGTGTAAACCCATTAGTGGTGTTGCATTACCTTAGGGCCCGGATGGCCCAAGGGCCCGGGATGCGATCGCATCCCGGCATCCCTAGCCAGTCCGCCCCTGGATGCAGGTAACCTTTATAAGCTTGTAATTTAACTCGGACTAATTGCAGTAGATATCTTCTGTAAATAACTCGTTATCACCACTGCTACAAGAGAGCTACAACCACTCCCAGTAGAACCGAAGTGAGTAACCTGTAAGCAAAACATCCGACCTAATTGGACTCGCAGCTCGAAGGTCCGGCGTGCGCTATAGCAGACCATCGTCAGCGAGCCTTCCGTACACAAGAGCGACTTAGGTTGCAGCCCCATACAGGCAAGCAAACGCCGCCCTCATTATTATTCACGTTATTTATTAAAATACAATTCATTTGGAGTTATTAAGGTACATATTTAAACACATTATATCTGTTTATAATATTCGCATGTGTTACTACTTATCTATTCCATATTTAAGCCAAAGAATAATTCTCCGACTAAAGCTAACCTGAGGTAAGAAGTTGGGCGCCCTTAAGCAAAGAGGTGTAAAGTCCCAAATTCAGCATTCCTTTCCTTTCATTTGCTTTTGTAGATTATAACTGTATTAGTTTGGTATTCTCACCACATTATTTATCTTCATCCATATAGTCTGCACATCTTCTATCCATTTAACATTTTATTTTTATTCTTTTTCGCCACGCCAATTTTATTTCAAATTTTAACCCTTTTATACACCAAACATGTTTTTAAAAACTTGTATAAAGGGTTTATTTCTTAATTTCAAATTACAAAATTCTATTACATGATTTTTGTTTCAAAAATGTTCTATTATTAATAAATACTATCTCCTTAGCGATCTAGCTTATTTTTTCAGTCCAACACACAATTAAAGCTTTATTATTTGATTAATACCTACTATGTTCAACAGCATATTTCGAAAAAGTATTTTTCATTAACTTCCAATTTTCTTTCTGCTATTAAATTAAGTTAAAATGCTACTGTTTCTCAATTAGCTTCATTTAATTAAATTATAAATTCTATTCTCTTTCTTTTTTAAATGCATATTAATAATTTTGAAATCCATTTCCCATCTAAATTCATGTTTATAATTTTTAATACTGTATTCTTTTAATCTTATTAATCTGATTTTTAGACCCCTGTACCAATACCATAACAATATATCGAAGGAATGATACGAGACATAGAGAGTAAATACGATCTCCACTACGGAGTTGGATGGGACATAGACACGGATCAATTTTCAATTGGGAATAAACAGCTTCAGTTTGAGGGCCAGGACATGGTTATTACAGATCACGGCAATAAACTAGTATACAAATGCACTCCTGGCTTTTACGAATTGATGTCCAAAAAACAACAGTTTCTTATACAAAAGTAGACGCCGAAAATTACAAAGACATAGTGAACCGGTCCGCCGCAAATCGTGCAAACTACGATCCCAACCAAAGAATAACCGGCAACGCCGCGCCGGCTCGAAGTATATGAAAGTAGTACGCCCCCTGCCCTGGCTACATCCTCTAGCGTTAGACAGCCTACTAGACCTGCATTGAGAGTACCGCGTACCGGTAAAGGATTACTAACAGTAACCAATAAAAAAGTGGAATTTGTTCCTTGGAAAGATCTAAATTCATTAGTCGATCGTCTGCGCATATTACTAGCCTCTCAGGTAGCTGTTTCTAGCAGCACACATCGGTCATTCAAACGAAATCATAAGCATTACCCAAGCTCTACGAAATGCGAAAATAATACAGTAAGCCGAGTACATCAGTGGAGTACTAATAAAGTTACGATCACAACACATCAGACGACGACAGAGTAATGCCCATCGATAAATTTGGACGCCACTACCATAGCACGCGGTATGGCTCTCACCCCAAACACATCTTTATGAAAATTCAGAACATCGCCGAACTATTCGTGGAAGTTTCGCTACACATACTAGCCGTTCATAGCGGTGGTAAAAATCACGTAAGCATGGGCAACGGCAAATCCGAGTACGAATTTCCCCTACGGCGCGGACAAGTAATGAAATTTACGACAAACATAGAAGTGGAAATAACAATCACTTATCAGAACCGTTTTAAATCGAGCCGACATGCTAAAATTTCGAGTAAAAATGGTCGATTTCGACATTCTACTTAAATCACCGATACATGTCAGTGGACGAACAGTCGAAGATGTCGATAAAAAAGCTCTAGTTGCCGAACTTCACAAACCAGCACGAAACATTTTTAAAAGGCGGCGCGTTATCCTCAAAGGATTGCATGATTTACTATAACCGAATTTGGTGAAGATGCACAAAGCAACAAAGATCATCGTTATGTATTAGTTGTTATCAACGCTTTCTCAAAGTTCTTGTGGGCTCTTTCGGTAAAACGCAAAACGGGTAAAAACGTAACGGCCGCTATGCGAAAAGTCCTGGCGAGTATGAAGGTCCCTCCTAAAAAGTTACAAACCGATTTGGAAAAAGAATTTTATAATGCCGATTTTCAAGGACTG
The DNA here is from genome assembly GCA_940337035.1 of Agriotes lineatus. Taxonomy (NCBI): domain Eukaryota; kingdom Metazoa; phylum Arthropoda; class Insecta; order Coleoptera; family Elateridae; genus Agriotes; species Agriotes lineatus. The sequence continues at coordinate 3,283,789 of OW679195.1, forward strand.
ATGCTACAGTACATCAATCACTACAGCACATATTGAAGCATGAAAAGAAGTATCGTGGAAAGATGTAACCGCACCCTAAAGAACATGATGTAGAGGCAATTTAGTTTGCAAGGGTCCTACAAATGGTTAGACATCTTACCCAAATTTGTTGCAAAATATAACACAACCAAGCATAGCAAAATACGAATGAAGCCGGCCGACGTAAATCTTAAAAATTCAAAAAAGGCTTTTACGCACAGCTTATAGTCACACAAAAACCCGAAACCTCAAAGGTTTCAAAAAGAGGACTCCGTACGCATTAGCAAGTATCGCTCAGCATTTAGCAAGGGTTGCACATCCAGTTGGAGTAACGAAATATATCGAATATCCACCGTTCGACTGACAAACCCCACCACCTACAGACGCACGGATCAAGAAGGGCAGGATATCAAAGGTGGATTTTACGAACACGAACTACAGAAAATCAAACACGCGGACGTTTATCTCATAGAAAAGGTGTTGAAGAAGAAGGAAAACCGGGTTTAGGTCAAGTGGTTGAGATTTGATAATTGCCACATTCCTGGATCTCCAAAACCGATATTGTATAAGTTAATGTAATTGTATAATACGTTTTAAATAAAAATCTCAATTTTTTCTTACTTGTATTTATTACTGTTACTACATGATCACATAGCATACAATGAACATCAGTGCGCATAAATGATCGTAAACAAAACATATACAGACATGTTTGATAGCAATGTTCCACCGCGGCCAAACAAATGGAAACACCGGCGTTAATCAAGTTAACGCTTTTTTATAATTTTACACAGTGTTATTGGGGGTTTACATAATATTAGGTTATATTTTGACTTTTTACATTTGACAACAACTGACAACTGCATTAAACAATATGATATCAGCAATGTTGATTTAACTTAGGTAATATACCCATTTACACTAGGAAAACAATGTTTCCATTTTTTTGTCCGCGATGGTACAATACTAATCATCACATATATTATTCAGCCAGTCACACAAGCAAGTGTTCTTAACCTATACTATACAATATTCTCTATACAAAGCGTAATCTACAAAGGGCAAAAAAAGATTTTGTTGTGCAGGACCTGTGCCTTTAAGTAATAACCAATACTGTTCCGCGAACATACTGTTAACTACATCATGTTATGGGCAATCTGCAGCAATTCGTCGAGCCTGTAATCAGGTATAGCTCGATGTCCCCACGAAAAGGTTTTAGTAGTGTTAGGAATAAGGTACCGTTTATTATCTCGCGGAGAGAGCGCAACCTTATACATTAACTCGGCGTACATAGTGTCTAAACGGGAGCGAAAAACATATATTTGACAAACGACAGTCCCCCTTTCGCTTTCAGCGACAGATTTATAAATTTCGGTGGTCAGGTGATTCCGAACAGCACTCTTTTTAATCCCCTTTGCCTTCTAGCCAACTTTATCAACAGCGTTTACACAGTATCTTTTTACAGCGACCCCGTAATAGATACATACGGCCACCCCAGAATAGTCATCCTTAAATTTGCCAACAACAGACTCAGTTCGAGAAACTCCGTGCAGACCGTTCTTGTAATTTGATGTATCAAAGCGATGAAGGTGCTGTTTAATGTCCGCGTAAAAATCTTCAGTAACAATTTTCAAGATTAAAGAGTCAGTATCGGCGTACAAGAGAGACACATTAGGGCCGTATTGAAGTTTCAAAAAATCATAATAAAAATCATACCTAACCGTTTTTTAAATATCCAAAACCGAGAAACCAACATAACTCGGTTTGTTATAAAATACCAACGTTTTGTTCATTTCAACAGCTATTAAATTTTCACCAAATCGAATTCTATCCTTAAGGTTAGGTTTCGCAATCAACGCTTCCGCCCCCATTCTATTACCAATTTTCTCCCAACGACTTATTGACCTTACAAGAACCCTTTTATCCACGTTCTCCATCTCTCTCTCTCTCTCTCTCTCTCTTTCTCTCTCTCGTCGTATACTTCGAGTCCGAAGATCGTGATTCATGTATTGTATATTAACTAATTAATGGCTTGCGTTATCTCTCTTCATTGTCTTCTATCCTGAGCGTTCCTAAAATTTCCTTCTAAGTTGGAACCAGTCAAAGCCTCCACCTCTTCAAGCCATTTTCTAGGCGTTCTTCATCTCATCCTCTTGCCTTCTATTTTTCCCTGCACCAATAATTCTTCTAGGTTCTCTTCTGTTTGTCACGCTATATGACCAAAGAATTGTAAGATTCTTCTCTGAATAACAGTGACTAGTCGATATTTTACGCCTACCTCTTGGATTACGGAATCGTTTGTTCGGTGCTCCGTCCGCGATACTCCCAGCATTCTTCTCCAACACCACATTTCGAATGCTGCTATTTTATTCTTATATATTTTTCTGAGTGTCCATGTTTCTGCTGCGTATAGTACGAGTGTACGAGTGACGTCATAATTGTATTTTTGGTCATTTTGGTTATGCTATGGTCTTTCAAAATTTTGTTTAATTTTGTTGCAGCTGTTTTTGACAGTGCTATTCTTCTTTTAATTTGCTCTGTGCAGCTCCCCGTATTGTTAATATATGGGCCTAAGTAATTATACTGGTCCACTATTCCAATTTCTCCAAATTCATCTATCAGCAGATCTATTTTAGTTCTGTTTATGACCATAATTTTGGTTTTGTTTAATTGCATCCCTAGTTTTCCACTTTCTGTTTCGACGATGTCTGATAAGGTCTGTTGTTAGCCAGCTTAAAGGAATTTCTGTGGAATTCATCGTCAGGCTGGTTTCGTAAATTCATGTTCAAGTCGATGTAGGATCTGAGTCAGGAAGATTGAGTAAATTAAAGTATTCTATGTGATCTAACCAAAATGAAACCAGCCCGTAAGCATTGCTTTAAATTTCTATAATTAATACCGTATGTTTGTCATTTAAATGTTGAATTCATTTTGCAACTTTAAATTTCCCCCGTGGTGAAACCAATAGCTCGGGATAAAAGGGTAAGTCATTGTGAGCGTCGTGCATTTTTTTGGGTAGCGTAAGTCAACTTCCAATACGTAACCCGTATCGGAGTAATTTGAAACTTGCAAAACCTCAAAATTATTAATTTCCTCGTCAGTCATTCAAACAAAATTACCCTGCGGTAGAAACTGTCGCATCGCATAGCCGTACAAGTTCGTCGTATCCAAGAACATGATAAAAGAAGTGGGTTTGAAAGGATCGTAATTAATTACCAACAAATTTGTTGTTGGCAATAGCCTTTCTCCCGACACAAGTACTGCCTCCCCCGCGAATACCGTTTCTAAAAAAGTGCAACATATCCATATCAGTCAATAACTCCAACTTAACCCCTGTAAATATCAACATGGCGTCCCAACTTAGTCTGGAGGCCGTGTAGTACTACGCTGGGTCTAAGTTGTACTGTTGCAAATAAAAATTTCTAAAGCTTTCGAAAACGTCTGCCAATATAAACACGTCACATTTCAGGTACACATCGGAATAGTCGCCCAACGTTTGACATTTAAAAGCTTGCCAGACCCCAACAACGCGTTTGTAATCGACCTCGGTGATATGGGTGTCGTTTAAACGGTCATAAAACTGGGTCATTGTGGATAAGGCAAGCTCATCTAATTTTTGAAATAAATCTATATATGAATAAGGAAACACACCTTTCTGTCCCATCAGCTCAAATTTGATACAATTCCCGAATTGATGTGGAATTTCAACACATTGTTCATCCGACAACGTGCTAGCCAGCGATGCCAAAGAACTTAAAAACCGATAACTATCAAAAAATCTTATTCGGTTATAAACGTTTTTCTGCTTTTAGATTACAGTTGGAATGGGCAGTTTCCCGATAGTCTCGTCGTGATCGCAAACTTTTACATCCCGCTCTCCAAAAAGGCGATTGCAAATTTTGAATTTCTGTGTGAACCATAACCATAAGGGACAACATGCTTCAAGCACTTGGAATACACCTTGTGGACGTCTGCATCTAGACGCTCAACAAACACGTTCGCAGCATCCTCACCCCGATAAATTTCGAATTTGGATAAACTACCGTCGAAGGAACATTTTAAATAATACGCAAAATAATACAGTTCAGCCTTGAGGTCGCGAAGGTTACTCTGATCTTGTCACGCGTCGTGATATCGGCTAATCAACTCGGCGAATGCTTCGTCCAAGTCCTCGACGAGTTCCTGCGTCAACAACAAAGCCGAAGCATTCACTCTCTGCTCATTCACGCTCTCTTCCTTCGCATTATCTTCATTTCGCCTCTCTGAATTTGGTTTCTCTTATTCTTCCGATCTTGAGAGTCGACACCCCAGTTGCAACTATCTCATTCTTAGCAGCCAACGACGGGACAGTGGAAGCAGGTGCTAGTAGTGTAATACTTGCCTCATCCGCTACCGGAGAGGCCTGTCTGCTAACGAATGGGGCGTCAGTCTCGTCTTGCGGTTGTTGTGTTGTTGACGGTTCTGAATTACGACTGGTCAGTCGCCTTGAGCCTGAGACGACGTCAATACCCAGTTCATTTACTAGGCTGGTCAACTCTGGCCCTACACCACCACCAGAAGCCGCATTGCTGAGACTGTCCAAATTTTTATCAAATTCGAATTCCTCATTCAACATATCTTTAGCCACTTGAGACTAATCTGGGGACTGCGATCTTGCAACTCGCTTATGAAAGTTTGAATTTTCCTCCACAATTTTGCGCACTTTCAGCGTAGATAAAGCAACAACTGTTTGAGTATCGAAAGTGGTCAGATCGATCGCTGCAACCTCGACATACTCGGTTTGTTCCCAATCTGCTCGATGTAGTTGTTGAAATTGAATTTTGCAGCACTCTTCCATTTAGGAGCCTGAAGGGCGGGCTTTTCTCAAAATTTTGTTGCTGCCCTGGCCTCAAGTTCCGAAATAAAATCGACAAATAAAAAAAAATAATAATAATAATAATAGTATGTGCAGGAGCCAATATTACATCGTCCAAAATTTTAGCTTTGGCTTGCGGTGCTGCCTTTGCGGACCTGGAGGATGAGTCGCTCGGTTTCGTACAAACACAAGAGTTCAACATTACCTCCTTCGGTCTTCTTCAGGCTAAGTTTACTAAACCTACCCTTGGACATCGACGACAGAATTTTTCCACAAGTATCACACTTCACAACACTTGAGCCGACCATTGTGAAGAAGAACACGTTAGAGAAGGAGCTCTCCCACATTTCAAATTGTATAAATACACATTCGTTGGCCTTGGCCTTGGTCTGCATGGTGGGGACACCTCGACTATAATCTGCCTACCTTCTCAACCCTGGTTCTCCAGCAGCATGCCACAAACAATTTTTTTAAATTGATATCTGCTGTTATTAAAAATGTCAATTAAACCACATTTCTTGTTATATGTTGTACATATCCTATTAATTGGTTTTCTTTTTCCAGCATTAGTGTTATATGAGGATATGTGAAACCGATCGGAGCAGCGCGTTGATGAGCTGCGAGGCATGCGTATGTTTACTTGTGATAATAACTCGCTACAGTCCAGTTTGCCATGTAAAATTCTATAGTGAAACATCACAGCAGCAACTCTGCGATTAACTAATGATATTGGACTAATGTTGACTGTCCTACAAGGGTTTGCTACACGCACTGGACCAGCGCAGGTCGCGGGTGCAACTGCAGAAGTGACCGATAAACAAAAGTGAAAAACATGCAAAGAAAAATTGATTTGCTAGAAGAAAGTAATGCATATTTGCATGTGAATGCACAGTTAGAGAAAAGAATGACGCGGCAGCAGCAGTGTGCGTACGCGTCTGCAATGCACGCGTCCCCCCGGACAAGCGATGGATGTTTATGATTGAGGTTGCGTACATGCAGATCACCAAATATAAGATTAATAGCCTCGCAATGTTGGTCCATTCATTCCCTAGCATTTCATTTAAGTCATCCTCCCATCTTCTTTTTGGTCTTCCTTTTCCTCTCCTTATTAAATTCGGTTTCCAAGTTGCTGTCTTCTTAGCCCATTGTCCTTCTTGTCGCATTATGTGACCTGCCCAGTTCCATTTTAGTTGTAGACACTTCCTTGCTACATCGGTAATTTCTAACCTTCTTCTAATTTCGTTATCCGATCTTCTAATTTTATTCCTGGTATTTTCCGTGCCATTTTTTGTTGGGCTACTTGTAGTTTTTTCAAGTGGTTTTTTGTTGCTGAGCATGTTTGGGCTCCATACGTTAGTATAGGTAAGATGCAACTGCAGAATACTTTTCTTTTTAATTTAAAATTCTCTGTGCCTTTCCAAACCTCTTTTAACAACCAAAATTCTTCTTTGGTTGTTAAAAGAGGTTTGTTTATCAGAGAAGGATATTATTTGTCCCAGGTACACTGCCCCTCCAAATAAGTACATGCTTTGCCCTCTAATAATAGTGGTTCTGGTGTTCGGTTGGTCAATATTACTATTTTCTACCGATTGATCTTTAGGCCAATTTTTTTGCTTGAGTTGATTAGATGGTTTATCATCATTTGTAGTTCTTTGCCTGAGTTTGCCAGTAAAATGATGTCATCGGCGAATCTAAGATTTGTGAGTTTACTGCCGTTTATATTAGTTCCCTTGTTTTGCCAATTCAATTCTTTGAAGCAGTTCTCTAATGTTGCAATGAAGAGATGGGGAAAGAGGGTCTCCCTGCCTCACACCTCTTTTGTATTTTAAACTTTGGTCCTTCTTTCTTCTCTAAACTGAATTTATTGCCCTGATGTATTTGTGTTTTATTCCTTGATTTATCAGGGCTTTGATCATGGGGGTGTGTTCTAAAGAGTCGAATGCTTTTTCATAATGTAGGTATTTGAAATTCTCTTTCCGTGACTTGATTAATTGTATGAATATGATCTGTTGTTGAATAGTTTTTTCGAAATCCCGCTTGTTCTTCTGGTTGCTTGAAGTTAGGTTACTGATTTCAAATGTGTCAGTGTTAAAAATTAGATGCTCGACTAACTCAAGTGGTTGAATACGATCAGGCTGCTGCCTTTCTTGAGTTAACCAAAGTTGAAATTATAAGGGCGCCAGGAAAAAAACTAAAAAACTTCAGACATAAATTTGTTTCAGAATAGTGGTGCACATAAAATCAATACAACAACTTACCGGTTGAGGGCTTTCACAACTACAATATTAATTGGACGTAAATACTTGGCAAACAAAGAAAATGTCAACTTCAAGTACAAATGCTTTAATAAATAAAAATCGGCACAGTAAATAATAACAACTTGGTAGTCCCCAATAATAGTAATAAATCTCGAACATCGAACCACGACAAATGCTATAAATACAATGCAAATGTAAGTATCACACAATTAAATTTGATACCTATCAATTACATCAACAAAAGTTATTATTGCATCGTTCAAACACTATTTCAAAATCATTAATAAAATGCAAAATTTAAAAATTTATATAATTTAGAAAAGTTAAATATTGACAAATTTAAGTAAATCAAATCAAATTATTAATTTATGATGATGTTGCAAATAATTACGTAATACTGTGTGTAGACATTAAACAAAACACCTTGTATAATAATAAATTTATTACATAAAATCACAATTTAGTATACATACGGCACAAAGTAATAAACATTTCGAGCTAATAACATCTTTAAAGTCCAAAACATCACACTTATAATGCACATAGGCATTATAAGACAATAAGCAATATAAAAATTTGCAGTAATTAAAACATACAAGGAGTGTCCAGAAACAATACCTCCTTCGCATTTTACTACGTTGTATGATTGATTAACCTTAGTCATGTGTTCTTGTACATCAACTTTTGCCGTACTCACACCAGTGATTGATTGTTTCCTAATGTCATGTTTTACACGTGTTTAAAATAAACCCTGCGATTAAAAATCCTGCTAACTGTACAGTTCGTGCAGGGATTTGAGAGAAAACAATACCACAATTCATTGCCAACTTGTTGAAGTTTATGGAGATGATGTTATTATAGCTGTGCAGAATGTGAGGATGTGGTATAAAGAGTTCAAGAAAGGGTGGACGGACATTTAAGGTGAAAGAAGAAGCGAAACTGGATGAAAATCCACTATCGATGATAATGTTAACAGAAACTCACAAAAAGAATCGAATGGGATTAGCTATGTTGTTCCTTTCACATGATGAGGCATTATGATGACCTCTTGTATCGAGTAGTGATGGGCACTCGCACTTGGATTTGTTAACATATCGAGAGTAACCAACAATCAATGCAATGGAAACACACCCATTCTCTGACGGAAAAATTTTAAAATCAGCGCATCCAATAAAAAGATCGTGATGATGGTATTCTGGGACAGAAACGGTGTTCTCTTGGTGAATTTTACGCAGCTAGAAACCACCATCAATGCTGCGGCTTATTGTAACACCTTAAGGCGTCTGGGGGTGATACGGAACAAAAAGAGAGGATTATTCTCCAGCAGTGTTTGCTTACTCCATGAAAACATTAGGCCACACGCTGGCATTCAGCAGTTACCATCTGTTTTGCGTCTGAAGAGGCAGTTAGCTGAACAAAAATTCAACAATGATGACTTAGAAACTGCAAAAGCTGGCTTAAAAGTAGGTTGAGGAGTTTTACCACTTAGAAATATAGAAATTAGTACCACGATTAAACAAGTGTTTGGACAACAATGGCAAATACGTATAAAAATAAGTTAATAATTGCATAAAGCGTTTGGCAAATAAAATGTTTGATTTCATTTATTTTTTAACAGGGAGGGTGAAAATATTTGTTTCTGAACACACCTCGTAAATATATCACATGTGCTAACAGTTATTATTATAAAATATGCATAATAAAAATATGGAAAATATAAAAATAGCGTGATTTTATAAGTTTATGGCTTTGTCTACATAATTAAGCAATTATTTCATATAAATAAACCAACATATTACATTTACAGCCGTATTCATAGTCGTTCGCCAGCGGCTCGCCGGCGAGTCGCCGGAGTTTTGTTATGAATAGTATGTTGGCGGCACTGTACGTCTATGTCAAATTCTAGGTTAGCAGGTTAGGTTTTCCGTCAGTTTTGACAGCAATTGAAACAAAATCTAACCTGCTAACATCGAATTTGACATAGACGTACAGTGCCGCCAACATACTATTCATAACGAAACTCTGGCGACTCGCCGGCGAACCGCTGGCGAACGACTATGAATACGGCTGTTAATCTTTTTAAATAATGAAGTTTTTGTGCAGCTGCGTACGAAATATAACAGTTTAAATGATTAAAATTGATAATGATCAACTGCATAATAACGATAAAATTTGGGACTGGTTCATTTGTTAGGAAACTGTAACAATTAATTTAGCAGTTTTTTAAAAATAGCAAAAGCTGATAAATTGGTTTTAATATTAGCATTCATAATTAATACTAAATATTGTTCTAAAAATACAGATAACACATATACATATATAGACAATGCTGGATTCAATTAATCATCATATCCTTAAATCAGGATTACATCATTACCAAGAATAACTGCATAAAATCACATTAATAAAAAACTAGTTCCATATTTTTACTAAGCACTATAATGGTACACAAAAACCGAAGAAAAGCTTTCAATAATTTAATAATTGTGTCAACGCAAATAAAGTATTCTAAAAAGGTTATTTCATTATAAACACTGGAAGGTTTTGCTAGAAATATATTTTTATTTTAGAATGCACTACAAACTATGTTAAGGCTAAAATATAGTATCAAATCAGGATTTCCCTGACAGAGCAACAGTTTAAGGAGTAACTGAATTAAAGATTTTAGAAACAGACTTAAAACATAAAATTAGAAGTCTAATTTTACTAAATGGAATCGGAATTAATAAACTCTGGTCAAATTTAATTTAATAAAATTGTACTACGATGAAATTGATATATATTTTACAGTACGACAAAAATTAATCTGATTCGATTACACAACAATATTGAAGTTTGTTAAGGGAACTACAATTTAACAATATGAAATTGTAACGAATTCAATTTTATAAAGTTTAGTTTGATCTATTATACATACATAGGTATATTAATTTTGATAAAGGAAGGCTTTAGATTTTTAGACACAATTCTAACTTTCCTATCCCTTTCCCTTCTTAAAATATCTATATTATTAGTTTTTATTTATCTTAGTGTTTCATAAAATGTTGTGTTTTTAAGTAGTATGTATATGTATAGTTACATTCTAAACAGGGATATTTTGTACATACAATTTATTCGGTACTTTTATATTCGGTGCATTTTAAAACATTATATAAGTGATATTTTAAATTGGCAATAAAATGAACTAAGTTCACCAACAACTACTACGGCGACACTACCATACTTCTTCTATGCATAAAACGTTCATGGACTATCCTTCTTTTATGGACTTTAACAGGACATTTTCAATAATGCCCTTTAAATTTTAAATTGCAATTTAACTAATTGGCAATGTGACACCGACATCAGTGCAACTGTTAAGAAGAGAGATATCAAAATTGCTGAAAATATTTAGGAGAATGAATGAAATAATAAAAACATAAAAGTTAACCGTGTTAGAGACATATTTATCCAAAGTTAATAATTTTCTTAACAATAAATCTCTAAAAATTGATTCACACAGCTTTGAAATGCCCTATAAATTATATACATTAAACTACAGCGTTTTCAAATCATAAATTCGTTATAATGCACAATTTAATTTCGCAGTGTACTAATAGCTTGCATGTGCAAACAACAACTGGACCGATATCATAGAGATTGCTAGTGAAAATACACCTACTCAATATTTTGGACACGTATAATCACCTCCGCAGCAGGGTGTTCCGAAAAGAATGGAACACCAACTAGATGGGATACTATTCTCATCTCATAGAACCACATATTGTATTGTATACAGCACTACAGGCTTTATAAGCCCAAGACTTTGGTGGTGATTTTTTCCATTTTAATGTGTCCATTGTCCTTGATTTGAAAAAGTCGAAAATATACTTGAAATTAGTTTCAAGCCGAACACTGTATACTTTAACACATTATTAAATAATGTAGATGCCATTGGATCCCCTTGTCTAAGTCCACTGACAACATTAAAACATGTAACTTATTTAATTAGAATATTCTACCCCAAAACTAGTTCGAGTTTATTTTGAATAAAAAACATGAATTTGACCAAACTATTGAAAATTGCTACGCAACCGTGGGAGATATGGGGAAATGTGAAGACACGTTTTTTGTAGATAATTAAACGCTTTTTTTGAAAAAGAAGCAATTTTGATTTTCAACAGGGTCGTACTAGTGAATTTTTAAATTTATTGGTCGGAATTCCAACATCTCCGCCACTGGTCGATCGAGGGCCTTGATATTGTCACGGAATGTAGTATCATTTAGGATAGAGTTGCACACCAAATTTAGTTTAATTATCTCAGCTGGTTGGAATATTTTTTTGAAAATTGGAATGCCCTGTATCTTTAAAACGAAGATAAGTTTTTCTGCCTACTATTAAAGTCCTGCTACAAAAAAGTAGACCACCCTGTATAATTGTGTTTATATACCATCACTACGTGGGCCTTTGTTGCTTCTCATGTATTTCAAGACCGATTCAAAATCATTTAGTGTTGGTTCCATTCCAGTACCTCTATCCTCTCACATTATTGTTCTATTTTGTTCTTCTAGTTCCCCATATTCACTGTTAACTTTTTAACTGTATTCCATACACCTTGCTAATACTACATCTTCTCCGCCAATTAGTTCCCCTTCTTCATTCTTGTACATCAATGTCTTAACCAGAAAGCCTTTCCATACTGAGGATAGTTCTTTATAGAACAGTCATACTTCTTGCTTGTTGTATTGTCTTTCTAAACTTTCTACCTGTTGTAAATAATACCTCTTTTTATCTCATTATCAACTATCTTTTATTAAAAAGCCAGACCCTATCTGCTGCCCCTTGAAGTTGGTTTCTTTTATAATTTATATTTTTAATTTTGTGGGGTGGAAAAATACCTACTAAACAGCACGAATTTGCCTTTCATATTTCAAGTACAATTTCCTAATCATGCTATTTTTTTTAAGCACCACAAAGAAGTTGCAGAGATTAATACGATTTCCCAGTTTTTAAATTGTGAAAAAATGCAAAAATAAAAATTCAACTTCTCGAACGTGCAGCTTCTTAAGAGTGCATTTTTTACTAAAGTATATTTGGTTCTAGTGGTCTATTTTAATGAGAACAGAATCCGCCTTGATGGTGTCCTATTCCTTTCGGAACACCCCATATATGACGGACGGCTTTTCGAAGTTAACATTTACACTAAGCTTTACTTTTAATATAGCTGTCCTTTATAACTCTAAATATTTAATTGTAATGAAAAATTTGTAATAATAAATGAGAATGACCTCTAGCACAGTGGTTCTCAATGGGAGCCATATGCCCCCCCCCCCTCCGCGAGCGATCACAGAGCGTCTGTGGAGGTGCCACAGGAAAAATTTGAAAAAATGAGAAGCCGCAACAGTTCTTAAGGGAGCCATGGCAAGCTTCAAAATAAAATACAAAACATGTGTAGGCACACTACTCTGAGAAACAGATTCCTCATAGAGAAGTTTGAATCATGTGAATACAGTTTGCTCTAAAATAGTATTTCCTCAAAGAAAGGTATAAGAGTAGGGCTTAGACATACTTTTTGAATATACTGCAAGTGGAAAAGAATTGACACAATAATAAGCAAGAATAAAATGTTGAGAATCACTGCTCTAGCAGATATTGTACTTCCCTATTATATATAACACAGCGCAAAATGTGTGAATTAGTGAAATCGACAGTAACTCTAAATTTTAAAACTGACTAACTTGTTGATTGAGTAATAAATATTGCACATAATAAATTATTCTCTATACATACTTAATTCAATTTCAATGTTTATACAGACTGCGGTCAGAAGATGTGATGCTTTTTAGCATGCTACAACAGGTATGATTTAAAATATACTAATGTTTTAAAAACCTCACACACAACTCATAAATTGCAATTTATAAGTTGTTTACTGAGGGTTTTTAAAGGTTTGCAAATCTTAAATAATTTCTGCGGTAGAGTTCTAAAAAACATCACATCCTCAGGCCACAATCTGTATTATAACATTATTACTTAGTTACACAAAATATTAAGGTAAACAATCAAAGTTATAACACAAATTAAATTGATACAATAAATACACCTAGATCAGTACAAATCATCTTAAGCTAACCAATTTTAGAATGGAGATTGCAACAAAATTAATAATACATTATTTCCTATTAATTTTTATAAATGCAGAAAAATTACGTGATACTGTCATTTAACTATGACTAGTTTTATCCATAAGAGCACCTCATTATAATCACAGATCTTGTAAATTATTAGTACAAAACCAGTTTCATAAAATACAAAAGCAACAAAGCACTCACAATTTAATAACTAATATAGTTCTTCTAAGGAAGCTCACCGTTGCATGACACTATGACGTCAAAATTTGTACCACCATAATAATAGAATACTACATTTTTGCAAACGGAAAAACAACATATATCGATTGGTGGTGGATAATCTGAACATAAGAAGTCAAATGAGCTAAAATGTGGTTTATAGGCTTTGTATGAGTTAAACAAAAATAAACATATATGACTTAAAATCTAGTATCTTAGAATTCAGTGTTTTCTAAACACAAAACACCTGCATTCTGCAGATACTAGATGTTTATTTATTTATTTATTTATTCAGTTAATCGTATATTAGTCTATTTCTGTCTGATGCATACAAAGCCTATAAACTGTATTCTAGCTCATTTGACTTCCTATGTTCACATGATCCACCACCAATCTGGATAGTTGTTGAAATACACCAGAGTATATGTAGGAGAGTACCGTCATCCTTTGATCCGTGCAAATGCCACCATCGCCTCTAGTTTTACTCAAATGTTACTTATCATTCAGTGGGATTTTTTAAAATGCTGGTTTCTTGTGCAGTAAATTGCAGCAAACGCTCCGAAAAAATAAGAAGAGAAGGAAGCAACGCATGTACAGGCAGACCTCACCGTTTGCGGGGGTTAATTTCCAGAAGAATCCAGCGAAGCGCAAAACTGCGATGCGCAAGTAAACACATAAATGATAAAAACAGGGTTAAGTTCCATTAACTAGATTTATTTATACTATGCAACCTCAAAAAATTCAAAAATACATAAACGTGCGTATACAAACTAAAATTCCATACGTAACATAAGTTTGCCACTTGAATCTAGAGCTCAAATGTTCATTTGTTTATTCAAGTTATAATTTTACAATTTATTTCAGGTCCAATTTGGTAATAAGAGATTCAAAGGAATAAGCTCGATAAGTGTTGTCACAAGTTCATGATAAATAATGTTATTTAGGTGTTCATGACATAAACCGCATACATCTGCTTTATTTACTTAGTGTGTGAAAGTTGAAACAGTTAACGTTGGCAATTCCATCTGCGAACGGCAAAGCAATCCGTGAACGACAAAAAAATGGGAGCACATAAGTGCCCCTCGTAAAATCAAATCAGGGAAACGCAAATCTGCAAACGGCAAGGTCTGCCTGTATAATATTACTAGAGAAGATTTGCTAGATCAAGGTGACGTATTTGAGGTTAGTTTTAATCACTTGCTGTGGTTTTGAATTTTCATAAAGTCGAGTTCACTTTAAATACCATTATTTAAAGTACTAAACAACGCAACTACCTGCATAAAGCATTTTGTGTTTTAGAAACATTTCACCTAAAATTAGCTTGAATACAATAGAGCTAATGGGAAAACCCCTGCATTGAAATGTTCCTATAGATTTTCCTGCAAAAAAATTCTTAAAACAAGAAGATATTTAACCGTAGTACCTAATAATAATACTGAAGAAGGTATGAAATTGGTAGTAGGTACAGGTTTTTGTCTTTTTTAATACCCGGTGGTTTTTCTCATAGAGTCTAACTAAACTAAAACGCAAGTTAAATTTGACTCAAGAAAAACGAGAATTTAAACAAGAAATCAAAAATTAGAAATAAATTCAGTGCGTTTTTGATGCCTTACCAGCTGCTTAATTTTTGGGATCAATATAAACACACGGCACGTGTCCACAGTCAATGTTGAACTTCTCTAAGCTTCTAAGTTTCAATTGCAAATTGTAAATAAGAATTTTATATGTTACTGAAGTTTACTTATGTTGTAATTTTTGTAATTTTGTTTATTTTACTATACTTACAGCACAATGTAACTATGATCACGGCTTAACAGCTTGTTACCGGTGTATTTTTAATAATAATAATAATAGCCATATTATTCTAGTAATTTGTAATTTTGTAATTACCTACTTTGTTTCTAGTAGTTAATAAACGCAGTCGAAGAAAACAAAGTTTAATTTCATACATACATAATCTGTAACCCCTTATACCGTTTACACAGTGTTGGGGTGCCATGTCATCCATATAATCGCGCACACGATCTGCTGAATTATAAGACAAACGTCACTTTGACAGAATTGTATGGCAAACATTAAAGTGACACTTAGGACCACTGAACTAAAATGTAGTATGTAGTTCAGTGCTTAGGACAGAGGAGTAAAAAATCTGGTGTGATACACTCACACAACTTCCTTTTACAGTGTTCTTATAATTAGTCAAAAATTTCATTTTTAATTTTTAGCCATTTGTCAAAAATTTTCAAAAATTACAAATACTACAAAAACGGTACAAAATAAAGCGTTAGTTGAAGAGACAAATTTTCTCTAGAATTTTAAGGTGAATTCAAAAATGTAATAATATACCGGGTGTTTTATTTAAAATAGGAGTTAATAAAAAAAATAGAAAAAAAAACAAAAGAAACCCACTTTAGAAGTATTCAACTGGAAAATCACCTATTTCACATCAATACACATTAAAAATGTAGTAAAAATGTAAAGTTTACAAAAAATCGTTAGGGCCGTATTTGAAAAAATCGAAAAAAACACACGAGTAAACACCTACTTCCGGTTATACGATTTTCTTCAAAAGCTTGCTGTCTCATCTAGATAGTACACGAAACTTATATATGAAGTTTCAACGCCATACCTCTTTTCGTTTTTGAGATATTCTGTTCACAGACAGACAGACACACACACACACACAGACAGACAGACAGACAGACAGACCAATAAAAAAAACTATGTTTTTTGGGATCAGGGGACGTGAAGATCTGTTGAAAACTCAATTTCGAATTTTTGGGGTGAATCCAATACTTCCTTTATAGTAAAAGGAAGTAAAATCTGGCGTGATACACGCACACAACTTCCTTTTACAGTGATCTTTTAATTGGATAAAAATTTGATTTTAAATTTTTAAGCATTTGTCAAAAATTACAAATTCTACAAAAACGGTGCAAAATAGGGCGTTAGGTAAAGAGACAAATTTTCTCTAGAATTTTAAGCTGAATTCAAAAATGTAATAATATACAGGGTGTTCTATTTAAAATAGGAATTAATAAAAAAAAATAGAAAGAAAAAACTAAAGAAATCCATTTTACAAGTATTCAACTGGCAAATCACCTATCTCACATCAATACACATTAAAAATGTAACAAAAATTAGAAGTTTGAAAAAAATCGTTAGAGCCGTTTTTGACAAAATCGAAAAAAACTGAAAAATTACAAGAGTAAACACCTACTTCCGGTTATGCGATTTTTTTCAAAAGCTTGCTCTCCCATCTACATAGTATACAAAACTTATATATGAAGTTTCAACTCCATACCTTTTTTCGTTTTTGAGATATTCTGTTCACAGACAGACACACACACAGACAGACCAATGAAAAAAACTATGTTTTTTGGGTTCAGGGGACTCTGAAACGTGAAGATCTGTTGAAAACTCAATTTCGAATTTTTGGGGTGAATCAAATACTTCCTTTATTGTAAAAGGAAGTAAAAATGGCAGACGTAACGGTACTCTCCTACATATACTGGCTCTAAAATATACTAGAGATCCTGTATGTAATTTACTAAGAGTTGGTCAAACAGTGTGATACATTTTGATTGGCTGGATCATCTTTTAAAAAGCGTGTGTGATAAAAGTGCCTTGTTTACATAATGTCTGTTCGTTTGACTGCTCTAAACTGTTCCGAACAGTTTAGAGCAGGAAAACGGCGTTCGTTTGAGATCGAGCAGCTGCTCCGAACTGCTTGTACTGCGTTCGTTTGATAAGGTGCAAGTTGCTCAGAACTGCTTGGAACAGCTTTTCTTACTCCTGGTCTTTAGGAGGAGTAAAAAGTAGCAGACTTGCGCAGTCGTGTAAAACAGGTGAAAGTCAGCTGTTTTGCGCGTCTTCCGTCATGCCATTTCCTAATTCTAGCGTTCGAATTTGTGTTTGGTTGTGTTTAGCATTGTTTAAAATTGTTTAAAAATGTCTACGTCATCCACCACTAGCATCATTTTCACAATTTCATCCATAACTACGCAGAATAATGATAATAGGTATAAGCCCGTACAAGCGCGCCTCGCCAGAACTTAATTAATGTTTTCGTTGACCGCTTGTTAATTTCAATATTAATGAATTATTTTTCCTAAAAAAGGATGGATTAATAGACGTCATTAATACACTGTTTTTGATTAATACACTCGTTTTCATTAATTAACTGTTTTTAAAAAAAGGATGGATTAATAGATCTATTAATACAATGTTTTTGATTAATACACTCTTTTTCATTAATTAACTGTTTTTGTGATTTTGACGTTTTGATGATATTTTGCATGGAGGTTACTTGTATTAATCAAATTTTTCGCCACAAAAAAAGATTTTGCGGTTAACGAAAAAATTTTTTAATCAACTCGTTTGTTAATGGGCGATTAATAATCTCAACTATTAAAGGCACTCAATCACTATCGCTCGTTCCTGCTTTAAACAGTTTCGATTATTAATCGCCTTCATTAACACACTTGTTGGTTAAATAACTAATATTTAAGGTTTTGTTATTTGTTTTGTCAACAACATTAAACTGCTCCAAACTGCTCTAAAACCGTTCGTTTGTTTCTGCTCGATTCTGCGCAATTAGTTTGCTCGAACCTGCACTAAACTGTTCTGGTGACGTCACGCTAAAGTGTTCAGAGCAGTTTAGAGCAGGACAAACGAACATACCTATATTTTGTAGCCTGTTAAAACCATGGTTTCACAAATGCAATTCTAAATTTTAACTAAGTTGGCCGTATATTTCTAATAGTCCAATCTAGAGGTTCTAAGAATGGCAAATACTTTGAAAACTCGCCTATCAAAAGCAGGTTAGCAAAATTGGTTTTCATAACCTCTTTGTTTGACATTTGTCAAATATCTAATTTAGATAAAAAAATTATGTCAAATCACCTTGTTTGCCCACCTCTTTATAACCTATATACAAAAATACACTAAGGTCGCTCGATCAACACACTAAGTGTAAGGTACCCCCATTCCATTCCTCGCGTGAGAAAATTGTAAGATAAGGATAACAAATACAAATTTACTAAGTGCAATAAGGAAGACAATAGTTTTTGGGGATTTTTTTGGTGCACAATGTCACTGCTCTAAAGTTAAAATATCTTTAGATTGAGTTTTGTTATCCCCAGTTTTAGAAAATTGTGCAACAAAGACAGATACAAAAAATCATTAATGGCGGTACGTAACACTATTAGTGTATTAATCTAGTGATCTTAAAATACACCAAGTCACTACTCCATCTCTTGTTATCGACAGTAAACTGAATGAGAAAGAAAATTACTAGAAAATTGAATGTTGTAACCGTCGTCTGCGTTGATTGTTTATAACAAGTCTGTCCATTTCATCTAAATTTACAACTAGAGGCCCTGCTATCGCGTGTCAATGGAATCTAAAATTCAGGGTTTAACACTGAGATTTCTAAATTGTCAATCGATGTCATTGTCAAATGTTTGGTTATATATACGTGGTATGACATTGTCAAATAATAAAGAGCTATTTCATTTCTCCTTTAATGTTAAATATAGAATGAATAGTAAGTTTAAAATAACTTTGCACATATTTTATAAACTCAAAAAAACATACAAACTTTAGTATCTTTCTACTCAGTGGTTTAAAATGCAAAGTATTTAGCAGAAAAGTTTGTTCGTGTTTTGCAATAGCTGCTAAGCAGAAATTTAATCAATTTTGATACAATTCTATCAACAATGGGTTGATTGTGATCTCCACATTCAAAATGTGATTTTAGGGAGTCTGTTAATACACATCCAGTAATGTTCTTAGCATTTCCTGTCGGCAGAAAATATGCAATTATCTCTATTACAATGTTACTAGCATTATATATTAAAAGGAAATGAAATATTGCATTAAAAAATTTTCTGTCTTGTAGATATATTAAGTCCAATAGTGGTATACAAGTGTTAACACTAGTCAACGTCTTCAGACAAGTACAATCGATTCGTTCTTCTAAGGTGTGAACAATGTATTCTGCTAACATGGTCATTGTAGCAGACGTTATACACATTATACCAAATTTCACGATATTTGTCACTTCACAGAAGTTTTCTATGTTCTATTTCATTGAATTCAATACTTTTGAAGTACTGGTGAACATTTACAGTTTGCTGTAACACGTGATCTTGGTGACATCTGTTATAAAACTTCGGTTGTCAGGAAGCAAACTTTTTAGGGTATTGAACAGACTTGTTATAAACAATCAACGCAGACGACAGTCGTAACTAGATATTAAAAATTATTGAAATGTCACATTTCCATTAATCAATGTCAAATAAGATTTTCTGTTAAAAGCTTTCAACTTCTTCTTTATCATGGTAAACTGATTTAATGACCAATCTTCCTTTAAGACACATAAAGAACATTGTCGAGCTCAAGGAAAGAACTGTGTGAAAGCAGCAGGGAAAGCATTGAAGATTTCAAAGAACTATTTATTGCATACAAAATTCATCAATATGCAGCCCACTCAGAGACAGTTTCTAAGAAATCCAAAGAGATTAATACTAACGTAAATCCAAAGGAAGATGGAACGGTCACTACTATACTTGAGCCAAGATACGAAGGCGAGCCAAGTAAACAAACACGGTTGTGCGGTAATTTCTTTTACGGCAACATGCGACGGAAGTTTACGTAAAATGCGCACCGTCTGAAACTGGTTTAGCGTGCACCGAGAACTGTCAGAATCTTTGTTTACATCGCTCGCCTTCGTAACTTGACCCAAGTATAGAAGAACAAAAACGAGATACGGAATGAGATCATTATAGTTAATGCAAAAAATAAGAATGATTTTGTTAAAAATGCAAGTTTTTAAAATTAAGGGCCGGTTCTACAATGCATGTATATACCTAGAATAAGCTATCCGAGGTATAATTGTCATAGTGTCCTTTGTTACAGCAATCGTTTCTAGGATATTTATTCCCCGGATAACTTTATCTTTGGTTTGTAGAACTGGCCCTAAAGCAAAGAGTGGTCACTACACAACCAATTTTGACCAGCGCAGCAATTTAAAACTCAACTACTACCAAGCCTAGATGAACCATCCTTAATTATAAATAAAATGAATAACGCAAGTTACCATTTTAGATACTAAGAAGAAATTCCTGGTCGCAGCTGGTCGAAAGCGGAAATGATCATTATATTAAAATAATCTTAATTTTAGAGCAACATGTACAATGGCGAACAATAAATTTAGGCGGTCCTGTCATTCGCTTGGCACTGTTTATGTTGTTGGCACTGTAAGTCTATGTCAAATTCGAGGTTATCAGGTTAGCTTTGACACAAACTGACGCAAAACCTAACCTGATAACCTCGAATTTGACACAGACTTACAGTGCCGGCCTAAATTTATTGTCCGCCATTGTAACCTTTTATAATTTACGAGAAAAATTGTGAGAAAGAAATTTTTATGGACAGTCAAGCGCCTTTGCACATGATCTTAAAAAATACTGGATTTAAATGGCAGAAGAATGATCCTCGAAGAGGTCTCATGAAATTCAATAACTGCTTTAAAACGGATACATTTTTTGGATTTCTATTAGCACATAAAACAAATAGCATTGTATCAATTTGTATTTTTGTGGATATTCTAAAATCGTATTATAGGTCCCTCTAGGCAAGACATTGATTTGCAAATTGTTAAAATTCTGCTAACATACCGGCAGCACCGCACAGATATGACGCCATGAAAGTTTCTTTAGAAGAACTATACCTAACAATCTTCATCGAATGAAAAAAAGACGATTGTCTTTCTTCCAGTCTTGCTACTGAGATAAATATAACTTTTACATATGACATATTATATTTAAAGCACAAATAATATATTTATTTGTTCCCCACTTGTAAACATCAATTTATCAAGTCACTGTATTCACCTTGAAAATGTTTCTTAACTGGCTAGCCAGTAAATTTTTTACTGGCTAGCCAGTTATATTTTACAAGCGTGCTCATAGATAAATGATAGCGTGCAAAGCCAGAGTTGTCTTCCTAAGTATGTGTCATATTGATGAATTTAGTTGCTTGTCAGTTTGACATTTTGAATAAATGGTAAATTTCTAGTTATTTACAAGTGAGGAACAAATAAAATATTCAACAATACACGCCAGGTAACCATTTTTACTGCCTCAAGGATATGACAGGCTCGCCTAACGGCTCGCCAGTCATCCCAATCCTATCGCCAGTAAAAACTGTTTTACCTGGCTTGTAATGTTAAATACTATTATTCTAATAACATCTAAAAACATCAAGTAATTTCAAATGTAATAATTTAATAAAATACACCTATTTGCCAAGAAAGCTATCAATTGTACAATCAATCACTACCACAACAAAATGTGGCTCACAATAAGCTAAAGCTGAAAACGTGAATACACAATGTCCAGATTGGTTGCACATTAAAAGCAGAAGTTAAATTGAACATCCAGAAACTATCATCAATATTGCTTTAACTTTCAACATTTTAGTCTGTGACTAATATAGCTCATTTGATTAATTGTTGCAACAAGTATAGGCACACTGGTGCAAACACACATACATGTAAGGCCGATTACACACTGGAGAAACAAATTTCGTGAAATTCGTTGCATGAAACAGGAAGCTTGATTCATTAACGCATAGCACGTGTATCCAAGTGAGATGATGCAGACATGTGTTTCTGAAGCAGAAGAGCAAAGTTGCTGAGGATACAAGTTTCACGTAACCGGACTTGGTATGTTTCATGATATTAGTTTCGAAAATTATTTGAGTTTTGATACTTATTAATAGTGGCTAGTAGTATGAACAAGCAAAAGTTTGGCTGGCTGCTTGTCCTTAAAAATTGTTTGAACATCTTAGAATATTGCAGCAGTCCGCTACCAACAACAGAGGCAGTATGTTGAAAATTGATTACATTGACAGGAAGCATCCAAAGTCGTTTTTTTTTTCTTAATCCATTATTCAGATGGTTTACACACCATAACAACACCGCATCCTCATCGGAAGACATATTTGCATACTACAATGTCATATCGGCGAAACAATTCAATGGAACTAGTTTCACTGGTGTGAATAGTACAAGAAACAAAGTTTCATGCGATTCGTTTCAGCTACAAGTTTCACGAAATTTGTTTCTCCAGTTTGGAATCGGCCTAACTATAAACCTAAAAATACTGTAAACATTTTTTAAATAAACAAAAGCAGTTTTTAACAGAACACTTTATATTGTTTGTGTTAAATAGTCCTAATATTCATTATAGAAAGCCTTTATTGTTTTAGTGCCTAAGTAATTAAATTGACAAGAAGAACGTACTTAGGCAAATAAAAATATAATGTGGCTTTGTGTTATACTTTTTTCTCAATGTCACATTTCAATAACATATGGAACATTATTCGTGATGTAATTATTATGACGCTCATGCTATAGGCTTCAGCTATTTAGTAGTTGGACCTTTATGTCCAGTGAAAACTGCAGAAAATGACACAACTAGAATTAGGGTCATTATTACCGCAGTGACAGTATAACACACGCATTTTTCGCGGAGTATTTTTGCCTAGAACAAATATTTTTATATTCAAGTTCCATAAAGTCATTGCAGCAAACCTTTTAAAAGCTTCATGATATCAAGCAAAATAATAGCTCTACAGAGGCTCTGAATATTATTAATGTTTACGTTAACCAACAAGTGGATTGACATTCGAAATGCTAATAATAATTTTTTTATATTACACCTTGTTTTGAATTACAAATGGTTCAAAAAATGTTTTCTTAATTGCAACATAGAACTTGAACAACTCAGACATCATAAGTAATCGTCCTCTTCAATATGTTGTTAGAATTGTATAATTTTCAAGTAAATGATTGATTTTATTTTTTAATCAACTTTCTTACATTTTTTCTTTTGCTGGTTTGTTAATCTTTAACGATTACTTTAATATAAAAACAAAAACTAAATTTGCGATATAAAAATTATAACTAAGATAACATAAAATCTAAGGCATAATAGTAATACAGGGTATATTTCAATATAACTCACAAACGAAAATTGAAGATTCTACATTCCAAAATAAGACAAAGATTTTTATAAATGCTTTTCCAAAAATTCTTACTTAAAGAGATGGAGGCTATTAAAAAATGATTTTTGCTGTTTTATTTAATATATTTATTAATATATTTAATAAACTGACAATTTTGGTTCTCTCAAATGTCTAATCAAATACAATCAATTAGGTGAGCTTGAGTTAAGTAGATTCTTAAAACTAAATCATTCGAAAAATAAAAATGTACGTGAGAAAATATTTTGTTATATTTGCCTTTAAATTTTGCAAAGAAAATCATAATTAGTAGTTCTTCAATTAGGCACTCAGTTTTTGAAATATTCCTACAAATGCAAACCTCACAATTTATTATCAGTTTAAAAATGTGTTAAAGAAAAATTACACAATTAGATAATAACAGGATAGTAAATAAATTAATTTTATAAAAGCTCAATTTAATATCCTTTTTCGTTGAGCGCTTGTTAATTTCAATATTAATGAATTATTTTTCCTAAAAAAGGATGGGTTAATAGACGTCATTAATACACTGATTTTGATTAATACACTCTTTTTCATTAATTATCTGTTTTTTTAAAAAGGATGGATTAATAGATCTATTAATACACTGTTTTTGATTAATACACTCTTTTTCATTAATTAACTGTTTTTGTGATTTTGACGTTTTGATGTTTTGCATGGAGGTTAGTTGTATTAATCAAATTTTTCGCCACAAAAAAAGATTTTGCGGTCAACGAAAAAATTTTGTAATCAACTCGTTTGTTAATGGGCGATTAATAATCTCTCAACTATTAAAGGCACTCACTCGCTGTCGCTCGTTCGTGCTTTAAACAGTTTCGATTATTAATCGCCTTCATTAACACACTTGTTGGTTAAATAACTATTAAAACACACCAACAATGTTTTTAAAACAACCTGTATCTCATTTAGCAAACATTTTGGGAGAAACATTTATACGACTTTTTGTCTTATTTTATCTTTTTCTGTTCGAAAATAAGACCAAAATATTCTTAAATAAAACTTTATAAATTTTGCTTTTTAATAAATTGTAAGGTTTACGTTAGCACAAATGTCTCAAAAACTTAATCTAAAAAAATATTCTTTTGATAATGCAAAATCATAGAAGAAATGGAGAAATGTAGAGTGCAGATAGTGGGAATATCAGAAATCAAAAAGAAGGACAGAAGGTATACCCTTAAATATTCAGGATCCCCAATAAGTATTTCAGCAACTAAATAAATAGGAATAATTCTCAGTACTACTATACACACTAAAGTACAGGTTCAAAAGCCATAAATTCTAGAGTTGTAACAATGAATTTAGAACTATAGAAGAAAGCAGGTGTAGTCTAAATACCGGCTCCAGGAGGAAGGTATTGTGTTTTTGAAAAGACTGTCACACACTTATTTTCACGTGAATTTAAAAATGTATTGTTTTCATACATTACTAGTGCATTGACATTTAAGAATACATAACGATACATAACAAAAAAATAGTCAGAGAGGAGTGAGAGCTTGACGTACCGCCAAACGACTAGAGCTGGCTTCCACCGCTTGTAGCACCTCTTCAGTGTTTTCCGGGCTCCGTATAGTTTGATCACCTCTTCGTACAGTCTCCGGTCTCAACGATCCTGTTGTTTGAAAACTATTCATCCACTTCATAATAGTATCCCGTTTTGGAACGTGACCATGACGACCAACATTAAAATGGTTTCAAAATCGTCGCTGTGTAAGCACAACAAAATAACTCGTTTCAATGAAGGTGTTGTAAATGAACAAACGATGTGCTACAAACCAAGACTCCATTGCTACTGAAACGGCATCTGGCAACGAGTAGATATCAACAGTCTTTTCAAAAACACCATGCCCCCTGCCGGACCCTGTATATGCAGTCACAAGGGAATATTTTATGAAGAGCTACAACAAACTATAGAGAAAATTCACAATAAAAATAAACATTTAGTAGTAGTGGCAGATTAGAATGCCCACACTGAAGACGGTCAATATCAGAGTGCTAGACTCTTACATAACGAATCAGGCACTAATAAGAAATATATGGTTTAATTACAAAACAATAGAGAAAAGAACCTATGAAGCAGAAGAATTAGGACATACAAGCATGACTGATTATACGTATATACCAGATGTATGAGACACACAACACAAAACACAGACTAGTAGTAGCAGATACAAATATCCAGAAGTCAAAATAAAGCAACAAAACACGAGACTCCCTTAAACAGAAAGTGGGGGTAAAAATGGCCAAGAGATATATGTGAGAAGATTTGGTAGAAAAATAGAGCACAATTACGTTGATAATTAAAAACAATTCTGGAATGTTGTTAAAAGATTGAAGGAAATCAGACAGAAAAAATTAGAAATGTAAAAATTCAAAACTGGAAACTAAATACAAACCACACAACGAGAATACTAAAAGCATGGTACGAGCACTATACATTAAAATTGTAAGACACTGAAGTAAGAAATGTCAAAAATGAAGAAAGCCATACAAGGGAGATGAAAATATACATAACAATGAAGAAATAACAGAAGATGGAGTTAAATAAGCTCTAAGAAAAAAAAATGGAAAAGCAGCAGGGGAGGATAATGTAACTCTCGAGCTGAAACAAGGAGAACCAATAGTTGTAACATGAACTATCTATAGTTATGTAGTCTAGGGTATTATTCTAGCAATAGGTACTCTAGTATGCATGAGTCATGAAATGACAGATACTGCTTGTAACCATTACATGTTGTACACAAGTTTATATTAAAGTGTATCATACCATTACTACGTGTTATGTTTATTACCGGTGTTACAAAGTGTCAGAAGTGCTCTAAAATACGAAGGAACCTACGCATCAAGGGTAGGAAGAGTAGACAAAGAAAAAGAAGCATTAAACCATCAGTAAGTAACCTAACCTAATAATGGATGACTCCTCAGCACGGGGAATAAAACCTGCAAAATACCTAAATATAACAAATAATAGCAATATGGCACTAAACTGGAAATATTGGCTACAACAATTTGAATGGTATTCAATTGCCACACAGTTAAACACAAAACGCCAGAAGTGCAAGCAGCAACGTTTATGTTGGTAATCGGCCCAGAAGCAATCACAATTTTAATAGCTTCAATTTGACAGCTGATGATCAAAAGAAATTGACTGTTATTAAAGCAAAGTTTGAAGGCCATTTACCCCTAAAATAAAAATTTCATTTGAAAGGTATAACTTCTTTAAAACCATAAAAAAAGAAGGCGAGTCATTTGACGAATTTCTCACGGTAATCTATACCCAAGCCCCAAACCTGTGACTTCGGGACACTGCATGATAGCCTAATAAAGAACAAAATAGTCTTTGGCATAAAATCTGACCCAGTCAGAGAAAAACTGTTATCCGAAGAAAATCTAACACTCCAAAAAGCAATCACAATATGCAAAGCGAGTGAACAGACATCAAAGCAGCTGCAAGAAATGAAAGCAGGAGAAGCAGTTCAAGTAAATTTGGTGAAAGGCAAACAGGAAACCAAGAAAAATAATTAAGAATTCGATTGCAGAAGGTGTGTTCAAACACATGGGAAAAAATGTTGACCAGCCTACCAAAAGACATGCAAAAAATGCGGAGGACAGGGACATTTTGAGAGCTGCTGCAGAGTGAAGGTCAAGTGAAGCAAGAACGTGAACGTAGTCAAGGAGGAAGAACTGTATATCAACCAGGTGAATGCGACAACCGACAAGTGGAGCGAAACTATCACAGCCAAAGGCAAGAGATTTACAGCAATTCTAGACACAGGTGCACAGTGCAACGTAATTTCTACACGTCTAGCCAACCAGTTGGGAACTGAAATAAAGCAATCACGCACAAAGAGGCTGGTAGGATTCACCGACCACAAAATTGAAATAATCGGAGAAATCACCATAAATGGTAAGATAAAGAACCTCTCTACCAAACTAACGTTTAATGTTGTAGATGAAAACGTCAGTACGATTTTGGGAAAACAGTTCTGTGAAGACCTAGGCCTTATACTGAGGATCAATCTGCAGAACAACAAGTATTCAAAGTCTAGGCTGCCTAAAAAATTTCGAATATGACATAGACCTAAACTTCAGCCAAGATAGGAAGACGAGCCAAGTAAACAAACACACGTAGTCGGTGAATATCACGTGATAGAAAGGTGTTCTGTGGTTGGCCGTTCCGAAGAGAAAGTTGAACATCGTTTATACGTGCCGTTACACTAGAGGAGGAATGAGCGTTGTTTTGTTGCGCGGTAATTTCTTTTATGGTAACATGCAATGGACGTTTACTTAAAATGCGCACTGAAACTGGTTTAAGCAGTACTGAGAACTGTCAGAATCTTTGTTTACATGGCTCGCCTTCGTAACGTGGCTCAAGTTTAGTGAAAATCTAAATTTCAGCATCAAGCCAGCAAAAAGAATAGCTCATAAAATAAGACAGCAAGTCAAAGAAGAGTTAGATGGAATGGTGAAGCAAGGTGTAATCAGGAAAATCGTAGAGCCAACCCCAGTAGTGAGCCCAATAGTAATCGTAAGAAGAAATTAAGAAATAAGGATTTGTTTGGATTCAACCGATGTAAACAAGAATATCCTAAGAAGGCATTACCCACTCAAAACTATTGAAGAAATAGCCGCTAGAGTAAGTGATTCCAATTACTATACAATTCTAGATTGCAAGAAAGGTTTCTGGCAAATAGAAGTCAGTGAGAGGTCCCAAAAATACCTAGCATTTGCCACACCTGGGGGAGGTATACATGCACCAGGCTACCGTTCAGATTGGCGTAGGCGCCAGAAGTATTTCAAGAAGTCATGAATAGAATACTTCAAGGAATTCCAAACACAGAATGTTCAATGGACGATATTCTTGTGTATGGAGAAACAAAAGAAATACTGAAACAAGTCACGAAAATGGTCATAACAAGAATACATGAAGCAAGCTTAAAATTAAACCAAGAAAAAGTGCGTATTCGAGGCACAAAGCATCAAATTCTTAGGTCACATATTCACAAAGGAAGGACTAAAAGTGGTTCCAACTAAAATAGCAACGATACAAAATCTAAAGACCCCAACAACCAAAAGTGAACTTCAAAGATGGTTAGGTATGATTACTTATCTGAACAAATTCATACCAAACATGTCACAGCTGACAGATCCCCTAAGAAAGTTGTTGCAAAAGAACGCAGCATGGATTTGGGAGATTGAACAACAAGATACCCTTGAAAAAATCAAGAAAACTAGCAAGTCCACCAGTGTTGAAGTACTACGAGGTCAACAAAGAAGTTACGCTATCAGTAGATGCCAGTTCCAAATGCATGGGCGCAGTCCTGATGCAAGAAGATCAGCCAGTTGCCTACGTGACAAAAGCACTATCGGAAACTCAGCAGCAATACCCACAAATAGAAAAGGAAGCGCTAGCAATCAGGTTTGCATGTAAGAAATTTCATGAATATGGTTATGGACAAAAATTGGTAATAGAAACCGAACATAAACCTCTGGAAACCATATTCAAGAAATCAATACAAAATGCTCCTCCAAGATTGCAAAGAATCCTATTTGATGTGTTACAATACTCACCAATAGTCAGGTACAAAAAAGGCACACAAATTCCAATAGCTGATACCCTCAGCAGAGACTGTAAACAGAACTCAGAAGATAACAACATTGACGAAGAATGAGAAATTCAAATAATACTCCCGATGACCTGAAAAACAAGAGAAGAAATCGTAGAAGCCACTGAAAACGATGAAGAGTTAAAACTACTTAGTTGCCTAATATGAAGGACTAGTATTCAAATCAGACAAGCTAGTTATTCCAAAGTCCATGATAAACAGAATGTTGTCAAATATTCATCAAGGCCACCTAGGAATCCTGAGCAGCTTAAAACGAGCCCGTCAGGTACTATAATGGAAGGGACAAACGAAAGACATAGAAAAATTAATAAATGCGGTATATGTGAACATACACAAACAAGCAATGTCAAAGAACCAATTGCAATGAAACCAGTGCCATTACTCCCGTGGCAAATAGTGGCATCAGATTTGTTCTCATACCAAGGTAACAAATACATAGTAATCGCTGATAGCTACTCCGGTTTCATGGATTTTAAGCGATTACAAAACTCAACAACTACAGAAGTGATAAAGCATCTGAAAACATGGTTTGCAACACACGGCATACCAGAAACATTAGAATCAGATAATGGCCCATAGTACAACTCAAAACAATTCCGAGACTTCACTACTACTTGGGACTTTAATCATCAGACATCAAGTCCATATTAGCCAAGAGCAAATGGCCTCGTAGAAAGAAATGTTCAGATCGCAAAAAATATACTGAGAAATTGTTCAATGGACAAATCCAATGTGGAAATGGCCTTACTAAACTTCAGGAATACTCCAAGAAACGAAATTTTAGGGTCACCAAACTAAAGACTTATGAGTCGAAATACAAGAACTACATTGCCAATAGCAAAAACACAGCTGAAACCTACCTTAGTGAAAAATGTAGAACAAGAACTTACTAAACTCAGAATCAAACAAAAACAGTATGCCGACAAAGGTACGAGGAGCAGTAAACCACTAGAGGAAGGAGAGAAAGTAAAATACAAACGTCCAACAGAAACTGGCAATCCGGAAGTGTTCTCCAGAAAACAGACAACCCGAGGTCAGTAATTGTGCAAACAGATGAAGGAAGTACATACAAGAGAAACGCTGCACATGTGCACCCCACACAAGCAACCATAAACCAACCACAACCAACAGTTGTAGTGACAGAGCAACCAGAACAGAAAAATGGAAATTCAAACCAGTCGGCAATAGAAACGTCCAGCGAAGATGTAACATGAACTATCTATAGTTATGTAGTTTAGGGTACTTTTCTAGCAATAGGTACTCTAGTGTACATTAGTCGTGAAATGACAGATACTGCTTGCAACCATTACGTGTTGTATACAAGTTTATATTGAAGTGTATCATACCATTGTTACGAGTTATGTAGGTTATTACCGGTGTTACAATAGTAATCAGATGAATCAATAGCATATGGTAATATGGTCACAATTACATGTGACAATTGTAGACCAACTTGCATAGGTCATATAGCACAACAAATATATTCCATAATAATAGAAAAATTATTCAGAAATGAAATAGAAGTCAAACTACAAGAAAAACAAGCACGCTTTCGATTAGGACGGCAATCACAAGACCACATATACTATAACTGAGTAAAGTTTTCATATACATAGCATTCTTGGACTTAAAAGCAGCGTTTAACCAAGTATCACGAAAGCAAATATGGGAAGCAGCTCAAGATTTACAAGTTAACACAAAATTGGAGAGAATCATAAGAAGTATAAACAACAAATTGGCAGTAAGATTAAATGAACAAACTTCGGATGAATTTATATGACAGAAGTATCAAAAAGATAATTTAAATCTTCCTATTGGTTATATACATGAATTATATTAGCAAATAATAAGAACAGCCTTAGGTTATTACACCTTAAATCCAGTGAAACTAAAAAATGTTCTTGTATGCGGATGACATACTACTAATGGCAAAAAATGCTCAGCAACTGCAGACACATAAATATAGAAAATAATTACCCTATAAACGTTCAAAAAGGCAAAAAAATTCATATCACAAGAGAAGACAGCAGAGAGATGAAAATCAGCTAGAAAATAAAGACGCTAAGAATACCGGGGTACAATAATCAGCAAAGATATACGAATGGATCAAGACAGCAGAAACCACATTATTAAAGCTAACAGTATATTACCAAATAGATAACACCTTAATAGGGAAAAGGAAGCTAAATACAAAAGCGAAAATACATCTATAGGCCATTCAGTAAACACAAAAACATATTAATTTTTTCGAAGTCGGCATATTCATACAATTTTTGTACTAGAGATTCTGTATTTTGTTTTGCAAAGGTTTCCACACCTGCATAAGGGCGGGTATGAATTTAAAAATTACTATTTCCCGCATCTCTTATTATACAATCATATGCCATGATTTTCAAAAATTCAACCAATCACGTGTTTTTATAGTGGCAAAATATTTAAATTTTCCCTTGGGATAATATCAGTGTTTTTTACCACTTGTATCCTTGGCAACCACCAAATATGTTGTTTTAATCAAGGTGGTATTTCAGAAACATCATTTAAACTGTCATTGTGAAATGTTACATTCATTGAATACCGATACAAAATGAACCGATATTTGGGAAATACTCCACAAAATGTATTTTGCTCGGAAAATTTCTTACTCAAGATTTGTTGTTTTTTGGCAATGTCCCTCGACAAACTAACTTTGACAAATTCCCTCACCTTCGGCTCGAATTTGATCAAGTTAGTTTGTCCTGTGACATTACCAAAACAAAAAACTTTCGCAAAACATTTTTACCGGCAAAATCGTTTACCCTTAATTAGTGATCGGCCGATACCGATATAAATATCGGTGTATCGGCAATATCGACAAATCTTGCCGATAATCGGTATCGGCGAAATTTTGCCGATATATATCGGCAAATTTAAGATCAACCATTTTATTATTAAATTATATGTGTTCGCCCAGTTCCTCCCAAGGATATTATAGTTTTACAGATGTTACAAATAGCGGCATCTTTTTCAGATTTAGCAGTCGCCTTCTTTTCAAAAAAATTCCATAGAGAACTTTTTTTCCCTTTCGTTTTACTAGAATCTCCAGCAGCTTTGGGTATAACTTCTTGTGAACTATTTTGTTCTTTTGGCTTAAAATATGTAGATATATTTTTTTTTACTATTATCGCTATTTTCTCCCATCGTATTTTTATTTGAATCCCAAAAGATTATAATACCGCACAACACAATCGTTATCTGAGCAGCAACTGCAGCAGCACTGTGCACTGGCGCAAAACAATGAAACAATCCACTTTCTGTAAAACGGGTAATCACCACGACACTGTCGGGGACTTACCGAAATTGGTTCATGTCACGTCCGCATCGATGCGGAGTTGCCAATTTTTACTTATATCAACGTATATTAAATAATTACAGACCGTTTAAAAATGTAGTGCCGATACCGATATATATCGGTATCGGCCGATTATCAGTATCGGCAAAAAAAATCCGTATCGGCCGATCACTACCCTTAATGCATTATTACTGACGATCAATGACAATTAATATTTCTCATGATTTCATGGTTAAAGTAGATATTTTTCTGGAAATTCTCGCTTGAACTTCTATAAAATCCAATAAAAATACCTATTAATAAACGCTACGTCAATAGTATCCAACACAGTACTTGTATAATATCCTTCAAAGTAGTTATTCATAACATTATGACAGATGCTAAGTAAATGTCACACCCTTAACCTATTTGTTTTAGTAACTTTTTGTAAGTACATTCCTAGACAAAGATGAATTTCGGAAGTACACTCATAAAATTTTGGAAATCAAAGGCCACTTATACTAATTTTCACTTAAGAATGCAGTACGTGGGTGGCGCTCTGAATTCAAACTCAGTTTTACACTAGGAAAATATAAGCTTGTTTGACTGATCTTGTTTTATAATAATTTCATCCTAATTATTCAATTAAACGTTGTAGGTCGGTCTTTGTTGCCACTATTTATCGATTTTCCTTTTATATTTTCAGGATTCATAGCGAATGTCAAACAGACAATTTTTTTTAAATATTTTATTTTCATATGCATGTAATGACGACTTCGTTTGACCAATCATAGTCATAGTTATGTTTACTGATTAGTTCCAAATACTGCATGCTTATTTGAAATTTAGTATAGTGTTTTTATGTTTACTGAACAGACTATATTTAAAACTATATATGTACAATAATGTACTTTACAGAGTCCAGGACGCTACTAGAACAAAACAAAATGAAATACCTAAGATGTAAGCAAGACCAGAAAGAATAGAGTATGCAACAGAAGCATTTGAGACGAATTAAAGCTGAAGCCATTAGTAAAAAATATATAAACAAAACAGCTCCAATGGCATGAGCATCTACTCTGTATGAAAAAGTAAATATACCCAAGGAAATGATATAAAATGAGAAACGAATATCTTCTACATTTTGGCATCGTATGTTAAGAGTATCTTGGATGGAGAACAACTAACGTCTCTATCCCGAATAAACTCGACTACAAACAAATGCTACAATGGCCCTGGTGGCCTAGTGGTTAGAGTGGCAGAGTAGTAATCACAGTGATCAGTGGTCCTGGGTTCAAACCTCGCGGGAGGCACAAATTTACGTTGAAAAACGTGCAATATCAGTCCTTCTCAGGACTAACCAGGAACACCTGAAGACGGGAGTAGATCAAAACTCCCGAAACGTTGTGTGATTTACACCCTAGACAGTGGAAAAAGTCCGAAAAACATATCATAATAGACCACTCCCAAAAAATTACATTCAGAGGACAAATGCTAGAATATTTTTGGCCACATACTTAAGTTTTAGTACTGATTTAAGTTCATAGTAGCACCGTTTACACATTACAAAATAATATCTATAGTAAATTATGAACGCTAAAAAGCTATTAAACTAGATTCATACATGGCAGCAGCTGTAGCATCATCTTGCCCTTTTTACCAACTAAAATTCCAAGCCATTTTATAAAAGAATACTTGGTACTTGATGCTACATGGTGTAGGGGTGAAAAATGTATTAATCGCTTTTAATATTGCATTGAAAAAGTAAATTAGTTAAAAAAAAAGCACAGAAAATAGTTAAATTCCAATCCCAGTAGTTGTTTTTATCAAAACTACCATAATGGTTGTTACTATAACTATTATAATGACTATAATTGTTGTTATAGCTGTAATAATGGTTGTCATCATAGGTATTTGACTTTTGCTTTATTTTACTCTTGCGGATTTTAATTATCATAACTAGAAAGATAATAATAATGAAAATAACTGCCAAAAACTAAATCAGAATTTGAACCAAAATATTATGCTCCTTTTCATCTGAAATTCCTGCTTCTGGTTTAATCGTAGTAGAACATAAATGATTGTACATTATTTCTACACCATTGCTCTAGTTTACAGTTCTATGTTTGCAAATTGTGCAATACACACAAAGACTATACAGATAACAGCACACAACCATTCACAAAAGCAGTGAATAACATTTCTTGAAGCCATTGATCTAGATTTTTTTTTCAGAACTTTCATTAAAATTTATTTATTTACATTATTGATTAACGTAAAGAAATAGCATGCAATAGACCCATTATTAAAACAAAAAGAAATAATGAAGAGGCTAAGATATATAAAAGTTATATAATATTAAAAAAATACGAAAACAGGCAATACTACAAAGACCAGTGGTTAAGAATGGAAATACAACAAAATATGTTATATAATTTTTCAAAAGAATTTTGTGCGAACTATAGAGAAGGCAATTACAAATTCGAAAAAGAAATTAAAGAACGTACAACCAAGAGACAAAATTTTTTACATAAAACACAACTGCACAATTAAAAACGTAGAAATAAAAAATTAGACAGAAAGTAATAACAACTAGAGTTGACAAAGATACAAAATACCTCCGTCAAAAAAGAAAAAAGAAAGACAACAAAGATCCTGAGAGAAAAGAAATGGAAAACAATGTTTCCCTACATAGAATATTCAAGGTAGTTTTAAAAAGGAAAAGTTAAATATTTTTTTAATGTGGCACCAAACTGATTTTTGGAATTTGCATCGACATTTTGTAAAGAAATTCATTTTTTAATGTTATGTCATCTCCTAGTGCATAGAGGTTTCGAAATTGCAGACACATAAGGACTTGTGCCCTTCGAGGAACATGGAAATAACATACACGGTGCATAAAAGCTAATCTTGTAGGGAGAACGGTTCAAAGTAATGAAATAATGCAGTGCGCACTCCTGAATGTAATTTTGTTTTTGCTAACAAATGACCAGTCCAGTTGTGAGAAAGCTTATAGATTCGTATATTCTTGGCAATAATTACTATTACTACCCTCAAGGTGCCACCCCTAGACCATTTTTGGAGGCTTTATCCAAAAAACTTCAGGCAATATAAACAAATAGAAGCAAATTCTGAGTCCTCTTATCACAGAATCAACACCTAACGGACTCAGAAGCGACACTCGCGGCAGCGTCTTTGATATTCGAGTAGCCGATTTTAGCTATGGCAGCCATATTGAAAGAGAGTAGATCAAGCAGAATATTAAAAAAATTACATATGATTGCACACATTAAAAGCAATGCATGGAAACAAATCTACTCGCTGGCAACATGACTATGGGCTGATTTTTTAACATCTGCCAAACAGAGAGTGTCATTTCTAAGTCCTTTAGGTGTTTATTCTGTGCTCTTATGGATATTATTCCTGAATACGTTGTGTAAAATGACTTTGTAAACAAATAGATGAAAAAGTTACTGACTGTAAAAGTACATCTTCTATTTGCAAATGACCCCATTTTGTAAAACCTTTTAAGGAAGAGGGTTCAAAATGATGGAATAATGAAATGAACTCTCCTTAATTACAAACACATGTAAAGCAGCCACTCACTGCCTTCAACTTCCTCCCCTGCACCACTTGTGTAAAGGTGTAATCAAATGAGTGAAAAAGTGACCGGTAACAACGTAAGCAGTACAATTGCTTCCTTGGATTATGTGAAGTGGACCAAAAACTAGTTACAAATTATCCAGTTGTGTCCCATAGTTTTACAGTTTTGAACTTGGAAGCATATGTGGCGAGTGCTCTTAGTGAAATGTTGAGCTTTTGTTATTGCCCGAAAATGTTTTGATTCTGTTGGAAGAAAGTTTGCAGATTCGCATATTTCTGGTGAAAATTTTATTTACTTAAAATGTATAGTTGAATAACGTTGATTACTTACAAAGATATATGCAGTAGCCACCAACTTCTTTCTGCCTTGAACTTCCTCCCCTACACCACTTTTGGCAGGTGGATCCAAGAAAAACTCAACTTCAAGTGATAAAACAAATTAAAGCCAGTTTTGAGTCGTCTTATACTGTACTGTACTTATCCCTTGACACACTTATGTCAAATATAAACAAGTGAATCACCAAGTAACACGAGATAATGAGGTACATATGCAGAAGGATCACTTCCTTGGACTGTGTAAAAATGAGTCAAAAACTAGTTACAATGTTGTGAAAATAACTCACGGTCAATATAATTTCCTAGCAATTAGTTTCACACAACCTGCACACTTTTTAAAGTTATTGAAAGATGCGGCTGCAAATGTCCATCCTTTCTCACCTTTAAATCTGAAGTGGTAGGTATTGATAAATTGCTGACTCGACTTTAAACCGATTTCATTCGTCTAGGCTTTGCAATATGTACTTAAGTCCCGTCTCCCTTGCAAATCCGCTTTAGCCAAAGTCGTTGCACATATATATAAAACACAATATGATAATGGCCATACCACACTGAAAGCATCGTTGTAACAGATTATGAAGACTAAATTAATGTGTCTTAAGGAGTAGGCAAAAACCACTCCATCCCAATACTGTGCCAAAATATCGATGTCTCATTTTGTTTTAAAATGATTTTGGTTTCTTTTATTAAATAAATCAGACTGAATCCTTTTGGTTGAAGATGCAAACATATGTACAATTTTAGTTTCGAAGTGAACTGTCTCTTCCTTACAGAATAATAGAAACCAAAAAGAGCTTGTAAAGCAAGTTTCAACCAATCTAAAAGAATAATAATAATAATCTTTATTTATCCCACAAAATTAAAAAATACAGAATAAACAGAATTTGAAAATATAAACAAAAATAGGATAAAAAGGTGAAAGTTCAACAACTTTAAAGTTATGATTCTTCCACATTCCTCTAATAATAATAATAATAATTCTGTTCAGCCTATTACATGATGCGCAATAATGGAAAACAAAAATAATGTAGTAAAATTGTGGAAAAGCCAACAAAATAGATATCTATAACACTAAACTGTCGTAGCACAAACACGAATACTATTAAAATTCGAACTTACAGCTTTTAATTTGGCTTCAATTGCGGTAAGTGAAATAAGAGTATCAGGTGGCGGTGACGGGCTTCCTGGAATAGCAGGCACATCCTCGAGATAGGGAGATAATACAGGATACAGCGCAGCTGGCGATGGGGCTCTCTGGTTGTCAGGCATGCTTATTCCATATGGTGGCGGCTGAGCAAAACCTGTAGGCCTCTTGGCATTTATTATTTGGAAGTCATCGGTATCATTATCAACAAGCGGGAATGGTATTGGGCCAGGTACTGTTGGAGCTGTTGGAGGTCCACCTCCTGCAGATGACCCGTACAATATTTGAGTGATAGAAACATCGCCATCTATTGCCAAGTGGGTTATGCGGTCATAATGTATTCTTTGGGGGAACTCGCAGTAGTGTTGGCCATTTACAGCAACCTAAATAACGAAATTATGTAAAGAGTGTTACAACAACAGACTTTAAATACCTTATAGTGGCTGAAATCACATAGTATACTGATTTCAAATTTGTCTGCACGTCTAATTGGCATTACAATTGCAAGTCCATGCTGTTCATCACCCCAGACTCCATTTTGCATTGAATTTAGAGCAATGAAACCTTCCAGTATGCGTACTGACACTTGCACAGCAACATCATCTCGTGAAGTGCTTCCTGACCCGCAATGTAGATTAATATCGAACCTGAAATATGAAATTAATTTCTTGATTAATTTACATCTGCTTTCATACTTTTCAGTATTAACAGATCCACCTCCGCCGCAGACTGACAAATGGAAGGTCTTACAGATAATCCTCATTTTTACCTTATTTACATTTTTGTGCTCATAAGTATACTGTAAGAGTCAATAACTCGTTTTATAATCCGAAGTGCCACATTACAACAATTACTTAAATTCTTTTCTATGTAAGGTCCGGCAATGAAGTGGGGTGGAATATATTTCTAAAAGTATGAGAGTTACATAAAATTAGCATATATAAAAGCTGTAGGTACCTACTGTTGTGATCTACGTCGCCCTTGGGTTGCTAGAGCGACGTGGATCAAACAAAAGGTAGTTAAAAACAAATTTATCATATTGGTTCATGAAACAAGACGTGTTTTCTTTGACCTTTATATTTAAGCATATATTGTAACCCACCAAATGGTATCATATCTTCACACGTTGAATATGTTGAGATTTATTAGCGCTAACAACTAGCATGTCATCTAAATAGCAAAAAATGAACCTCATCCCTTCGAAAACTTCTGACATGAAAGCTGACCAGCTACTCTGAGCATTCTGCAACCCAAAATTCATTCTTAGGTTTATAGCTGCCCAATGGTGTTATTATTGCGGTCTTATCTGTGTCTTCTGGAACAATTGGTATATGGAAATATGCTTTCTTTAAGTCCGGTTTTGAAAACATCGTTGAACCATTAATTTTGTACATGAAATCTTGAAATAACTGGTATAAGGTGCATATCGAGGATTGTAGCACTATTCAATGGATGATAATCGCCACACACCCTATAACTACCGTCTGCCTTCTTTACCAAGTGAATGGCTGCCACCCATGGACTCAATGCTCTTTGTATAATGCCTGATTCTAATAATTCTTGCAGATGTTTTCCAAAAATGATAATTGTTCAGGGTTTAAACGTCTGCATTAAGTAAAACGAGGTGGTCCTGTTGTGATCATTTTATGCACAACTTATTTTTAATAGATGCGTTGATATCGAAATCGTTGAGCAACTGTCCCAACAGATCTTTGTATTCTTGTTGAATAGAATCAGGGATGTTTTTTTTTAATGAAAGTATTGATTGATTAAGTTGTTGATTGTTGTGAGAAAGATTGTTGATGGTTGGATGTACGTGTAACTACATGGTTACTTCAGGAACAACTCATAGGCATAACAGGTTGTGGATGAGTATTATTTTGATATAGATATTGAAGTTATTTGGACGGACCTTGTGTAGGTGCATGTGCAACACTTGACATTGGCATATAACAAAGGGGAGACATCATCGGACTATTAAGACAAGAATGTTTATTCGTTAGAAGATGTGACGGTAATGGTCAATAGGCGATTTGAGGCAATTGTCAAATGGTTCACAATTAATATTGTTGGTTGAAGTTTCAGATGCAAAAGTGTGCGTATGAGTTTGCTGCACATGCGCCTCCCGTTGAAGACGAGCGACCTATGCATATGATTGATGTTGCTGGTGTGCAGGTTAAATCATAGTAACCGATGAAAGCGTGTCTAAGGACAATATGTGCATCCGGCACTGGTCGCTGCATGCATGCCTGCTGCTGTGCAACAACCGGTACCTGTGCGCATACAAAGGGCACACTAGAGAAAGGTTGTGCAGACATGAATTGAACTGAAGTGTTGAATGTATCATATCTTACAGTACGAAGGTGGTGCACATTAATAAAATATTTTTCATTATACAGAATGATTAAAAAAAGTGGGGCAAACCGCATTACTTTTTTTTTTAATTGAACCCCTTATATTTAGGTAGCTTAGAATTTTGTGTCGAAATGCTAATCATTTTAATATAAAGTTGTATGGGACCAACGTTAACCAGTTTGGAGATATTAATGATTTTAAGCAAAAACATGTAATAGAAAACAATTGAATGAAAAATGTTACCAAAAATTATGTTTTGCGAATTAGAGGATGTTCAAACTCAAATTTAATAATTTCAGAATTTTTTTAAATGATACACCCTATATATTTTTGAATCCTTGAAATTCCCTTTTAGTGATCGTTCTTTTGGTATGTTACTTTATATCCAGAAGTTCAATCATTTTTCAGATGAGCAAAACTAACATTAAAAAAATTAAGCGATAACTAACAAATACCCTTACAGTGGTAGTTTAGACACTTGAACTCTTTGAGAACAACAAAAAAACAAACATTTAACAAATTACATAGAGCATTTTGATGTATTCATTTTTGTTTTCTTTAAGTCTGATAATTTGATACTCGTTTTCTGGTATCTTTTCTTGTATTAACAATGATTGAATTTTTATGTTCTAAACCTGGTTTTAAGTTATATTCGGTGTGTTTAGATTCACATTTTTACAGTGTCTGCTTGTTTATTCCTTTAAATAAAGCACCATGAGAGACTTGCATTGTTTTTTATGTTAAAAGAAGCTATAGATAATGAATGAATGAATGAAAATTCAAATAGGACCTATTTGAAAAAAAGCTGAATTTAGAGGTATGAAGTAACTCATTACAAGAAAACTCATTAAAAAAGCTTCTCAAAAATACAAAAATTTACAAGGAGTTTTTTAATAAATTCTTTCCTTTCATTAGTTTTCTAGACTTCCGGCAGTCGCTTGAACTTTCAAATTATTTTGCTTAGAATCGTTATTTACCTCCAGAATAATTAACATTAGACCCATACACCTTTATATTAAATTGATTAGCACTTCGACGCAATACTATTAAGGTAAACACAAGGTGCTCTATTAAAAAAAAAGGAGGTTTTGTTTTCCACACTTTTCGAGCCACCCTGTATTATCAATAATATGTACCACCTATGTACTTACAACTTTTATACATATAAGCACATTTTATGTAATCCTCATACTTTTTAAAAATATTTTCCACCCCTGCTTTGTCACCGGACTCTGTAGGTATAGGTTATGTTCAATGTTTAACCACGTAGAAAAACACTGTTATTTATTTAATGATAATTAGAATATATTTAGAACTTGTTTTTTTTTAACAAAAACCGCTGTATTAATAAAAAACAGTTATTTTGATTTATTATATTTTGTCACCTAACCCATATATTTAATATGTACTATATCGCTAGCGGCTATGAGTGGGGAGGTCACAGCGTAAGTGAGACAGACAACCAACTCTTCGATGTATTTGGTGAGTTGTGCGCAAGCGCCTCATCCGTGCGGTGGGGAAGTGGTCAAGTTTAAAATTCGCTTCTAAAGGCGGAGTTCGAATTCTCACGCATGCGCACGAGACTATGTCGGCGCCGTAATGTTTTCGGCCGTTCCCAGGCCCTACTAGTAATATAGTAAGTAATACATATATGACCTAACCTAACCTATCCGAACATAACCTAAGCTGCTCTATTCTACTCTACCCTAACCTAACTAACCTAACCTACAAACATCTACAGAAATTATAATTTACGGAGAAATAGTATATTACTTTACACGGGATGTAGATAAGATTTACACTACCGAGGACCTGGTTGCGAGGTAGTGTAAATCTTCCTACATCCTGTGTAAAGTACATAATTTTTTTCACTACCAATATTTCCTTATGTAAAATAAATGGTAATAGCCTAAAATTATTACATTTTTTAAATTATAGTAGCCTATTTCGGGCGCTTAGGGCATTGTTAGAGTGCTGTGACGTTTTGTTTGACAGTTATAAACCCACTGTGAAAAATGGGTGAATACGATTGCGAGTGCTGTTTTGTTAGCTTTGTGCTTGTATTCAGATTAAAAATGGATAATAGTACGAGCGATAATGGTTTTCTTCCTCAAATTGGTTGCATTCAATATGGCGGTAATGGTACGGTGCTTTTTTTGCACGCGCGGAACGCCCTAAAAGAGGACAAAACTTTCAGCGGACGTGACCCGCCAGCTGTTTTTACTTTCATAATAAACCAATGAACGTAAACAAACTCAAGGATAAAATAAGAGATAGAGCATCATCAACAAGCAACGAAAGAGATTTAGAAAAGATTACAAGGAGGCCGGCAGTACGGCTGAGTGGTGATGCATCTCTCACGGCACTTGCAAAAGTTAAGCACCAGTCTGCTCGGTCAGAACTTGGATGGGTGACCATCTGGAGAGCGGGCGTAGTGTTCTAGCCAGACAGGCTCCACTACCCCAAGTACCTCCGCCGAATTTAAAATGCACACACCCTCAGCGGCTCGGTGCGCTCGGCACCCCGACACTGTAAACGGTATAAGGGGTTACAGATTATGTATGTATGTATGTACAAGGAAAGGAAAAGAATTTCAAGAGACAGAACATTCAGAAGAATCAATAAAAGTCTTCCAAAAGAGTAGAAATATAAGCAGAACACCAGAGAAAAACTCAAAGATAGAAAAAGTAAAACAAAAAGAAAAAGTAACTACGGATATGGATAACATACTCAAAGCAATAAAAGAATTGGGAACAAATTTAAGAAGAGAAATGAGAGATGGTTTTAAAAAATCAAGATAATATAACGGAGGTGCAAGAAGAATTAAAAAGAAACGAAGAAGAATGGAATAGAGAAAGACAAGAAATGAAAGTAAGAATTTCAGTTTTAGAAAAGATAGTGGAAATGCAAGGAAAGCAAAAGAAAATATTAAATATAATAATTAAAGGCCTACAAACTAAGGAAGAGTGGGGCACAAGAGAAAACGTAGAAAATATGATAAAAAACAAACTAGGCATTAATACAACCATTACAGAAGCATACAAAATAGGAAAAAATGAGGGAAAACAGGCAATAGTAGCCAAAGCATCAACGTGGGAACAAAAGAAGAAAATAATGATGAATAAAAAAAAATGATCTGACCAGCGAAGAGATAGAAATACAAAGAAAAATAAAAAACTACACAAAAGAAGAAGTGAACGCTGGAAGTAGAGTAAAAATAGGATACCAGAAAATAACTATTGATGGAAATGTGTACGAATGGGATATGACGGAGTCGAAATTGAAATTTAAGGAAAAATTTAACTCAGATGCAAATAACTAGATTTACAGACACAATTACCCTCACAGATGATGACCTTGGCTGTGATAATGGATAATGAAAACAAATTAAATAATACAAGAAAAATAAAAATAAAAAACCAAAGAGAACATTTAAACTAGGAACATGGAATGTAAATACCCTATTAGCAGCAGGAAAAACGAGAGAATTAGTAAATGAATTGAAAAGGTATGAAATTGATGTTGCAGCAGTGCAAGAAATTAGATAGGAAGAAGCAGGAGAAATAAAAAAGAAAGATTATCTGATGTTATATGCAGGAGAGAAAAAACAAGGAAGCAATGGTACTGGATTTATAGTTAATGGACGTATAAAAGATGAAATATCTTTAAAGGGATGAATGGAAGAATATCATATTTACAAATAAAATCAAAACCAGCGAATTTAACAATTATAAATTGCTATGCACCAACAGAAGTAGCAGATGAAAGAGAAAAGGAACAATTTTATAATCAGCTAGAAGACGTGTATGAAAAAATAAACAAGCATGATATTTTGCTATTTTTAGGAGATTTTAGCGCCAAAATTGGTAAAGAAACATGTTACAGAGAGGTAGCAGGAAAAGACACCTTACATGACAATACAAATAACAATGGGGAGACGTTGCGCAATTTTGCAGCAGCAGCAAACTTAGTAATTAGTAGTACGAAGTTCAAACACAAACCAATTCATGGCTAATCCCAGGTACAAATAGAGGGAATCAAATAGATCATGTGTTAATCTCCAGAAAAGATGCAGCATCTGTAAATGATGTAAGATCGTTCAGAGGAACTAGTTTGCATACTGATCATTTGTTAGTTGTAGCAACAGTAAGAATCAGGAAAGAAAATAAAACAAAAATGATGGAGCAAAAAAAATGGATGATACCGAAGCTATATGATGAAGGCACAAGAAGACAATATTATGAAGAAATAAATAAAGCTCTACCCCAAACACCACCAGGAAATGTTAAT
Source organism: Agriotes lineatus (assembly GCA_940337035.1). NCBI lineage: Eukaryota > Metazoa > Arthropoda > Insecta > Coleoptera > Elateridae > Agriotes > Agriotes lineatus. The sequence continues at coordinate 3,327,983 of OW679195.1, forward strand.
GAAATGTGGATTCATACTAAAGAAAAAATAATAAAAGCATCAGAAGCAGAAATAGGGTATAGAAGACAGAAATTTTCTCAAGAATGGTACGACCAAGATTGTGAAGAAGTAACAAGAGGCAAGAATAAAATGGCTACACACAGGTGAAGAAAAAGATAAGAAGGCATATATACAAAAAGGAATGAAGCAACTAAACTATGCAAAGACAAGAAAGAAGAATTGTTGAACAAGAAAATGGATGATATAGAAGAAAACAGAACAAAAAACATACAATTTTTTATCAACAAATTAAGAAAAATAAACAAAAGTAGTATCAAACCAAGAGGTATAAAAGATGAAAATGGAACAGTATTTTATGAAGAACACGAAATAAAAGAAGTACGGCAAAATTTTTTAAAAAATTTACTTACAGACAATAACGAGGAAATGCAACATGAACTCGAAGAAGTAGAAGATGAAGAAATAACAGAACCTACTCCAGAAGAAATAAAAGAAATTATAACAAAAATTTAAAATGGAAAGTCACCAGGTTGCGATGATATAAATGGAGAACTTATAAAATACGGGGGAGAACACCTACATATCAGAATACATTCAATCATTAGAAACATCTGGAGGGAAAATAAGATGCCAGAAGAATGGAATAAGGGAGCAGTAACAGTATTACATAAAAAAGGAGACCTCGAAAAATGTTGTAACTATAGAGGAATAACCCTTTCAAATTCAGCTTATAAAATTTTGTCCACACTCCTACAAGCACGATTAAAAGAATATGCTGAAAACGAAATTGGAGACTACCAATTCGAATTCCGCAAAGGAAAAGGAACGACAGATGCCATTCACATTAATGCCATTCACATTATGAAGCAAATTATTGAAAAATGGTACTAATTCAATATAAGACTCCACATATTATTTGTCGATTTTAGGAATGCTTTTGACAGTTTTAAAAGAACAGTGCTTTTCAAAGATATGCAGAAGCTGGGAATCCCAAGTAAGCTAATTAATTTAATTAAAATGACATTAGATCAAACAGATCAGCATTAGAACTAATGTTGGAAACACCGAATACTTTCATGTAAACTTGGGCGTTAAACAAGGGGATGCACTATCGGCTACTCTTTTTAACTTAACTTTGGAAAGCATAATAAGAAACATTGGTCATATAGGAAATATTATAACAAACGAAGCACAAATCATAGCATACGCAGACGATTTGGTTATAATAGCACGTAGCAAAAGCAAGTTAGATGAACTGGTAAGGAGAATGGACAAGGAAGCAGTAAAAAGAGGACTACATATTAACGAAGAAAAAACCAAATATATGACATGTCAAAAGAAACACCAGCCAAGGTAGACCATTGAGATCGGGAAATATAAATTTGAGGAAGTAGAAACCTTTAAATATTTAGGCGTACAAATTAACAATAACAATGATATACAAGAAGATATTAAACACAGACTACAGATAGGACATAAACTGTACTACAGTTACAAACATTTACTAAAAAATAAGTGTATCAGTGAAGCAACTAAAATTAAAATATATAAAACAATAATAAACCCAGCAATAACATACGCATGTGAGACATTGAATTTAATAAAAAGTGATGAAAATAAATTACGAGTGTTAGAAAGAAAATTCCTACGAGTAATTTTTGGTCCAATACGTATAGAGTCCTTTGAACACAGAGGAAGAATGAACTTCGAACTGACGGAAAATATGAAAGGAGAAGACATAATGAAAAGAATTAAAGCAACAAGAATTAGTTGGCTAGGGCACATAGAAAGACGTGACGACGCAAATATAGTGAAGAAGATTACGAATTGGAAACCATCAGCAGGGAGATCCAAAGGCAGGCCAAAGAGCAGATGGAGGGAGGAAGTAATAGAAGATGTACATACTATGGAAGTGACAAACTGGAAACAAAATGCCCTAGACAGACAAAGTTGGAAAAAAGTGGTGAAATCAGCGAAGACCCACCAGAAACTGTAACGAACCAAAGAAGGATGAGGAGTGATCCACGTCGGAAAATGGATTGAAAAGCTCTAATGAGCGGCATCAATATTCCATAGGAATGGGCCAATGATGATGGTACTAGTATTTAAAATTAAATTAAAGTTTTTCTCGATATATTATTAACGAAATTACGGAGTGTCTAGTGATCTACAAACACCACGTATAGTACAGCCTCGCTATTTGAGACACGAGCATATCCGGACACCCCAATAATCCGACACCTAAAAATTCCAGATATTTTACCTCTGTAATCCGATAAAATTCAAAACAGAAGCAAAAACCATCTGCATATCAATCCGCCCTCCTGAATGTCAGCATACACACTTCGAGGCAGTGCTGCATTTGCACTAAATATGTTTTTATTTAGTCTATCATAAATCACAGGAGAAGATGCACGTGTGTCTTTGCTGTTTAACAGATTGCTCGATCAGTGTTAGTTCACATAAATCATGGCTCCAAATAAACAGCCGCATAAAACTTTTAATGTTACAAGAAAAGTGCAAAATTTTAGACTAGAAAAAGGATTTAGGGTAAAAAAAATGTATCAGATACATTTAATATTCCGCGATCTACCGTATACGATATTAAAAACAACAAAACGAAAATACATCAGTTCAGTTCTACGTCGCGTCGTATGGAATAGCTATGAAACAACTATTATACAAGAAAGAAAGAAATATTTATTCATGTTACATACATACAATGTTTACATTCGTCAATAATGTTGGTATTTTTCCACTTTACAAAAACAAGTACCTATTTAAAGACACAATTTTAAAACAAATAAAGATTAATTAAAATCTTACACTAACTTTATTTTTATAAGATAATTTTTTCCTTCAACTTTCAAGCATGTCTGAGAAATTATTGATATTAAATTCATCAATTGAATAAAAGCATTTTCTGATCAAGGATTTCTTGATTAACAATTTAAATTCTCTTGCGGGTAACATTTTTATAGGAGGCGGCAATAAATTAAAAATTTTTGGCGCATAGAACGATATGGCAGTTTTTATTTTGTGAATTCTGTGATAATCTATATATATGTTATCTCTATTTCGAGTGAAATGTTTGTGAATATTACTATGTGTTTCATACTTGTCGAGGTTGTTTTTTGTATACCAAAGACAGTGAAAAGTAAAAAGGCAGGGTACTGTTAAAATATTCAAATCAGTGAAACTCAGTTTACAATCAGCTCTATAATGAAGTTTAGCAATCGCTCTTATGGCTTTCCTTTGAAGACTAAAGACTCTCTTAACATTTGGAGCATGACCCCAAGCTAATAAAGCATAAGCGAGCCTTGATTCAATACATGCATAGTATGCTGATAAAACAACTCTTTCAGACACCACATTCACCAAATTTCTGATTGCATATACACCCGAGGCAACCTTTTTACATAATTCATCAATGTGAACATTCCATAAAAGTTTTGAGTCAACCTGTACCCCCAAGAACCTGACTGATTCTGTATATTCTACATCAGAGAAGAAAAATAGAGCTCCTTCGTTTTAGACTGATTCATGTTTAACTGATTTGCAGAGAACCATTCTGTAACCTTTGATTGTGTCTGCTCCATAATTGATTCTAATTCATGTAATTCTTTAGCCTTTTTTATAACAGTTGTGTCGTCCGCAAAAAGAACCAGGTCAGCAATAGGGTCACAGCTTCCAAGATCATTTACGTAGACCAAAAAGAGCAGCGGCCCTAGCACTGAACCTTGGGGCACACCATAAGACACATCTTCAAGTTCTGATGTACGACCATATATGTCAACCATTTGTTTCCTATTGGTGAGGTAGGTTGATATACATTAAAATGTTGAAGTATCATGTAATAATTTTTTGTTATAGTAAAAAAGAGAGTTATCCGTAGCACCGTAAATCCAGAAATGGAAAAAGCTGTGTATAATTGATTTTTGTAACAGCGAAATAGACATGCTCCTGTATTATTGGAAATTTTGTGTGCAAAAAGAAGATTATTTTAAGAACAAATTATTCGAAAAAACGATTTTGTAGCTGGTTCAGGTTGGCTTGAAAAATTCAAATTTCACCATGCTATGGTAAAATAAATGTTTTTAAGCGAATACAAAATACCTCTGTAGTCCGGAAACCTCACTAATTCAACATTGCTCAGAACGATATGTGTCGGATTAGCGAGGCTGTACTGTATATCTATATTCGGAAGGCCAGGTACTGTTCGAATATGAATTTGATTCACTAATTTTGATGTATGGTCAAAGAAAATAAAGCCTATGTATTTTCTGTTACAAGCTTTTTATGAAATTAGAGAACTTAGGCAATAGATCGGTATTAGTGAGTTCATTTAACAAAAAAAACTACGTTATCATTAAAAACATGCCGCTTCTTCCTGGAACTTTCATAATCCATTTTTTATGGTGGATTCACTGTCTCCATACTTTCCAATGTTTACTTTTCTGCTTGTAATTTTGAATTTGCATAGTACAGATCTTCCATGACTTCGTTTTACCAACTTGCTTTTGGTTCACCTTTGGTCTTGCTTCACTTGACTTCCATTCTGTAATTGCTTTTATGGCAATTTCTTGCTCAGCCCTTGCTATGTGTCCTAACCATTTAATTCTGTAAACCGTAATAATCTTAGTAGGTATGTGGCAACAGGGAATGTCAATAACTGAACCAGCCACGTCTTAGCTCTTTGTAATACTTTTTTTTCATTAATAGTAATTTACAATACAAGTGCGTAAAGCTAATCTTTAGTCACGAGTGGGGCAAAGTTAAAACACTCGCTAGCTCGCGTTTTAAGCTCCGCTGATAACTAAAAATGCTTTACGCATGTATATCGTACAATATTTTATATACGATAGAATCTAGAAAACACGATAAATATTAAAAAAATATTTAAATGTAAATTAATATTAGTAGCAACCGGTTGTCATTTTCTGTGGTTAAAAATTTTAAAACACGTTGCTACCGACGATGTAAACTAATGAAAGCATGTTATTAAACAGGCGTTTTACAAACTCAAAACTGCCAACTAGAAGTCAATTTTACACGCTGTTGCAGATACATTTTTTTATTGTATCCTCTTTTATTGCTAATTAATAACTATACATAAGTAAAACTACCCACCTGCCCTATCTCGTAATTCTACCCCTAAATGGCTCCTCTGTAGTCACACTGCTTACATTAGTTCATTAATTTCTTCCAGTGTGGTTCATTACCCTTTCTTTAAATACAAAAGCTAAAACAAAGTATAAAATGCTATTGGCAACTGAATCCAAGCGCTACGCCACCATGCGGTAGAATTTTGAACTGTGTCAATGAGGTCGAAATTTAAACTCGCATTGAGCTAAATGGTTTAAGCTAATTATTTTTGGCTTATTATAAAGTTACTAATGCCAGAAACGTCTTTATACTAGGGAATATTTATTCTGGCAACTTTCTCCTCTGACTCAGACCTACAACTACCCCGCTAATGACTATTTAAATTACTTTACTTTTATTTTCGAGGGCAGCTGTAATACATTGCTACATGCTACATGCCTACATTTACCTTGCTTGCTCTTGTTTTTACTAGGTTTGTTCTTGCTCCAAACATTTGATTTTTTAAGATAACTCAAAAACGAAAAATCATACCAAGAATTTCTAGGCGTCATTTTGTTAGCTCTTTAATTGCGCAACTTTTCTCCCATTTAACCATATTTATACCTCTTACTGTTAACGAGATCCTCATACTGGCACTCCTTATCTTGGACACACTGTATACAGGGTGACTAGTAACTTATGCAGTTAAATGAAGTGGCACACCGAGAGGGTAAAAATAGACAACTACTAATTATAAACTTGTAGGATGAACTCAAAACAAAATAATATCAAATGAAAATTTTTTGAGAACCGCTGATAATATAATCTCTACAGTAGTTGTTCAAAATGGCCACCTTGCACAAATTTGCGCATGGCAAATTTAGTTTTGAGACACTTGCGAAAAATGTAAACCTTTAATTTGTAAGCCGTTTATTGCATATACAGCCAATATTGCTGTGGCTGAGCCTCTCGTTATTAGTTACTCTATGGTATAAATATACTCTGGGCATAACACGGTAAAATTATTGTCAAAAATGTTTCTAATCATAAACAGAAAAATATGCAAATAAAAGCAAACACTCTTGTAAGTGGAAGAAACGTAAATAACTTCTAATTAAACTATATATATGGAAGCATCGCTCAGAATATTAGATGTTGGTGGCATCGTGCTGATTTTATTTTTAGTCTAAGCTCAATTTGTTTAAATTTCACGTGTTTAGTTTCAAAATCCATGCAGAGGTTCGAATATTAACTCCAATTTAAAGCACTCCAAAACAAATCAAGGTCACTCTACTAGGTATAACACGACCATTATCCAGCCTTTTTTTACATTTATTTTTGAACATACAGTTTTGAAACTTGGCACTTCATATATACTGAATAAATGTCCCTTTTTGACATACGAATATATTTTTTCTCACCTCCAGTTTCAGCAGAAGTGACACCAACTTTCAATTTTCAAAGGGAATACCTTGTATATTATTGCATTTTGGGATTTTACCTAATTTTCTAAATCCAGTGATACCACATAAGTGACATTTAAGTATACCATAACTGTTCTGATTTATTCCATTCGGAACATATAATTCTAACAAAATCAAAATGACATAGAAAATACTAAATTATGTGATTTATGACTAAACAAAGTATTTCAAAATGGTTTTTGGAACAAAACTTTATTTTTCTAATGGAACCATATTGGTACCAATGTACCCTTCAATACTACTTACCAGTAGCAATAAATCTACCCATATGTTCTATTTAAATGCGCACTAATACAATCAAAATGACAGTTAAGAGAAAATTAAAAATCTATTTTATTTCAATTTGGAATCATTATCTTTCATGAACTGATTTTCAAGAAATTGAAATATTGAAAATCATTTGTAGAACAGCTTTGTCGATCAGGATATCGTTCGGCGTAAAGGTTAATAGCACCAACTACATTTTTTTGACATTCTCCATAAATAATATTAACATGTCCACTTTTCCTTCAGTTGCCAGCGTCGCCGAGCTGTTAGAGAGCTCAGGCTCAGGGAGTTCAATCCCCACATCTGGCAACAGTCGCAACATCACCCAGTCGCCATTAACGGTGTGCCAGATTGACTGGGTTTCGGAAAGAGATATTTCGGCGACTCTTGTTAAGTCATTTTGCTGTCGCAGATGCTTAATTGCATTTCACGCCTTTATTTAGGTCATTTTGGTATTTTAAATAGCCACCTAGGCTTTAGGGCAGCGTGCCCGTATGCTAAGCCCTTTTAGTTCTTTATTTGGCTCCATCGCCTAATTCTAGAATCACGATGTCGCACATATTTAGCTCCAAAAGCAGTATTTTTCGTCGGTTGGAGCTCCCCTCTGATGGCGTTTTTCCGAATTCCGAATCTCCTAGAAAGCACGCCGTCGAGGCGTGATGCCATTGGTGCCGGCATTAACTTGTTTCGTTTTATCGCCCCGCGATTGGCTGCCAAGGTTTAGTCACGTGGGGACGCGACCAAGGTGACCTTTGCCAACGCTTCCCTCTGGGCATTCAGCCGAGAGCCGTCGAACGAACAAGTGGTCAGATAGTGTGTGAGTTCGTGCGACGCTCCCGCCCTTGGCGGGGGCGTCAGCCTTTTTCCCGTCGAAATGCTGCTTCAGCACGTATGTGATAAACCGTTTTCGCCTTAAGGGGCAGTTGTCCGCAGCCCGTTGCAAAGAACGCTCGTGTGGTGGTTGTGAGTCGGAGTTTTTCGAATTGTCTTCGGCGTAGCGTGGGTGTTTGGAGCCCAGTTCCTGCTTCCGTAAGTAAGGGGTCGTGCCCCCTTCATCTCGACCTACGAGGATCTGTTCCACAGAACGAAAGTGGCCCATTTTTCGTCGTCCCGTTGTACGCGTCCTGGACGCGTCTCACGTCGCCATTAAGGCGGTTGTGCACTCATCCCTACAGCCGTTGTAACATCGAAGGTATCTGCCACCTACGACTGCAGCCTGTCGCAACTCAACTGTACCAGGCTCCCTCGCCGCCTACGCATTAAGGTATGTGTCTTTAACCTGATTACCGCTGTGATCGCGAGTGCTAATTTAATCTTCGCTGTCCGCTGCACAAGGCGTCGCGCCAGCATATTGGTGCATTCCTTCAGAATTGCAGACTGTCCATATCGCGAGTGCTAATTTAATCTTCGCTGTCCGCTGCATAAGGCGTCGCGCCAGCATATTGGTGCATTCCTTCAGAATTGCAGACTGTCCATATCGCGAATGCTAATTCAATCTTCGCTGTCCGCTGCATAAGGCGACGCGCCAGCATATTTGTACTCATTACTACTCATTACTGTTCATTACTGTTCACTACTGTTCAACATCTGTCGCTAAGTTTAGAGCGCGCGTGCCAGCTGGTGCCCTTAATTATAGTCTAAGTATAGATATAGGGCGACGCACTCTGCCGCCCCATTGTAACCCGAAGTTCAATACATGATTGGTTAGTTAAGGGATTTATTGTTTTGTTTCGACTTGTGCATGTTCTGTTACAGATAGACGCCCCCTTCATTGTACTGATTCTTGTACGACGGAACGAGGGAGCTTTGAGCGTGCAGGTGGGTGAGACAGCTGCGTAGTCGCGGTCGGATTGACACCTAATTACAATCCTTGCATAAGGCAATCCCGAAATTGTTATTTGACCTTGCAACTCTTGAGTAATCCTATTGGCGGAGTATTTTGCATGCTTCGCTCCCGTCTAACCGTCCAGGCCCGGTTAGCCGGGTTAAGACAGGCTTGGTGGCGCCCTCATGATTTCGACATACCCTGTATATATTATGCCACCACACGCTTGCCCAGAACGTATCGTGTGACTCACGCCCGACTCCCTGAGCGTCCCAGCCGTGGCCCTTTTAGCCTATTTCGAACCGATTTCAGGGCAAGTGTGCCAGTTTTTCAGGACTGATTCCGTGGTGCGATGCTCACCTTGGGTGAGTGTCGTAAAGTTCTTTTAATACCGTAACACTCTGACTCGCATTGTTTCAGGCCATGTTCCTACAGGGAATGAAGTGCTCAAACTTTACTATACTTTTCCTTCTCTTGCATAAATTTGTGGCATTTTGAACTAAATTAACAAGAAATAAGCGATTTTGGCTAAACTCCAATATAGCCCACTGGTGCTTAGGCGCAAGTGATTGATAATGTGATTCTCAGTTTGTCAGTGCTTCTACAAATGTTCAAATAATGAAGGAAAAACACAAGCGTCTCATGCCAGATCCAATCTTGGCTGCCGTCAAGTGCGAATTTAGGTTAGCTGCAGTTTAAGATTTATGTGTACTGCAGTTTTCCCGCGATTTTAAAAGATACAATGAAATACCCGTAAATGAACATAAAAATGTTTCTTTTTCTTCTTCCTCTTAGGATACGCTCAGAGCCTGTTATTACAACGCTGAGTGTAGTTTATAAGCCATTTTCACCCACAGGCTGGGTATAATAATTATGCATTGAGTTAGCTTTTGCTAAATGCAACACTACATACTACACCACTCATTACAATAGTTCTTTGCTTCATTGAGGCGTACAGCTTGGTGTCATCTGCACAATAAGAAAAAAGTGCTATGCAAAATATGTGGAAGGTCTGCAATGTACACTGCGAATAGGGTTTCCAGTCCCGGGATCCGGTCCCGGGACAGTCCCGGGATTCTACCACAAAAACCGAGTCCCGGGACCACAGCCAGCCCAGGCAAAGTCCCGGGACCATGTCAACATGCGTGCGTATACTCGATATCAGAAAATTAGGACGGTTATTCACTGGCGTCCGGCGTATTACTCATGCCTCTTGTACATTCTGCATTATTTGCGTCTTGCGTAACGCAGGAGAGGTAGAGTTTTCGGTAGATTAGAATTAAACCTGTGTGTTGTTTCAGCCACATTTGCATATCTTTTTCTATTTATGTATTTGTCGGTTTTTTTTGTGGGATTTAGATATGTGGGAAGAAGTTGAATATGGGTGCGTGGGCGCGCGAATGGTTTGAACCCAGAACAAAAACACTTGTAAACCGGTAGAAAAACGTTTATTGTAAAAGAAGATGCTACGAATTCGTACTCACCGAGGATGGGCTGTAACTGACCACAGCTTATGCCAATCCCGTTAGTTATATCCGAAAGGGGTGAATATCCCTTTGGGGAATTCGCAGTCCCGTTATGTCAGGGTTTGTGAAGCCAGCAACATTCCCGTTAGATGGAAAATGCAACGGTAGTTTTACCGTAAGGAATGTTACCTGCCGAAGCCCTTCTGATAAGGGCAGTGAACTATTGCGAATTACGCCAAAGGAATTTTTGTGTATCTATTATCGCCACACTGAATAATTTATATTTTTGGGTTTTAAGTGTGCTCGTTATTTGTCTGCTAAAGCGTTACAATTAGAATGAATTCTGATACGCAACCTACCTTCATTCTATATATATATATATTACGGGTTAAGATGTATACACAATACAATACAATACAAAACACTATTACTACATCTATTACAACTGTCGTCGTCTCCCCGTATCCCTTCTCCAAACCTCTCTGTCAAAGACATCATCTTCGTCCAGTTCTCTTGACGCCATTGCCTGTCTGATCCCCTCGTTCCACGATCTTCGTGGTCTGCCCCTTTTCCTGGTGCCTGGGTGAGTCCAAGAGAACACGCGTTTTGGCCATCGGTTATCGGGCATTCTCATTAGGTGACCAAACCACTTTAAGGTTTTTCTCTCTATCCGATCAATGACTGTGTCCGTAGCTTTCATTATTTCCCGTATCTCGTCATTCCTTACTCTTTCCAGCTTGGAAATTCTCGCACTTCGCCTGAGGTAGTCCATTTCTGTTGCAAGTAACCTCCGTTTCATTTCTGCATTGATGGTCCATGCTTCACACCCATAACATAAAACTGCTTCTACAAGTGATTCCCCCAAGCGTTTCTTGTTTTTTCGTGAGATATGCCTATCCCACCAGAGAGAGTTCAGGCAGCCAATGATTTTCTTGGCATTTTCAATGCGCAGTTTAATTTCCTGTTGTCCTAACCCATTTCGACTAATAGTTGCTCCAAGATATTTAAAACTTTCGACCTGTTTCAGCTGAACATCGTCATTAACCAGGACTTCGAAATTTGCTTCTGAGTTTACGACCATGTATTCGGTTTTTGTTAAACTTATTTGTAAGCCCCATTTACTATATTCGGTGTATAGCCTTTTAAGTAAGAATTCGAGATCAAAAGAATCCTGCGCCATCACCACCTGGTCATCAGCAAAACTCAAAGTAAGTAAATTTTCGTCACCTATTGGAATACCCATTCCTCTACAACTCCTTCATTCTACATTTAAGAAAATAACGATTTGAAGTCGATATGGGAACAGTTTTATATATTGAAGATACCTAAACAATTAGCGAAATGTAAAGTGGGTTCCTACAAAATTATCATAATCAGAGGCAGCTTGACGAAAGGATTACACACTCACTTTGCAGTTCAAACAAAAGCAAAAGCGACAGACATTTTTAGTACCAGATGAAAGCAATGAAGTTGTAGACGAGCCCCAAAGCAAATTATCAGCACAGAAATACTTTATTTAACTTAAAACACTTGTTTTTCTTTGGAAATTTTATTCGGAAATTTCACCTGAACACTATTTCTCTTTTGGGACCATTTTCGGGATCTTCGGGACTAGTCCCGAGACCTGAAATTTAGCTCTTAAGTCCCGAAAACACTTTTGGTCCCGGGACTTGGAAAGCCTAACTGCGAAGGATGGGACCCAGCACCGACCCTTGCGGAACACCACTTAACACTGGCTTGATGGCAGAACAACATTCTCCAACACGAACACAGAAGAATCCATCCTGAAGAAAAGCCTGTATCCATAACAATAGATCGCCGCATATACCAGCCTGTTCAAGCTTGACTAAGAGGGCAGAGTGAGGTATCCGATCAAAGGCACGCGAAAAATCCAAATATATGACATCAATAGGGTATATGTTGTCCATTGTCCAATTATTAATGCATTCAAGGAAATTGGTAATTAATAATTACAGATCTACTAGGAGTAAATCCATGTTGTTGGACAGGTAAAATATTTTCATCCAGCAAGAAAGGTACTATTCTGTCCACAATTAAGGACTCTATTATTTTTGCTGTAATTGACATCAAACTAATGGGGCGGTAATTATTTGAGTCTAGCTTGTTTTCCTCTTTAAATATGGGTGTGACAACTGCACTGTGCCACGAATTTGGAAGTTCGTGTTCGGCAAAGCATTTTTGCATTAGTTTTGTTAGAGGTTCATGCGAACAAGTTTTCAGCATCACAACAGATAGATGATCAGGGCCTGGCACAGTAGAAGACAGTCCTGGATGACTAGAAAAAATTCCGAAATGGCAGGATGTAGAAAAATCAGTTGAATATTTGAAAATGAAAAGTATTGATATAGTAAATGACATTTTTATTTAATCAAATACTGCAATAAAAACCATATTAACAAGTGAATTACAATCTCCAGACTGGAAAAAAAAATAGCTTCAGAAAAATTGGTAGTTGTATCTTTGAAACTAGAAACTGAATTTCCCGAGCAATATAAAGATTTATACTGCATGTGTGAATATATTTTTTCATACCCGGTCACAACGGTAACATGGGGAAAATATTTTCTTTGATGGAAATTGTTGGTACTATCCGTTCCGTACCGAACTACAGTCTCGCGTCGTTACGCGGCTAATGTGATATTCTAAGTATCATACTGAATGTCATCTATTGTTTTTTTTGTAAACCACACATTGGTGTATCGTGTTAATAAATAGTTGTCGCATCAGTGTTATCATTTCAGTTCACCCACTAGCGCAAATAATCCTCATAGGTTATGGGCCCAGCTAACGGTGTGAACTGAAGATAACGAAATCGCGGCCTGAATTTACTTGAACTGCATTCCTGAAATCATTTTTTGGTGACATATGTCATTCTCAAAAAGTCAACATGAATGCCGCAGGTATTGCGAGAATTGAAACTCTCAACAGAGAAAATTATGATACATGGCGGATGCATATGGAAGCTCTTCTCGTTAAAAACGACGCATGGGAGTTCGTCAACGGCACAAGAGTGAAACCAGAGGTTGTGGAGGCGGATGCCACGTCAATTCAAGCACAACAGCAGTGGATCACCCTCGACCAAAAGGCGAAATCTGACATAATTTTGTCGATCAGTTCAGCGGAGCTGAAACAGGTAAAGGGATGCAAGACTGCACGGGATGTATGGCTGAAGCTCGAAAGCGTTTACCAGTCGAAAGGGCCCGCGCGTAGGGCAACACTGTTAAAGCAGCTGACTCTTCAGCGGATGCGAGAGGGCGAAGATGTACGAGAGCATTTACGTACGTTTTTCGATGTAGTTGATAAACTCAACAATATGGACGTCGATATAAATGCTGATTTACTCGCCATAATGCTTCTTTATAGTTTGCCGTCAAGTTTTCAAAACTTTCGTTGCGCGATCGAATCTCGAGACGATTTACCATCGCCGGAAACACTACGTGTAAAAATTATTGAGGAATCCGATGCGCGCAAAAGCGAAATGCATAGTGAAGTGCCGAACGCTATGGTGGTTCGTAAATTTACTCATAAAAGTAGAAACGCACAGTTTAAAAATAAGAACAACAACGGCAAAGACTTGTCATCAACTATTATATGTTATCACTGTAAGAGGCTCGGTCACAAAGTCAGTGAATGCAGACAGAAGGACAATAAAGTATCACAAAGTGCGAAAAACGCGGAACACTTTCAGTGTTATACGTCGATGAGTCCGTATTCTTTAAAGAACTGTAAAGACATTGATAATGTATTCCAAGTACCCAGTACAATTGGAGACGGATCGTGGTGCCTAGACAGCGGTTGTTCTTCACATATTTGTAAAAATTCTAACGAATTTTTAAGCAAAGAAAGCGTCAACGCGGAAAAATTGCATTTGGCAAGCAGTGCTTCGACCGACATCAAGGCGCGCGGAAACGTTTTGTTTCAAGTACACGAAGAAGACGTAACTAAACAAATAGAGTTGTCAAATACACTATTTGTGCCCGATCTTCGCATTAACCTTATGTCGGTGGGCAAAATCACTGACAAGGGGTATCGTGTAGTTTTTGAACAAAAATCCGCAAAAATCGTTAACAACGAAGGTAACGCAATATTAACCGCAAGACGTGTAGACGGGTTATATATCATTCAAGCAAAAAACAACGACAGATGTATGGCATCGACTTTGTCAGATATCAACAAGCTTCGTCTCTGGCATCAACGCCTTGGTCACTTGAACGTGAAGGATCTTGCTGATGCTGCGCGAAAGGGGACGATGAAGGGAATCGGCGTTGTTAGAGCTGATGACACCTTTGTGTGCGATGTCTGTATTCAAGGAAAAATGGTGCGTACATTCAGACGTATGCGGCCCGATGAGGACAGAATCGTTGGGAAAGGCAAAATACTTCGTCACATTTATTGATGACAGTTCGAGATGGTGCGATGTTCGTTTTCTGGTTAAGAAGAATCAAGTCTTCACGGAGTTCCAGAAGGTCAAAACCTTGTTAGAAAAGGAGACAGGAGCATCGATCAAGAGTTTGCAGTCTGATAATGGGACGGAATATAAGAACAAACACTTTGATGATTATTTGGACGCTCACGGGATTCGTCGGCGATTGACAGTTCCAAACAATCCGGAACAGAATGGCGTCGCGGAGAGGAAGAATCGCACTCTCATCGAGATGGCAAGATGTCTCCTCATTCAGTCCGGATTGCCAAAGGCGTTTTGGGCCGAGGCAGTGGCTACTGCCAATTATATACGAAACCGCAGTCCATCAAAATCACTAGATGGGAAAACACCATACGAAGTTCGATTTGGGAAGAAACCGGACGTGAGTAACTTTCGCGAATTTGGCTGTAAAGTTTTCGTTTTGGATAGGTTGTCTGACAAGGGAAAGTTTGACGTTAGATCACGTGAGGGCGTTTTCCTAGGATACTCGGAGGAAATCAAAGGCTATCGCGTTTGGATCCCGAAAGAACGTAGAGTAGAGGTATCACGCGACGTGAAATTCCTGGAATACTCTTCGGAGATCCAAGGCAACCCCAAACTTCGAGACGATCATCGAGAGATGGACGTTACTTTAGCACCGCTTCGATTATCAAGTGATACGACTGAATCGAGCGTTGCAGTAGATATGGAACCTGAAAACGTAACAGCAGAAGAAACTGAAGGTATAGAACTCAAGTATGAATTCGATACTGACGCAGACAAGAGCGAGCAGTCTGGAGAAGAAGACAATGAGCCTCACGTAACTGCAAAGCGAGGCCGCGGTAGACCCCGAAAAGCGAAAACAGGGCTTCCAGGTCGACCGAAAAAGGTATACAATATGCAAAATGTAAACCTTGCTGCTCTTAAATATGGTCTACTGGCCGAGGTAGATGTCGATTTAGCTGTTACAGGTCCATACGCTACGGAGTGGTACCATGCCATGGCCACCGAGTTAAAATGTATCATTCAAAGTGGTACCTGGGTTATTGTAAATCGTCCATCACCTGGAAAGGTGATAGGGAGCAGGATGATTTTGAGAAACAAGTACGGGCCAGATGGAACGATTCAACGGAGGAAGGCAAGAGTCGTCGCTCGGGGGTTCTCACAACGCCCTGGTGTTGACTATGACGAAACCTTCGCTCCGGTTGCACGCCTGAGTTCTATTCGCCTTGCCACGGCATTGACGTCTCAGTACGGAATGACGATTCATCAGTTCGACATTACTGCCGCGTACCTGAACGGTACGTTGACTGAAAAAATCTATATGGAAGTTCTGGAGATGACTGAGGAGACCCTGAGGTACATTGTTCGGACCGAGAAAGATAAAATCACAAAGAACAAGGCGGCGAAGATGCTGCAGGACCTTCAAGAGGGCGACAAGGTATGCCTTCTTAAAAGGGCACTCTACGGCCTGAAACAGGCTGGACGACGATGGTACGAAAGGTTGAACAGCGAATTATGTGCTCTGGAGCTGTCACCGACTAAATCCGACTCATGTGTGTACGTCAGAGGTTCAGGGGGAGACTCGATGGTAGTAGTGATCTATGTCGATGACACCTTATTGATCTCACGGAATCCAAAAGACGTGACACAACTAAAAAGCAAACTCGCTGAGAGTTTTGGGATAAAAGATCTCGGTGAAGTCGGATGTTGCCTCGGAATAGAGTTTATCAAACGAAACGACGGATATACAATACATCAGCGGGGACACATCGAAGACATCCTACGACGATTCGGGATGGCTGATTGTAAACCAGTGTCCACTCCAATGTCGGTTAATGCCAAGTTATCGAAGAGCGAAAAGTCAAACGACAATGATTCTATTCAGGTACCATACCGTGAATTGGTCGGCTCTTTAATGTATTTGGCGATGGGTACGCGACCCGATATAGCACACGCGGTTAGCTGGCTGAGCCGTTTTAATGATTGTCATCAACATGTTCATTGGATTGCAGCAAAACGCGTGTTGCGCTATCTTCAAGGTACCAAGATGATCGGAATTCTATATAAGCCCTCGAGATCGAAATTAACTGGACTGGTTGATGCTGATTGGGGGAATTGCCCTGACGATAGATGGTCGTATACCGGTTTTACTTATATTCTCGCTGACGGAGCGGTCACGTGGGAGTCACGTAAGCAAAGAACGGTCGCACTCTCATCTACCGAGGCAGAATATATGGGCATAGCAGAATCTGTCAAAGAAGGAATCTATTTACAGACATTCTTAGATGAATTGGGATACAACGCACTTGTCGACAACATAACGATATTTTGTGACAATATCGGGGCTCAAAAGCTGGCGTTGAATCCGGTGTTTCACTCTCGCACCAAGCACATCGACATCCGTCACCACTTCGTACGAGAGGCAATACGTAACAACAATATTTGTCTTCAACATAAGCCAACTGAAGATATGGGAGCTGACATCCTGACAAAAGGTCTTGCCGGACCTAAACATCGGAAGTGTCTTGAATTGTTAGGTATGAAAAAGCTCTGTACGTAACGAGGGGGAGTGTTAGTACTATCCGTTCCGTACCGAACTACAGTCTCGCGTCGTTACGCGGCTAATGTGATATTCTAAGTATCATACTGAATGTCATCTATTGTTTTTTTTGTAAACCACACATTGGTGTATCGTGTTAATAAATAGTTGTCGCATCAGTGTTATCATTTCAGTTCACCCACTAGCGCAAATAATCCTCATAGAAATACAATGGACGGACGAGATAAATCAACTTTCAATCAATACTGTTGAAAGTATTTTTCAATGTCTAGAAAATTATGATTTTAATGTTGCAAAATGCATGATTACTTATTAAATAATAAGGCTCTATTAAAGAAGACAGAATGAAACAAAAAATTAAAAAAAAATAAAATAAAGGTTAATTTTGTTTCTGTGATTTTTGTGTGGAGTTGTAAGATTTGTGAGATTACTTCTGTGATTTTTGTTTTTGTTCCTAAAAAATGTGTTCCTTAAACATATACATACATAGTAATTACCAAAAAATTAGCATCAAATGTGAAACATTTTTATTTAGAATTTTTTGAAACATCAAATCCTGGCGATCAGAGGTAGTTTCACGTGACTTCCGTAATGTGTCAAATTTTTCATTTTTGAAAATAATTCCAAAAAATACATTTACTAGCCAAGATAAAGCAAAATTTTACCAAACAGTGGTTTACAATGTGATTTTCTATCTAAATGAAAAATTTTGCCTCAAAATTTTGAAAAAAAATCTAAATTTTTAGAACATGTAAACTGAATAACGGGACGTGAGTTGAGTTGCACCGACGGTAAACCTATTTTTAGGCATCGCCGTGCGAATTAATTTACGGAGTAAACGGAGTTTAGGTTTGTGAGTACACCAGAGTGAAATGTAAATCGGACAGTAAAGTGAGGTCAGAAGTAGTGCGAAATAAACAGTAATATAACAGAGTGCAAACTTTTCTGAAGCGGGCGAAGCACAGCGGCGATCGCGAAAAGTGCGAGGTCAGATCCCGGGTGTTGCGATAAGTTAAATCCAATAACACAGCTGTTTTTGGTAAGTGAAAACAAACAATTAACAGCTGAGCTATACAAGCGGTGCGCGTAATAAACCAAATAATACCGGAAAACACTCGTACAAAGCCCAAAAATGGAGTTAGCACTAGATGAGATTATAAGAAGATTAGAAGGCATAGATAAAAGAGGTGAAAGAATGGAGACAAAAATGGATAAGTACCAAAAAGAATTAGAAAATTTAAAGAAAGAAAATGAAGAGTTGAAAGTGGAAAATTCGAAAATGAAGAAGTGTATGGCGGACATGGAAATAAGGATCGAACAAATGGAAAAAGAATCAAGGAAAAGCAAAATAATTATTCAGGGCCTAAACGAAATGGATAACGAAGTTGAACTAAGTCTGAAAGAAAGAATTAGAACTATGCTACGAGATATGGACGTACAAATAAATATGGAAACGGAAATAAAAGAAGCAAGACGGTTGGGGGTTCAAGAACAACATAAAACAAGGCCAGTACTAGTGGAACTGAATTCGTGGGGCAAGAAAATGGAAATACTAAGATCGACTAAAAAACTAAAGGGAACCAATGTATATATATCCGAGGACTACACAAAAAAAGTGCAGGAGGAAAGGAAAATCTTGGTAGAACACATGAAAACAGCGAGAGACAAGGGACTCCGAGCTTACTTAAGGTATAACAAATTAATGGTAAATGGAGAGGTCTACTCAGTAGAACAACTAGAACAAAACCAAAACCAACCCGACTACGAAAAGGAGCAAGAAGAAACAGTGACCCAGCCAATAAAGAAAGGAAGAACGGCAAGTGAACGTTCTCCACAAGAAAAACATAAGGAAGAAGAAGAGCATATTAAAAAAATGAAAAAAGGGATCCCAAAAAGCGAAAAGTAGGAATGAGACGCATGATGACGACTATGGCAATAAAAAGGACACCCACAAGGTTAAGGACAAAATATTTATAGCAACTTGGAATGTCAGAGGTACATACGAGGAAGGATCAATAAAACAATTAGTTAGGGTATTAAAAAAGTACAAGGTTGACATATTAGCTTTACAAGAATCCAAACAAAAAGGCAATGAAATTTTCGACATAGATGGATATACATTCTTTAAAAGTAGTGGCAATAATAGAAGACTGGGGACAGGGTTTATAATCAGCGAAAGATTGAGACCAGCGGTAATAGAATTTACACCTATATCAGAACGAATGTGTTGGCTAAGATTAAGAGGAAAATATCAAAAAATAAGCCTCCTAAATGTACACATGCCTACAGAAGAAAAAGAAATGTCAGAAAAAGAGCAGTTTTATGCACTAGTTGAAAAAGAATACGGAAAAATCCCGAAATACGATTTAAAAATGCTACTGGGTGATTGCAATGCTAAGATAGGAAAAGAAATTTCATACTTTCCAACAATTGGGCAACACAGTTTGCACAGCGAGACGAACGAGAATGGCAGAATCTTAATTGACTTCGCTATGGATAAAAATATGAAAATCAAGAGTACTCATTTCCAACACAAAAACATCCACAAAGGAACTTGGAGGAGCCCAGATGGGAATACTATTAACCAAATAGATCACGTGTTAATAGAAACCAGAAATGAGAAAAGCATTACGGACATAAGATCGTACAGAGCACCGGATGTCGATTCAGATCATTTCATGGTCGGAATAAAAATGCAGCAAATAATACCAATCAGCATACCCCAGAAAAATAAACAAAAAATAACATTACCAAAGCTACAATTGCAGGACAAGACGCAACAAGAAAACTACAGGAAAAGAATAAATGAAGTACTTGAGAAAACAAAAAACCAGACGGAAGTAGATATAAACGTAAAAACCGAAGAATGTATAAAAAAGGTAGTAAACGAACAAGCTGATAAGAAATACAAGAAAACAAAAGACTGGTTTGACGAAGAGTGCTAACAGGCAATCAAAGAAAGAGAAGAGGCAAGGAAAAAAATGCTGATACAGAAAACGGAAGCAAGAAACAGAGAATACGAAGTAAAGAGAAGAAGTTGCAAAAAATTGTGTAGAGAAAAAAAGCGTAAATTAAATATAAAACTTTTAGAGGAAATAGAAGAAAGGTATAACAATAGAGAAATTAGAAATTTCTACCAAGGAGTAAAGAAAACGAGACAGGGCTACTCTGCAAAGACAATATTCTGCAGAGATAGGAACGGAAAATTACTAGGGGCACACAACGAAGTAAATGAAAGATGGGTAGAGTATTTCCAGGAATTACTAAATAGAGAAGAGGATAACGAAAACGGTGAAAACCATAATGAAATAAGGCAAAACATCGGCAACGGCGAAGAAAATATACCAGATTTTGAGGAAATAACATATATAATAAAAAACCTAAAGAATAACCGAAGTGCAGGTCCAGATGGAATCCAAGCCGAATCAATTAAATATGGTGGAGAAAATTTACATAGAGAAATATACAACATGATCCTAGATATATGGAATAAAGAAGATATGCCAAAAGTATGGAATCTAGCATACATATGTCCCATACATTTTTTTTTTTTTTTTTTAAATAAATCTTTATTTCTGACCTCAAAACAATTACAAGAAAGTAACTGGTACCGAGGCCTAGGCCTTAGTAATAAAATGAAATTTAATATTTTTAAACCTAACCTAACAATATATACTACAATTTGTTTATAATATTGAACAATACGTGTTAAATGTCAGTTTTCTAATTAACTAAGTATTTAAATTCTACATCACATATATTATGACTAATTACATATTTCATATTTTTTTACATATTACATATTGGTGTAGATTTTAGTTTTGACTGTCTGCATAAAAGTTGTTTTATTATTAATTTGTTTAATGTTTGTAGGTAGTTTGTTGTATATTTGTAGACTTCTGTATAGGGGGGAATCTTGTGTTTTTTTTGTTTTGCGATATTCACTGCGAAATTGTAACTGTGACCGTATATTATAACTGTGCACATTGTCCACTCTTGTTAGTTGGCAGTTACTTTTTGTTTCACCACGAGAGATATTATAAATAAGTTTAATTTGTTCTAAATTTTTTAAGTCTTGTATATTTAGTAATTTTGTTTGATGATATACTTGCACTGTCGGAGTCATTCGGTTGATGTTGAAGAGAGATTTTATTGCTTTATTTTGCATCCGCTGTAGCATATTTATGTGGCAGCCAGCAGCATTTCCCCAGCAGGGAATCAGGTATCTAAGAGTACTTTCGATCTGACAGTGATAAACTATATTTTTAGTTTCGGTATTTAGGTAGTTAGAACAGTTTCTTGTCGCACCTATCATTGAGGCAATCTTTTTTGTCACTGAGGATATGTGATTTGTCCACTGTAATTTGTTGTCTATGTGTAATCCTAAGTATTTGTAATTGTCCACTTCTGTTAGATTTACCTGGTTAAATTTTATGGTTATTTTATCCCTTTTTTTGTTTTTTTGACTTATTACCATGTAGACGGTCTTAGTCAAATTAACACTTAATTTATTAAAGCACAACCACTGTGAATAGATTTTTAAATCCTGGTTGATGGTATTTTGCAGTTGCTCCAAATCGCTATTCGAATACACCAGGGCCGTATCATCAGCAAAAGTGACATACCTTGCTATTAATCCACTCAGTTTTAGGCTATGCACATATAGAAGGTAAAGAATTGGCCCTAAGACCGATCCCTGCGGGATGCCTGTTTTAACTTCCACTTCGTCACTGTCCACTCCATTTACAGTTGTGTAGTGTTTTCTTCCCACTAAATATGATTTTAATAGGTCATGTGCTATTCCTCTTATGCCCATGTTATGGAGTTTATTCAGTAGTATATCGATGTTTACAGTGTCAAACGCCTTTCTTAAATCAACAAAAACCACTATCACAAACTTATTTTTATTCATTTCCTGTGTTATATATTCTAAGAAATCAGTGGTTGCGCTGAGAGTGGCACTTTGTGCTTGAAACCCATATTGATAGTCATCAAATTTAACAGTATTTTGTATAAAATTGACTAATCTTGTTTTTACAATTTTCTCAATTATTTTGGAAAATATACTTAATAATGATATGGGCCTGTAGTTACCAAGTTCGTCATGTTTACCGTTTTTTATAAACTGGTATTATTTTTGCTGTTTTTAGTTGTGTTGGGAATTGTCCCATAAAAAAGGAAGCAAAGAGGAATGTGGAAATTACCGAGGAATAGCGTTGCTGAATGTTCTATACAAAATACTAACTACATGCATAAAGAATAGGTTGGAAAATCACGCAGAAAAGATTATCGGCGAATATCAAAGCGGATTTCGGAGGGGAAGATCAGTAGTAGAGCAAATATATACGTTAAGAGAAATTCAGGCTTCGAGTCACGAATTTACATTAGACACGCATTTATTATTTATAGATTTCAAGCAAGCCTATGACACGGTACGAAGAACCAAATTATACATAGCGTTAGATAAATTGGGAATACCTCCAAAACTAGTCAATCTAATACGAATGACGCTCCAAAAAACGGAAAACAAGGTTAAAGTAAATGGAACATTAACGAGAGCATTCACGGTAGAAAGCGGGCTGAGACAAGGTGACCCATTATCAGCTATTTTGTTCAATTTAGTGCTGGAATATATAATACGCAAAGCGGATATGAATAGAGATGGAACAATCTACCAACGACGACACCAGATCCTAGCGTTCGCGGATGACCTAACAATTGTGACAAGATCAAGAAAAGAAATACACACAGTTGTAAAGAGGTTAATGATGAGTGCAAAAGAGATGGGACTTGAGGTTAACTAAAAGAAAACGAAATACATGACATGGAATGATCAATCATATCAACAAGATAAAACACTAAAGATTAAGACAAATGCAAACACGGAACATAATTTCGAGGAGGTGGAATCCTTTATATATTTAGGTACAGTGATATCCAGAAAACCGGATTCTAGTATAGAAATCAAAGCAAGAATAGCATCGGGTACAAAAAGTGCAGCAGCGTTAAAAAAGGTTCTAGCCAGTAATTTGTTTCCACGGTCACTGAAAATTAGAGTTTATAAAACAATAGTGCGGCCTACGGTGCTCTATGCCTCGGAAGTGTGGGGATTAAGAAAGTACGACCAACTTATTCTAAAAGTGTGGGAGCGAAAAATTTTACGAAGAATATACGGGGGAAAATGTGTTGAAGGACAGTGGGTAAGGCGGACAAATCAAGAGCTGTACGAGTTATTTGGAGAGACGAACATAGTTGGTGTAGTGAAAACACATAGGCTCAGATGGCTGGGGCATCTGATAAGGATGAACAACCAAAGAACGCCCGGTAAAATATATAAAGCAGAAATCGGTGGTAAGCGACGAAGAGGCCGACCCAGAAGCCAGTGGAAGAAGGAAATACAAGAAGACCTGCGCAGTTTGAACATTAGAGGATGGGAGGACAAAGCTAAAAATAGAAAGGAATGGAAGAAAGTGACAAACCAAGCCATGGGCCTACTAGGCCTTTAGTGCTTCTGTATATATATATAAACTGAATAATGAAAAATCTTCTTTATGCAACTGTAAAATAGTAATTTATTATACAAGACGATAAAGTTAAATTTTATCCACGAGTGAATCGTTTAACGTCGAGACGAAGTCGAGACGTTAATGATTCAAGAGTGGATATAAATAACTTTATCGTCGTGTATAATACAATATTTTTTTCTATAGCAAGAACTTTAACAATTTCAAAAGAAAATAATGACAGTCAATCACATTTCAAAACGTCAGTAGCTAGATCGGGTTGCTACGATAATACGAAGCTGTCATATTTAATTTAAACAAAAGTTAGAAAATTCAATTACTTTATCTATCCTTGATGTTAAAGTGCTACTTTATCTACCCTTGCTGTTAAAGTAAAACTTGACCTTTTGTTTTGAGTTGATAAAAGCACACTTTAACATGTGCTATAGAAAAAAACAATTTATAGGATTTTTGTGAAAGTAATTCATTAACAGCGGTAGATTACAGTTTTTAAAACCATTTAAATAGCTATTATCACTGATTTTTTTTCCTAAACATCGTATTGCATGCAAAACGTAAAAATTACGCAAAAATATATTTTGGAAAATAATAAAAAATCTAAAGGAATAACATTTTCTACTGTTTTTTCGAATTATAAATTTCTTTATCTAAAGAAATTTGAATTTCGAAATTAAGTCTTGGTATGTGACAAATTTTCCAAAAATGGAAAAATTAAATTTTTGCAGAAGTTAAAGAAAAACATTTATTTTCTGGTCTTGAGATTGTTCAGTTAACCAAAATTAATACACGATAAAAAAAATCTCATTGAAGATTTGCGTAATTTCTGAAAAATAGCACTTTTTGGATTTTGACAATTTCAAAAAACGCCATTTTCTAAGTAAGTAAAAATAACTCGGTAAACTTGATAAGGGTATAAATAGGTTTTCAAACAAACACAAATTATTGCCGTAAAAAGTTTTTATGAAAGATCAAAAATGAAAAATTTTCCCATTTGATGCCGACTTTTTGGCGGTAGCTGTATAAATTAATATTGTCAGCACTGTTTGTATAATTTTTAAATATGCAATTTTTAAGTTCTGATATTGTCTTGTTTTTGTTCTTAATAAACGTATTCTATAGAATAATTCGATGTCTACTTGCTTAAATACCTCTCTCTGTTTTCAATTCTTTTTTAAGCTGATGATAGCCCCCGTTTGATAACCAAGAAATCTGAGAATCCTACTTTTAGCAAACTTTTCAACTGTGGTTGGAGGCCCAACACAGTTTGTGTAGGGTCTAGTGAGACTTCAATTGTAAATAAGAAAAGACTAGCTTTAAAAATTCTTAGAGAAGAGATTACTGACAGTGAAGCTACAAGTGCTTATAATCAAAACCATAGAATAGTTAACAACAATGCAAATCAGTTTACTTCGCCTGGCATTAATTTATCTAAACATAAAAATTGTATTGAGTATTAAAATATACAGGGTGTTAATTAAGTACGTATACAAACGTTAAGGAGCGATTCCTTGATCAATTCTAAGATAAAAAGTTCATACAAACATGGGACCTAAACGGCTTCGTTTTCAAAACACAAGAGTGCTGAAGTTTAAACAAAAATTTGTTTTTTCAAAAATTTGAAAAACGCATAGAGGTATTCTAATGAAACTTGGTGTAGGTTAGTATTTCATAAAGTAGCATTGTTAGGTCAAAATAAATTTAATTTATTTCCCCCAGTGGCGTGCATGGGGGCGACCTCACTTACCTTATTTTAGAAAAATCTGGCACGCCACTGTTTTTTAGCCAAAAGTTTTGTAACTATTGTAAGATTTTTTGTTATTAAATAATATTTTTAAAAACTTCTTTAAACTGTACTTTGACAACAGGAGCCGTTTAGGTCCCGTTAACGTCCAATGAACGAAATTGCTGTTACAGATTTTTCTGTTTTTCTCGAAAAAGTTTTATTCAAACAAAAAATAAAAAATACATCTTTTGTATAGTTTTAATGGATAAAGCTAAAAACTTGTCGTATTGGCTAAAAAACAAAGGGCGTTTATTTGCGGTATATTTCATTATATCACTAGTGATGTGTAATTAGCTTCATTATGTAATGAAAATAGTGTCAAATAAATGACATAATTAGACTGTATCATAGCAGTTGCAGGTAAAATATTTTTTATAGCTTACTAGATTCCATAACATTAGATTCATAGCAAAAAGGTTATGCAATAACATGCAAAAAACACTAAAATAAGTAAGCTCTACATTTTGTAATATTTAATAGTACCTAGCAGTCACCCTATTTTTATACCGCCTATTTGTTCCTTTTATTTGTACTGATATAATTTAATGATTATTATATTTGCATTTCTAAATTATTATTTTCATAAAAACTTCAAAATTAGATGCTAGACTTCTGACATTAAAAGACTTAGGATTATAACTGTTCATATAAAATGTATAAATCGCATCGATTGTCAGGAATAAAGGCTAAAAGAATATTGCCTTGGATTCAAAATATTCTGTATCTGTAGTAGGTAGTAACATGTAGGTGCCACAACAAGAGCTCCCTTGATTAGTCACAAAAATAAATACAATTTCTTCCGATCCATAACTGACCTATATGCAGTCGCTGGCGCTATCCCATGGATTTTAACCATCTTACCCGGAGTGAACCTTTCTCCATGAATGGGGCCTATATATGGTATGAGCTGCAAAATCAATCAATTCAAAAGTGCAATACACCAGCAAATCTTTAAACTTACTGGTTCGAGAATTGGGTTTTCCATTTTTATTTTTAGTTTTTCTAATTACACGTGTTTAACTATTCAGTGTTTTCACTTAAACAGCTATTTATTCGTTAATACCCATCGCTGAACAAAAGTAAAACCTTAAAAAACAATAGGGAAAACCTTTATCATTAAGGCCTGTTTACACGAGTAGGGATGAGTGGCGCCAGTTCCCTGCCAATGCAACTTTCCTGCCAATAAAGGTTTGCAAGTATTTTAATTATTTTTCCCCAGTTTCATTTTTAAAGTAGACTCTTCGCAAGGCGAATGTAAACGATAGAAAGGCCTATGATTTCAACGCCGTCGGAGTTTATAAAAGTGTCCATGTGAAACTGGCAATCTAGTCATTAAAAATTATTTTAAACAACTAATTTTAAAAATAATCGTCAGTATCCTGGTATGGTAAAAACAATTGCAATAACCCTACACTTTTACTCTACACAACCAAATAGGTACGTTGGGAAATTTATTAGATTGCTACGTCCCCAGACAATTAGAAAATGGGCCAAAAACGTACACGGTAGGGCAGGGTTTACAGAAGAAAGTTTTAATAAATAAAGTCAGTTATTGATTTTAGTGAATGTTGCCCTAGCCCTACATAATCAATAACATGAGACCGTTTATCTTAACTTCCATAAAGATAATTGAATCCAGTTGATCATTATGCATAAATCCATAAATGCAATTTCCACACGTGCAAAATTTCGGCGCTAATTCGTGTTATAAAATCTTCATTTTTCGAAGAAATAGTACCTATGTAGCAGGGCAATATTCTTACCTAATATCTTACGGGCACTGCACTTTTGCAAAAAGGTTAAATAATTCCCAGTAATATTGAATGCACTGACAGACATTACAAGTAGTACGTAGTTCACTGTGATTTAGATCTAGAGAACATGAGAAAATTAACTCTTGAGGATCAAAGTATTGCAGGAAATGTTTTACTTTTTCTGTCTGTATCCATAATCCAACCTTAGAAAAGCAATCAATGGTGTAAGTGCAAAGATACAAGCAAATTTAATTCTAATGTTTATCGCCTTGAAGAATTTCGCTTCTGGCGTGGTTGACGCGTTAAGTTACCGTGCTCTTTTGCTTATCTCCTGATGAAGGCCTTTATGAAAGTGGGTGAAACGTTGAGTTCTCCTATCTCAACAATGACACGGTTCAATCCCGGAAATCCTTCGTTACGTCTGTAGAATTGTTGCACTCTTGATTGAGAAACAGTCCGTACATTAAAACTTTTTAACGTTAAAATTATGTATATTGATTTTTGGCTCAAATATACATAAGTACCTGCATAACGAAAACAGATTTACGCTACTCAAATGTAAGTTCGCACATGCAAGTTTATTTTTAGTAACGCTGTACGTGGACTAATAAAGTTGGAATCCGCCCACATGCCAGTAAATGTTTAGACGTGATTTTTTTATTGGCGCCACTGCATCCCTGAACGTGTAAACGGGCCTTAGGGTGTTGCGGTTAACTGCAACACAGCATTGCCAAATTTCGCGTGCGAATGGAAATTAATTGGCGGGAAACTTGATTTCAAGGCCTTTCAACTGAAGACTAAAATAATTTGACACAGCACAATGTTTGTAACAATTACGTGATTACTAGTAACTTGTATATTCAAAACTACCTTTTTAAGGATTGCACAAGAAGAAAAAGATAATTTTAATTTCCTTAATCGTTGATCAAATTTGCATATCAATAATTATTTAAACAATTTAATGTGGCTCGTGTACTTCTATACATTTTCGGGTACCCTTTGTTCATGTTTAAAGATAAACACATTTAATTGAAAGTAGCTTACATAAATTGGATGTCTTCTACTACTATTAATTTATTCTTGTAAAACGCCCAGAATTAATAATGTATAGCAGTAGATACAAATACCGGGTGATCATAAATGATTGTGATTTTTTTTCTTAGGTTGGCACTGGTAATGTTGGTTACCTGTTGTCAGTTTAGGTGGCACTGTAAGTCTATGTCAAATTCGAGGTTAGCAGGTTAGGTTTTGCGTCAGTTTTGACACAAACTGATACAAAACCTAACCTGCTAACCTTGAATTTGACATAGACTTACAGTGCCACCAAAATTAACAGCAAGTAACCAACACCAACGGTGCCAACCTAAGAAAAAAAATCACAGTCATTTATGATCAACCCGTATTCCACCTGCATAAAATAATATTCATTAAATAAATCAAATGGGAAAATTTATTAAATTTAGGAATTGGCAGTTTATAAAATTATAGAAAATTACTTATACTTAATAACATTTTAATCATTCGAATTTGGAATATTTGTTCAAAGCAAAATAATTAAATATTTTCATAACAAACAAATTACTAATAAATGGTTTTTATATTACAAAAACTGTTCAAAAGAATGTTTAATAATCAAAATGCTTATATTACGATTTTCTACTAAGACCCTTAATTTTATTTTTTGTTTAGATCCTAGAGTCTTGATATTAATTTGTTGATGCACAACCAAATATCATAATTTTATAATATGTATTAGCTGTAACCTCTTTTACCTGCTGCTGCTGGCGGTACAGTACTCAACTTGCCCAGGTTACGCATTACAAAGATGGAGCGTGCTTTTTGAGCTTGCGTAGCAACCATTGTGTTACCTGTATGTGTTGACCTTGTTACTCTATCTCTTAGATCTGTGGTTCGGAGTAGAGCACAGTTACTTTTGTGCCCAACTGTGAATGGTCTCATTGAACTTGAGACCTCCAAGGTTGCAGCAAATTTTGCTCACCCTGGGATTCGAATCGAGGACCTGCTTAATGCAAGCTTAACGTTCTACCAGCTGTGCTACTCGACTTCTTAATTTTGTGATACACCTATCTAATTTTTGCAATATAATTATAATAGAAGATCTAAGAAAAGGTTCTTGAAATTTGGAACAATTTTAGATTGATTCTTTTAAAATAACAAATGTTTTCTGTATTGTTTTCATAAGATATCAAGACATAATTGTGTAATTTTATATTTAATATAAAGAACTGTTAAAATAATATTATATTAAAAGTGGCGTAACTAATTGTCAATATTTTTCCAAATATGGCAATCTATCGATTATTACTTTATTTCATACCGTAGGTACTGTATATTTATTTTGACGAAAGTTATTTCAGTCTGGAAAAGAACTCCTTTCGGAACAAGTCTGGTAATAGTTATTTTGTTATGACGAAAAATGAAACATTTTGCATGATTTGCTACATATTGCAACAGCAATGAATCCGAAAAAAAAATTTTGTCCGTGTATCATACATTATTTTTTATTCCATTGCAAAAAATTACAAAAAATACAAGAATAAAAATCTGGTGTGATACACTCACACAACTTCCTTTTACAGTGATCCTATAACTATCCAAAAATTTGATTTTTAATTTTTAAGCATTTGTCAAATATTTTCAAAAATCACAAATTTTATAAAAACTGTACAAAATAGAGCGTTAGTTGAAGAGACAAATTTTCTCTAAAATTTTAAGCTAAATTTAAAAATGTAATAATATACTGGGTGTTCTATTTAAAATAGGAGCTAATAAAATAAATAGGAAAAAAAACCCAGTTTATTCAACTGAAAAATCACGTATCTCACATCAATACACATTAAAAATGTAATAAAAATGTAAAGTTTGAAAAAAATCTTTATAGCCGTTTTTGTAAAAATCGAAAAAAACTGAAAAATCTCAAGAGTAAACACCATACTTCCGGTTATGCGACTGTCTTCAAAAGCTTGCTGTCTCATCTACATCGTACATAAAACTTATATATGAAGTTTCAACGTCATACCTCTTTTCGTTTTTGAGATATTCTGTTCTCAGGCAGACTGACAGACAGACAGACAGACCAATGAACAGAAACATGTTTATTTGGTTCAGGGGACACTAATACGTGAAGATCTGTTGAAAACTCAATTTCGAATTTTTGGGGTGAATCCAATACTTCCTTTATCGTTAAAGGAAGGAAAAATTAAATAATTATCACTAAATAAATCAAGTTGTCTTAAAAAATGCTTTTGTTATTGAAGTGACATTTGATCAATAATTACATTACAAACACGTTGTCTGATTGAAATGTTAAGTGACGACCATTTAATGATGTGTACCCCTCCAGATTTGCGGGAAACCGTGGATAAGGCTTCATTAGAGTTGGTGCCACAAAAATCTAAAGAGAATGAACCATTCTTTGAGGATTACAAAAAATATTTCTAATTTTTTACCGGGCGAAAAATATTTTTCGTCCGGTGACGAAAAATACCTTAACGATAAGATTGTGTTTTTGTCCAGATATTTGAAACGAAAACCATTCCTTTATGATGAATTGACTTAAAAAAATTACACGGTATTCTCACAAGTCACCAAACTTTTTAATGATGGGTACTCTGTTCCAACTGTAACCAAGGAAAAGCAACACAAGGTGAGCAGAATATTTTTATTTATCGACAGTTAATTTGCATTAACCTGCATCACAAAATGAAATAATGCAACACAATATGAAATAAAACGTTGAGTGTTTATGTCCTTAAAATAATTTCCTGGACTTATAACGTAAATAACTATTCTTTGACTTTGTAAAATAAAGTATACCTAGTAGGTAATAATTAATAATGATTTTCTTTAAACTCCAGATTTTTGCGGAAATATCTGTTTTTGTGTCTTCTGATTCAGAAAAATTGGTTTTTGGTTTTTGAAGTGATGTCTGTCTGTCAGTTTGTGAGTCTGTCAGTCTGCGAGTCTGTGAATCTGTCTGTGTCCTCTCTACAGCCCAAAGGGTTTAATTGGTCTGCCTGAAAATTTATATATTTGTTTTTAGTATAAATTTTATAATTATTTAAAATAAATGAAATTTCATAGAACAAGTCCATACATTATGCAATTATCACCAACGTTTTTATAAAAGGAGTTTTCTAAGAAGTATAGATTTTAGAAAAATTACAAAATGCAATTTTATAAAAATATCTGCAAAATTTTATAATGGGAATAATAATTTTCTCAAGCCCTATTATACATATATTACTTAATTGTTTATAACTTTTGTCAAAAAAGTGTTTCTCTAAGCACTACTTTTGAAATAATTGCAAAATTAAATTTTTACAAAAATTTTCTCAAAGTCGAAAAACAATAGGAATACAAATTGTTAAAAGTCGTGTGGTGACCACCCGCAATTTTTATAGTGTACTACTATTGCCACTTAGTTTTTATTAAGTTAAGAATTAAGCTAAAACAATTTTAATAATGTATTTATATTTAACATAATTTTATATTTTATTTACATATAATATGTTTACAAAGTATGCCAATTTGCTACGATAATAATTGAGTCAATGTAACCTATCTAGTGTATAAGGTCATATTACAAAATTATTATTTTGTAACATGTTCTTATCTATTTATTTAAATATAAACAGTTTAATTTTATATGATAAAAAAGTTCTTTTTTTAACTAAGCTTACTATGTAAAAAAAAATATCTTCCAAGTTGCACATAGCACGTAGTTTGAGAGTGAAGTAAATCAAACAATACAATCGTATCTACCTATATAACTAATTTTTTCTGTTAAAAAGTATGTAATTATCTAAAAAATCGAAATACTAAACTAAAGACACCAGATGTTCTTATATATATTAAGAGCTCCCGAATGTTGATCAGATCATTACTTTGTGCCTCGTGTTATCTAAAATATATTTTCTTTATGGGTCAATCTCAGCAATCTACACGAAAGAAAATCCCAGCTAAGTAACACTTGAAGTTTATATAATTTCAAAATTTAAATGAAGAACCAGATTTTTATATTTTGGACAAATACAATATATGAACAGAATGAGACATTGGAAGACTTGTTGAATAAGAGAAAAAGCCTAGAAGAAACTATTTGGAACAAAAATGGATATCGATTTACAAATGTACCTATCTAAGAATTTAGAAAGAAACACAAAATACAATAATCAAGGGAAAACATTAATCGTAGCTAAGATGCTGTGAAGAAATGAAGCAATTCATTGACAACACACAACCAAATAGAGATTGGAAGCAAGAAACTAATGCAGATGTCAAGGAGATAAACCTAGAAGTTACACTTCAAACAGCCCCAACAGTACTTATAGGCATACTGGCTAATAATTTTAATAAATTTATGTAGGAAGAATCAACTGCCAAGGAGTGGAAAGCGGCAATTATTACAGCTGGTTATCAAAACAGCAACAAATAAAATGGTATGGAAAAATTCTTAAAAGCAAAATAGAAAACCAAACTGCTCAATCTGAAGGACAAAATGGGTTCAAGGCAAAATATTTCTGCCTACATGAACTTAACAGAAAAATGTGTTTCACAAGACACAACTGTTCACCTGAAATCTGCTGCGCTATTACATGAAAGCAAATGTTTAAGTAAGAAGTACAGAATTACAGTGAAAGTTCTATTTAATAGATGGTTGGTAGATCTGCAATCCCAGATTTATAACAAGACTGCCCTACAGCGCATCTTTTTTAAATTTACGGGGAAGAAGCTTAAAGATTTGAAAATAAAAACATTGGGTAAAGAAACATTCTTTCCTTTATTCTATTTCAACGGTCAGTTTATCATATCTGCAGATTATTATTAATGTTACAAAACTTGAGGAAGAGTATGAATCCTTGATTGATAGTTACAACTTATAATAAAGACAAAATATTTAGTAGATAAAGGGGAAAATGCAATTTAAATCTACTAGAATTAAGCACTGCAACTATTATAATTAAAATGCTTAGATGCAACTTCTCCGAGAGTGATAGAAATAATTACAAAAGACATCAATAATAAAATAGAACAAGTAAAAAGAGTCATCTGAAAACGTAATGCCATTTGTTGGAGCCACAAAATAATAAGACAAACTAAGATCATTCTTTCACTTGTGCTAAAATATCTATATAAAACTAAATGAGTTATACTATTTATAAACATGAACTCTTTTATGCGACACCCTGTACATAAATCAAAAATTAAAGTAAAGAACTGACTCTGTTTATTTTGTTTTTTGCAGATGGAGTAATAGATATAGTTTATATATTTCTTTAATTATACAGGGTGTTTGGTAATTAGCATGCAATTTTAGGATGTTATGAAGAAATCATCTTATCTCATCGCATAATTAGGCTTAATATTCCGTTACAAGTGAATTTATCCTTAAGTTCTTCTTCTTCTTCATCTTATGCCCTTGTGCCTTTAAGCGTCGGGTATCCTTAAGTTCAAAAATAAAAAATATTTAAAGTGTAAGTATGATATATTTCATACATATCCTTATCAGTTATCACTTTCAATGTGGCCAGGTACTTCAAGAAAAGGATGGAAATCCTCGGCTCCACGTTGGTCAATGGATCCAACAAAATCAAGATGTATTACAAAATATTTTGTGGACAGATGAAATTTTAGAAACGAATTTATTCATGTACTAATGAAAACCCACAATTAATAAGACGTTCAAATTTTTAGCATAGATTTCCAGTAAATCCTTGAGCTGAAATTATTAGACATTATCTCATAGGACCTATGCAAATTGCTAATTAGACATAATGCAAATGATTATTTAAATTTTCTAAGTAACACCTTTCTCCCTTTCTCGAAAATGTTCTACTGGCGGTTCATCAAAATATGATATTGCAACATAATGGAGCCCCAGCATTATGGCCCTCAAGCAAAATTTTTTCTGAATGAGCATTGTGGAAATAGATGACTGGGTTGTGGAAGGTCGGATCAAACAATTATGGTTTAATTTTTGTAGAGTCCCATACACAAGGCATTTATTTTAATAAATCAGCACCCTGTGAAGAATTATTTGAAAGCATCCATCATGTTGCAAATTTCATAAGAGAGATTTCACAACCAATTGCAGCATTAAATTATGTACAGCCATTAATGGTAGCCACTTTGAACACTTATAGAAATTTGTTTCAAATAATTATTTAATTATATCCTTCTAAAATTTTAACAGTGATATTATTCTTTTAACACTGTATCTCCAAAATGGATAAGAAGTGCATACCTGTTTATTATCAAATTACACTCAAAATTATCCTTTCCACAACATCTCAAAGTAATGTACACTAATTAGCAAATACCCTGTATAATTATTCTTTTAGTTACCATATTATACAATCATAAAATTACTAAAAAATATATTATTCAAACAATATTCCTTAGAATATATGCGTAAATTTTGTTTAATTGTAAATAAAATTCTTGCATATTTATATATTAATTTATTCATTTATCATTGTTAAAGTATTTTACAGAAAATAATTAAAAAACTTTTAAAATAATATGCATGAGAAATAAATTTTATTAGGTAAAGGACAACCGTTTCGATAAGTTTTGCAATATAGGTATTAACTGATAATATTATAAAATAGGTACATATTGTAGTAATGTGAAATTTAAAATTTACAGTTATGAATAATATCACTTTAATATAGGTTAGTAGTCTCTATTGTATACAAGCCATTTATAGTAAACAAACAACAAAAAATAAAACAACAGCAATCATTAAAATAAAAAAGTAATAAGTAGCACCTTCCGTTTTTGAAGTATTTGGACGCAGTATCTGAAAGAGTTAAAAACATTTTTGAAATTTAAATAATTTTACTAGAACAATTGTTACAGAAATATAGAAACAAATGTTCAAAGATTCTCTTATGCAAATAAAAATCATAATTGAAAATACTTACAACTGCCGTGGAGTCCATCGAAGTGGAATTCAACAGAATCGGTGCACTAAGTGGTGGATAAGGTGTCCCTGGAGAAGCCGGAGACTGCATTTTATTATAATCACTAGAGGAAGCATTTGCAGCTGATATCTTAAGCGGAGGTAATGTTCTTTGGTTATTAAGTACAGCCTCATCGCGATGAGGCTGTACAAACCCAGCTGTTGTTACTGGATGATACTCATTTGAATTGGCAGCGTCAAAATCATTGTTGTGATCTAATGGTGATGTAGGCAATGTTATAGATACATCAGACGTAGGCATATGAAAACCATCAGGCGGCCCTCCAGATGACAACTCGTACGATATTTGGCTAATACACACGTCGCCATCTATTGCTAGATGAGTTATACGATCATGAGGTATTATTTGAGGAAATTCGCAATAGTGCCGGTCGTTTATAGCAACCTAAACAAAACATAATCACTCAAGGTTGGGAATAGCAAAGTGTTAATACCATATACTGCGAGGCCTCACAGAGTATAATGATTTCAAATCTGTCAGCACGTCTGATTGGTATTGGAGGCCCACGTTTCTCTTCTCCCCATGCCCCATTCTGCATGAAATTGAATGCAACGTAACCATCCAGTATTACCGACACTTGTAGAGCAATATCGGGTGGGTTGGTTTTGGAGCTGCATTGTAAGTTAATGTTGAACCTAAAGTTGTGCAAATAAATAAACAATTTTTTAAAATAAACATTTATGAGGCAGATATCTATTTTCTTTAACATAGAACATGTTTGTAACAACATATCTCAACTTCATTGCAGCTGTGAAAACATAGAACTCCTAGTAGAATATACCGGGTGGTCACAAACTTTGGTACATCTTCATGATGCTTCATATTTTTCAAGATAAAGCTTAAAATTTGAAATTTGTTAGTAAGGTATAAAAACACACCTTGAGATTCGTTTCTAAAAATGTTTCCTCTTTTTATGGCACCACACCATTTTTTTTCTTTAATAAAACTACACATTTTTTTCATGATTCTAATGGAGACAAACATTTCAACATAATTTTTTTAAATATAAAATTAATCGGATAATGTTGCTGTTTGCTCTATACCAGTGTTTCTCAACCGGTAAAATATTTCAGTATTTTATGGGGGACCAGCAAGGATTTGTTTGTATAGACTGCTCAAAAAATAGTGGAAAGACACTTGCCTGGTATTATATAGTGACTACACTACCTTCATCATTCTTTATGTGGAAAAGATATACAAACAGCACATTACTTTGTTTAACTGAAATAATGAAATAAAGTAATAGTATTGTTTGCCATTAAAAAAATGTTTTCTATTCTATTTTATTCGTTTCGTATAAAAAGTTATAAATAAATATTCCTGTGATTCTTTTAGCAGTTCATTTTTGAACATTTATTTTAAATACCCAGTAAAGAAAATAATATTTATAACAATCTTATTATTAGTAAAATTACTAAATGAAACTTAAAGTAATTTTATTCTAACAAATATAAATTATTCTTCTTAAATAGCAGCATAGTGAAAAATTTTTTTTTTCATACAAACTATGTAGCTCAAGAACATGTACATAATAAATTAAAAGAAAATAACAAAACTAAAAGTTGACAAAACACTGGGTAATACATACATACATAAGAAAGAAAATTTTATGTGATTACTGTTGTTCTTTGTCAGTGACTACCTTATGCATTCTTGGTGTCGAACTGGTGAGAGCAACACATAAATAGGTTGAAGAAAAAGGCAATAAAATCTTCATTGTTTTTGTATAAAGATGGGGATATTCTGTTCTAGTTTTTACCCAAAACTGATATAGGTATATTCACTAAATGATTTCAGTCCTACATCTGAAGATAGTTCAACCAGTTCTTCCTCTGTGCCACATAGTTTATTATTTTGATGATCAACAAGCAGATTGGATATACACAAATTTCCTAGTATTCTTATATCCTCCTCTTGAGAGTAATATTGGTCAAAAGCCAAAGAAAGTTTATTTAAGTGCTCCGAAATTATACTTACATGAATAATATCTTTTAAATTTATAAAGTCATAAAATGAAGTAAACATTTCAAAGCTTTATTCTTGTACCAAAGTGTTAGCATTTTGTTAGCTTTCATTCTAATATCACTTTTAGATAGGTAATTATTGAATATTCCTACAATTACAGTTTTGTGTATTGTCTGTAAAGAATATAAATAAATAAATAAATTTCCAGTTTGCTTACGAATCTGTAGCAATTTTCCTACTGACAAAAGACAGTAGTTTTTGTCTAATTTTTTTGCCTACAAACCGCCTTTTAGAATGTCTTAGAGTAAGAATACGTGAAGATGTTCAGAACATGTTTGTTATAAATCTATCTTTATTTTGAAAATCTGAAATACTTTGCTAATATTTTCTGTATTTTTTATCCTTTTCGTATTATAATAATCATATAATACATATTATGTAAATAGTAGCTAAGTAAAAGCATATGGACCAACGGAAGGTAGTCAGGTAGTAGAGAAAGAACACTTTATGAAAATCTTGCAAGAAGAAGTAATAAAGGCGAAATCAGCCTAAGAATTATAGCAGGTGACCTAAATCAAAGAACAGGGAGAAGAGAGCAGACAGTAGGAAGATTTGTAGAGGAAATTATTAATGATAAGGGAGAAAGAATAATCGAAATATGTGAAATGAATAAGCTGAAAATAACCAATGGTTGTTACTGACATAAAAAGATTCACAAATAGACGTGGATCCAAGAAACAAGAAGTCTTAAATCAATCGTTCAGTACATTATAATGAAAAATAAGATCACCATTTACATTAAGGACGTTTGGGTAAAAAGAAGGGCAGAATGTGGCACTGACTAAAACTTCTAACGACAACCGTGAATTTTCCATGGATCTGCAATAAACAAGATAAAAAGACAATAAACTAAATTTGAAACTAAAGAAAGACTAAACATACACTTACTACAGAGTAAATAGATAAGTAACTTATACCAAAGAAGATTAGACTAGAAACTAGACGAATTTAGGTATGAAAATATAAAGGACACATAGGTACATATGAACATTTGAAAAATAGCATAAAGGAAGCAGCACTTGAGACACTAAGCAAAGAGAAAACAAAAACAGCCAACATAAAATTAACATAGGTGAAAGAACAATGGAATGCACAGAAGAAAAGAAAGAACTATATAGGAAATGG
Organism: Agriotes lineatus; assembly: GCA_940337035.1. Classification (NCBI taxonomy): domain Eukaryota; kingdom Metazoa; phylum Arthropoda; class Insecta; order Coleoptera; family Elateridae; genus Agriotes; species Agriotes lineatus. The sequence continues at coordinate 3,366,316 of OW679195.1, forward strand.
CTGAGCAACAAATCACAAGATCTGCTAAAATGATTGCCGGTTATAGGGAAAAAATTAAAAGTGAGAAGAACATGCCTAAACATCGAGCAAAACTTCGAAGAAACAAGACACTCCAAATCCTGGTGAGCACTTAAAGATCTAAGGAACAAGTACACTTGGCCTATATACAAGAACAATAATGGGTGGCATATTATAAAGATTTGCTAAAGAAAAATCGACCACAATTCTCTATGGACGTGGAAGAAAGAAACCAAGAAGGCAACTAGAAATTGAGCTAACACTACAGAAAGAAAATCAGGCCATTAAATCAATCAAAAACAATAAATCAGCTAGACCTGGAGGAATCCCTCCCGACTGAATTAAATACGGAACAAAAGCTATTTCACATGATACATCGTATGTTCGAAAGAGTAATAAATGGAGAAGGAATGGACAGAGTCCTATATCTCCATCTTCAAAATGGGAGATCGTAGGAAATTTAAAAATTACAGCCATAACAGTATAACAGCAGCAATGGGCAGACTTTACAGAAAAGTAGTGAAAAAAACTGAAAGAAAACATAAAGAACAAAATCAAAGAGGACCAGCCACGATTTGCAGCAGGAAGTCATGCATAGACTAAATTTATACATTACAACTGACAGAAAAGTTCTTGATCTTTTTTTTTCGAGAAAAACTTAATGGTGAAAACCAAAATTGACTATCGTCTTTTGTTTTGGAGTTATAAACAAAAGCTTGATTTTTCGATTTTTCATTTTGTGGCTATATCTCACTTATTTATGAAAATACAGAAAAGTCATTTTTACCTTCTTCGGGCACTGTTTTATACGAATGCAGTAGCACAGTAGCAGTTTTAAAAAAAAATGTTTTGCAATTCTAGTTCTTATATTACGTTTAGTTTAATTTTTGCTAAATAAGTTTAGTTCTTAATTTAAAACTTTGAGTTAGTTTAGATAATTTGCAAAAGTGGTAAATGAAAAAATTGCTTATTTTTCAGCTTGAGTGCAGTAATTATGCTTGTCGTTTATCGTGCCAAGTTTGTAATAAAATGTTTTTTTGTTCAGTGAGTCTAGTTTAATACCAGATCTTCGGCAGTTCCGCGTTATCTACCATTCAATTCTGTTTGTCATATAATCGAGGCTGAAAAGTATTTCATTGATATTGCAGTCATATTCAATTTAGACACACTATAAACATAAAATATATTATTTTTGTAATAATTTTTAAGTATAGGAATTATTTCAAAAGTTGTTTTACCTTATATGTAATCTATGCTAGAAAAAGTAAGATCTAGTAAGTCGTTCTAAATAGTTCCAACGTCGTTAATAGAAGTATGACAAATTCATCTTCTGTGCAGAGTGGAAAGTTACCACGTGAGAATAACCACTCCTTTTTAAACTTTTTCATTTTGAAGTTACAAAATAGTATAATATAAAAAATTCTACATTAAAGAACCAAATGAACCACATTTATATTTTTTTAAATAAAGCAAACAATATATTCATCTCTGTCTGAATTTGTAATTTTATCCCATTACCAAAAATATGTAGGTGCAATTATTATGTTACCTATTTCCTTTCGTTCTAGAGATATTGATTCATTTCTATTCATTCCTCCAATTGTATTAATATATGTAGATAGTTGTAGAAACAAAAGAATTAGCTATAGATACCGTTTTTATTCTGAAACCAATTATTAACTGAGTTGTAAAACAAAACATTGCTCAAACTTTTATAAAAAACAAATAACATGTACCTATTTATCAACAATAAAGAAATCTGATAATTATTATTACCTTGTTAACAATCTCGTTTGTTATTTCAAATGTTTTGTGCCAAAGCTATAAGTAGAATGGTAAATAAATTTATTGCAATATAAATAAGTGAATATCTCGAAAGCTGTAAGAAATAATATACAGCGTTTCCATAAAAGAATGCCGGGATTTTTGACAACAGTTTGTAGCAAGTAAAATAATTTATCCACAACCTATATAGAGTACGTCTAGTGAATATACAACTATAGCGCTTAAAATTCCATTGCAATAGATTTAATTTCGAAGTGACTCAGTTATTAGACTAAATTATGCACTGCGCCACTATTAATTTCCACCACTGCATTCACTACCTCATTACAATATTTCTTTGGTGAAAGTTAAACATAGACCAATATTATACGAGTCGATAAATGACTCGTAATTATTGCAAATTTTGAGTATTGCAAATAGTTTCGTCAAATATTCGGTGTCAAACGCATTGGGTGGTAACAAAAATGCCTGGCCGTATTTTACATGTTGACGAGAGAAAGAACAGTGCTGGATTTAATATGAACTCGTAAAACAAGTTTCAAGTACGACAAGTTGATGATTCTCTATCTGCGTCGAAGAAATCAGTCAAACAGAGATAGCATCACAAACACTCTGAAATATATACATGTTCATTTTACTGAGAACAAACCAGTAATGCAGAAGAGGATGCTAATAGTTTGACATCGCTTCGCATAACTAGCAGCGCTAACAACCTAGAGTTGCATATTTGCTAGACATACTCTATTATGATGGCATAATTATACTGGTTTCAAATGTATTATGGGGCTTATAAGACATTAATGTTTTATATTCCACAAGACACTAGTGTTTTATAATTTATTATCAATGTCATGACTCATCTTCATCAGCGTAGAGCCAAGATGTGGGTTGTGAATAAAACGTTGTATTGTACTTGTGTCTTATTGACATCAAAGACACGAAAAATTAAACACTTGACATTTGGTCTTGTGTCTAACATTTCTTGCGTGTTTTAGATGCCTAATAAGCACATGTATAAATAACTATTTCAGTTGATTGTTTATTTATGGGTTTCATTAATATATAGAGAATCGTCCCTTAATAGGGGTTATTAATATGAATTATTTTTTAACCCCTGTTAATGAATACTTTTCTATCAATAAACGATTTTAGTATAGGTAATCAAAGATATTATTAATGCCAAAATTTTAAGTCTCACATTTTTGTTATATACAAAAACTAAGAAAATTACTAAAAATACAAAAGACAAAGAGTTAAAGTTAAAAAAATGGTTAAGAACGCAAAAACAAAAGCGTGGGAAGAATTTGGGAGAAAGATGGAAATAGGAAATAGAGGAAATGGAAAACTGTTATTTTGAATACTAAAAAGACTAAAGAAAGACAACAAAAATGTAATGAGATACGTAAAAAATAAACAAGGAGAGCTGCTAACAAGAGACGTGGAGACTGAGAACAGATGGGTGGAGCATTACAAAAAGGTCGCAGGGAGTTACCTAGCATCATATCAGAAATGAATGACTGACAGGATGCAGATTCAAACCAAGCCAAAACATATGGAAGAAAGTAGAAGACGCTATAAAGAAATTGAAAGTAGGGAAGGTAGGAGGCACAAATAATATCAAACCCAAAACGGTAAAATACACGAGCACAGAGGATATAAAAAGACAGTCCCCCGAGAATGAAAAAATGCAGTTATCACCTCACTTTTTAAAGACGGCGACCAATCAATATGTGACAACTACAGTAAAATATAACTGCTCTGTGTAGCATACAAAATATACAAAACAGTTATAGAGAAAACGCTACGAGAAATAATGGAACCCACTATAAATGAGAACCAAGTGGGCTTGTTGATTATAAACCTTGCCTATTGCCTTGAATTACAAAATTCAACCGTGTCCGTTGTTCTCTGAATGTAATTTTTTGGCAGTTGTCTATTATGATATGTTTTATTGGACTTTTTCCACTGTCCGTTATTTACGTATCAATCGTGTGTCGTTCAAGATTTTTCGTAATACAAATTTAGGCATTTTTAAGAATAATTTCTTAAACATATTTTAAAAATTACGTGATCCTTAACGGCCAACGGCCGGTATAATCCTTAACGGCCAGCAGACGTTATGAACGACTTTGTTTTTTTTAACGACCGGCGGCTGTTATGAATAATTTTTCATGTGTTTGTTTAGTTCAGTTAAAATACAATAACGGTATACTATTACGAAAAACATTAAACAAACAGGACTTTTGATGGATAGATTGTCTCTACGTGATAACCCCTGGGCAACGGCTTTGCTGGCTAAAGATCTACCACGCAACTAGGCTATAAACCTGCAAAAGATTTGACCGAAACGATTCAGTTGCACTCCCAAACAACTCTGATATAGATATCTTGGTACCTTTTTAGTTTACACCTCCACATTTAAGCGAAATTAGAAATCATAAATCAGATGTATGTGGGGATGTAAACTAAATTATTATCTACGGTGAATTAAATTAGTTTACACCCCAAACTTTTTATTGAAGATTAATTATTTGCATTTATAAAATTCCGCTATTTGCGACCACAAATGGTACATGGCTTCGTTTCCAGCAAACAACTGATGCCACAAAAATTGTGTCATGTAAGAAGCAACAAGAGTTCTAGATGTGCCATATTGCTTCTTATGTCTAGATTTGAACTTCTGCCAAGTTGATTCTACCATGTTCGTACAGTGTTCGCTATGATTGACAGTAAAGTGATGATAACCTGCCGACAGATTCACAATTCCACCATAAGCACGCCAACAATCTGATATAATTGTTGATCCGGGAAGCACATACTTTTGCAAAAGTAGAGTTTCTGCAGTTCTTGCGCCCACTGCCACAATAAAGCAATGTCCACTACCTCGCTCGACACCTCCAAAGTACCATTGCTGTTGAGCAACACATCTTCCACGGTTGTACTTCCTTTTAGTAGTAACAGTCTCATCAATTTCAATAATAATGCCAGCACTACCAATCATAAATGGTTGCTTTTCGAAATACAAGGCGCAAAGATTACGATAAAGATTATTCTAATCTACACTTGTGCCAGATGAAATAATACTTCCACCATCTTGCTGCATATGAAATTGAATCTCTTTAACAGTATGAGTTTGCCGGCACCAATAGTAAAACAACTGGAAAACTTATAAGATATATGTACTTTAGATAGTACTAGATCTGTAAGGAAGAACAGATAACCTATTCATCAAAAATCTGGTGTGATACACGCACACAACTTCCTTTTACAGTGATCTTATAATTATCGAAAAATTTGATTTTTAATTTTTAAGCATTTGAAAAAAAAATTGAAAAATTACAAATTTTACAGAAACCGTACAAAATAGAGCGTTAGTTGAAGATTTTAAGCTGAATTCAAAAATGTAATAATATACCGGGTGTTCTATTTAAAATAGGAGTTAACAAAAAAATAGAAAAAAACAAAAGAAACCCATTTTAAAAGTATTCAACTGGAAAATCACCTATTTCACATCAATACACATTAAAAATGTAATAAAAATGTAAAGTTTGAAAAAATTGTTAGAGCTGTTTTTGAAAAAATCAGAAAAAACTGAAAAATCACAAGAGTAAACACCATACTTCCGGTTATGCAAATTTCTTCAAAAGCTTGTTGTGGCTTCTACATAGTACACAAAACTTATATATGAAGTTTCAACGTCATACCTCTTTTCGTTTTTGAGATATTCTGTTCACAGACACACACACAGACAGACCAATGAACAAAAACATGTTTTTTGGGTTTAGGGGACTCTAAAACGTGAAGATCTGTTAAAAATTCAATTTCAAATTTGTGGGGTGAATACAATACTTCCTTTATCGTAAAAGGAAGTAAAAAAACAAGAAACCCCAATAACCTTGATCCTACTATTGCCTATACCTGACTATTTACCTCTTTGAAAACGCAAAATATTTTTGTATGGAGCAGCTTATTATCTTGCAACCACTGAATAAATTCTTCGACTGACATATCCAGACTATGAAATAGTTTTTGTGCGTTAAAATTCTTAAATAATTCCATTTGACATAACATTACTTGCAATTAAAAACATATTGTTTCAAAAGAAAAGAAAAATAAAGTGGGGGTGTAAACTAAATCATCTACCCGTAAACATTATTTGTAGTTTCTACCCCCACATTTAATGAAAATTAGAAATCATAAACCAGGTGTATATGGGGGTATAAACTAAAAACGTGCCGATATATTTAACAATATGACTACCCAGCAATACGGGCTCTTCTCAGAGCTGGGACTAAATATATTATCAATAAATGGATGACTATTAATTACTAGCAAGAAGGATATTATCGAAAATATATGTCAAACATAAAAGTGCCATATTCTCTGTAGGTATACAAGAAACACACAGACGTAGAAATCATTGTAGATCAAAAATCAGAGAAATGACAATGGTAAAGGAAATTCTGGGTGACAGATATGAAAGTTGTATATTTGCTAAACTCAACATCACCATAGAAAAAACAAAAGCCACTGTATGTCAAAACATAGAAATCATAACGGCAGACCGTGGGAATGTAAACATAACCAGCATATATAAACCTCCCTCTCAGCCCTTTAAGCTAAACTCAGATACAAGAATGAATGGAACCAAACCAACTATAATAATAGGCAATTTCAATAGTCATAGCATGAAATGGAGCTATAGTGAAACCAACAATGTAGGGAAAGAAATAGAAAAATCGAATGTGCTGAGCGACAATCACTAACCCTAATCCATAATGAAAAATTTCTGCATTTTTTTAACAGCGGAAGATGGAGATGAGGACACAACCCCGACCTTATCTTCATATCTGATGCCATGGCGGCAAAACAGGTCCTAAAACCAATCCCCGCACCCAACACAGTCCACTATTGCTACAGATTTTTTTAAATTTATTTTACTTATTTAGTAGTACTCAGCCAACAGCCGTTAGGCCAATTATAGGCATCGTTGTACATTTTATGGGGACTTCCAACCCCACTAACAAATGTCATGATATTATTATGACATCCGGGAACAACCATTTCCATGGCAGCCGTACTACAAGGTGCTGAGAGATGCAGCCGTGGAACTCCCATCCAAGTTCTGACCAGAAAGAGCGTTGCTTAACTCTGCTGATCGAACGTGGACGCTTGTTCAAGCTACACCACCTAGTAGTAAAACCAAGAACTGTAGCAAGTAGAAAGTGGTGTTATTGTTTATCCACTCAAATACTTTGTTGTTAAGGGTGTGTAATTGTTTATTTTTATTTACAACAGTTATTCGGCAGTTCTTATTAAAATGTTGACAATTCAACAAAAGTTATTCTTCTTAATATGGAATTTCGGCTTAGACCGCGTAGTATTTGTATATGTAGTATATGTATATGTTAAGAAGAATAATTCGAGTAACCGCGAAAGCCTCAAACAGTATATAATTCAACAAAAGGCCTAAAATAGCATAATCAACAGGACGTTCAGGGATTTTTGTGCAAAATGTTGAATGTATTCGACAGTCACATCTACGCAGTCCTAAGAAGCCTACCACAAATGCAAGTTTAGAGTTAAACATTCCTCAGTCTACTGTAAATAAGATATTTCGTAAAAGATTATGTTTCAAGCCATATAAATTGCAGCTCGTTAAGTATATTACTCAAACTGATAAAGGTAGCTTCTTTTGAACTTGAAAGGATAATGTGTGAAAAAATGGAAGAAGAGGAAAGTTTTCTGGATAGAATTGTCTTTTCTGACAAAGCCACATTCCACCTTTCTGTTCTAGCAGGCCGAGTGAACATTTAGGACATGAAAGCGATTCTCCCAATCATCGTGACATCATGTTCCAGCTAGACCGAGAACCTTCACATTTCGGGATAATTGTGCTATCAACTCTAGGCAACCATTTGCCGGGAAGGTAGATAGGAAGAGGAGAGCTGCCTCATTTATCACACTAAACTTTCCTAGATTTCTTTCTATGGGTTTATGTCAAGGATCATGTCTACTCATCTCAACTTATTTTGCTAGAAAATCTACGCATTAAAATCAGAAGCCTTACTTATATCAACAGTTGCTCCTGAAATTAAGTTAAGTTACAGCCACACATGGAGCACTTATGCACACAGGGTGAAAAGTTTCAGGCTTTAAGCTATCATGTTGATAATATAATTGCATTTAAAATACCAGCATTCATTTATAGAAACCCTGTATATTAAAATGATCTTCAATTATTATTACTATCTAAAATACTAAAAATATTAAAACAATCTCCTTTGTAACTTCACAATCAAAAAAGTTAAAAGGAATAGCTATTGTAGCACGATGCAAGTTTATATTTTCACATACTTAACGGTTATTTTTATAGAATTTTAAATTATAGTAGTAATAGATAAGAACTATGGCATTTACCTATATGCAAAGCTTGTAGTTGTACCTAGAACTCTAACCATCAGTCCAGGTTTAAACTGTGTTTTATAGACAGGTCCAATATATGGCACAGCCTGAAATTAAAATCCTGTTGTCTGCGTAATCACAGATTTAACATAACTGAATCTTACTGGATAATTAATCAAGTGGTCCATTTTAGTTGAAGGCTTTCTGGCGGTATAAGCCAAAAATCAAATGTCCAATCCCTTGTCAACCAGTTTATGACACTGAAACGAAAAACTACTTGCAGATCATATTGGTACGTACTTATCGCGAATATGGGCTGCTGGTCACATACAAATATTGACTCACAACAGCATTACCAGATTTGACCCCATCAGATGAACTTAGTGTTCGTTTTGCTTATCACTACGCAGATAAAAAATTATTATTTAATGAGTTATTTATTTGTGCCGGATTTTTATATCAAACTTTAAATACACAAGCGGTTTCAAAAAGTTGTAATGAAAAGAAATGCATGCTTGCATTCCTTTCATTTGGAAGAAAGACATGTAGTTCTAATTGAGGGTTTATAAATTATCCCATTGATTAAGTAAATATGCAATTCTGAGTAATTGCTGTACATATTTGACGTATATAGAGTTCAAAGCATTATAAACTATCAATGTAAAACATTTTATACAATTATAACTAAGCACAGATTTCATCTCAGATAGTTATATATTACAATAATACATTGACTGGGTACTACAATTTTATACATCTTACCTTTAGATTTGGGGCAAGTAAACAATGTCACAGTACATATGTAAATATTAATATTCATTTTACAGTAAGTAAAAGTGAATTTGCAATTAGTATTTGTAGCTACTGGGTATTCAGAATTCCATTAAACTGTTAATAAACTTGTCACGTGACAAATTAGTAAATATTTTCTACAAATATGTACCGCAGTACTGAGATTATCTAAGAGGAAAATGTTCTTATATATATTGTTTACAATAAATAGTTATATCTGGAAGATAATAACTATAATTAATAGTCTATAGTAAACCATTAAATTGCGACCTTATTTGCAAACTATAAATATTCTTATGTAGCATTTAATTATGGTATTTGCAATTGGAACAATTGCACAGAAGCATAATGGAACTCACATTAATTTCTTAACAACGCACTAACACTACAATAATTAAAAATGTTACATATTCTATTAAACAATGTATATGTAAAGAAGATAAATAAAGAGTTGTAATATTCAAAAACACATTAGTAGAATTGCAAATTTGTAATTTAATTTCTCAACGATTTATGTTGAAACTGTGCTATAATAAAAAACAAAATTTGCCCATATCAAAAATATTTTACAGTTCGACTACGAATTGGTTTAATAAGTCAATTTGAAATCAATAAATACAGGGTGATTTGTTTGGTTAGTTACTGTTTTATTTGGCTAGACATATTTATAAAGATTATGGTCAATGTTATTCAGTACGAAGCGCTTTGCTGTAAACCGCTTTAAAGCGCTTTTAGCTGATTATTCGATGTATATGCTGATGAGTTTGTTTCCTTCAAATATCAAATACTGAAAGTTAAATGTAGGTGATTTTGAAGAAATATTTGTAATTAAGATTAAAATCATAAATTTTCAAATTATGGTAAAAACTTGCACCACAAATACTTTTATTAATACAGTTCTTCTTTTCTTTTTAAAACTAAATACCTATAACTAAATAATCTTGAATACCTAGCCAATTTGTCTATTATGAGACTTTCTATATAAACAAAAATTACCCAATAAAAAAGTGTGATTCATTTTATCAAAAGCAGGAAGTACTTCAAACTGATAATTTTTAACATTTTTTTAATATTTTGTTTGCAAACTAAATTTGAATATTTGCTGGTTACTTATTTATACACATATCTCCAGTTTATCATAGATATTCTTACAATTGTTGAGAACGTAATAGCAATTTTCATTTTCTGAACATCCTATACAGAGGTATTAAGCTTTCATTCAAATTGCCGATCTGTCGTCACTCATGACGGTGGGCAGGAGGACATTGACCTTTTTCAAGCTAATTATATATTTATAAAACTCATTATATTTAAACATGGTAATTTAATATAAGCTCACAAAAATAGCACATTTTCTGTATTGGACATTTAGTACACTCTGCTTACAAAATTTGTTTTTTGCGAAATATAAAAAAAGTAAAACTTATCATTTAGAATCTAACAAATTTTAAAGCGATAAAGTTGTAATAAAGAATATTTGGGAGACCCAAAAAATTATCTTATGGATTTAAAGTCAGCTTACATTCTACCACTAACTCTGGTTTTATTAATATTCACAACTAGTGAATTACCCTAGCTACGCCTCGCTTTGCTAATTACACGATTTAATTAAATTAAATATAATTTAATTTTACTTTACTTTTTCGTACTTTTATGAATATAAAACCCGGCCTACGATCTAAGTCTAAAAATTGGCAAAATTTTAAGCTATCATACAATTTAATCGGTTCAGTATCTTCGGAGGAGATAGCAAACAAAGAGACGGTATCAGCCAAAATAAACAGTACCGAAATCTAGAACGCTGAGGAATTGCTCATGCAAACTGCATTTGTCATATTTGGCTTACTTGTCATTAGTTGTCACCATGACATTACGTTACAGTTAAAATTTTCGCTATCATGGTTCTTTCAACTGAAGAAAAAGTTTTTTTAGTAGAGCATTATTTCCGGTCATACGGAGTTGGAAGGAATGACGGCCCAAGTTTAAAACAGGTCTCAGAAAAATATCAGCAACAGTTTAACAAAGCAGCCCCCAGTAAAGCTGTAATGCTAGCGGTAGTTGAGAAATTTCGTCGCACTGGTAGTGTGTTATGGCAACGTAAAGGCTCTTCGGGTCGTCGAAGGACAGTTTGTACCCACGATAATGAAGGACGTGTGTTTGACCAGGTCGTGCACTCTCCGCAAAGAAGCCTTGTACGAACTGCACATAAACTGAATGTCAGTGAGACATCTACACGTCGTATGTTCACATCTATTGGCGGTTATCCTTAATAGCTAATAAATAAGTCAATATTAGTTTTTATTTTCGGTACTGTTTTTTTGGCGAATACTGTACATACATACATACATGCAAAGAAACAGACCACCGATTTTATGGTATAGATGTGTCTTAATCGTAACGGGGACAAATAACTGGAAACGCCATCTCGCATGTGGTTGGGTGCAATAAAGTGGAGTGTGGGCCTGCCGGTAGTTCGCTGTACATTGACGTGTTGTGCCTGGCGTGCGCTCACGATGGTAGATGGCACTGGTGGTGGCCGAGCTACGCTTCGCTTCGCTAATTACACGATTTAATTAAAACTTTATTTTTCGTACTTTTATGAAAATACAAACCAGCCTACGATCTAAGTCTAAAAATTTGCAAAATTTTAAGCTATCATACAATTTAATCGGTTCAGTATCTTTGGAGGAGATAGCGAACAAAGATACATACATACATACATACAAAGAAAGAGACCACCGATATTATGGTAACTTACTAACAATTATCGTATTTTCATCAGAAGTAACAGTATTACATCTAATATATTCAACGAGAAAACAATAAATAAAGTTTGTGAATTAAAATTTTAAATAACTATGAACAATTTTAAAATAATACATTGAAGTAAACCAAATTTGATTATAACTTGTGCTTAATAATAAATTATAACGAAATATTAATACTTCATATGTTCTATGTTCTGCCTATGTACATATATGTATAACTATCACATAGCAAATAAACCCTCAATTGACTACTGAATATCCCAAACATTGCTTGATAGTATTCAAGCTTTCTTGTTAAGCCGGTTGCAAATTGTAATTAACTCCACCAACAGTTTTTATAAATTTCAAAGAGTAATTGGCAACAGTACAGGGTGTTCTATTTTCGATAGGATTAAATGAGAATTGCCATTATTATTACAATTAGAAGAAAGTAGGTTGCACATTGAGATCAACTTTTCGAGGAATGAAAAAGGAATGATGAAAGCTGAAATCGAATATCTTTTTTGGTTTCTGAGCTACAGTTGAAAAATGCAAAATTTCTATTCACCATTACATTCATTTGTTTTTCAACTTGTCAAAAACAAAATAGGGATTCTGAATGCAATTTTTTACGTAAATCAATATAATATAGTCAAAAATCGTTTGTATTTTTTCACAAAGTAGAGAAAAATTATTCGAACGAAGGTACTGTTGTGATCACATCATCATTTGTAAAGTATATGAGCATTGCACCTTATAAATAGAGTAATAAATTTCATATCACAACATGGACATGCTTTTTCTATTGTTGCACAAGTATTTCTGCGATCAGTTGACCTCGTGCAACTCCTCCCCCATATCCCTCTTTAATATAATAAATTGAGAACAAAGATGAGACGTACCAACACCCATAAGCTAAACACTGAAATAAACTTGCCTCCAGATATCTCCCTCTTTGGAGTTTTTGGGTAGATGTGAAGCTCTTGTACTGTCCACTTATGGACTGAAATTTTAAATCAAGCAACAAGCTTGAACCACTGTACACTTCACGATTCGAAAAAACTGTTTTCATCCACCAACTTTCATTTTTTTTTAATGCATAACGAAGAAAAGTTATACCAAACTGATCTACTAGCAGTGCAGGAAACGAACTTAAAAGACAAAGCCATAACAAGGCTCAAGGACTACACCTTAAATGGAGGGGCCCAGAAAAACAGACTGGGCACAGGATTTCTGATTTTAAACTCAAAGATAGAGAATACAATAAAGTGTACGGCAGTAAGTGAAAAAATTAGTTACATTAGAATGACAGCAAAGAGGAAAATCAACGTAATCAATGTACATGCACCCACAGAGAACGAAATCAAGGATACTTTCTATGAGAAACTGGAGCAGCTATACAACTCATTGCCGAGGTATGATATAAAACTAGTAATAGGCGATTTCAATGCCAAAATTGGACAAGAAGAGAAAAACTACCCGGTAAGTATAGCCTACATCAGAAAACCAATGCGAACGGACAGAGAGGAATTAATTTTGCAACTACTAGAAACCTAAGAGCAATGTTTACCTTTAAGAAAAACAAGGACATCTATAAGGGCACATGTGCGCACCCGAATGGCAAGACAGTGAATCAAATTGATCACCTGCTAACAGAGACAAAACATTAGTATTTAATAATAGATATAAAAAAGCCGCAGGAGAGCGGAGATCACATTCAATCATTTCCTAGTGAAGACAAAAATAAAAGGAAAAGTGGAGCACAAACCGAAAGAAAGCAGAAAACAGAAAAAAAGTGGGAAACCTGAACAACAACCAAATAAGAGTCGAGTATGCCAAACTTATGGAACAGAAACTCACAAAATTAGACGATTGAAGATTTACAGAGAAAAAATGGAAAAGCCATTGAATATAAAAGCGCACGTGTTTCACATAGGGATAGCTGAAAGCATGTATGTACCCTGTAGGAAACCCTTCGCCAGAGTTACCTCGAGCACCCGGCTTATTGTAATTTCCATTTTAACAGTTTTCAAGCTGAAGTTCGAGCATTTCTTTTATCAGAGCAGGCGTCATTGCTGCTGACGTTAGAATTTTAATCTGTTGTATTGTCAGTTGTTTGAATTTTAATAATTCATATTAATTGTGTTTATATGATTGATCCCAAATTTAATTATTGTTGTTTATCGCTGTAGAGAGTCAGGTTTTATCTGAGTTATTTAGTTCTTTTTGTTTCGTTACTTACAATTGAATATTTGTTGACACTGTTTTTGAATTTTATATTCTATTGACTGTTACTGGTATATTTTCTTTGGTTATCTGTACTATGACCCTACATGAAGGGGCATCTAAGGTAGGTGGTCATTTGTTTTGATAGCTAGATTTGTGATTATGTTGTGGATAACGACTGGCGCCCATTTTGTTTTAAATAATGAAGTTTTTTATGTAACCCTAAGAACCGCTGCCTGGTCCTTATTCACGCCATTTTCTGCCGAGAGTTAGAGCTAGCTAGAGCTGTACTCTCCCCTCGTTTAAGGGAGCGGTACATACCTGGGTTTTGTAACACAAGTTATTATCTTTCGAAGAGTGTGTTAATCTTGGCAATATCGCACGTCAGTTTGAAGGAACGGATTTTAGAATAATGGTTCTGCTCTAAGATCATTGAATTCCCTGAGCTATGTTTAACTGGGAACCCTACCGCTAGATGGCTAAGACCTGGGAGCCTAGCAGACAGGAGTTTTTAGGCTATACACTAATACTGTCCGACACTAAGTCTCTTTTAACTACATACTTTTTGCTACTAGGTATTTATCAAATAAACATTCGATAGTCGGAATGCATATCTCGTATAGGTAGTTGTTTTATATATTAAGTAGGGAGGGTAAATAAAAATATTTTTGAAATGTATAAACTGTAAATTGATAAATACTACTTAATCAAAATGTATTACTGCCCAATAATATAAGAGGCTATGGTGATTATTCTTGTTTGAGACATTTTTAATCAACTAGATCTTAAAACCCATGTAATATACATAGTCACTTAATTTAATTCGTATAATAAATATTATTGTTAAGGGTACCAAAAAGAGTAAAACTTAAAAAACAGAGTTACTGTTTTAGTTTTCCAAATTGGTAAAGTGTGATATTCTGTTGCCAATCATAAGTATGAGTTGGTGGACAATTTAGAAATTGCACTTAAGCCTATGCACTTTTTAAATGCAATAAATGTCATTTAAAAATTCTCTGTCTTGTATAGCAAATAATGGAGGATTTAATCAATATTTACAAGTTTATCCTTTAAATCTTCAAGTTAAATGGTACTTATATATTTTCAGGTATTGTTAATTAATGCAAAAAATACTATATTATTAAATTAACTATGACAAATATACAGTGTCCGCCAAAAAGTCGGCATAATATGGGAAAAAAATTTATTTTTGATTTTTCAAAAAAACTTTTTACGTCAATAATTTGTGCTTGTCTAAAAACCTATTTAGCCCCTATCATATATACCGAGTGATTTTTACTTCGTTAGAAAATTGAGTTTTTCGAAATTGTCAAAATCTGAAAAGTGCTATTTTTCGGAAACTAAGAAAGATTTCAATGAGATTTTTTTTAAAGTGTGTTATTTTTAGAGAACTGAACAATCTCAAGGCCAGAAAACCCCAAATTTTTTTAACTTTAGCTAAAAATTAATTTTTATAATAATTTTTAAATTTTTTAAATATTTTTCAAAATTTCACATATCAAGACTTAATATTAAAATTCAAATTTTTGTATGTAAAAACTATTTCTCAGTTAAATCAAAAATAAAAATATTGCCAGTGATGGGAATCAAACTTCAGCGTCTGCGAATGGGCCTGCGCATTTGATTTTATTGCTCAGTGGTAGCCCACGGGTAAAGTGGGCGTTTGCTGCCTGAGCCACTAGAACCCTTTGAAGTCCTGCGATGCAGCTACATTTAACATAACGTACTTATTCGTTGCTCCTTTTTGTCTTCTAGAACATTTATCCTGTATCTGCTGGATCCCATTTTTGGCAAGGATAACGCCTGCGCTATGTACAAGTTATTACTTCTATCTATTTCTCAGTTAAAGTAAAATTAAAGAAAATTTTCTTTTTTTAAAGTGCTTACCCTGTATATATTTGCCTGAAATTTTCTCGCTTTCATGCCAGCTAGTTATATAATGTGTATGCAAAATATCGTCTTTCTCTAACAAATAGTTTTTGGGTTATACCGCCGACAGACAGACAGACGGAATTGAGGAAATCTGTTTTCTTCATCTATGGACTCTGAAATGTGGAGCTCTGAAGAAATCTTGGAAGGTGATTTTTTCGTGATTATAATACTTCCTTCGTCTTTTAGACAAGGGAAGTAAAAATTCATATGGTACATCAATTCTGGTTGGATTATATCAATCTACGTACTAATAAAATGCATTAAAAATTCCTACTTTGCTTTTTGTTATTTTGAAAAACAAATAAACTGTGTCGTTGGATAGAAATATTCAAGTTTTCAATTTTCAACTGTAGCACGACACCAAAAAAGTTGACCCCCAATGAAGTGCAAACTATTTTTTTCTAGTTGTAATAAGAACAGAAATGTCCATTTAATCCCATCGAGCCACCCAAAAAAGGTTGAAAAAGAAATTCCAAAATTAAATTATTCCAAAAACTGACATTTTAATTATGTGGTAAGTACTTATTTGAAAAATACTTAAAAGGATTTTATTTGTGTAAGAACTATTATTATAATTCCAAGATTTACTATACTATTTCTTCCAGGAAATACAGGACATAATCATTTCGTAAATAACATTGCAGAAACTGACACATCTGAAAAACAGTAAATTATAAACACAGCAATATGGTGAAAGTAACAATTAAATTCCAAGACTTCCATTAATAAATACTCCAGATTAACAATTATTGTATATTCAATGTATATACATTTTTAGATAAATAAATAAATAAATAAATAAATAACCATATACAGTAACGGGTACTAATAATAACATACGTTTGTATAGTAATCGACACATGTTCAATAGAAACCTATACTTATATTTTTAAATTGTACTTAAGAAGATAATTTTTTTTTTTTAAGTATTGCATTTGTGTCTAAGCGTAATTTAATGAAGGATGGGTGCCTGTTGAACAAGCATCGTAAATACCTGGCTTAAATGAGTTCAACTTTAATTGTGTAAATACCTGTAAGCCTTAAGTAAGTACACATTACACGTTGTCATATTTTCATTTACTAGTAACATATTTATAAAAAATATTGTACATTTATAAGGCATACTGAAAGCTTTCGATTCTTTTTTTGAGTATTTTATCAAAAATTACATTATTTCCAATTATTTATATTTTTTTAAAGATGCATAGCTTTACTAATTTATTATAACTTAATGGTAACATACAATTAGGACTATCAGATTGTGCCTACTACTAATCTGTAGTTGTTTTATGCCTTTTGCTTTAATGCACAAGTTCTTGCATATCTGACTAAAATATACGACTTGCACTACATACACTGTAACAGTAAAATATTTTTTTATCAGTATCCACTACTGTTATAGCTGTTGATGGTATTAATTGTAGAAATATCTCTTTGGACCAAATGATTGTTATTGTCCTGTAGAGAAATATTAAAAAATCGTCCATTATGAAATAATTCCAAGTAGATAATGAGAATTATAACTATAATTATGAAGAGCAGAATTAGAATTGTTTTTATTTTCTCCATAACCTGAAAAATTACATTAATGTAACTGCTTTCTAAATAATGCTTTGTCTTGAAATCAATATGTTATTGCTCTGTGTTGATACTTTTTGAGAATATCATATACATTTTCAGAAGAACTAAAATTAAACAAGACTTACAAGTTCTGTAAATGTTAAATTGGCAGGTGTTGGACGTTCATATGTTGTTACTGAATTTCGTCCTAGTACCCCTGCTTTGGAGGCATCTGTAATTGTTTCTACTGAAAGTGGATATCCCTGCGGAGGTTCTACAGGCAACGATGTTATTTGGCTGACATTAAGAGGTACATGAACATCAGCTACAAATCTTCCATCACTGTACGTTGTTGCATTGAGAGGTATTATTTCTTCATTGATTGCTGCATTATATGGAAAAACAGATTTGTTATGCAACATCTCTTGTGTGTACGGTGAAGGATACGGTGCTTGTAAAGGTGGTTGTCTTCGTGGTGGAATTTCAGAGCTGTCTATTATTTCAAAGTTGTGGGTTTCATTTTGCTTCATGTCAAGACTTGCAAATGCTCCTGGAGTTGTCTCATAAGACACGGACGTAACGGATACATCGCCTTCTATTCCCACATGAGTGACACAGTGATATTGTATTCTGTGAGGAAATTCACAGTAATTCGGCCCATTTACAGATATCTACATCAACAAGTTTGTAAACATTCTTTGCTATATAAATTACACATAAGTAGTACCTTGTACTGGTCGTAATCACACAGTAAGACAATGCTAAATGCTTCAGCACGTTTAAATGGCAGAGTAGTATGACATTTCTCCTCGCCCCATACCCCATTTTGAAATGAATTGAGTTTAACACAGCGTTCTAGTATATGCACTGAAAACTGTAACGCAATATCGCTTTGTTGAAGATCTTCTCGACAACAAAGTAAATTTATGTCAAACCTGGAACAAAATTTATTAATTCTGAACTAAAATACTCAAGACTAAAAAGACTAAAATCAAAACAAAAAAAAACTTATAAATATCAGCGTTGCCAATTTTAAACCTGGCTCATGCAAACTATACATCGAAGAGGAAAGCATATTCCAGTGAACAAAATGGACAACAATCTATTTGTAGAACATATTAATAGCTACCACCCTCAAGTTTCACATTACAAGTTGGAAAATTCCCCTCATAGATTACCCCTTTCAATCTTACGGTTTCCAAAATGTAGTTGGATTATTGTGAAAAATATAACAAGGTTTCGTATGAAAAGCACCGGAAGGAATTTCAAAACAAAAATATTGGTTTTGGGTAACCATCCCAAGATGAGTGTACAGTATGTGTTAACCATAATGAGCATGTAACCACCGCAAATCAGGTGGAACCTGAATCCTGTGATATCTGTCAAAACTATATATTACATAAGCTCGTAAAGCTTACAATCAAGATGGAGGTCACAACTAGGCTTTTACGTTCCAAGTTTACGCTGTCGATATGCAGAATGTAGTAATAATACCCAAAATGAAAACAAAAACAGCTACTTTGTGTCGCCGGGTTGTATTTAACGAAACCGTAGCTGCCTTGCATTGTAATGATAGTGTGACATGGAACGAAGCTATTTCTGGCAGGTCTGGAAAAGGCTAAATTGGAAAAGAATGCTGAACTTGCACTTCAAAATCAAAATTTTGGGGGGTCGCCGCCCCCCGTGCACCTCCCAAGTTACGTCTATGATAACAATGATTGTTGCTTGGAGTCATTTAATTATTATGTTGTCAGGTGTCTAAGCGATAACAACTAGTACAGCAACAAAGACGTGTAGATAGATACTAACTGAAAACTGATACTGTATATTGCCAAATTATTAATATCGAAAGAGATGCAAGTTTACAGTAGTTTATTAAGATGTATTGCAGCACCACCTGTCAGATGTAAATCAGGTTGGTAGTAAGATAATCTCTGAAACTTCTTTGTGGCGTGAATTCATAATTCATATTTTTATATGGGTATTTCGCCACTCTGCAAATTAAAATATTAAATAACGAAAATATTAACAACGAACGTTTCGAGGGATAATCTGCCCTCGTTATCAACTAGGCGAAAAATTAAGGAAACGGCATACATTTTACTTAACGAAGAAAAATGCGTGTCGTCTTTCTCAATATTTTTAGACAATAGTTGGCTATCGATTCTTAAAGATGAGATCAAGTAGGTACAGATATCAACAAACGTCAATGTCAGAAAATTCATTGGAGGTTGGTCGTTTTTCCTTCCAGTGAAAAAAAGATAAGTTCTTGTTAGTTTTAATTGTTATTCGTTGATAACGAGGGCAGATTGTCGCTCGAAACGTTCGTTGTTAATATTTTCGTTATTTAATATTTTAATTTGCAGAGTGGCGAAATACCCATATAAAAATATGAATTATGAATTCACGCCACAAAGAAGTTTCAGAGATTATCTTAATCAAAGGTATGGGCCTCACATAACTAGTAACTTCCGAAGTTGGGAAACACTTTACAAGAAGCTGGCACACTCTGAAAATAGTATAACTTTCCTATGTCGTTGTAGAAATAGCTGTATTATTCCAAAAGGGTTTAGACTCAAAGCACCTTATGTAAGTGCTCGTTCTAGTAATATCATGAAAAGAGCGAGTGAAGCTCTAGTTAGAGACAGAATACAATTTCACAGACATAACAAAGTGATACTATTTTCTGACATAAACAAACTGGAACAGATGATGCAAAGGGATGTACGGGAAGACGATTTCAATCGTATGTACAACTCTATTAGTAATACCTACAACAAAACACACACTGAGCAAAAACGTACACATTTAAAAAAGTACCAACACCTCATACAAGAAAAACACACAATTGAACTAAATACACTAAAGAACAGTGACACTTTTTTAAATAAAACTGTAGTTAATCTGTCTTCTAAAGAACTAAACGCCACTGACAAATTAGTTCTTGGCAAAGGACTCAACTACGCAGTGGCGCCAAAACGAATTAATAAATATGATTTAGTTACAGCTATAGAAGAGACTTGTCAAAAACTTCCAGAAGACATTAGACAGGAATACAGAATTAGAAACAAAATCATACTAGAACGACCTTACACAATCAGACAAAATATATCCAAACAAGAAAAACATTCACTACACACACTAAAAACCGATAACACAATTAAAATTCTACCTGCAGACAAAGGCAACGCCACAGTAGTACTTGACACAACCACATACAATGAAAAACTTTTAACACTAATTAGTGAGGGACAATGCACTAAACTAAATAAAGATCCAACACATACAATAGAAACAAAAATATACAGAACACTTTACAAACACAGAGAACAATTTACAGATTTTGTAAGACGTACGCTAACACCACACTACAGTAAACCACCACATTTTTATGGATTACCAAAGATACACAAACCAAATGTACCACTTAGGCCAATAGTTAGTTCTATAGGTTCTCCTTGTCACAGTTTAGCTAAATATTTACTTAAGATACTGACTCCTATATCAGGAAATACAGACACGTATATAAAGAACACGCCCCATTTCCTTGAAAAACTTAAAGAAGCAAACATAAACACACAACACTTAATGGTTAGTTTCGATGTAGTTAGTCTCTTCACTAATGTTCCAGTAGACAAAACACTCAACATCATTAAACATAGGCTACAAAACGATAACACATTACATACACGAACAACATTAAACGTTGGTACCATTATGGAACTTTTAACACTATGCATTAAAACGACATACTTTCAACTAAACAATGAATTTTACCAACAAGATTTCGGGATGGCAATGGGTTCACCTTTATCTCCCATTGTTAGTAACATTTTTATGGAAGACTTTGAACAACAACATGTCTACACGTACACCAACAAACCAGTAGTTTGGTGGAGATATGTCGATGATGTTTTTGCAATTTGGCCTCATGATATGGATGAGGTGGACAAATTTCTTGAACATATTAACAGTAAAGAAACCTCCATCAAATTCACATTAGAAACAGAGCAAAACAATCAGTTACCCTTTCTTGATACACTAATCACACGCACAATAAATACTTTTGAAACATCAGTATACCGTAAGAAAACCAATACTAATAGGTACTTACATTTTAATTCTAACCATCACAAAAACATAAAGACAGGCGTTGTAAAAAGTCTTTACGACAGAGCCAAAGTTGTTTGCTCTAATGATACAATTTTCAAAAAAGAGAAAGAATTTTTATTATTAATGTTTTACAAGATAATGGCTATCCAGAGACTCTTGTTCGGAACATTTTCAATACACGAAGCAATGCCACACACATACAAAGGAATGACACTCAAAAATATAATACTCTTACTATACCATATATTCCAGGCATATCTGACAAAATTAGACGAATTGGAAATAGATTCAATGTTAGGACGGTATTCAAAACGATGAATACTTTACGGTCAGTTCTTACAAAAACTAAACCGTTCAACGAAGAACAACATTCAAGGAATTGTATATATAGTATTCCCTGTGAATGCGGGAAATATTATATCGGTGAAACATCCAGGCCTTTAGCAGTAAGAGTTAAAGAACATAAAAATATGTTGAAAACGTATCAATTCAATAAGTCTAAGCTGGCAGAACATGCTTGGGATGAAAACCATAAAATACAATGGGACAACACAAAGATCTTGTCTAAAGAATCGATGTCAACTAGGCGAAAAATTAAGGAAACGGCATACATTTTACTTAACGAAGAAAAATGCGTGTCGTCTTTCTCAATATTTTTAGACAATAGTTGGCTATCGATTCTTAAAGATGAGATCAAGTAGGTACAGATATCAACAAACGTCAATGTCAGAAAATTCATTGGAGGTTGGTCGTTTTTCCTTCCAGTGAAAAAAAGATAAGTTCTTGTTAGTTTTAATTGTTATTCGTTGATAACGAGGGCAGATTGTCCCTCGAAACGTTCGTTGTTAATATTTTCGTTATTTAATATTTTAATTTGCAGAGTGGCGAAATACCCATATAAAAATATGAATTAGGTTGGTAGTAAACTAAGCCAGTGGTAGTTGGTAGTAACTCAAATCGGTGGTATTTCATATATTTGTCACAAAATTCTTAGGGGTAAATTAAGTCAGTAGTAGTTCATGTTCGATGTAAATCCGCAGCAGTGGTAATCCAAGGCAATGATAATTCAATATGAATGTAAATCCACATCAGTGGTAGTCGGCACACATCTTTCCTTTCACAATAAAGAAATATTCGATTCATCAGTTAATGTGTTGCAGTTATAATCTTTTATAAAATTAGGAAAAACTGTTCATCTTTTGATATACTTTTACAAATACTGTAAAAAAGTATTTGGTTTGTATGTCTTTTTGTTTCAATCTATACATCCTGATTTCAATTATGGATTTTATCCTCTCAGCTTTCCCATTATAGATTTCCACTGGTATTAATTTGTTTCTAGTTACTATTATTGAATATTTTTCCATAAGTTACTATATAGTGTGTCCGCAGATGGAGACCTAACTATACCTACTTGTAAAAATGTTAGTTATAGTTTTTCGACAAAAAGTCATTCCTTATAAAAAGTTGTGTTTGTACTGAAACGTTGTTTGCTATTATTAGAATGTTAATATATTGTACAGGGTGGGCACTAAATTGGAATATAAAATTCAGTCATCAATAAAGTACACTTATTTAGAAGAAAATTAGAAAGGCTAAATTAAAAAGTTTCACATGTTAGGAGATGTTCAAATACAAATTTTTATCATTGTATCTCGAAGTTGACCACTTATTTTCAGTTTGTCTATTTGCTAAACTTGGACCAAATTAAATATATATTGGATTACGTGTTTATGTACCTAATCGTCAAGTTAACTATGGAAAGTAAACATGCTCGGTTGAATTGCTATTGAAACTACTGACAAATAAAAAGATGATCACTTAATTTCGAGAAATTCATACATTTCATTCTTTGCATATTTTTACTTATTTCAACATTCCTGATTTTTAAAACAAGCGAAACTTTTTATAAAGAATGAATTTTTGTTGAAAAATAAAAAAAAATTTTTTTTATGAGTACAGTTAGGTCCATCCGGGGACACACTGTATACTATAAAGCTAGTTTTAACTTGTAACTCTGTGACTACATTTACACGGTAATTTAACGCTGGTGTTGTTTAAACTGTTGTTATTAAAACTCGTGTAAAATGTGAGTTTACACAAGGGGTGTTGTACAGGCGTTAAAGTGTAAGTCGGTGTTGGTGTGGTGTTAGCTAAAACCTCGGTGTGACCAACTGCTTTGAGATTTTCCATTTGTCACTCTGTCAGACGCTGTCTGTTATTATAAAATTATAAACATAACCGCCATAACCTACAAGATTAATACATCACATCTAATTCTCATGTAACATTTTATCTCGATTTATTAAATGTTCATGTTTTATAACAACCAACTATCTTTACAATTGGCAGGTCATTGTACAGAACTAAACCATCATGAAAAAGCGATTGCTTGGTTAAGGCTTTCTTGACAGAAGGTACGTAAATATTGGTTGCTGTTCTAGTATTATAACTATGTACATCATTTACAAACTTAATTTTATTTGACATATACGTTGGTAGCATCTTATGTATCATTTTAAATATAAATATCATATTATTGAAAATTAATCTTTGTTTAATACTCATGGAAGCAAAACAGGATGCCCGAGGAATGGAACATCGGAATAATCACGCCCATACACAAAAAAGGGGACAAAAAAGATTGCAAAAATTATAGGGCAATAACGTTACTAAATACAACTTATAAAATCCTGGCAAACCTAATTAACAATAAGCTGAAATCCTACGCGGAAGAAATACTGGGAGACTACCAGAACGGGTTTAGACCAGGCCGATCAACCATTGACGCAATACACACCCTAGAACAAATACTTCAGAAATCGCACGAACACAACAGACAAGTTTACGTAGTATTTATTGACTTTAAGAGAGCATTCGATGGTATAAATAGGGAAAAAATGATGAAAGCACTAGAAGAACTGGAAATACCAAAAAAACTTATAAACCTTCTAAAAATGAGCTTAGAAAACACAAAAGCAAGAGTGAGATTTCAGGGAATAACTACGGATGAATTTGAGATAAGTAAAGGGGTAAAGCAGGGGGACTCAATTTCGCCAACTCTGTTTAATTTGGTGTTAGAAAGTATTATAAGGAAGACAAAGCTAAATCAGAAGAATATCATCATAAACCAAAGTCAAATAATAGCCTACGCAGACGATGTAGCAATAGTCGCAAACTCAAGAAAAGCATTAATAAGAGAAATAGAAAAGATAGTCAAAGAAGCAAAAGAATTTAATATGGAAATAAACGAAGACAAAACGAAATATATGGAACTGGGGAGGAAAAACAAAGAAACGTCAAAATACCTGACAGTGCAAACATTTAATTTCGAAACAGTCTCATCATTCAATTACTTGGGAGTGACCATAGGGCAAACAGGAAAGGAACGTGTAAAAGAAAGAATTCAAAAAGCAAATCAGGCGTACGGCATAAACAGAGCACTACTCAAAAGTACAAAGCTTAGTAAAAAAACTAAAATAAAAATTTACCAGACCTTAATAAGACCTATAATAACATATGCCATGGAAACTACAATAATGAATAAAAAAGAAGAAGAAGACTTGAAGATAATAGAAAGAAAAATAATGAGAACGATACTAGGGCCAAATATAACAAGGGAAGGAGAAAGAAGAATGAAAACGAATAAAGAAATAGAAGAACAACTAGGTGAAGCAAACATTGTAAGACATATAAAAGCCCAACGCTTACAGTGGGCAGGACACATTATGAGGAAAAAACCCACAGAAATAGTCAGGCGAATAACACAGTGGACCCCAATGTGGCCCAGAGCTAAAGGAAGACCTAGAAAAAGATGGCGAGAAGAAATAGAAGAAGACATAAAAGCAATGGGAATAAGAGACTGGAAAGCACAATGTAGAGACAGAAAGAACTGGAAGAAAATTACAAACATGGCCAGGACCCACCACAAGCTGTAACGACAACAGAAAAAGAGGATTAATCCACCTCAGGAAAAGGATTCAAAAAACGCTGCGGCGCAGTGTTTGCCATAATCCCAAGGATTGAACGGCATGATGATGATGATGAATACTCATAAACTGTAAACATTCCAACATATTATTAATCCGTGTATATTTATCTACCTTTAAAATAATTCTCATTGCCCTATTTTGTTGTTTTTGGAGAGCTCTCTTTTCTGTCTCATTACAATAATATAAAATGGTCGAACAATATTCAAAATGTGGGGCTATAATTGACTTATACACAGTTAATCTTGAGAACATAGATAAGCTATCCCTAATTCTATGGAAGTAATTTACACGTTTACTAATTTTGTCTATCACATATTCAATATGCTTATTAAACTTCAATTTGTTGTCTATAATTAAACCTAGATATTTACAATCCAAAACATAATCTAATTCATTGTTCAGAAGTTTTAATTTAGTTATAAGTTCTACATTTACATTAGTTCCAAATACCATAACATTAGTTTTTTTTGTATTTACAAACAGAAAGTTGTTTCTTAACCACTCCTCAAAACGACTTAATTGTCTTTGCATCTTAGCCAGTACTTCCTCAATTGACTTTCCATAAATAGAGATCACTGTATCATCCGCAAACAAATTAATTATTGTGTCTTCTTCAAAACACGATGCTATGTCGTTTATATATAATATAAACAGAAGAGGACCTAAGACGGATCCCTGAGGCACACCGAATTTCACTTCTAGTTTACTTGACACATAACTGTCCACTTTCACTTGCTGATGTCTGTCATGTAGATAGTCTTCAAACCATTTATTTGCTTCCTCAACCACTCCATATTTTTTTAGTTTTTGTATCATAACATCTCTGTTGATAGTTTCAAACGCCCTTTTAAAATCTACAAAGACAGCCAATACAATTTCATTTTGTTCTATCAACTCTCTCCATTTAGAAATGACCAACTGAATAGATGTTTCACATGAATGGTGATCCCGGAATCCTGATTGGTTTTCTATCAGTATATTATTATCTGCTAAATGCTGTAACAACTGCTTTTTTACGTGCATTTCCATAATTTTTTCGGGTAAAGGTAAAGTGTTTATTGGCCTATATTCTTCACATTTTTTCGTATTTTTTACTTTAGGTACTGGGGTTATAACTGAATTTTTCCACAGACTGGGGACTTTAGATTCTTCTATAGATTCATTAATAACCTTAACGATCTCTTTTCTTAATTTACATCCACCAGCCTTTATAATATTTTTATCAATTATATCCGCAGACCCATCCTTTTTTATTTCATTGACTATATTCATAAAATCGTGGTCATTCATTTTAGTAAATTTTTTTAGTAGCACAGCATTATTCGGGACATTACAACTAATATGCGTCTGTGGTAACTCATCTACTTCTATTATATTTTCTACGCTTTTTGTAAAATAGATATTAAATTTTTCTGCAATTTCGCTATCTGTTTGTACATTAACATTATCAAAATAAACATTATTGATTTGCGTTTGTGATTTCCCATCATTCAATACTTCCTTAATGCCTTTCCACATTCTCTTTCCATCACTCTTGCAGTTTTCAATTACGCCCTTGTAATACAAGTACTTCTTTTTTCTTATTAGGTTCGTGGCTTCATTTCTCTGAGATCTATAGTCAGTCCAGTTTTCCATGGTATTCTGCAACAGATACTTCTTATACAATCTATCTCTTTTATTTGATGTCTCTCGAATCTCTTCATCAAACCATTTACTGCCCGTTCGGATATTTAATGTTTCTATTGGAGCTACTTTATCCAAAGATTCTGTAACGTTATCGTAGAGAACTTGCACTAAGTGATCGGTATTCCCCTCACTCCAGTTACAATTATTCAGGTGATGTTGAAGATCAGCTTTCTCAATCTTCTTTTTACTTCTGCACTTAATTTGTTTATATTTATCATTTAACTGGGTTACGTTATGCCTCGTAGTAATTTGCACTATATCATGATCAGAAAATTTTGGCGTTCTTATGACTTTTGTTTTAATGTCTCCATCATTAGTAAACACTGGATCTATAAGAGTTTCAGAGTCTTTTGTTATTCTTGTACATTCTGCGACCACCTGTTTAAGATTTAGTCTTCTTAACTGTTTAATAGTTTTTGATTCATAAAAACTACTCTTATGAAAATCAATATTAAAGTCACCCATCACATAAACCTGTTCATTACCAAACATTAATTCATCTTCCATAATATCATCAAGTTGTCTTAAAAAATTTGGTATGCTTGAGCTGGGAGACCTATACACAATCATCAGAAGGACTTGCTTAATTTTAATTATTAAACACCATAAGTCCTTTTCAAAACGAATATTTTGTACTACTTTGTACTCTATATTATTACGTATGTAACAAATTATAGCTCCTGTGTGTCGGCTTGTTGAATCACATCTAACAGTTACATATCCGCTAATATTTATTTCGTTATCATGAATATCAGAGATTATACGTGCCTCCGTAAGAGCTATAATTTCATTTTTATTCCTTATTGTTTCAACATACCTTCTAAATTCATCAATCCTTGGTAATAAACTTTCAATATTTAAACACATTATGGTTAATTGCTATTTACTATCACTCACATAAATTGTTCTATCCTTGACGATTTGTTCAACCTTAATTAAACATGGACATTTACGGTCCCAGACAGTATGTTTAACATCTAAAACAATATGGTATTTTTCATTAGCTCTAATACAATTAATGCACTTTGGGTCCACCTGAGTGCAATTTTGTTGCTCATGTTGTCCACTACATTTCGGGCATGCAACTTCCAATTTACAGTCTTTTGCAATATGATTAATTCCTGAACATTTGTAACATTTCAACACCCTAGCGTACTCATAAACCGAACACTCGTACAGGCTAATATTCACTTTTCTATTATTTATTAATGTCTTGTAGGTTCCCACATCAACTTCAACCAGAATACTATATTTTTTGTTATTGTCTTTAGACATGTTAATAATATTTAATTTAAAGTCTGTGGCTGCTTCATCTAATCTATTCTGTGCAATAATCTTTTCCTTTAGATCTTTCTCGTCCTTTTCTATATGCTTAGGTATATTTACAATTTTTAACTTCGGCACAATTTTCTTCGGTTCGGACACTACATATTTTTTACCTAATGCATTTTGTATTTCTTCTTTCATTTCTTGACTACTTTTATCCTTACATTCCAGTATAACTCCACCATTTTTTATATTTCTTCCCATGTTTATATTTGTTTTTAAAACAATAGGATTCATTTTTTCAACGATATCCTTCTTAACTACATCATGATTTGTTACTTTCTCAGGTTTTACTATTAATACTTCCTTTTGATTTGCTACTACTGCACTGTAAGATTTACCTTTATAATGTCCATTTACTTCCTCTACTGACTTAACAAAATTTTCATTATACTTTTCACTTTTTGTTGCCGCTTTAACCATATACGTCTTAATTTCGTTCATATTTTTTTCCATTTCATCAAATGCTTTCAACATAGATGCCATTTTCTTAATAACAGCCTTGCAACTATCACAAACGAACATTAGAATACGACTTTTTATAGGCATAGCCCTTTCCTCGGTAGCCGACAGATTTATGCACTTTGCATGAAATTTATCTAAACAAAAATCACAATTGTAGTACTGTTCATCTGATTTAACATCATTTTTACAAATTTTACAGTCGCTTTCCATCTTGTTTCAATTATAAATAATTATTTCACATTAACCAGAATATTACGCTATTTATTAATTTTAAAATAGAATAGAATAGAATATCGAAAAAAAAACAAGAAATGTGGCTTTCGAAAAGGTCGTTCTTGTATTAATGCTAAAGCTAATAATCGAGAAAAGAAGAGAATATAACGCCGAGACGCACATAGCATTTATTGATTATATGAGGGAGATTCAAATTTGACCCGCATTTTATTTTTTTATGAACATAATTGAAGAGATACTGTAAAGCGATTTTACATTCATCGAAGTAGGCATGTTAGCTAACGCCATAAACAACTACAACTTGATTGTGTCAATACTATCATTTGTATTAACAATGTCGTGCAGCAATGTGTCAAATTCTGTTGCACAACGTCTAATTATGAAATTTCTTTTCAATAAAGGTATAAAAGCGACTGTATTCATCAGAGATTTCATAAACAGTTTGAAGAAAAGTATTTATCACTCAAAACAGTCTTTGAGTGGTGTACATCCTTCCAGGATGGTCGTGAACGCATGTCGAATTTGCTGCATGCTGCCCGTCAAGCGTCTGCTGTGAATCTTGGGAACATTCAAAAAGTTGACCAGCTGATCCGCAGCAATAGGTGAATATCTGTGAAGGAAATTACTAGAATTGTAAACACTAGTGTTGGTAGTGTTCACACTATTGTCCACGACAAGCTTAAATTTAGTAAAGTTAGCGCCAGGTGGGTTCCAAAACAATTTTCCGCGGAACAACAGCAGAAACAACTACAGTTTTGCAGAGAACTCCATCTTGGCTACGAGTATGAAAGCTATGACTTTTTGTCACGTTAAATTGGACTGGGAAGTCCCCCCATATAGTCCGGACTTGGCCCCAAGTGACTATCATCTCTTGGGCCCTCTTAAAAAATTCTTGGAAGGCAAGCGCTTTGCCTCTAATGAGGAAGTGAAGGATGCGGTGCAAAATTGGCTACGTCGTCAACTAAAAGATTTTTTTTCGACGAATACAGAAGTTACCG
Organism: Agriotes lineatus; assembly: GCA_940337035.1. Classification (NCBI taxonomy): domain Eukaryota; kingdom Metazoa; phylum Arthropoda; class Insecta; order Coleoptera; family Elateridae; genus Agriotes; species Agriotes lineatus. Next base: position 3,396,616 of record OW679195.1, read on the forward strand.
AAACGATGAAACAAGTGTATTTTAAAGGGGGGTTGTTACTTAGAAAAATGATGTATATATATATAATATTGATTTGTAGTTTCTATCGACCAGAAAAAAATAAAATGCAGGTCAAATTTGAATCGCCCTCGTACCAAGGCCTTTTACAGGGTTAAAAGAAGCAAATTTTACAAATGGTACTACTTCCAATACACGTGATTGAAGTGATTAATAGCTTATATTAATAATAATAATAATATAATACAGAGTGGCTAGAAAAACACCGGCCACTTTTTCAACTATTAACACCAGCTGTCGCTGTTTTTTGATGTTTACAATTTCAAAATTTTATTCTGCTGTCAAACTGAGCACAGCAGATACGAATACAAATCTCCCACAAAGTATTGCTATTGTGAAATGGTTTTATCAAGCGCAAAAGAGTCATTCTACCAGAATGGCAGTACAAATAATGCAATAACGTTGGCGTCAAACTTATGCGAATCTACCACCACCCAGTTTGTAGTAGCATAATTACAATTGTTGCTACACATGAACTAATTTCAGTAGTCCACTTGGATTCTGCCTTGTCAGTATTTTTATTTAATTTTTTCTATAGCTCCACATCATGGAGCAAACCTTATGCAAACATGAAAATACAAAAAGTTGCTAAACAATACAAGCAACAGATTAATTATTACAATTTGTTGTACTCATAGGAAAACCACTAGTGAAATCTCCCTTACCGGACACCTCTAATAAGCGGACACCTCTCTTACACGGACATTTTGTTGGGAACCAACTTGCTTGCATTAACATTACTAATAAAATTTTCTCTATTAAACGGACACTCTCTTAAATCCGTTATATGCTCTTTGCTGAAAGGCTGCATTTGGTGTGGATTTTGTAACGAGCAAACGTGTTCATTATGACAATTATTTCTTCTATCAGATTGCAACATATGAGATATAAAATCAGAGTCTCAAACCAATTCTCGGAGAAGCCACTAGCAAAATATTAAACGCCCCTGCCAGTTGCCTGGTTGCAACGCCTGCACACTTTGTAAGTGATACAGAATGCAGCATTACCCTGTTTATTATACGCCATACAAAATTTTGTGAAAGTTGTAAATTTCTTGATTCACGCCGAGTGCTTGAGCTAAAAACATTAAGAACAGCATCAATAACATCTCCACAATTCATATACGAAAATAATGTCAGCGTATTCTTGAGTTGTGAAATCCATGATTTGAAGTGTTGTAGAGCAAATAAAACTGAAAACTGTCTGACTAGCATTTTGTTTCAGATGATTGCTATTGCGATTTTTAATTCCGATTTTTAGTTTAATTTATAAATTGACTATCAAAAGGTTTTCCACAGTGTGAACTTCAAGTAGCTATATTATCTCAAAGACGCGTTTAACGACGAAAGTTCACATACAATTTTTTACTTAAAACATAGTCAGCAATCATCTGTCAAATTTTGTACCCAACCTTGTAGATCATCCTGTATAATTCAAATAAATGTAGGCCAACCTTTTGTCTGCTATATATCAGTTTTCCTTTTATATTTTTAGGATTCATACCTAATGTCAAATGGACAATATAGAAAAAATATTTGATTTTCGGATGGTTGCAATGATGACTGTTTTCGACCAATCACGGCCATAGTTATGATTACTCCTTAGTTCCAAGTACTGCATGCTTATTTGAAATTTAGTATAGTTGAAAAATTGATAAACATTGAGGAAATTCATGCATATAAAAACAATACCACACACGTACAAAGGCATGACATTCACAAATGTAATACTCTTTAACAACTATAGCTTATATTCCAGGCATATCTGACAAAATTAGACGAATTGGAAATAGATTCAATTTTAAGACGGTGTTCAAAACGATGTATATCTTACAGTCAGTTTTTACAAAAACTAAACCGTTCAATAAAGAACAACATTCAAAGAAGAATTGTATATATTGCCTGTGAATGTGGGAAATATTATATTGGTGAAACAACCAGACCTTTAGAAATTATACGGGTGTCTTAAAATGAATTACATCTAGTATGCTTTATATTTCCCATAATGCAATCTAAAATTTTACTTGAAATTGGCAATACTGTAAATCTATGACAAATTCGACGTTAGCAGGTTAGGTTTTGCGTCAGTTTGTATCAAAACTGATGGAAAACCTAACCTACTAACCTGGAATTTGACATAGACTTACAGTCTTGCCAATTTTAAGTAAAATTTTAGATTGCATTATGGGAAATTCAAAGCATACTAGATGTAATTCATTTTAAGACACCTGGTAGTTACAGAACATAAAAATATGATTAAAACGTAATAATAATAATAATTGGCTTTTCATTCTTGATAGAATATCGCCACTTCTTTCCGAAGAATGTAATCCTCTTGTTGAGGTGGATTAGTCCCCTGTTTCCAATTCTTTATTTTACTTCTATAGTTTCTGGTGAGTTTTTGCTTTCTCCACTATCTTCCTCCATTCTATTCTATTTCTTGTTTTCTCTTTCCAGTCCTTTATTTTCATGATTCTTAAGTCTTCTGTCACTTCTTCATACCACCTGTTTCTTGGCCTTCCTCTCGGTCTATTCTTATCCGGCTTCCACGTTGTTACTTTTTGTATAATTCTTGTGTCTTCCACTCTCATTATATGTCCAAGCCATCTGATCCGTTGTGCTTTCATTATCTTCACGATGTCTTCTCCTTCCATTATCCCCAGTAGCTCGTGATTCATGTGCTCTCCATTAAAACGTATCAGTTCAATAAATGTAAACTTGCAGAACATGTTTGAAATAACAATCACAAAATACAGTGGCATAACACAAAGATCTTAGCTAAAAAATATACGTCAACTAAACGTAAAATTAAAGAAATTGCGTATATTTTACTTAACGAAGAAAAATGTGTTTCGTCTATCTCAAGTTGGCTATCGTTCTTAAAGAGCAGATCAAGTAGTTATAGGTAATCAACTGTCAAGTCTCAAGCAATTCATTGGAGGTTGCTGGTTTCTCAATCCCACTGAAAAGCTAAGTTTTCCTTATTCATTTTTAGCTTAAATCTTTAATCGTTGATAATGAGCGCAGATTGTCCCTCTAAACGTTCGATATTTAATATTTTTAATTTTGCAGAGTGGTGAAATGCCCATAAAAAGGACATAAATAAGATATATTTTTATTTAAGTGTTCTTTGCTATCTTTGTTTGGCGTTTTATTTTAATATTCTAAAAACGGCATCTTTGAGTGCTACTTTGATCTCGAAATTTGTAATTTAGTAAGTAAAGGGTGCTTTGTTTTTTGAAATTATGCTAATTATTGAGTCAAGAGGCCTTGATTGCCATCTACAATAATACTTAGGTGCCATTGCCCATTCCCCATAATCTCCATCTCATTCTGTCATGCAATTTTTTGCATTAGTTTTGAATTTCATATAAAAATGTCAACCTAAATTCTGTAAAAATATGGAAGAAAAAACTAAACAGTCTTTGTTTCTGGGAGTAAAACTTGTTATATATTTTTTATAACTCTATAAGGTGATGGCAAATTTGATCTTCGATATTCTATATCTTAATACATATGTCGATAAGGGGTTATCTTTTCAGTAGAAATTTTAAGAATGACACCACTTAAAAATTCGTGTGAAAGTGACGTCATGACTGTTTGACCTCATTTGTTGTCTTTAAAACTGCAAAATGTATGCTTTATAACAGTTTTCTTCGAGCAAATATTTCTATATAGCTTTTAATGTGTTAACACAAACTAACAGTTCTTGTTTATTACTGAATAGTTATTAAAGCATCAAAAGAAAACAGATCGAGACTCTGCACTAACACGTGGCTGTTGTATTGCATAAGTACAACAAGCAAATCTTGCATCTCTTTGTAGTAAATAAAAAAAGGATTTATATCGACATTTTACCTATATGCGGTAGATGGTACACGGCCCTGAATTTTAACCACACTACCGAGGGCTAACTTCCCTCCATCGATTGGGCTTAGATTTGGAAAAGGCTAAAAATTAACAATAAAATTATGGAAAATACAGTACTGTAAAACTTACTTGATCGCAAGTTGGGTGTGCCATTCTATGGTAAAAAGCTTTTATCTGCTGTACACTTCTGCATTCATAATTTTTAAAAAACTACTTGTTTTTAGTGATAATGCCAAATTTTAGGTTAGAAAGTAATTGATCCACCATTGCCAGAACTACAATTGTGAATATTTTAACCAGACATGAAAAATAGAGATTCATATAAGAAAATTAATAGTAGTTACAAGCAAAATGGCTGTAATTACACAGTAAATTATTAAGACATATGGAATTTTTGAACTTTTTTATTCTGTTAAAAGTTCTAATTGGAAATATAAAGATTCAAAATATTTGAAACTTATATACATATAGCATTGAATAAGTCAGAATAGAGATAAAAATTGGTTGCTTCGATACATGGCTGCGCCTCCATCAATTATTTTTATTCTCGCAGTAGAACGAAGAGAAGTTCTAATTATTTTATTTTCATTTCAACTTGGCTAAATTTGATATTGTTGTTCTGGGTGACCACTATTTGCTATAATATCAAGTATATTCCATTCTATTGCTATTCTAATGAGCAAACTTTACTTTTCACCATCATATAGAAAAATATCTAGAAAATTTATATAATTCTTATATAATACCAGTATATCGACATGTATTACTCGTTTCATTCTCACTATAGTATTAAACATAGTAGTCAATTTAAACAACTTCTTATAAACTAGACAACATGGCTAAAAAATTAGGTCAAGTTCATTATCTACCAGTGCACCCCAAATAGTCATTGTCCAGTGCTTGTTTATTCTTTCAGTGCTATGATAAATATACAAAATGTATTGAATAAAAATGGAACAATATTCAAAATAATTAATAATTCAAATTAAAACAAGGTCTGTATTTGGCAGGCATTTACTACATAACTTGAGCAAACATTGAAAACACAAACAACAGGGAGTGGCAGCAACAATTTAGTGTAACTATTTCCATTAAGTAAATGCAAATATTTGTACTTTTATTTAATGTTTCTATATTTTCTCACTGTGAGCAGACTACTTAGAAAAATAAATTACATATATTCCAATAATGCTATTTCACTTTATAGACACTAAAACATTAATCACTAAACTTTGTTGACTGATTTAACCTTCGTAACATGACTTAGAAAATTATAATCAGTTTTTAAATAGTAGTTTACATGAGCCACCCTTCATAACTTTCGAAGCACACCGTCAGCTTTAGCACCAAAACATATGTTTACCAAACTATACATTTAAACCCCCCTTTGTGATTTTATGACAATACACCGATTGAGCCTAATCTGAATCACTGCTCGAACTGCTGGACGAACTCGAGTGTTTGTGCATGACATGTCCCAGAGCATAAGCGCCCACCCCAACTCCGGCAATGGGCAACCCATATTTCATAGCCTTTTTCAGCTTGGACTTCTTCATTTTCTTGTGCGGATATACCACTTGAGGGCCATACGAAGGCAGTGGCTGTCCAGAAACAGGGTATCCCGGAAGAGGCTGTCCGGAAACAGAGTATCCCGGCAGAGGCTGTCCGGAAACAGGGTATCCCGGCAGAGGCTGTCCGGAAACAGGGTATCCTGGCATAGGAGGCGGAATATATGTAGGTGGAGGCCTGTACGGTGGCACTTGTGGATGCAGCGGTTGTCCTGTAGGTAAAGACGGCATGTAAGGAGGTGGCCCGTGCGACATGTATGGTGGTGGCAATGGTACTGCTGATGGCATGGGCATGCTCATTGGGGGAGGTTGGTTTGCCAGTGGCACCTTCGCTGCTCCATGTTTTGGCTTATGAGACTGAAAGAGTACGCAGCAATTAATGTTTATTCAAATACGATGTACGTACTGGAAATAGTTCATGTTCTTTTATGCAAATAGTTTTGTTACGCAAATTTCTGTTCACTTTGACTAAAGCATAATAATAATAACAATAATTTATTTATTTATGGACATCTTCAATAAAAGTATTTAGAGTAAAGTAGTTAAATACAAAAAATTTAACTAGTGTTAAGTAACGCATAATTCCAAATCAGCAGACAAAATTTCTTGCACAGTAGTCAAATGATATAGATAAAGTTGTTTTTCCTTAAGGACCCTATGTACAACAGTTTTAGAAGTTCCAACTCGATTTGCCAAACGTCTTGTACTAATTTTATTGGATTTTTCTGCACTACCTCTAAGATTTCCTCTTCAACTTGTTATGTGCAAACCATACAGGTGCGTCTTCAATTCATGTTAGTGTCGTTAAGAGCCTGAAGACGCCTTTCAATTACGGCAAACATCTGATGACCAGGCAACCCATAAATTAATACCAAGTTGATCAGTTCTTTGTTAGTGTAATTCGGATTCATTGTGAAAATAAACAAAAAAGTGAAAATTTGCTTGGCGTGTTCAAAAATATTGACCACTTTTGAATTTTTGCAATTCTTATTAATTATAACATATCTCTTGGTTACTATAGCAACCACCATTTCATTTTTTCTGGCTAAACCATAAAAAAATATCGAAAGTTTACAAAATACAAAAAAGTTTGAAGTTTTATTAATGTTTCAAACGACATTCTTCAATTTCAAGTTTTTGCAAACACGAAAAATTATGAATAAATTTTACCTCTTTCACCTACCGAATTCGACCCCATAGTTCCAGAACAATTTTAGTATTTTTCTAACATTATCCAATATTTTATTTCATTAAAAAAAAAGAAGAAAAATAGTTCATGAAGCTACAGCCACTAAACAGTAGGTTGAATCGTCCAATTTTTCCTACAGAAATCTGTGGTAGCTTTTTTACCACCTTTTTAAGTACACATTATATACGGATTGAACAAATTAAGTGGGGGAACTAGATTTATTTCTGCTTTCACTATAATAATCCATGGAAATTGTTTTACTAGTTTGCTAATTCAACCTACTTTGTAGCTTCAATACTAACAGTCAGCAATGGTGCCCACTTAATTGGGTTCATCCTATATAGAAATAAAAAAACTATCTTTCCAAAAACCTGGGAAGATTTTGGGAAGATAAAAAGAAGGAAAGAGGTTTTGTCAATGTGTAAATGCAATTTCTACAAAAATTAAGGAATTTCATTGGTGGTATGTCTTGAAATTGATCTACGTGACTGATGCTATTAAAGACATTAGAACCATTTATACAAAATTTATTTAACTACGTGGTTAAAATGGTAGCTTGGTAACATACAAATAAAGAAACAGTAGTCATTGCACTATCGTTGTATTTGTTATTGAAGAACATATGAGTACAATACCTATTACATTAACAACTTTAACTAATTATTTGCTATACAAAGAAAAGTAGCTTGGTTTTGATGTTTATTGTGTTAACTACTTTTTTACTATATACATAGATATATAATACAATACTAGTTGCGTCAGATATAATGAATACAGTAAAAGTACTATAAAAATATTGTCTACATTAATACAATAATATCTAACACAAAATATAAAGGCACAACATCAGGCCTCAGTATAAAGCATATCGCAGCTACAATTTAAAATATTCCGAATTTATTTAAAGTATGACTGGCCTCTATTATTTGAACTATGCTCGTAAATATGGAACCTGTGTGGTTTCAAAATGAAACAAAATACTAAGGGGTCATTACAAATATTAAAATACATGAAAATAAAATTATAAATCAATAAATGCATATTTAATAATTTTAAAAGCATTAAAAATGTAAAACATTTAAGATACATTATAAACAAACGGAAGGAAACACATTTTTAAGTAAAAAAAAAAACAGATCACAAAATTAACTCACCATATTTTAAGTTTTACTTCTCACCTATAACATTCAATGTACGTGTTACAACTATAATCTTTGAGAAGATAATACATTTCTAAATAAAGATTACAAAAATGGAATTTAGATTAGAGATTATTCCAAATAAAAAGATAACAGATGCTTGTCTTGACCTTAGAACGGTATTGCACATAAAATTTCATGTTTCAACAAATACCTGAATATCTTGAATCATGTCACATATGTGTTTTCAGTGATCAAACACGAACAGCTGTTTTCTAATGCCCACATTGGTCAATAATAATTATAAACAATAAAAATACATACTTAACCATATCAGAGAGCTTTTGTTTCAATATTAGTCCTTAAAGTACATAATTCTTATATGGATAACTCTGTACTTATGTAATTTTAGAATGACATATTCAGCACGATTAAAGCTAATTGGTCAAATTTTTAGCTTTAAATTCTAATAAATACCAACAAAATGATTTTAAACAAATTATTGTGAGTATTAAACCAAACCGTTCATTCAACTGTCATTCTGAAAAATAGTACACTATTTCCCTTGCAATATAAATAAGCTAATAAATAAATATACACAATAAAACCACAACCAAGTCCTCTAAGAAGTCCTAAAGCTATCGGTGCCTAACGGATTCGTTATAAGCAGCAGCAGCAGCTCAATGTCAGTACCATTTCTTCAGTTCTAAAACAAAGCTGCTTTCATAACTCAACTAACTTTATGTGAACATACAGACCTTCTTGGGAGCTAGTACTTGACCAGCAAAATTTTCTAGCAACGAGCCTATACTACCCAAGCCGCCAACTGAACCTTGTCCCCCGACGGGGAACAGGGGCTGTTGTGGCTGTGGAGGTGGCTGCGGTGGTTGGAAGCGCTGCTGTTGCTACAAACATTTATTAGGTTTCATTGTAAAGTTCTGTACAAATTGCATTGTTACCCCACAATTTTTGCATTAATTAATTTAAAAATAGCAGCCAAACTACTGGAAAATTAAATTATAATAAAAAAAAAAACATTTGCGTTCATGAAACAATGGAATTTTTTATTATAAAAATACAAATTTTGTTCTTGGAAAAGCAGCTTTATTTCGTCCTCATTAGCAACAGTTTTCTTTAATTGACCAAAACAGCAACAACTTGTGAAGAAACTGATTCTTTTAGGCGATGGTTGTAGTATAAATGTAGTGAAAATTTTTACGTCTAATGTGAACAGTAAGTAAATATAACGGTACTAAGACATCGACGAGAATAAAAAAAAAGTAAATAAAAATAATATAGATTAACAAACCGGGCGGGTGAGCCTCAGCTTGCTCGAACCACGTCAAATACCAGGACCGTACTGGAAAATTACAAGCACGGAAAATTGGTGCCAAAAGAAAAAATAGTGATACTAAAGAGAAGAAGAACGGAAAGCATATTGGTGGATAGTGACGAAGAATACACAACAGATGAATCACAAAAAAGAGGGTAAGAACCAAAAGAGAAAAGGGAGAGCTCGGAACGAAACAAAAAACTAGTAAAAAACGTAGCCTAAGTCACAAAGGAGGAAGACAAGTTGGACCAAATATAAAAATCATGACGCGTATCAAAAAAGGTCAGAAGATACAAAAAACAAGGTTGAAACAAAAAATATGTAATGAAGAAATCAAAAAAGAAAATAGATTAAAGAAAAACTGGGAGAGTTTAAAAACTCCATGGAATGGGTACAAAAAGAAAAAAAATAATGTGATGAGTGGATTAAAAATCGATACAAAAGACCAGGCCATACTAACAGAAGCAGTAAACGACTTTATAAAATGTAGAATGAATCAAAATTAAGGAAGAGTTGAAATGAAGCAATAGCAAATAAAAATTAGAATAAAAAAACTAGTACAGAAAAAAGAGATGGCAAAATAAACAAGGACCACGCAACCAAAAAGAACATGGTATCAGAACAAGAATCAAACGAAAAAAATTAAGATAACTGCAAATGAGAAACATAAGAATGGAGACATGGAGTATGAACACGCTGGCTGCCTGGAAAAAAAATAGAGGTAGTGGAAGACATGAAAGTATATGATCTACAGATTCAAGGGATAAGTGAGAAAAAGAAAATAGACGAAGGAGTAGCCACTATACTAAATAAAGAAATAATCAAGAGGATACTAAATTCTGAAGCAATAAGTTCCACAATAATAAAAATAAGCATTCTTTTACAAAACATAGTAAACTTGATACAGATATATGCGCCTGTAAAAGTAGAAGAAGATATAATAAAAGAGTTCTATAAAAAATTAGAACAGATAATAGGCCAGCAAAGAGATAAGACGAAAAAATTATAATCACAAAGCAAGAGGTCTGGACTGCATGGGAGAATTCGAGAAATGGAAAAAACATAGAATTCTGCATAAATTATGAACTGATAATTGAGAACACTTTCTGAAAGAAAAAAAAAATGGACGATAGATATACCTTTGTAGAAGAAAAAAAATGCTGTCATAGACTTTATTACGTATATGAGAGACATACAACACAAGCTGAAGCGTATCAAAACCATAACAAAGTCAGAAACAGGATCAAACCATAGGCTACTTGTAGCTAATATACAGGTAGCAAAAATGGAAAAAAAGCGGAAAAGAAATATATCAAAATCAAAATATATAAATAAAAGGACAAAAAAAACAGAAGAGAATACCAAAGAGAAATGGATAATTCACTAAAGGAGAGAAAAACAAAAAAGAAATGGAAAATGGAAGAAAGATGGGAAAACCTGAAACACATTTTATATCAAGAATAAAACATATTAGAAAATAAATTCCAAACAAAAACGAACAAATTAGTGAACTGACGCGAATATAACTGTAAGAGAAGAGAAAAGAAGCTGGGAGAAATTCGGGACAGAAATAAATGACGACTCCAAGAACAATAACAGAAAAATTCCGGAATCAGATAAGAAATATGAAAGGAAAAAGGAAAAGAGGAATGAAGAATAAAAAATACCAATTACTACTTACTAGCCAAGTGCTAAATAAATATATTATTATTATTACAATTAAAGCGCACAAAATACTAGAAACATGGAAAAATTGTTACACTGAAAAATTTGAACACACAAAATGGGAGAAAGGTAAAATGAAGAAACAAAATATGAGGAAAGAAATAAACAAATAGAAGGCATAAAGAGAAGATGGAAGAGATAAAAGAAGTACTAAGAAACATTAAAATAGGATTAGCAGGAGGAGCAGACAACATCAAACCAGTGATGATAAAGTGGATGGGCAAAGAAGGGAAATAGTGGCTATTCTTAATATTGTCAAGAAGTCTGGAAAAAAAATCCTCAAGACTGAAAATTACTGGGAATATTACCAATCCATAAGAAGCAATGGGCATATACTATGTAGTAAATAAAATTATATTACAGCAAAATTAAATAGACAGGATCACAAAGACGGAGTATAGAATGTAATTGCTGTACCAACAATATTTTACGCTAGCGAATCATGGGTGCTACTGAAAAGTGATTAAAAAAATGATAGAAATTAAATATTTGAAAAAATAGGGAGAAAAACAAAATTTAATAGAGTAAAGAACTAACAAATAAGGAATACGACTAAACAAGAACCTATTATGCCAAACTGGATAACAAACAATTGAACTGGTATGGTAACATAACAAGAATGAACCTAAAAAGAATAGTGAGGAGAATGATAAAGAGAAGCAAGGGAAGAAAAAAAAAGTGGCAGACCGAGAAAAACCTGGATGAAAGAATAGAGGAAGTGAAACAAGCAGAGAAAAACACTAAATGAAGTGAAAACCTTGGTGAAAGAAGTGGATTACGAAAATGGGGAGTATGGAATCTAATTTGATGCCCTAAAGGGCAAAAGAATTTATGAAGAAGAAGAAGACAATGATCGTACTTAGAATTAAAAAAGATCTTTCTTTACAATAGCTCACAGCATAGAATCTTCTAAATTGAGATCCCACAAACATGCTGAATGTAAATATGGTAAATATCTTGCACGAAGATGATGATTTCAATATCACTGACCTCAGTTATTCTTAGAAAGTAGTCCTATATTGCAACGTGATTTAAATGCATGATAATTTTCAGATCATATTCCTCAGTTATGACTCACGCCTCTATTCAGTCAATAATGAGTTTCATCGATCTACGGAACTTCATTCAACCATTGCAGATTTAGACAAATTTGCGTTAATGCACAAAAACCAAAGTTATTACCTTATCAGTTTCTTTCTATTCAAAGGAAACTTACATTAGTTTTATACATAAATACAGTTTTAGTTGCCTTCTGAAAATTGGCCGCATATAATTTATTATTTCTTCATATTTATTTATTTATTCACTTTAAACAGGCACAGGCCTAATTACATAAATCTTCTTTATGTAAAACTTTAGCAGTACTAACGTCATTCACTGCTTTAGGCCTTCCAGATCTAGGTTTAATAGTAACAGAAGCCAATCCAATTTCTGGTATCGGTGTAAAGTGTACTATGCTACTAAACCATAGCAATTAAAAATCTAAAATGAAAGCTCATTATTTTATAAACGCAAATGTACATACTTCAAGTCATAGGAAACCTGCAGCTGCTTCAAGGTATTTAGTGACTTGAAATAGCCTTGTAAAAATTGTGGTCAACACAGTAAGGAAATATTAATCGAAAAAATAAACGCTATACATACATGCACGTTGTTTCTAGCTTTTCAGCATAAGCCATCACCAAATTTAGCACAAGTGATTATTAGATGGGATGTCGGCGGCTAGGTATTAAAACCAATGTGTGGCATGAAAAGGCGTGTGCATGCAAGAATGGGAAACGCAAAATCGACACTCACTCCCTGTCCGCCACCTCCGGTAAGGCCGCCCAGAAGGTTCTGCGCCATCCCGCTACTTAAAGCACCGGCAATTACAGTGCCAGCCGTTTCGAGGAAGTTGTCGAATCCTGACTCCTCCTGGTGGCCAGGCTGTAGTATACCAGTGGAAATGATACACAGTTACATCAATATAATCATAATTTTAAATGGTATTACAGCTAGGCACTTGATCATTGAGTACATGTTTATTCTATTTCTATGTCGTGTCATTTTGTGGTTTCAAAGAGACAGATTTTTAAACTCGTTATTTACACATTATTTTTTATATATCTTTTATTCCTGTTTTAGTTTCCACAAATTTGTCAGATTTGAAAAAAAAATAGTATATTTAAGTAACTAAAGATATGGTATATAATTATATAACTACAGACAAACAATAATTATCAATAAAGAAAAAGATGCATATACTACACTACGGTACATTCTTTACAGAACAGAGGCCGAAATTCCTGTAGTAGGGATTTACCAAAGCTGGAAATGCCATTATAGTATACGTACACATCTACTTGTATCGCTGGCAATCACAAATCTATTTAAAACATTGTTAACATTTTCCCAACATATTTTAAAAATAGATGTACTAATAATTCGGAAAACAATGCCTTATTATAAAAATTGCTCAGCAAGAACATTTTAATTAATTTTGAATAATGCATTCTACAATTTATTTTTTGAATTTGCTATTTATTGAGAAGTTAACTGAGTAGTTACCAGTGGCGGCTCGTAATAACTGTATTTGGGGGGCTCTTAATTTTTAACATTTACTAAGCAAAAAGTTATAATTAAAGACTCAACTAAATTCCGTCGATGTTTTAATCCAAATATATTCCCTTTAATATGTACCTGTTTTTACTCACCTGTTCATTATGTTTGATTATATTTTGTCTATAAACTGAATTTAACTGAACTGCAATATTTACAGAATCCAGTAAAGCAAATTCTGTACAACAATTCCTATAAGGTGTTTTTTAACCTCTGATGTTAACGTTTGAGATTTTTAAATCCTAATCTTGACCAAGTTTTGTCCACTTCTTTACAATAAAACAAAACAAAACAATTTCTTTTTCTTGTAAATGTTCACAGAAAAATGTCTTGTATAATTACAAGTTCCAGTTTTATCTTGTTGTTCTAGAGTTAAAATCGGCGTATTTTTATTGTAATCTTTTCAATTAACGGTAGGCTTTTAAAATTAATATTGAGTATACGATTTACACTGTTCTCTGCTATTCTTTAATAAAACCTGTAAGAAATCAACTGCATATAAACAATCACACTTCAGCTGCAACCGGTATTATTGTATTACATATAACAATGTTTGCATTCACCTTGTACAGTTTATTTTCAATGTCAAAACTTGCAAGATTTCCAAGGCATTATACTATCACGCAGAAGTTGCTGAAGTGGGATTGACGATCGCCAGATTTCATCACTTAAACCTTGTATTATAACGGTGGGATAGATGATAAAATGTATTTTCAATTATAGAATAGTTACATTTTTCTAATGACAGATACGCTATTGATAGCTGGGAGACTAGCGCTCCTGCGCCCTTAAGAAGCAGCCGCCACTGGTAGTTACATAATCTAACCCCTCTCTTGGCTACTACAAATTGTTCAATTAATCTTATAATTAATAAAGAGATCTTCTGTTTTTCTTTCTTCCTATCAGTACTTCTCTACTTTCTTGAATTATTTATCTCTTTATCTTGCAGTATGAAAAAAATTGTTGGTTCGATTCATGTTCGTCCATTCCACGTGAATAACAAAACCTTATTTTAATTGTTTAACCTATAATCTGTTTTTAAACAGAAGGAGTGGTTGAAAAGCCATATTTACACTATAAAATATTACCTGAAAATACACTAGCAAAATTTTGCAGCAATTTTTAATTATTTCATCTATAATGTTAACAATTGCATTTAATTACATTAGCTATTTTATTTTGTTAATTTTGGAACTATCACGTAAAGGGAAAATTAGTGATCTGTCAGATGGTGTTAACCAGCGTCATGAAGTGGCCGTAATTTGTGTATTACCTACATTCGGTTAGCTGGCAGGCTTTATAAAGACGCAGTTTTTGTTAACGCAGGCAACTGTCAGAATATATGCAACCAAGTGTTATATAAAACTGGATCAGTCTTAAGTAATCACAGATGTAGGTTTTAGCATTAAAAAATGTAATCACTCCTTCTAGTTAAAAAACAAATTATAGTTTACATTATTGCATTTAATGTTATCCATAACTATATAAGAGTCTATACAATTTATTTTATGTATTTTCAACAATACTGTTTTTACATAGTAGCATTACAAATATATATGTAACCCCTGATTATTAAAATTCTGTCTTACGTCTAGGAGTTTCATAAGAAAGCTACGCGGTACATAGAAACAAATCTGCCAATGCACTGTCCTTAAGTTTTCTTATTTCTTTTTATTTTAAGCCAAGTACTTTGAGTACTGAAAACTTTCTTTTTATTTGCTGAGGCAAGAACAATGTGTTTGTAATTAAAATTAAAGCTTGATTATTAAAACTCTTAAATGTATCAACCTTTAGTACCTATGAGCCCCTCCCTCATCATTATAGTTTGTCCTAATGCAATTTTTATGTGACATAATTCAAAACAATTACTTCTGGAATGTATGAATATTATGAGTTATAATCCCAAAGCTGAAAATGCGAGTCCATAGGACGAGTTGCATTTTCTTGCATTGGGATTGTAACGAAGTGATATTTTAAAAAAAATTACAGATTACAAGTGTAATACTATTTTATTACGTGAGTATCAACGCTAATAATCCAAGTTTGTCCCAAACTCTCTTTTTATTGCTTTTTATGCTTAAAACGCGACCTAACCTAGAAAAATCATCTGACACTTCTAAATTAGTTCATTTGACACATGAAACAAAAGCAAGTTAGCTTGTACCAAATTGAAAATCACGAGTCGCCATATTGTCAGTATGGTAGAAGGTTCTATTAGCCAATGTCCCAAATTTAAAAGTTAATGTTGGCTCTAAATTCAACGAGTTATATATTCTCATATTAATGATTATCAGTCACTTACATTACAGTCAGAATAGTTTGTCCTACTTATTTAAAAAAATCTTAAAGATAATACAAATTATCATTTGTTGGTTTTATTGATCTCTCATTTCCGGCATAATTGTCTCCCCAAGCTTCCAGGTCTCGCCTGTGGCTCGCCTTGTAACCTACTTGGTTCGACCTGCAAAACATTACTTTCCGGTCTCGTAACGTAAATTACTATTGCCTCTAGCACAAATTTACTAAGAGTATTCCCATTCTTGATTTGATTAGTAATAGACCAGATCTTTCTCCAATTGACAATCTGTGGTGAAAAATAACTTGAGAACTAAGTAATCTTCCAGTTACATAACACAGTAATTAAAATTTGGAATAGTATAACAGCACAAACGTGCAGAAAGCTTGTTGAAACTCTTCTTAAAAGATTAGAATTTGTTCTTCATCAAAAGAGTGTAATCAATGGTAACTTTTTTCAATGAACTAGACATTATGAAGGTGGCCTTAAGTAATAGTTGTGTGATACTTAAAAATTGAAATAGTTTAGTGAATTATTCACATACTTGTTCTATTATTTCAAATAATAAAGATTATCATAAAGATGTATATTATTTTCTATGGCGATTTTTGATTTGTTACATTTAATATATTTGGTGTATGAGGCTATAGAACGAACTATTATGATGAGGGGTTCGTATATAACATTGGATGCAAATTATGTAATATATTTTAGAGTCTTACCCTATGACCTAGTATTGTATTTATGCATAGATAAATTGAATACACTAAATTATACATTAGAGAAAAGGAGGTGAATGTGGAATAGGACGGCTAATATGAAATACTATAATTGCAGCTAAACTGATAGCGACATTTAAATTCTAGTTACTGTGTTATAATACCATTCATGTATGGCAGTGGTGCCCATATTTTTGTCTGTATAGACCTACCAATAACCTTTTAAACAATCAGCAATCGATACTTCTTAATAAAAAGTTAAAGTATACACACGTAGGTGCTAGCTAATTTATTACGGCAAAAATATTGTTACCAATCCGACTATACTATAATACCAGTTTCTTTTACTATTAAAGAGAAAATACAAAAGCAAATAATTTATTGTCTTGATGTTGAGGTATGACATTAGTGATCCTCTGTATATTTCTGAAAAGATGGCATGTAGCTGTCATACTTATTGCTAAATGCAAACGCATTATTAAGTGCTCATCTGTAAGATGAGTATGGTATTTATTTTTAAAATGCTGACTCACATAAATAAGTTGATCCAAAGAAAGTAGTTATCTGGAAGTGCTGCTTGCTTCAAAGAACGATATTTATATGTAAGCAGAACAGCCCAGAAGCAATTTATGATTGTCTACAGCTCTTGCCTCATGGTTGATGTCATAAGTTAGCTTTCCAGCTTTGTTTTCGATTGTAGTTGTCTCCTTGTCAACTGTTCTTGTCGTGCAAAAGCAAAGTAGGAAATTTTTACAATCTTTTTTGTTTTGTTACATAATTAATAACTGTAACTTGCATTTGAATGCATCTGTTGAAATCTATTGATAACATTTTTGTATTTTCCTTGAAGCTCCAAACTGATGCAATTGAGGTGTTTTGTTATATCCGTTAAGAAGGCTAAATCACAGAGCTATTTTTCATTTTTGATCATTTCACATCAATCAGCACTTGTTTTCCAAGAAAGTAATAATTTTGGGTAGTACTCGATTTGTTACTCTTCACGCTCATACATTTTTTTGCTCTATCTATAGAATAATTCAACTTAAAGACCTCTCGCGATCGACTGGTCGATCATGATGTACTTTTTGGCCGCAAAATAACTGTAAATGTTGACATTGTGATTGGTAAAAATTTTGGAAGTTAAGTTTGTAGCGCCAGCGTGGCTCAGTGGTTAGAGCATTGGATTGCGGCGCGGACATCTGGAGTTCAAATCCCAGATCGATGCCTGGCGGGCAGCCTACCCAGTCACTTTAAATAATTGGGAACCTGCGTTTGAAAGTACAAGGGGCAATAATGCGTGATGCTCACCACATCACCACGTGTCATGAATGTGACACACGACAGCCGGGTGTGAGAGCGAGGATACGGAAGCTCTGACCTTCCGCCTTGCAGGCCAAGCTTCTTCATAGGGTGTTAGAGCCTCACCATTATTAAGTTAAGTTTGTAGATGTGTTATTATCACCCTTGAACATTTGTAACTACTTCTGCATTCATTGTCAACCTTAAGGTTTTGGTGAAAGGCATGGTAAGCAATTTTGACGTTATATTTTTTAATAGTAATAATAATAATAATATTGAAATTGTCTCTACAATGTTCAATTATGTGGAATAGCCGCATGCTCCAAGCACTGGCCGAACAGTATCGAGAGATGAGCGGCCGTTGGTACAGTGACTATATAATCACAGTGTGGCCACACAATTGTTGGCTGGTACTTTTTTATCCAATGTCAAAATGAGATTTTGCGAAAAACCAGGGTGATGTAATAAAAAAATAGAATTCTTTTAACGGTGTAAGCGACATTTGGTAACAAAAAATTACTGAAGTTAAAATAAAATTTGACAATTCATTTGCTGAAGTGAAAGAATGTTATTCAAAATGACTGATCTCTCAAACAATAAAATACCACAAAGGGGTTTAAATGTTGAAGAAATATGAGTCAATGTGTTTTCATCAATTTATTACAATTAATGGAAAATGGAAAGTTCAAATTCAAAACAAACATCATTTGTAGAAATCTTCTCGGTAGGTAATTTAATATGTTTTATTAACATCTAAATTATATTAAATAGATACATGGGCTAAACTCCAATCTGTTAAATGTTCTGGTTTGTATGATGTTAATACTGTTCTCATTATCGTCAATAACTAATTTACGAAAAACGTCAAAATATGATTCTTTTCCGTAGAAACAAACTATAATTTGGAAAACTCATGGCCGCAAGAAATCTAATGGCGGATTTCATCACGTGATACGCCCACTCAAACTTTTGACAAGTTATAAAATGCCAATGTCTTATTTTGACATTAGTAACTTTTTGTAACTAAACATTCTGTATACTGTTAAAAAATGACAATAACTTGGAATACTTTTGTCTTCAACCAATAGAAAACATGATCACCGTATGGCCACATTGTGATTATATAGTCACTGTACCGTCGGCACTCGAACGGGTGTCCGACCTATAGTGGTAGTAAAATCGCAGCCAGCCGTGCCTTAGAGAGCACGTTAAGCTGTCGGTCCCAGTTGTTATTACGGTGATAGTCGTTAGGTTATGTTAGAGGCGCTCGCGCAACCTGAAAACTCTGACACCAGGCTTCCTACCACAAGCCATATGATACAAAAAAGCCCACTCTACCTGAAGCTCTTAAAAAGTAACTCGTATTACCTACTTCTTTGTAAACAAAATTTTTGGACTTACTGAAAGAGATACAGTGAACTTTTTAAAAATAAAGTCATCCAGCAAAAACAAAACGGTATTCCACACTCACCGCCTTTCCTCTAATAATTTTGAGAGTACATAGTTCAAGATAAATTATATCTGAGGGTATGCAAACAAAACACGTTGAATATTACTGATCTAATGCACTACATTTCTTTATATCGAGATATAAAAAAAAAACTAATCCACAGCGGGCTGTGGAAGTTCAAACGCATGAATAATATGTTGGTGGCACTGTAAGTCTGTCAAATTCAAAGTTACAGATTAGGTTTTGTGTCAGTCTGTATCAAAACTGATGGAAAACCTAACCTGCCACTAACATATTATTCATATGTTTGAACTTCCACAGCCCGCTGAAGATTAGTTTTTTTTTTTGATCTCTCGATATTATTAAGCCACAGACAACATACAACCTCATTTATCATACATGAATTAGCAGGGAAAACAGAGCCTTATTTATCAAACACATGATATAACAATAAAAATAAATTAAATTAATTAAACAGTGATTAATGCAACGCATTTTTAACAAATTTCAACAGGGAATTATAAACTAACTCGTAACCTATATTAAAACTAATACTATTGTAGTACATACAATGTATATTAGAAATTACTATTATTATTTTTGTATATTCTAAACATGACACATTAATTCATTGCCACAATTATGCTTGCTTTTCTACCAATACTGTATAATAACTGAGTTGTAATTATTACCCAATGAAATTCACGATTAACAAAATATAGCAGAACACGTATTGTAAAAGGTATTGCCATGCGTGCCATAACGTTATCAAAAAAATATTGGCTTAAAACAAATAACGTAACACACTATTAAAATTATATTTGTTAATACAACACTCTTTTTTCAGCAGTATTGAACACTCCTTAAGATTAGTTGCGGAAGTAGCAACAATTGAAAAGACTACGTTATATTGTTGAATACAGGCTTTCGCAGCTGTTGTCCATAATGGTAGATTTTTATAGGTTATGCCGTGGTCATCAATTTGAACTTGACGTTTCACTGTACATGCTGTCAGCTTCTTCAGAAGTTTTCTACAGACTGACTTGTATGTTATTGGGACTTGTCATTTTTCCGCTTGGTTGCTCACGTGAAACTTGTTTAAGGATGGATTGGTTTTGCAGAGCTACCTTCCATGTGTTACTAAGGCGATAGCCGTCTGCTCGATTGAAATTGTTTGGATGTTTAATAATTTCCGAAGAACACGAGGAAAGTATTTTTTAGTCCTGGCTAGTATGTTTACGGATTCGTAATTTATTCTGTGGCCCCCTGGTCCTAATAAGTGTTCTGCGATGGCTGATTTTTGTGTATTTCTAAGTTGTGTGTGGCTTTGGTGTTCTTGTATTTGACATTGGATACTTCTTCCCGTTTGTCACAAGTACATTGGAGCTGGTAAACTCCCTCTGTCTGTAGTCTGAGCAAAGAATCTTTGTTGGAGGGGATCAATTGTTCGACCTTTCTTATTGTACCATAGCGGACTCCGATGTTTTTCTTATCTAAGACCTTTCTTATTCTGTCGGTTACTCCGGCGATGAAAGGAAGGCAGGCGTAATTAATAGGTTTAGGTTTAGATTCTTTCGGTTTTATGGTGTATAAACGGGGCTGCGTGCGCTATTGCGCGGTCTATCCTATTCAATTTACCACCATTTTTAGGCCTATTACGAAGGGTCATTCCGTTCTGTTACACAATCTCAGAAAACACAACATTTCGCATGACAGGAAGCAGAGGGTTCTTTTGTGGAGGAAGAAATAGGGAAATACCCGTCCTCTAAACCAAGAGGAATGTTCACGTGGTGAGATGGAAGCTCACTGCTTTCACCTAACCGTTGAAAAGCTCCAAGAGGAGCTATCGCACCACTAATTGTCGACATGATCTAAAAAAAAAAACACGTCAAAAAAGTCCCATACGATCAGCACATCATCGTATGTGCCTCGAGATGCCAAATTTGAAAAACCTCTGCTAAACATTTCGCCAGTTTTCTAGATCAGTTCGATTATCGATCTTACATCGATTTTTCGATTCTTAATCTCATCGCTTCTGCCGAGTTATTGGTGTCACCGGTTTCATGCCAACAGAAGACGAAAAAGGAACAATGGTTACCATCTCGAGACAACATGGATGACAGCAGATCACACGAAATACACCACACAAATATCACAAAAATACACACCACGAACTAACGTGTTGACAGATACACAGTCCAGTGCCTATATTAATGACAGTGTGGTCAATTTTGGTACTGTTTCTGATTGGTTGTTTTAACATCCGCCATTAAGAGTCGTTTCAATGTCCTATTGAATATTTTTAGCAGTGTACGCATATTTAGTTACAAAAAGTCACTAATGTCAAAATAAGACGTTGACATTTTATAAATTATCTAAAGTAGCTCAGTTACTGAACACGGCCTAAGCATCAAAATAAATATTGTATCATCATTGATGTACACTTGTGTTATTTTATACACAAAAATAAAGTAAATACGAATGAAAAATAAATTTTAACCAAGCAATAATTTTGACTTTAGTAATATTTTGTTACTAAATGTCACTGACACCGTTAAAAAAATGCACACGAAAATTCTGTCACAGTGTAACAAATGGAGTGAATGCGGTACAGACGACTCCTGCAGTTTACACAGGTATTTGTAGTCATATTTCAATAATATTTCAGACGTTTTCAACTGAAAACCATTATTGTTAGTTTCAGTATCACCGTTTTAAAACAGTTTTTTAATAAAACAGGAGTTATGTGTAGATAAACACCTGTGCAAGTTTTAATTGATGTTAACCATCTAAAGGAGATCTGTTATCATTTGAAGAGAGAATAATTGCTTAAAATGGGGCCCTTGGGAATCCGCCCCTCTCCAAGGGGGCTCGCGGGGCTCCGCCCCTTTCCAAGGAGGCCCTTGGAGCTGCGCCCCCTCCAAGGGGGCCCCCGGGGCTCCTCCCCTTTCCAAAGGGGCTCACGGGGCTCTTCCCCTCTTCAAGAGGGCCCTCAGGGCTCCGCCCTTCTCCAAGGGGGCTGTCGGGGCTCCGCTCCTCTCCAAGGGGGCTGTCGGGGCTCCGCCCCTCTCCAAGAGGGCTGTCGGGGCTCCGCCCCTCTCCAAGGGGGCTTACGGGGCTCGCCCCTCTTCAAGAGAGCCCTTAGGGCTTCACCCCCCTCCAAGGGGGCTATCGGGGCTCCGCCCCTCTCTAAGGGGCTCACGGGGTTCCGCCCCTCTACAAGGGTGCCCTTGGGGCTCAGCCCCCTCCAAGGGGGATCCCGGGGCTCCGCCCCTTTCCAAGGGGGCTCACGGGGCTCTTTCCCTCTTCAAGGGGGCCATCAGGGCTCCGCCCCTCTCCAAGGGGACCCCCGGGGTTCCGCTCCTCTCCAAAGGAGCTGTCGGGGCTCCGCCACTCTCCAAAGGGGCTGTCGGGGCTCCGCCACTCTCCAAAGGGGCTGTCGGGGCTCCGCCCCTCTTCAGGGGCCCTCAGGGCTCCGCCCCTCTCCAAGGGGGCCCTCGGCGCTCTGACCCTCTCCAAGGGGCGCTCGGGGTTCCGCCCCTCTCCAAAGGTTCTTCAGGGCTGCGGCCCGGTCACGAAATCGAGGCGACGGCGAAATGAATGCAAACGCAAATTGGGGGCATCGCGTTTGCAATTGTCGTGACGGACACACACGTTTGGATCGTTCTCCTTTATTTATATGATTGGCACGCTTTCCTGATGTCTTGTCGACTTTAGCCATTCCTGTGTAAAGGCTCCTTCCACATGACTCAGTTCTTGTGGTTTACTGTCCTCGTCACAAATAGCGTTGGTCCGATGAAGAAGAGTCTTGATCAATGATCTTTTTTGTTGGGGATAATGATGAGACAAAGCATGCATATAGCAGTCAGTGTGAGTCTTCTTTTGGTACACTGTATGGCTTAATCTGTTGTTAGCGTTTCGTTTCAGTAACACGTCCAGGAAAGGTGGGCGTCCATTTTCTTCAGTTTCCATAGTGAATCTTATTTTGGCATGGTGGTTGTTTAAGTGTGCCAAGAAAACTTCAAGAGCTGCTTTTTCATGGGGCCATATAACGAAAGTGATGGCTGGACTGAATAGCTTCTTCTTCATCAAAGGCTTCCATAAAATATGTTAGCAATGACTGGAAATAACGGGGATCCCATATAGCGAGTCCGTTATTTGCTCGTAGTACATTCCTTCCCAAAGTAAGTAGATCGTCGTGAGGCACATCCTTACTAACTCTGGGACGTCTTCTCGGAGTCCTTGAGGAACAAAGCATTGTTGTATAGGATTTGTTGAATCTTGACAAATTTAGGTTTGACTTCAGTGTCACAGCAGCATAAACATACTAGCCAGGACTAAAAACTACTTCCCTCGCGTTATTTGGGAATTCTTTAAAATGATTAAAAATCCAAATAATTTTAATCGAGAAGACAGCTACCCCCTTAATATCACATAGAAGGTAGCTCTGCAAAACCAATCCATCTATAAACAAGTTTCACATGAGCAACCAAGTGAAAAAAACGACAAGTCCCAATAACATACTAGATCTACATGAGCAACCAACCGTAATGACTCCTCGGTATATAACCAGGAGCAAAAGGCACCAACATCAGTCTTTAGCAAATTTCTGAAGAAGCTGGCAGCATGAGCAGAGAAACGTTAAGTCAAATCGACGACCACGGCATAACCTGGAAGAACCTACCATTATGGTATATTGATTCACCCCTGCAAGAAGCCGTTTCGGTTACTGGAAGTTTGATAACATTGCAATGTAATTATTATTGTGTTGTGTTCTCACCTCATGATTAAAGTTGTGATTAACTATTGGCTACCATAGCAAATTCTTTGCTTTAAACGTCAGCACTTATACAAATGATCTCTCGATTTGTTTACTTTAAACATGACAGTGTTATGATTAAATGTCAATAAAAAATAAGAATTTAGAGCATTGTGTTAATACAAAATAGTAATTATTCAATAAAAATTTGTTAACAGTTATCCTTTTTACAATTTATGGCAACTTATTTAAATTACATTAATTTTCAATCAAATTATTTGAAGATTCTTCCAAACAAAGTTAAGTATAATCCACACACTAGATTACTTTTCAGCCTTTTCATTTAAACAGAAAGATGTATGATGGTAGAAACACAAAAGCTTGTTAAGCATCCAATTATTTTAAATTACCTAATTAACACTGATTCACGGATATTTAAAGCTATTACGAATCTCATGTTTTGAATACCGCTGGTTTCTGTTTATACTTATACACAGAAATCTACAAATATTTAATATTGGAACCAACTATAAACACTTACTGATTCAAGATAAAATATACATTAGGAACTAAGTTTTTCATTCTACCATAATATACGTCGTTAATAAAATTTTGAATAATATTAACGGATTAGCGCACTAACAATTAAACTGCGGAATTTTGAATTATGAGTGCTACAACAACGAACACTATAAGACCAACCGAAACAATGCCGATAGTCCACATTCGTGCAGGTATTGTAGATTGGTATACCTAAATGAGGAGGAAAGAGAGGTGTTAGTGTGATTGCAATGCAACTCAGTAACTCAACTTTACGAACTGCAAACAAAATTACTAAATTATGACCCAAATAATATTTTTAAAATGAAGAAATTATTGTAATCATAAACAATCGTAAAAAGCCAATGCAAAATAAAAAATACTCGAAAAGTATACAACAAAATACAGATCGGCTGTAAATGTCAGAATTAAAATAATTTAGAATGATTTAATGGGAGTGTAACAGAGTAACATACAATGCAACAATGAGTAAGATTAATGTTATAATCAGAAACATAGAGAAAGTTATTGTAAGGCAATATATAAACTGTCTATAGTTCACAGAATGACTAAAAATATTAATCTAAAGTTACACACGATATTTTAAAAGAATCTGTTACGATGTTGCATTTAGTGTATCTTAAATTCAATTCTATGTGTAGAAAGCAAGTACAGATTCACTAATAATTATTAACCAACTTTAAATATGACACTCTTATCTCCTTCAACATCCACCTCAATTATCATATAGAGTAACTCAATTTACTTGACAGTCTTCTAAAGCGTCAGACTATTCAAGTAAACACATAATAAACAGTAATCCCGTATTTTAGTCTGACGAACGCATACAGCCGTCAATTTCTTTTAAGACATTTCAAAAACAAGCAGCGAAAATAACCTCAAACGGATTCTCCACTGAACTTACCCTAAGGTACCATCCTGGTCGCAATTCCTTCAAAATTTACATTATCCCGAAAGCGTCAAAGACAAGCTAAAAAACTTACCGGTCTGGGAGGGCCATATCCCGGATATGCCCCTCCAGCTGGTGATGGGCCGTACTGTCCTGGTGGAGGCCCGTACTGACCAGGAGGGGGGCCGTAACCTTGGACAAAATCAGGGCCACCACCCATGGAGGGAGGGGGCGCTGAAGCCCCTCCTTCAAATGCAATCAGGCCAAGAGCCACGTCCCCATCTATTGCCAGATCGGTCACTTTCTGGAATGGAATTCTGTGGCGAAACTCACAGAAGTGATTGCCATTAATTGCAACCTGTAATGTTGGAATTGCATAGTGTTATTATTTATATGAAGAATGGTTTGTGTAAAAGTAATCCAAAAAACTAAAGCATGACCACCCACCCCAAGAAGTAAGGATGACGGACGCAATGAACAGGAAAATGATTGGTCGCGAAATAAGGGAAACTAAGAAAAGAGCCAAGAAAAATTATGCTAGGATAGGGTCGTGGAATGTAAAATCCATGTTGCAAATGAGGAAAATGGAAGAGATAGCGAGACAGATGGAGGAATACAAGATTAAGATATTAGCACTACAAGAAATAAGGTGGAGAGGTGAAGGCAGAATTGACAAAGAGAAATACACCTTCCTTTACTCTGGAGAGGAAGAGCAAGGCAGCAACGGAACAGCGTTCATGATACAGAATAACATAAAAAAAGACATTATAGAATTCAAAGCTATAAATGGTAGAATTTCATACTTGTGAATACAAAATAACTGGGCAAACTAATAAATGTCTATGCGCCGACGGAGGAATCATCTGATGAGGGAAAGCAGAAAAGTTAGAAGAAACATATGAAAAAATTCCAAAACATGACACGATAATGATTTTAGGCGATTTCAACGTGAAGATTGGCAAAGAGAAGCTGTTAAAAGAAGTTGCCAGGAAACACACAATACATAACAAAACAAGTAACAATGGGATGCGCCTTGCTAAT
Source organism: Agriotes lineatus (assembly GCA_940337035.1). Taxonomy (NCBI): domain Eukaryota; kingdom Metazoa; phylum Arthropoda; class Insecta; order Coleoptera; family Elateridae; genus Agriotes; species Agriotes lineatus. The sequence goes on from OW679195.1 coordinate 3,423,108, forward strand.
CTAACGGCAGAGTTTAACACGTACAAAATTTAAGCACAGAGAACAACATAAGATCACTTGGCTAATACTGGGAAGAAACACAGGAAATCAGATCGATCATATGATAATATAAAAAAAACAAGAAAAAATTGTTAAAAATGTAAGATCGTTTAGAGGAGCGAACTGTGACAATGATCACATATTACTTATAGCTAATGTAAACCTAGAGACAAGGAGGGCTGAACAAAGAGTGTGAATAACAACAGGAATATGAACAAAGAGTAAACAAATCCATTAACCGAAAACCTGAAACCCCAAATGCAAATAAAGAATGGAAGCAAATTGGAGATAGCATAACTGAGGCAGCAGAGGGAACAATAGGCGAAAAGAGATATAAAAACACAAATAATGGTTTGATGATGAGTGTATAGTTACCATCAAAAAGAAAAAAAAAGCAAGACTAACTTCGCTGCAATTGGGTAGAGAAGAAGATAGGTATAAATATAAAGCACGCGGCAACGAAAGTACAAAACTACTTAAGCGCAAAAAGCTACAATGGATTGAAGAGACTATGGACAATATAGAGAAAAACAGTAGGGACAGTATAAAGCGTTTTAGATGCTTAGGGAAGCAAAAACGAAAACAAAAACCATGGCCAAGATAGAAAAGAGTGAGTGGAAGAGATACTATGGGAACCTGTTAAAAGAAAACAGTAATAATGAGATCGCAATGATAGCTGGTAGAGAGGATATAAACGGAGAAGAAGATATACCAACAAGGGAAGAATATGACAAAGCTATTAGGAAATTAAAAGACAATAAGACTGCAGGACCGGATGGGATACGTGGAGAACTGATAAAAAAACGGAAGGAATGAGATAAAAGAGAGAATATACAACCTGATAAAAACAATTTGGACAACAGAAGAAATGCCAAAAGGTTGGAGTAATGGCTTAGTCGTACCGATTTTTAAAAAAGGAAATCCAATGTTATGCTCTAACTGTCGCGGGATAACATTACTTAACACTGCATATAAAATATTAACATCCATTCTATATGAGCGGTTAGAGCAACACTTAAAGACCGAAACGGGAAACTACCAATATGGATTTAAGAAGAGAAAGTCGCAGTAGATGCTATACATTTAGTAAGTCAAATAATAGAAAAATGTTATGAACATAATATAGAAATACACATTTTGTTTTTTTGTTTTTTTTTTATAAAAACAAAATATGAAAAGAAGAAACAATCCCCAAAGAATGGGCAGTAGCAATGATTATAACTTTACCCAAAAAAGGTGACAGAACAGAATGTGGTAATTGGAGAGCTATCACCATATTAAACACAAGTAAAATCCTATCAAGAATCATTCTAAAACGATTGAAAGAGGCAATATTGGCTGTTCTTAGAGAAAACCAAGCGGGATTCAGACTGCAAAAAACCTGCATAGACCACATAGATACTCTGAGAACAATCCTAGATGAATGTAATGAATGGTAAAAGGACATCTACATGCGATTTGTAGACTTCATAAAAAAATGTGGCAAATACTGAAAGAATATGGAATTCCTGCAAAATACATTAGAATAATACAACTGCTCTATGAAAATTACAACGCTTTCGTAATGCACAATGGTAGGACAACAGAAACTTTTGCAATAGAAACAGGGTTGAGGCAGGGCTGTATCTTATCACCACTCTTATTCCTAGTGATGATTGATTGGGTTATGAAGAAATCGATGGACAACAAGAGAGGACTGGAGTGGAGATTGGATATGAAACTAGAAGACTTAGAATACGCCGATGATGTATGCCTAATAACCGAAAACAGAAACCACCTACAAAATAAGCTAAACTTATTACAAGCTAATGTGTGGATAATAGGTCTTGAGATAAATACAAAGACATGCACACTAAATACCACCCACATAGAAACGGCAAAACTAGAACTGGACAGGAAAAAGTTTCAAAATGCCATAAACCTTACTTATCTCGGTAGTATACTGGAAGAAGACGGAGGTTGTCAAGCCGATATAAAAGCAAGGATATGCAAAGCGCTAAACTCCTTTAAAATGCTACAAAGGATCTGGGCATCAAGCACACTCTCAAAAAAATACCAAAATACGTATCTTCAAATCAAACGTTATTAGTGTACTCCTATATGGATCTGAGTCGTGGGCTCTAAACAACAAACAGACAAAAGAAATCCAAATCTTTGTAAACAAATGCTTAAGACAAATATTGAATATACACTGGCCCAATGTAATTTCAAATGTGGATCTATGGCAAAATACAAACCATGAGGAAATTTACAAAACAATAAACAGACGTCGCTGGAATTGGATCGGACATACACTGAGAAAGCCGAGTACAGATATAGCTCGACAAGCTCTCGAATATAATATCAGAGATATAATATCAGAGGGAAAAGGAAACAAGGCCGGCCAATCCTAACCTGGAGAAGAAACACCTACTAAAAGAATGTAAGGAGAAAAAACTAACATGGAACCAAGTGAAGCAGGTAGCCCAAAACAAAAATGAATGGAAAAATCTTGTTGAGGTTCTATGCATGGAAATAGAAGAAGAAGCAGTAGATGAAGAAAATGAAAGAAACCTAATAAATGAAAGTGATAATGCCATGTGAAAGTGAAAGTGAATGTAGTGTAAGGCTGATTACCTTATACTGCTAATAGACAGTCTAGAAACGTTTAAACGCCCTATGGTCCGTGAAGGGATCGAGAAGACTGATGATGATGATGATAGAAATACAAATGCTCCTCATCGACTTTAAAAACACATTTGACAGTATAAACCGCTCAAAACTCTATGACGACCTAGTAACATTAAACATACCGGCGAAAATGCACGTTTGATAAAAATGGAGAAATCAAAAGTGACAGTACGAACAGAAGAAGGTATAACAGAGTTATTCACAACGAATAAAAGAGTACAGCAGAGTGATGCACTGTCAACCAGCTTATTCAACATCTCACTGGAGGCTATAATGCGAAAAGTAGACATTAAAGGGACAATAATAAATAAATTAACACAAATTGTTGCATATGCGGATGACATTGTCGTCATATTAAGAGATGCCCGAGAACTAAAGAATGTATTTAACAACATAATAAAGGAGGCAAGCGAGAGAGGATTAAAAATTAATGATAGCAAAACCAAATTGATGAGATGCACCCAAAACTTAAAAATCGACGACAGTGCCAACAAGAAAACAGTTCAAATAGGAAATTTCCAATTAGAGGAAATAAGCAGCTTCAAATACCTAGGCACAATGGTGAATAGTCGGAATGAAAGAAGCATGAAAATCACACATTACAAGCAGGTCACAAGGAATATTACAGTAACAAACAAATGATGCAAAGCAAAAATATAAGTATCAGGACCAAACTTAAAATATACAAAGCCACCATTCGGACAGTGGTAACATACGTGGCAGAAACGATGTGTTTAACAAGTAATGATGAAGAAAAGTTGAAAATCTTCGAAAGAAAGATACTTAGGAAGATATTTGGACGAGTAAGAAATGAACAGGGCGACGTCAGAGGATTGATGAATCATGAATTGAGAGCCAAAATGAAAGGGGAGGACGTAGTCAAGATAATCAAGGCACAGAGATTGAGATGGATTGGACATATCTGTAGAAAAGAACAAGACGATCCTATTAGGCAAATAACAGAATGGAAAGCAGACGAGAGTCGACCCAGAGGAAGGCCAAAAAAACGATGGGAGAAGCAAGTACTTAGAGATGTAAGAATTATGGAAATTAATAGATGGAGGCAAAAAATACAAGATAAGGAAGTTTGGAAAAGAATTGTTAATGAGACAAAGATGCACAACAAGATCTAATGGATGCGAAGATAGGGAATAAATGGAGTGATTCACCTTATAAAAGGAATCAAAAGGATCCCCGAAAAGGGATGGCTACTATTCCTTGCGGAATGTAAAGCCTTCTATTATTATTATTACTATTATTATTACTATGGATATATATGTATATTACTACCACCATTCAACAAAAAATTGGTCTTTTACAAAGTTAACGGAAAATATATCTCCAACTATACAAAATTCTCACATTACAAGCATCTACATATCAAGTTTGTTTATTTAGCAATTAATTTCTTTTTCAAACAACAACATTAAGTTATTTAACCAACAAGTGTGTTAATGAAGGCGATTAATAATCGAAACTGCCTTGAATAGTTGAGATTATTAATCGCCCATTAACAAACGAGTTGATTAAAAAATTTTTTCGTTGACCGCAAAATAATTTTTTTGTGGCGAAAAATACAACTAACCTCCATGCAAAATATCATCAAAACGTCAAAATAAAAAAAACAGTTAATTAATGAAAAAGAGTGTATTAATCAAAAACAGTGTGGCTAAGAATCTAGTTTAGCGACCAACTCCGATCAACATGTGCTATACACCATTCGATATGTCTCTTCGATCTGAACAATATTGCTGCTGGGGACATTCGAGGCAGACCAACGGTTACTGAGATAGAGCACTATAGTTTTTTTTTTTTTTCGTGGAAAACACTCTGGAGCCTTTGGTGGGGCGCTAAACTAGATTCTTAGCCACACTGTTTTTGATTAATACACTCTTTTTCATTAATTAACTGATCTATTAATCCATCCTTTTTAAAAAAAGTTAATTAATGAAAAAGTCTATGGTGCGTTCACTTTAAAATGTTAAATCATGTGTGTTGGGTTGAGTTTGGTTGGGTTGGGTTGAATTGAATTGGGTTGGGTTGGGATCGGTTCGGTTCGGTTAGGTTAGGTTAGGTTAGGTGGCGCGCAGTGTGACTTGTTATTAGCTTTCGGCGCCCCACTAAAGGCTCCAGTGTTTTCCACGAAAAAAAAAACTATAGTGCTGTATCTCAGTAACCGTTGGTCTGCCTCGAATGTCCCCAGCAGCAATATTGTTCAGATCGAAGAGACATATTGAATGGTGTATAGCACATGTTGAACGGAGTTGGTCGCTAAACTAGATTCTTAGCCACACTGTTTTTGATTAATACACTCTTTTTCATTAATTAACTGATCTATTAATCCATCCTTTTTTAAAAAAGTAATTTAATGAAAAAGAGTGTATTAATCAAAAACAGTGTATTAATGACGTCTATTGATCAATCCTTTTTTAGGAAAAATAATTCATTAATATTGAAATTAACAAGCGGTCAACGAAAAAATCCATAAACTACGAACAAACATATTAATCTACTCAATTTTATTGCCACTTTGAAGAAAACGTCTTTGGTATCCAGAAATCTCATTACCATAGACACGTGATTAATCAATAATTGTTTTGCTCTTCAGACAGTACATCATATAAATAAAGGAGAACGATCTAAACGTGTGTGTCACGACAATTGCAGACGCGATGTCCCCCATTTGCGTTTGCATTCATTTCGCCGTCGCCTCGATTTCGTGACCGGAGCGGAGCCCCGAGCGCCCCTTGGAGAGGGGCAGAGCCCCGAGGGCCCCCTTGAAGAGGGGCAGAGCCCCGACAGTTGCTTTGGAGAGGGGCGGAGCCCTGACAGCTCCTTTGGAGAGGAGCTGAGCCCCGGGGGCCCCCTTGGAGGGGTCGGAGCTCCAAGGGCCCCCTTGGAGAGTCGCGAAGCCCCGTGAGCCCCTTAAAGAGGGGCGGAGCCCCGATAGCCCCCTTGGAGAGGGGCGAAGCCCTGAGGGCCCCCTTGAAGAGGGGCGGAACCCCGACAGCCCCCTTGGAAAGGGGCGAAGCCCCGAGGGCCCCCTTACAGGGGGTGGAGCTCCAAGGGCCCCCTTGGAGAGGGGCGAAGCCCCGATAGCCCCCTTGGAGAGGGGCGAAGCCCTAAGGGCCCCCTTTAAAAGGGGAGAAGCCCTGAAAGCCCCCTTGGAGAGGAGCGGAGCCCCGGGGGCCCCCTTAGAGAGGGGCGGAGCCCTGAGGGCCCCCTTGAATAGGGACAGAGCCCCGTGAGCCCCCTTGGAGAGGGGCGGACTCCCGAGGGCCCCATTTTAAGCAATTATTTTCTTTTCAAATGATAACAGATCTCCTTTAGATGGTTAACATCAATTAAAACTTGCACGGGTGTTTATCTACAAATAGCTTCTGTTTTATTAAAAAACTGTTTTAAAACGGTGATACTGAAACTAACAATAATGGTTTTCAGTTGAAAACGTCTGAAATATTACTGAAATATGACTACAAATACCTGTGTAAACTGCAGGAGTCGTCTGTACCGCATTCACTCCATTTGTTACACTGTGACAGAATTTTCATGTGCATTTTTTTAACGGTGTCAGTGACATTTAGTAACAAAATATTACTAAAGTCAAAATTATTGCTTGGTTAAAGTTTATTTTTCATTCGTATTTACTTTATTTTTGTGTATAAAACACAAGTGTACATCAATGATGATACAATATTTATTTTGATGCTTAGGCCGTGTTCAGTAACTGAGCTACTTTAGATAATTTATAAAATGTCAACGTCTTATTTTGACATTAGTAACTTTTTGTAACTAAATATGCTTACACTGCTAAAAATATTCAGTAGGACATTGAAACGACTCTTAAAGGCGGATTTTAAAACAACCAATCAGAAACAGTACCAAAATTGACCACACTGTCATTAATATAGGCACTGGACTGTGTACCTGTCAACACGTTAGTTCGTGGTGTGTATTTTTGCGATATTTGTGTGGTGTATTTCGTGTGATCTGCTGTCATCCATGTTGTCTCGAGATGCCAACCATTGTTCCTTTTTCGCCTTCTGTTGGCATGAAACCGGTGACACCAATAACTCGGCAGAGGCGATGAGATTAAGAATCGAAAAATCGATGTAAGATCGATAATCGAACTGATCTAGAAAATTGGCGAAACTGGCGAAATGTTTAGCAGAGATTTTTCAAATTTGGCATCTCGATGCACATACGATGACGTGCTGATCGTATGGGACTTTTTTGACGTGTTTTTTTAGATCATGTCGACAATTAGTAGTCCGATAGCTCCTCTTGGAGCCTTTCAACGGTTAGGTGAAAGCAGTGAGCTTCCACCTCACCACCTCCTCTTGGTTTAGAGGACGGGTATTTCCCTATTTCTTCCTCCACAAAAGAACCCTCTGCTTCATATCATGCGAAATGTGATTTCTGATATTGTGTAACAAGTGTGTAACAGAACGGAATGACCCTTCGTAATAGGCCTAAAAATGGTGGTAAATTGAATAGGATAGACCGCGCAATAGCGCGCGCAGCCCCGTTTATTAATCTATAATTTAAGAAATTGTCATTGCAAAAGTTTTGCACTACGAAATAAGCAACCTTCCCTTCTGAACATTTCATTATTTGCTAGCAAAGAACTAGTAAATATCACTAAAAACCATAATAACAGAAATTAGCCCGTAAGTATTACCATTCTATAATTTTTTCATCTTTTAGTGGAAGTAACCTTAGTTATAATGTTCACGTTAAATAATTACACTAACAAGCAATTAGTAAATGCTGGTAGTTTTTCTACATATTTACCTTATAGCTACCAGGATCACACAAAATCAAAATTTCAAATCTTTGGCCCGGAGCGATGGGTAAATCCCCACCGTCTTCCTCACTTCCCCAGTTTCCTCCCTCTAAGGAGTTTCTGGCAACATAATTTTGTAATAGGCGCACAGAAAGATGCATAGCTGTGTCTGAGGGAGGAGGACCGCAATTCAGGTTAACGTTAAACCTAGAAACTTATTTTGCATTAACCGGCTTATGACAACTGCTAGTATATACCTGTCTGCAGTAGGAGGGACTTGGCCCTGGATCCTCACCATCGTTCCCGGCGTGAAACCGCCTGGAATAGGGCCCAGGAACGGTACAGGCTACAAAGTGAGGTTAGGTTTATAGGCAATATTATACTTTACATTAATTAAATGAAATTATTAAATTAAAAGTGTCTTACTGGATTCGTAATTGGCTGCTGCATGACCGGTTTTTGTAATTTGTCAATGAATGCACCACAACAGCTCCAGACTATTTAGGTCACCTCTGACCTCACTGCTGTTTATGGAAATTCTCACAAATTCTGCACCATTTACAGTTGCTTATAGGTGGGGCTTGTAGCTCCTCTGCAGTTTTTATGTGTTTTGGTTTTAGCAAGTATTTTTAGAAGCGTGTGGGTGGATTAAGAATATATTAATTTTCGGGAATCAATGGAACCTGCACTGTTAGGTTCTTTCAATGATAAATGTTGAAACTTGAAAGTATTTCGCGGTTACACTAGGAAGATTTAGTTTTTGCTAGTTATTTATTGGCGAACTGTTGCGTCTAGAATGCGCTATGATATCATTATAATAAAACATATAAAGTGATGTCACTCATAATTATAACTACATAAAAGCTATCCGAAGTGATTAATACTGAATCATAATTTCACATTCTCTTGATAGCAACACTTTATTTGCATAGTACATGCCTTATAGCACTGCTACCTAATTTAATTTTATTGAGCAGTTTTAATTGGACTTTTGAAAACTAAACAAAAACTTGATATTATACAATATATTTTGCTTCTTTTAGAATTAGATATGCGGTAGTATTATTTTCATACTTAAAAAGTATACCTACTTAGTTCACTTATATTTTCTGTTTTATCACTGTAATAAATTAGATTTAGGATTGTATTTTAGCAGGAGCGTTGGAGCTTTTTTAGACTGTGGGGGCCACCATATTTTCAAGAAATACGTATGTATACTTCTCGTATAACTTGACCCAATAATGCAAGTTATATTTCTGAATATACATTTTAGCTTAATGTTATAATTGTACATTTTGGTCACTAGTTATTTTGAAAGTATTAGGTATTTTATAAAAAAACGTACTACAAAATGTAGTTTAAAATATTCGAAAGCTATCAAGTTTTGAAATACTTTACTCCGCCGCGCAAGAGTAACCACTTTTATTAGATGCATAGGCATAAAAGTATAGTATGTAACATTACTAGCTTGGTAAAAGGGTTTTTATTAGCAGACAGAAGGATATGACTGGCGAATCAGTCACCTTCTGGAGCCAGTAAAACCCATTAAGTCGGTAGGTACCTTGCGTGTATTGTTGAATATCTTATTTGTTCCTCACTTGTAAATAACTATTACAAACTCTTAAATATTCTAGAAATTCCGATATTTGAAAAAAAGTCGTATTGCTTTGGAAACACGTCATTTCAAATTACAATATAAAATATATGAATTGCTCCATTATAGATGCTTAACAGTCACATAATTTCATTTGATATTTGGAATCTACAAAGTTAATATCAAAATTTAATGGATTGCTGAATACATTTAAACTTTGTTTAAGGTCATAAAATTTAGAAAATTTCGCAATTAAGATATCTAATTTAGGACTTTTTTCAAAATTTGCTGCTTCATTAAGTTGGCCCCTTTCTTGTAGATTTCTTTGCAAGATTCAATATGAATTAAATTGTTTTCCTGCAAATTTAACTTCAGCAATTTTAGTTTGTTTCTAAACCTAGTGATGTCCTTATAAAGACAACACAAGTTTTGATCTTTTGTTACAGTATCAAATTGTTTTAACGACACTTAATGGTACGGGAGTGCCACTAGTTTTATCATGTCCGGGAAATGCCAACACTTGCCCTGGAATCCTCGAAAAGAGGCCAATAGCCACGGCTTAATCCGCTCAGGGAGATAGGCGTGGTCCTAGAAACGGTACACCATAGGGGTAAGCGTGACGATATGTATAGGGTGTTGCAAAATAATAGGGCGCCACGGGATTGAGACTTCGGATTCCACGTTTGACAGAACCTCGAAAGCCAAACGGGACAGGATATATGTACCTGTGACGCTTACAACTTTCTCGAGGCTCCACCTTACATTGATTTTTACACTGCGAATAACTCAGTCAGAAAATAAGCATGCAACAGGCGCGGGTAAATCACAAGACAACATATAACAAAACGATCTATTGGTCTAACACACATATAAATATATACACAGTTACTGAGTCCGTCAGCGTACAAAGTAAAAAGAAAAAACAAATAGGACTATAAATTCGGGCCCCGTATGGGTTACTAGCATTAATTCCATTATTATAATTTCAAACGCTGGGCTTTTCAAAGCGCCGTTTTATAAACGGTAACTACCCTGAAGCGCAGTCTCACACTTCAAAATTTTAGGTTTGGAAAGATAGCACCTCGTTGTTAATGAATCAAACAGTAAATGCCGATTGTTTTAAAATTGCATTATATCAAAGTGCAAAGTGTTTATTCTTACTGTGTCACTAATAAAGTATCATAACAACCGTCAGCGCTTAAGCAAGTTTATTTCCGCAATATCTGCATTTATGTGACAGTGAACTCCTATTACTAGGTCGTTCATTAAGCAAGGTTGCTGACTTGCAGTTGTGACATTTAAACTTCCTGAACGAAAGCATGTGAAATTAAATTGCATTTTTAATCCTATGAACTGTATTTCTTAAATTTGGAAATTAAATTTAAGTCTGTTTAATTCGAGATTAAACAAGCACGAATACAGGCATTGCAATCGTAAACTCGAGAAATAGTACAGTAAAACTAGGGTTTAACCCAAACATCCAAAAAGAAAAGTTCTACCCTGCTGCAAACTGTTCAGTACTCTCCTCTTAGTAAGTGGTAAAAAGTTGCACGACTTTGCGCTTCAGGTTTAGGCGGGAGGGTGGTGGAAAGGTGGTAAAATGGTAAGTTTCAACAGTTTTTCGCAAATATCTCGTTAACCATGAGGTTTACCGCAAAATTTATCTTATACAAAATTAATCTACATTTAATTTACAATAAAAGTTGCCTCCCCACTTCCCTGAACCCTTTATATAATACACTTGGAGCGAATATTACATCTTTTCATCTTTTTTTTGGCCTAACAGAAAAAGTTACATTTTTACCCCCTCCATATCTCCGCAATCCTTTACTGGAGCGCAAAAATCTATAAGACCATTTTTATTGTAAATTAAATGTAGATTAATTTTGTATGAAATAAAGTTTGCGGTAAACCTCATGGTTAACGAGATATCTGCGAAAAACTGTTAAAACTTACCATTTTACCACCTTTCCACCCCCCTACCGCCTAAACCCGAAGCGTAAAGTCGTGCAACTTTTTACCACTTACTAAGAGGAGAGTACTGAACAGTTTTGCAGCAGGGTAGAAGTTTTCGTTTTGGATGTTTGAGTTTTGACAATTTTTTAGCTATCTTTACTGTACTAGAAGTCAATTTTGGTTTTCAATGTATTACATCGCATTCACAATTCTTGCTAGTAACTGGTCACGCGTATTGATGGTCACGCTGTACACCATTTGTTTCAAATGGCCCCAGAGATAAAAATCCAAGGTATTTAAGTCAGTAGGTGGCCATGGTATGTGGTGGCCGCAACGCCTATCCATCTATAGTATTCCAACCAGAAATTGGAAAGCTATTTAAAATCCAGTACACCATGAAACGTGTAAGTCATGTCTAAGTTGGTTTCATACAATCAGTAAATAATATTCTAATGTCAATCAGCTTTCAAGTAATGACAGTTCATCTGCAAATTGTACATGTAACTGTTTTGTTAAGGCATTGTAACATTGTGCATGATTTAAGTATGTACCTACTAGTTGAGTTTTTAAAACCGTATAGTAGCATAGAAAATATTGAAAAACGTATATGTCTTCCAAACTTCCCAATGCATCTGTCAAATTTGAAGGTTATTATCGAAGTGTCACTGAATGACAATCAAACAGTAATTTTATGAATTACATTACGAAGTGACTTACTGTTTTCAATGCTGGCCTGATTTTAAATAGCTTTCCAATTTCTGGTTGGAATACTATACCAGGGTAGATTGTGCCACGCAGTTACTTGTCTGCCGTTTCGAGGTGGTACACCGTTCTGTTACAACCACATCATTACGTAATTGAATAGGTTTGTCATCCAAAACGTTGTGAAGGCGGTTTTAATTAAAATCTGCGTACAAATTTACATTCAAACGATCATGTAAAACTTCAACGTCCAGGGGGTGATTATTGCAAATTTCGGCCCAAATGTTTATTGAAAAACGTTGTTGAAATCGTGCTTCTTTAGCCGGATGCGGATTTTGCAGTGACCACACATGAGCATAACGGTTACTGTTAATTCCATCTCTACAAAATTGCGCCTCATCAGTTTATAGAACGGTTGTCACAAAGTTGGGATTTTCAGTCGTTTTATTTACTAAGCAGCTGCAAAATCCCAAATGTTGATTAGCATCCCTAGGCTGAAGAGCTCGCACACGTTGTAAATGGTATGGATATAGTTCCTCTCGATGAATTGTCCGCCAGATCATAGATTGTGAGAAACCTAGTTGTGTATTGTGTTATTATTAATAATAATTCGAAACAATTATTACGCTTTTGCAACAAGCAACAGCCTGTATCTAGGTAACCATTTGCTTAAGTACATATATTCATATAGACTTTTTGTCTTCTTTTGGCATGAGGAATCTACCATTTCAGTTTGATTCACTAATTATGAATCACCCTGTATTGCAAAGGCTCCACGTCGCGGCGCCTAGAAAAATGCAATGACCTGCCCGTCTTTGTTTGTTTGTTAGTATTCTGCTACAAAATTAATAAGTTAAATTAGGGCAAATCACCACGCACTTCTCAGGTTGATTTTTATACTGTGCTCACTTTGCCTGTCAGTAATTTAAGGCTAGTTAAAATTAAATGTATTAGCTGATGTTCAAAATAAAATGGTTGAATGCCCCTTTCTTACTTTTTTATTGAACTGCAATATTATTTAAGCTAGCTCTCGGAAAACACAAAACTGCTTATCTCAGGTTGGGTTCAGAAATTCACTATATTCACAAATTAATAGTTCATTTTAGATAATTCGTCCTTGAGTAGCTCATATACACGGTTTTAGTAGATAAATTTTACAATCGGTCAGATGCCACAAAAACTTCGCCAGTGCAACAGCGATTACATGAATGTTTTCGTGAAGTTAACCAGGACTCGTCAGGTAATTTGATTCAATTATCACTTGGCAACAAAACATCCACTTCATTGTTAGAGAAATGACGTAGATAGGACGCCATCCATTCACTTGTTTTTGCTGCTTGGAAATCAGCCAATTTCACAAATTTAATGACGCTATGCAATTTTTGGATTATTACGGCGTAGCTGGACCCTTGGATATGCGATAGGCCTCTTCCGCAAGGTTCAATCTCGTATTTTACTAAGTTTCCCGAACTCTGACGTTCAAATTTACAGATAGTTCCTACCTCGTACAGATGTCCAAACTTGACACGAAGATGATCGGAGATGACGCTGCTGGAATTAATCTGCTGGAAACGCTCCCCTGGCTGCAACTTTCACTCAGGATGCTCCTGCAGACCCCGCTGATGTAATGCAGTGCAATTCTCTGGCTTCCGACGAGTAATTGTGCCGGAATCGAAGTTCTAAAATTTCAGTTGTAGGCTGCCGATCTTCAGTTGCAGATGAGATTGGAATGTTTTTAATTTTATCATGACGGAAAATGCCACAAACACTTCCACAGCTGAGTAGTGATGTGTATAATAAAATGCAACATTTTTAAAACTGGTAAACACTTTTATTCTCGTAAAAACATTAATTTTAAGGGAGTACAATTTCGCCCAAACTGTCTTAATTTATCATTTCAATTGTTCTTTTTATTTTACAAAAACGCATCGCGTTGCTATGTTACCGCGACAATTTTTGTTAATTAGAAATTAGTTTTGATAGCAAAATACACAAATGGAGTAAAGTTTGATTACATAAATCTTAAATTAACATTTTCTTAAATTTAAAAAAATTGTCCTTTAACTATCATTGTTCCTTCCGTTAGCACAAAAATGTTTTAAAACCACTGCTTTGCTTTTTCACATTGTCTTATTAATGCACTAGAAACTGAGTTCAAATTTACACACGTTGCTCGTTTTCTTTCTTATCCGTTGCCTAATTTTGGTATTGCTCTTTGCAATTTTCTATTATTCTTTATTCCGATCTCATTTACCTTTCAGAATGCTTGCCATTCACTGACCTATACTTTTATTAATAATTACGCTCATTTTGTCTGCACATAACAACCCTTTTGTGTCAATTAATTTTGTTTGGCCTGGCGTTAAACATGCACAAACCTATTTTATTTAATTATATTACTTTATTCAAACTCTCTGAAATATGCTTTGCTTATGCGTGCCTTTATCCGTTTAATTACTACTTGTCGCATCTCATTACCAATGCATTTAATACTTTCATTATTGTTTAAATTGCAATTTCATAATAGTAATTTACGATACGATACGAGTGCGTAAAGCTACTCTTTGGCACGAGTGGGGTAGAGTTAAAACGCGAGTGAACAAGCGTTTTAAGCCTCGCGAGTGACTAAAGATGCTTTACGCATGTGTATAGTACAATATTTTATCTACGATAGAATCTAGAAAATACGGTAAATATAAAAAAAATTAAATGTTAATTAGGATTACCAACAACCGATCGTAATTTTGCCTGTTTTAAAAGTATTAAAACATGTTGCTACTGATAACGTGCCTAATGAAATCTTTTAAACACGTTACTACCGACGACGTAAACTAATGAAAACATGTTATTAAACAGTCGTTTTACAAACATAAAACTGCCAACTAAAAGGCAATTTTACACACTGTCGTAGATAAAATATCTTAACTCTGTGCTTTATTGGCTTGGTTAAATATTTTGCACTGCAAACAGAGCCAAGTTGTAAGCTTAAAACCATCTCAGTATATGTTTTATATGTATACAGGTTGTCCCAAAATTAGCCTGCCAAACTTTAATAGCGAATTATAGAACCGGAAATATTAAGAAAAACTTTATATAACCATATACCGAAAAACCCTTGGTTCTCCAGATACAGGGTGTTAAAAGTGTAGTGCTGCTTATTTGAAACTTTGTACACCTACTAAAATTTTTCTACTTAACAAGATAAAGTTACTCTTGGCGATGTAAAATGCACATAGACGTGTAAAACTGGGTGGAGCTAAGGAAAATATTGCCCCAACTTTTTTGTGTGGGAGTTTTTATCAATTTTGATAACAAAATATAGTAGCCTGAAGTTTTTGACAACAAAAAGATACTCTTGTCTCATGGGCCTATTGTGTCCCGATATCAAGTAAAATCAGGATTAAACATTTAGATTTTTGATATATCCATATTCGAAATCCAATAATAATTGGTAGACCGTGGAAAATGTAGTCGTTTAATTTAAATAATTCTGTAACTGATTAAAAAAGACAACAATTTAACGCAAACCATACATAACAGAAACTTAATAAAGACATATGACACCAAAACTAACGAACTTAAACTAATCATAATAAATTTGATCAAACTGAGAAAATCGTTACAAAACAACACATAAAACAGTAAAAATAACAAACACAAAAGTGAAACAAAAAGATACTATTATTAATGCAGTAAGTGTTCGAAAACGTTGCCATTTTGTGCAATGCAAAGACGAGCCGGTGAGTTACATCTTGAGAAGTGTTACCGCACGAAAACGTTATGACATAACATCCAGCCCCTCAAGCGTGCAAAATAAAATCATACGCTCGAGAGCCGGACTTGCTATCCACGACACGATAAGACGACATAATCGGGAAATAAACCGAAAATACAAGGCCCCAACCCTGTTAAGATGGCGGCAACAGGAAGGGTTACTCCAGCTAAAACTCAGCCGCGTGGGCGTGTCCTTTACGACCTTCGAGTTAGGGCTGTACTCCGATACGAGAGGCAAATGATGTTAAATAAAGGTACGCCACCATTTTATTGACTAAATCGGGAAAAACAACATCAGCAGCACAGGTAGAATTACTGGAAAGTGGAAGTGAGTAAAGTCACCTTGCTACTTTTACCTTGGCAGAGTTCGGTTGGCGAGTTACATACAGTATCGACTTACCTTACAGCTATAACTTAATGAAGCAGCTGTTCAACTCCTTACAACTGAAATGGTACACAAAAAGAACGCATGTAAGTAACAAAAACACAAAAGAAAAACATGAGTACTTGACAATGAACTCTACTGGAATAAATAAAATATATGTAGGTGACAATGAATACGAAATTGACTAGTTACATTTAAAAATGCTCAAAAGGATTAGTTGGGTTAGATTGCGCAACACGTTAACTTAATTACAAACATTAAACTTGACTGCAGATACATTAATGTGGCTCAAGGCAAACGAAACTCAAGTTTTTGACAACAAAAAGATACTCTTGTCCCATGGGCCTATTGTGTCCCGTTTTCATGAAACGTGGGTTTTAAATAATTATGTTTTGTGGTATATCCGTGAGCGAAATACAATAATAATTGGTAGGCCATGGAAAATATATGTAGATTTTATTTCGTTTAATTTGACATTTGGTGATAAAAGTGTTGTATTGCTGCATTTTTACCTCATTATTATTTACTATTACATTATTATAGCTTGTTTAGTTTAAAATGGCACAACAGACAAACAGAGACCTTGCAGATATGCACTTCGTGTATGGCTTTTGTAATAGCAATTCCCAAGCTGCTAAACGGGAGTACCAGAGGCGATTTCCGAACAGATTAGTTTTCGCCGATATCCACAGAAACTTGTCCGATCATGGAAATTTTCAACGTGTTCGAGGACAGGGAAGACCTCTACTAGCAGTACATAATTTGGAAAATAAGCATTAGAACCGTATCCAGAAATACGAACGTACCCCATTCAACAGTAATAACATGGAGATTAGGTACCTAATTAGCAGTTTTATTTTAACAACTTCTTTTATTTTAGATTGGGCTGATGTTGAGAATGCAAGGTGCTCATAAATACCATTATCAAAGAGTCCAGGAAACCATACCTGCTGACTTTTTTCCTCGAATGCGATTCAGACAGTGGATACTTAACAATGAAAATGAGTTGCCCAACATACTGTGAACGAACGAAGATACGTTTACCTACAATAAACGGCTCATTTAACCTCCATAATATGCACCACTGGGCTGACGAAAACCCACGAGTGGTGCTTCGTTTCAATTTTCAGCATATGTTTTCCGTGAATATGTGGGCAGGGATAGTTGGCGATAGACTAATAGGTTCCGTGGAAATGCCCAATAGGTTGTATGCTGTTCAATATTTAAATTTTCTTCAAAATATGCTTGGAGAGCATTTAGAAGAGATAAACCTAATTGTTCGAAGAAATATTATTTATCAACATGATGGAGCGCCAGCACATTACGGGGAAATGTCTGGTTAGACCAAAATTTCCGAGAAAGGTGGATTAGGCGAGGTGGTCCCATAGTCTGGCCGCCACGTTCGCCAGACCTTACTGTTATGGATTTTTATTTATGGGGAGCTATGAATAGTATAATTCACACAGCCGATGAAATAGAAACGAGGGAGAATTTATTACAAAGGATAAATAATGCGGCCAATCAAATCAGAGAAAACAGAGTCAAAATTTGAAGAGCTTCTGTTAGAACTATTTGTCAAGCTTAGCTATTTCCTCAGATTTTAGCATCGTTTCCGAATCATGTAGTAAAAATTCGCAATTTAGTAATGTATTCAATATCTATTTCCCATACGAAAGTTGTTTCCAATTCATTTAAGCCCAAATCTTTAGCTTGGCAATGTTATTAAAACTTGACCCGTTGCAAGCAGTACAGTTTCTTTGTTCGCAAATTCTCAGTAAGCCGCTTGACAAAGGTCCTTTGTTCGGCCGTTGAATTCTGCATGAATGATGTCATCTTGCCATTGTCACGTATTAAGTGGTTCTTGACGCCGAACAGGCGATTGTAATTTTACGTGTGAACCCCCTGGTTAAGTAAAGTTGTTTCATCATTTCGATCCGTCATATTCTTAAACCTAACGAGTGGAACAAGGACGGAGCGTAGTCACGCGCTTGCGTCAACGGCAGTTGAATTTCGAATCTGTGACTTAAGCGTCACTTCCTACCGGTCCTTGAACTAGAACAAACGTATTCGCTTTTTAACCCCCCGGTTGCAAATCGACGCGGACCGGGGGGACTCTTGTAATTCCGCTTCAAGTAATG
Source organism: Agriotes lineatus (assembly GCA_940337035.1). Taxonomy (NCBI): domain Eukaryota; kingdom Metazoa; phylum Arthropoda; class Insecta; order Coleoptera; family Elateridae; genus Agriotes; species Agriotes lineatus. The sequence goes on from OW679195.1 coordinate 3,441,152, forward strand.
TGTTCGGTGAATTGTGTCTTTTGAGGACCTGTTGAACTTACCGGAGTGCCTTTTTAAGTAATGGAACTGTTTCATTACGTGAGAAATCCTGGGCGTTCTTCGTGCTGTGAACATTAACCGTTTGGGGTGCAGTTGAAGCAAGTTAAGTTAGTGTGGTCGAGAGTTCTTTTCGTGGGGTTGCGAGACTCCAAAATTATCGCTGTCGCGGATTTTAACGAACTCTTCATAGAACCAACGCTAATTTAAGTATGACGTCGTGTTGTTTAAATCTCGCACTTTGCCCTGTGGCTCCTGTATTGGAAGTGCCGTTACGTCCCCTATTCACCCTTCTGGGGATTCTAATTCATTTGATCAACCCCTTATCGCGTACACCATCGAGGTTGTGTTCTGCACCACGTCCACCCTTGTGATTTCGCCGTCGTTCCATTTGTTCAGGCACCTTGAGGCAGTTTGTTTGGAAAGGCTACTACACATACAGTGCCGCACGTAATTATGCAGCCAGCTGACCTTCTTCAGGTAACAAGTTTTACTGTATATAACAAAAAGTGATCGCTACGTCGTCGAGTGTTGAACAATTCAGGGCATTTATTGTTGTAACCATGTATTTGCTGTTTTCTAAATTTACCGAATTGTAACTCGTGGCAATGGTTATAAAAAGTTTTCTTAATATTTCCGGTTTTAGAATTTGCTATTAAAATTTTGCAGGCTAATTTTGGGACACCCTGTATATATATTGCTACGAACAAAGTTGTTTTGAAACCTAACTGTATCTTTTTATTCTTTAAAAAGTTTATCACCATAAAACCTACCTTGTTGTATATATTTTCTTGTATATAATTGTTCACTCGCCTAGCTTAATGTTTCTCTTAATCTGCAGGGTAACTCGGCTGCTCCATCGAAAAACACAGTATCCAACATTTTCTGTGAAATTGAGCTGAATGTTCATATGTAGATACTGTGTTGTCCCGCATCTTTCTAGCTAATCAGATTTGAGCTATCTATACTGGTTACCTATTTACAGCTACCCATAAACACAGTATCTACATGCATTTCTTCTGTTCTCCAATTTAAAACACAGCAAGTAATTATAATGTTCGAAAGAACCAAAGAAAACACAGTATCTGGTAGTTACTGTGTTTTAGAAAAAAAACCGAGCAAATTTTTTTTTGTCAAAATTCTGTGTATAACACAGTATCTACGAGATACTGTGATTTGTTGCAGGCATGCTCATTCAACGTACCTAGATAACCTTAATTTGTGAGTGTTTGTTATTAGTGTACAAGGCGTTAAATCATAAATTTTGGTTATTTTTATTGTTTTTGTATTTGTTTAAGTTGTGCAGCATATCTTTTTGATAAAAAAAGCGTATAGCTATCGTAAAAAAATAATAAAACTGTTCTTGTAGATACTGTGTAGAAAATTAATTTTTTCTACAGCCGTGATTTTAAACTGTTTCCAAGGGTCATATGCAGCGTGCTTTATGTTGTCTATAAAACACGCCATTCCATTTAAAGCACGGAGTATTTTAAGAGTTCGGCTGCTCCATCGAATAACACAGTATGTGATAATGAGTAAAATTGTGGGAAACAAGGAAACACTTTAGATCGATGGCCTCACACTCTGCATGCATTCCCAAAGTTTAATCCCGTATATTTACAGTCTGTATTAAAGTATAATTTTTACTGTCTGTCCAAAAATCTTGCAACCCTAAAGTTTCATGGTAAAATGTAGTTACTGTGTTTTGAAATCCAATGGGTGGGCGGAAGTGAGGATTAAATTAATTTTCTACACAGTATCTACAAGAAAACTTATTTTATTTTTTTTTACGATAGCTGCACGATTTTTTTTAATCAAAAAGATATGCTGAACAACTTAAACAAATACAAAAACAATAAAAATAACCAAAATTTATGATTTAACGCCCTGCACACCAATAACAAATCTCGTAGATAGGTACTGTGTTATACACAGATTTTGACAAAAAAGTTTGCTAGGTGTTTTTTCTAAAACACAGTAACTACCAGATACTGTGTTTTCTTTGGTTCTTTCGGACATTATAACGACTTGCTGTGTTTTGAATTGGATAACAGAAGAAATACATGTAGATACTGTGTTTATGGGTAGCTGTAAATAGGTAACCAGTATAGATAGCTCAAATCTGATTAGCTAGAAAGATGCGGGACAACACAGTATCTACATATGAACATTCAGCTCAATTTCACAATAGTAATTTACGATACAAGTGCGTAAAGCTAGGCTTTAGTCACGAGTGGGGCAGAGTTAAAACGCGAGTGAGCGAGCGTTTTAAGCCCCGCGAGTGACTAAAGATGCTTTACGCATGTGTATCGTACAATATTTTATCTACGATAGAATCTAGAAAACACGGTAAATATAAAAAAAAATTAAATGTAAATTAGGATTACCAGCAACCGGTTCGTAATTTTGCGTGTTTTAAAAATTTTAAAACACGTTGCTACTAACAACGTGCCTAATGAAATCTTTTAAACACGTTACTACTGACGACGTAAACTAATGAAAACATGTTATTAAACAGTCGTTTTACAAACTTAAAACTGCCAACTAAAAAGCAATTTTACACACTGTCGTAGATAAAAAATGTTGGATACTGTGTTTTTCGATGGAGCAGCCGAGTTGATAAAACATTATTTATGAAGATTAAAAGTACAGTTATTATGTTGGACCGATTTGTATGCGGATTCCCGAGGGCCCGATTGGAGAGGGGTCGAGTCCCGATGGTCCCCTTGGAAGGGGGCGGAGCCCCGAGACCCCGTTGGGGAGGAGCGGAGCCCCAAGGGCCCCCTTGGGGAGATGCGGAGTCCCGAGGGCCCTCTTGAAGAGGGGCGGAGCCCCGAGGGCTTCTTGAAGAGGGGCGGAGCCCCGAGGACACCCTTGGAGAGGGGTGGAGCCCCGAGGGCCCCCTTACAGAGGGGCCGAGCCTTAAAGGCCCCCTTGGAGAGGGGCCGAAATCCGAGAGCCCCCTTGGAGAGGGGCCGAGCCCCGAAGGCCCCCTTGGAGAGGAGCGGAGCCCCGAAGGCCCCCTTGGAGAGGGGTGGTGCCCCGAGGGCCGCTTTGGAGTGGGGCAAAGCCTCGAGAGCATTTTGGCTAACAAACTCCTCGGCTGTAGAAAAAATATTGAAGCCAACTCGTGTTTTACAGTTTAAAAATCTCGGTCGATCATAAAATTCTCGCTTCGCTCGAATTTTAACATAATCGACCTCGATTTTTAAACCCTCTGTAAAACACTAGTTGCCTTAATAGCTATAATCCTCACTTCCGCCCACCCATTGGATTTCAAAACACAGTAACTACATTTTACCATGAAACTTTAGGGTTGCAAGATTTTTGGCCAGACAGTAAAAATTATACTTTAATACAGACTGCAAATATACGGGATTTAACTTTGGGAATGCATGCAGAGTGTGGGGCCATCGATCTAAAGTGTTTCCTTGTTTCCCACAATTTTACTCATTATCACATACTGTGTTATTCGATGGAGCAGCCGAACTGTTGCATTATATTTGACAAGACACTGCAGTCTATTACAATGTACTATGCAAGACAAAAAAACTGGTACAAGTCTTGATAGAGATTTTAGCATAATTTGATTAGCTAAAACGAGGTTTTGAACAATTACGTTTATTATATCCATAGCAACGTCTAAACAATTTGATGGTTAAGTTAGAAATACCTAGCAACTGTACATATTAAAGCAGTCACATTCACAACAGACCATACTTACTGTACCAGTTCTTTTTGTCTTAGTACTTTTAAAAATTAAATAGTTATTTGAGCAGATAATATTTAGATTTTATTAATGTAATCAGTTGTAACCTTTAAATGACAATATTATCAGTTTTGTTATTTAATGTATACCGGGTGACAATGAGACTAGGGCCATGTTTATATCTTCTTTATTTATGAATCGATTTCCATAAAATTTTATACCAAGATACTAGACATAAATTCTGATTGGCTGATAGATATAGTCAAAATGTCTGACTTCCGGTTTTACCGGAAATGATACTAACTTTGATTTTTTAAATAGAACACCCTGTATATTATATGTTTTTCTGAATCTACGAGTCAAAAAATTACATATAATAGTCTTGTCAAATTTCAATTTTTTTAAACAAAAAGATTATTTTTTTAATTTTTATTTTTTACCATAGGTCTTGACTTGGAAAAATCTATTCGGATTGACTCTAGCAACTCTTAATAATAGCTATTTTATCAATAAGGTCAATAACAAACCTTTAATAAAAGACTATAATTTACTAAACTCGTTTTTTAAGAAAAAGTCACTTTTTACTTCCTTTTACTATAAAGGAAGTATTGGATTCACCCCAAAAATTCGAAATTGAGTTTTCAACGGATCTTCACGTTTTAGAGTCCCCTGATCCCAAAAAACATATTTTTTTTCATTGGTCTGTCTGTGTGTGTGTGTGTCTGTGTGTGTGTCTGTGAACAGAATATCTCAAAAACGAAAAGAGGTATGGCATTGAAACTTCATATATAAGTTTTGTGTACTATGTAGATCAGACAGCAAGCTTTTGAAGAAAATCGCATAACCGGAAGTAGGTGTTTACTCTTGTGATTTTTCAGTTTTTTTCAATTTTTTCAAAAACGGCTCTAACGATTTTTTTAAACTTTACATTTTTATTACATTTTTAATGTGTATTGATGTGAGATAGGTGATTTTCTAGTTGAATACTTCTAAAGTGGGTTTCTTTTGTTTTTTTTCTATTTTTTTTTATTAACTCCTATTTTAAATAAAACACCCGGTATATTATTACATTTTCGAATTCACCTTAAAATTCTAGAGAAAATTTGTCTCTTCAACTAACGCTCTATTTTGTACCGTTTTTGTAGAATTTGTAATTTTTGAAAATTTTTGAAAAATTTGTGAAAATTTTTGAAAAATTTTTAAAAATTAAAAATGAAATTTTTGACTAATTATAAGAGCACTGTAAAAGGAAGTTGTGTGAGTGTATCACACCAGATTTTTTTAAATGGCACCTACCAAGGGCCATCATGCCATTAAACAGCAAATTTAATTACCAATCTAACTATATGCATCATGCACTACTTTATATTTATCTGAAACTGAAAATTAATTAATCAATTATTTTTTTAAATATTTTTATGTAATAACTAATAATACCCAAGCAAATTTGGCAACACTGTTGTATGTAATTTGGCTCGAAGATTCCGAAAAACATGAAACATATAGAGTGATAGAGTGAAGAAAATAATTAATTCATTAATTTTCAGTTTCACATACAGATAAAGTAGTGCATAATGCATATCGTTAGATTGGTCATTACATTTTCTATCTAATGGCAAGATGGCCCTTAGTAGGTACCATTTAAAAAAAGTGACTTTTTCTTAAAAAACAAGTTTAGTAAACTATAGTCTTTTATTAAAGGTTTGTTATTGACCTTATTGATAATATAGCTATTATTACGAGTTGCTACAGTCAATTAGAATAGATTTTTCCAAGTCAAGGCCTTCTATGGTAAAAAATAAAAACTAAAAAAAAAATTTTTTTGTTTAAAAATTAAAATTTGGTATGACTTATATGTAGTTTGACTCGTAGATTCAGAAAAACACAAAATATACAGGGTGTTCCATTTAAAAAATCAAAGTTGGTATCATTTCAGGTAATACCGGAAGTCAGCCATTTTGACTATATCTATCGGCCAATCAGAAATTATGTCTAGTATCTTGGTATAAAATTTTATCTAAATTGATTCAAAAAAACTCACAATCTCGCACTGGTATACCAGTCTGCCCCACGGACTCTGGGGGGGGGGGGGGGGGGGGGCAAAAATTCGAACAAAATCAAACCCAAACCACAGAATAATAATAACCAGAAGGATATCTTCCACACAACAGCATTGATGTCGACGCCGACAACGGGTGACCTCGAACCTTTGTATTCCATGGGCTCTCCCCAAAGCCGCTACCTACACTGGCCGTTTCAGGGTAGAAACGTCTCAAGGCTATGAGGGGCCGGCAGTCAGGTAATACGAGATATCCTTCTGGTTATTATTATTCTGTGCCCAAACTAGACACAAACAGAAAACACAAAAAGACCATCCTGATCGCGATATACAATATCCGCACAATGAGACTAGAAGAACACCTAGTAAGTCTAGAAAATGAGCTCCAAAACCTAAAATGGCACATAATCGGAATATGTGAGACAAGGCTAAGAGGAGAATCTACCACAGTTCTAAAATCTGGGCACTTGTTATGCCAACGAAATAAAGATGATGACTCTCACTTTGGGGGAATAGCCATCATGATTCACAATAAGATAAAGCACCTCGTGAGTAAAGTAACAGCCGTTTCGGACCGAGTAATGTACATTATGCTGAAATTTAACAAAAAACTGAGCATACAAGTAGTTCAAGGGTATGCTCCAACAGGCCAATCAACAGATGAAGATGTTCAACAATTCTATGAAGACCTCTCAATGGCTGTAAATTCAGAAAAAACCAAGTTTAAAGTCGTAATGGGCGACTTTAACGCTAAAATTGGACCTAGAGCGATAGCAGACCCAGTGAACATCGGTACATTCGGACTAGGAAGCCGAAATCCAAGGGGACAGTTAATGCTTGAGTTTTTATGCAGGGAGAACCTTTACTGCATGAACACCTTTTTTAAAAAACCGCCACAAAGGAAGTGGACCTGGAAAAGCCCCGATGGTAATGTGAAAAACGAGATTGACTATATCTCTACTTCCGTAAGGAGTATGTGCGAAGATGTCACAGTTGTAAACCGCTTCAGTACGGGCAGTGACCATAGACTTGTTAGAGCAAGAATAAGCATAAACACTTACCTAGAAAGGAAAAAACAAATCGAAAAGAAAATTACACCATCAATATTAGACCTGGAAAAGAAAGAACAAGAGTACAACAGGATAATCGAACGCAAGCTAGAGCCCATAGAAAAGCTAGACGAATTAGAACTAAACGAGTTATCGAACAAAATAGCAAGTAGCATCAATACTGCCGTGAAACAAGTCTGCTTTCAGATGCCCAAGAAAGATCAGAAGTTTAGCGCTGCAACATCCCGCCTTATAACAGTGTTAGGTCATTTTGGTATTTTAAATAGCCATCTAGGCTTTAGGGCAGCGTGCCCGTATGCTAAGCCCTTTTAGTTCTTTATTTGGCTCCATCGCCTAATTCCAGAATCACGATGTCGCACATATTTAGCTCCAAAAGCAGTATTTTTCGTCGGTTGGAGCTCCCCTCTGATGGCGTTTTTCCGAATTCCGAATCTCCTAGAAAGCACGCCGTTGAGGCGTGATGCTATTGGTGCCGGCATTAACTTGTTTCGTTTTATCGCCCCGCGATTGGCTGCCAAGGTTTAGTCACGTGGGGACGCGACCAAGGTGACCTTTGCCAACGCTTCCCTCTGGGCAGTTGTCCGCAGCCCGTTGCAAAGAACGCTCGTGTGGTGGTTGTGAGTCGGAGTTTTCGAATTGTCTTCGGCGTAGCGTGGGTGTTTGGAGCCCAGTTCCTGCTTCCGTAAGTAAGGGGTCGTGCCCCCTTCATCTCGACCTACGAGGATCTGTTCCGCAGAACGAAAGTGGCCCATTTTTCGTCGTCCCGTTGTACGCGTCCTGGACGCGTCTCACGTCGCCATTAAGGCGGTTGTGCACTCATCCCTATAGCCGTTGTAACATCGAAGGTACCTGCCACCTACGACTGCAGCCTGTCGCAACTCAACTGTACCAGGCTCCCTCGCCGCCTACGCATTAAGGTATGTGTCTTTAACCTGATTACCGCTGTGAACGCGAGTGCTAATTTAATCTTCGCTGTCCGCTGCATAAGGCGTCGCGCCAGCATATTGGTGCATTCCTTCAGAATTGCAGACTGTCCATATCGCGAGTGCTAATTTAATCTTCGCTGTCCGCTGCATAAGGCGTCGCGCCAGCATATTTGTACTCATTACTACTCATTACTGCTCATTACCGCTCATTACTGTTCATTACTGTTCACTACTGTTCAACATCTGTCGCTAAGTTTAGAGCGCGCGTGCCAGCTGGTGCCCTTAATTATAGTCTAAGTATAGATATAGGGCGACGCACTCTGCCGCCCCATTGTAACCCGAAGTTCAATACATGATTGGTTAGTTAAGGGAATTATTGTTTTGTTTCGACTTGTGCATGTTCTGTTACAGATAGACGCCCCCTTCATTGTACTGATTATTGTACGACGGAACGAGGGAGCTTTGAGCGTGCAGGTGGGTGAGACAGCTGCGTAGTCGCGGTCGGATTGACACCTAATTACAATCCTTGCATAAGGCAATCCCGAAATTGTTATTTGACCTTGCAACTCTTGAGTAATCCTATTGGCGGAGTATTTTGCATGCTTCGCTCCCGTCTAACCGTCCAGGCCCGGTTAGCCGGGTTAAGACAGGCTTGGTGGCGCCCTCATGATTTCGACATACCCTGTATATATTATGCCGCAACACGCTTGCCCAGAACGTATCGTGTGACTCACGCCCGACTCCCTGAGCGTCCCAGCCGTGGCCTTTTAGCCTATTTCGAACCGATTTCAGGGCAAGTGTGCCAGTTTTTCAGGACTGATTCCGTGGTGCGATGCTCACCTTGGGTGGGTGTCGTAAAGTTCTTTTAATACCGTAACAACAGAACGAAGGGAGACAGATAGAGATTCACCCGATTATGAGCAGCTTAACAAGAAAGTGAAAAAAGAAATCCGAAAAGACTTGAGAAGATATAATACTCGTATGATTGAAGAACTAATAGAAAGGAACACGAATATGAAAGTATTTAGATCCAAAAGAAGTAGAGGGAAGCTGATTATCAAGAAATTAAAAAATGACGAAGGAGTAATTGTAACAGACAGAAAAGAAATTGTAAATACCGTTCAAAGCTTCTACCGTAAATTATATAACCAACAGGCACAAATGACGGATGAGTTACGAGAGACCCAGCATGCTAGGGGTACAATTACGAACATTGGATCTGAAGATCTACCAGAGATAGACACAGCAGAGTTAAGAACAGCGATAAAACAAATGAAGACATGTAAAGCTCCACGAGAAGATCGTATTTCTAGCGAAATGCTCAAAGTGGGAGGAAGAACCCTTGAAAAGGCAATGTTTAAGCTGATGAATAGGTGTGTTGTCGACGGACACATACCCAAATCATGGCAAAATGCTGAAGTAATTTTGATATATAAGAAAGGTGACACCACAAATCTGGAAAACTACCGGCCTATCAGCTTATTATCGATCTGCTATAAACTCCTTACAAAGATACTGACCAACCGACTCACCACTAAGTTCGACTTCTATCAACCAATCGAGCAAGCAGGTTTTAGAAGAGGTTTTAGTACAACTGACCACATTCAAGTAGTTAAAACACTAATCGAAAAATGTGCGGAATACAACATCCCACTCCACATCGCTTTTATCGATTATCATAAGGCGTTCGACTCTGTGGAAAGATGGGCAGTACTAGAAGAAATGGCAAGGGCACGGATTGACTCAAGATACATCACGCTTATCAAGCACATCTACGAAAACGCCTCGCTTAAAGTAAAAATTAATGAAGATCTTGAGACCCATGAAATCCCAGTAGAAAGAGGAGTGATACAAGGGGATACGATCTCTCCCAAATTGTTTACCCTCGCCCTCGAGGACGTATTCAAGATGCTACCCTGGCAGGATAAAGGTATCAACATCGACGGGACAAGACTAAATAATCTGCGATTCGCGGACGATATAGTTTTGATCAGTAACAGCGCACAAGAACTAAGAGACATGATAAAACAATTAGACGAAGCCTCTCAAACTATAGGCTTGACAATGAATGTATGAAAAACAAAAATTATGAGTTCTGAAAATATAAATGTCACTCTGAGAAACCAGACCCTCGAAAATGTCCAAGAGTACAATTACCTAGGACATAATATCAAAAGGGGTAAAAATAACCAAACCGCTGAGCTCAATAGAAGAATCAGTCTCACATGGGCAGCTTTCGCAAAACTCAGTTATATTTTCAGAAACTCTGAAATACCAAACAACCTCAAACGAAAGGTATACAACACATGTATCCTTCCCGTGGCTACATACGAAATGGAAACAGCAATGCTAACAAAACACAGCGCAAACAGGTTGAGAATTTGTCAACGAGCAATGGAGAGAGCCATGCTCGGAATTAGCCTCAGAGATAGGATTCGGAATGAAGATATAAGAGCCAGGACGAGGGTCGAAGATGTTATCGAAAAAATTGCAAAACTAAAATGGCGCTGGGCCGGTCGTATTGCCCGAGATAGTAATAAATGGACGAAAGCAATACTACAGTGGCGACCCCGAGAAACCAGAAGAAGTGTTGGACGACCTCAAACAAGATGGCGAGACGACCTAAAAGAAATAGCGGGGCGAAATTGGATGCTGAAGGCCCAAAACAGAGACACATGGAAGAAAATGGAGGAGGCTTATGTCCAGCAGTGAACCTTGAGAAGCTAGGAAGAAGAAGAAGAAGATGTTTCTGAGGTATAAGTAGCAATTGGGAAAATTAGCGTTTTTGCTATTTCCATTTTGGTCTTCTTTGCTATGGCTGTATTTTTCCATATTCGGTTGAGCTTTGTCGTTCATATTCTGGCTATTGCCATTCATCGTACTCCGGCCTAGACGTTGAGATTTTTTAAGTACGTGGTGTGTATTCTTACTTTTGCCATATTGTTCTTGTATATACTTTGTATTAGTTTTGTTAAGTGTGGTGGAACGCCCATTTCTATGAGTATTTTCCATAAATGATTCCACTTGACAGAGTCGAAAACCTTCTTGTAGTCTACAAACCATAGGTACATTTCCATATTAAACTCTCGTGACTTTTCAATTATTTGACGTACGTTTGATATCTACTCCCTTGCGTCCCTTCATTCTTTTTCATATTTGAAATAATTATAAAATCGATTTCATTTTTTGTGTCCACTTCCTTTGGGGATTTTTTTTGAAGAAATTGTTCATCGCATATAAGTTTTGAAGTTGAGCAACAGCTGCCCTCTATCGTTGCTCTTCTCAAGTTCATGGCACTTCAGTGGCGTTTCATTTTGTTTACGTCCCAATTTAGCATTAAAATCTCATCTTACTATCGTATAATGAGAACATATCTGTTGTAAGGTAGAGGCGATCATACAGTTTTTCGATGTCTTCATCATCAGGGGTTGAAACTGGACCGTAGACGTGTATAATACTTACGGTATACCTCTAGTTGGGTCTTAATATAAGGTATGATACCCCAGGGCATATACTTTGTATAACATTTGGAACAAGTGCTCTTTTTATTAAGAACCCTTTAGCTACTTGGCTTATATTGTATCCTCCTACGAAATAGAGCATGTAACCTTAGTAGAGTACTAGTTGGTCTCCTCCTATCCGTTTATGGTCGCATGTACACCACTTTATATGCTTAACTTCTTCTTTTAGCTCCTCAATTTTGTGGCTCGATGGCAAGGTTATGATGTTATAATTGATTATTTGCAATGTACGTTTACTACGGTAGCCTGGTTTGCCCCGGAGATTCTTTGCACCCTCTCTACTCACACTCATGCACAATTTCCATCGTGATTGGGGAGACGCAAATTGCCGGAGACTGAGGGTCATGTTCTTTGTTGATTCATACCATTACTTTTTCCTTGTCGATAGATATTTCTAAGCTGTATTGGCTATTCGTTTTACTTAGCTTATGTATGGCTCTTTGCAGGCCATCTTCTGATTTCGCAATTACAATTTGGTCTTCAATAAACACACAGTATTTTCTTACATCACAATTTATTTTTACCGTTGTATATGATACGTTTAAGTATACATTTTGAACAATTTTAGCTAAACGTTGGGAAAAGCTGTTAATGCCAGGTAAAAATCCCACGTTTCCTTTACGAATTTAGACCGGTCGTTCTCGTAGAGCACATTTCAAATCCTGTGCCTGCTTGCAACCACTTCCCCGTGCGCCAATATAGTCTATTTTTGATCCTACGGCGCCGGCGTCGGTCCTTTGCTTTGGGCGAAGATGCTGCCGGAAAGCGGCGTTAGAATAAATCGGTTGTTAGAGTGGAAGAGAGTGCGCACACCCTTGCCATTTACCCAGGCAGTTAACCATATATTCGTGCATTTGACCCGTCGAGTCGCGGAGGATTCGAGTTCTAATTGTCGAGTAGTGCAGTAGTGCACCAATTGTCGAAGACGCGTTGATAACCCGTCGGGGAAGGTGACCGTACGTTTGGGTGCAGCATCAAAGGTATCATTCGGTTTGTTGTTGTATCATGTACCGTTGCATAAGTTATGCATTAACCGTTGTTGCCGATTTTAATAAGAGTTTTGTTGCGGGGCACACATTGTCAATAGTGCTCCCGTGGTATTTGCCCATACAATGTTCTGGTATGCTGCCGTCATCGTGATGTGAGTATCCTTCCCCTGGGGCATCTTTCTGCTCTTCCCGCATTTCACCATTCATGGCTGCCGACGATGTTCATTTTGACCGCCTCCCTCAGCGTTCCTGAATGACGGCTTTCCAACTGGACATCAACATCAAGATCGTCGTTTAACCACCAGGTTTTGTCAAATTAGTTTCAATGTAGTGTTATGTTAGAATTTAGAGTGTAGCGTTCCCCTTCACAGTGCGTGGTGGGACGCCATACCCGTAATCAAACGCTGTAGTTTTGTATTAGGAATTTGCATCTTCATTTTAGCACGTTGTAACGCACCTTCAGCGCTGATTTCATTTCATTGATTGACACGTTTAATAGCGCATAATTTAAGGAATTAATACTAGAGGTGTACCTATACACCTATACACTCATTTTATTTATTTTAACCAATAGACGGATATTAAAAATTCTCTCTGTTTTCTTTATGGCTTGTGCATGCGTCCTGTGACGAATTTATGTGATTTTTCTAGTTGTAAAGATCAATGTAAGGTGGAGCGACGGGAGCTGTTTAACCGGCGAAGGTAATTTCATAAACCAGCTGGAGATGCCTCCCACGAGCGCTGACGCAATTGCAAGCCCTGGACTTCGGGTTTATACAGGGTCTTGCATAAATATTTTCCCCACTCCAATTAAAGCCCGTGGCGCCCTAATACCCCTTTTTACGTATCTCGATTGCGATTACCCTTGTTACGACGCCCTAATTAACCGTTTGTTCAGCTTGGTAGGTTTTCTGCGCTTCTTTTTTCGAACATTTGGTTGACCGTGAATCACGGTCTGTACGGAGCGCCTTGAAAGATGTTTTCAGTGATAAAATCAATTCTTTTTGTAATGATCGTGGTGAATATTATCTAGCCAGAGTTTAATGAGTTTATTGCTCGGTAATTATTGCATTTATTTTATTTTCTCCTTAAATATCGGCATGATAAAGGCTCCCCCTCCCCCTATTCTTCATGCCCTCATCCAGCATATGTTCCATTAAATAAGTGTTTTAGACACATACTGTACAATTCTGTAGTAATTTTATTCTAGCAGCTTCTAGCATTACAGCCTTCGTTACTGGATCCACATCCGTGTGTTTATGTTTATTATTACGATGTTTTCCAGGTGTGAATATGTATTAGTCCATAGTTCTTTGCAGTAGCTGTTCCTCCGTCTTGTCTTCTAAGATTTGCATTCCACGATCTATCTTTTGACGTTTCTCACTTCACGTTTGCTAATGAAAATTGCACATAGTTTCCTATATTCGGCTAAATTTCTGGTGCTGGTTCATTTAAGTATATTAGATATGGTTTTCATTGATAATTTCTACGTTCCATATTTTTAAACCTTAATTTTTATGTCTCTTGCACCTTGTTCCCAGGGCTCTATTGCAGCTCTAGTTATTATACTTACTTTTAATTGATGCCTGTTCCAAGTGTTTCCAATATGTATTTATCCATTCTCCTTTGATACAATTATTGTGAACTTGATTTCTGTAGTAGGTGCACTTTGAACTTCGGATTGCTTCGTTGTGTAGTATTTTGTGGCTTGAGTGTTCTCCACTTTTCTCGTAAAGCAATTTTAGATATTAGCCTAGTAGGAAATGATCTTATGTAACTTCCTTGGAATATTCTAGTATCATGTACTCCCACAGTTAAGAAAGGCAATAAGCGGAATACCTGTTTCTTTCCTTTAGACTAGCATTAACGGTAGTAGATTTATTTTATAATTTTATTTGCAGCCATTAACAAATCGAGATGTAGCAATCTTCGCCATTTATATAATTTCTATGTAGTTTAGGTTTGTTTATTTAAGTTTTCCATTACTTTTTCAATTTATAAAGTCTTTTAAAAAGTTGCTAACTGCACTGCAAGAGCGCGGAATGCATACAGCCGAGTAGCAAAATTACAACGGAATCGAGTGACTTTGTTTGGGCAACTTTGAAAGCCCGAGAGCAACCGCTAATAACACAATGGCCCTTTAAAAATCGCGGCATGGATTTTAAGCGTGGTTCGGAAATGTCATTGGAAATGTCAGCTTAACACAGTTAATTTTTATGGCAGCGAACACAAAACCTTCGTGACCTTTGACGGGCAGCTACAAACCGCATTTTAGTGTATTTGCGTGGCGTCCTAATAATACGGAGACGCCACATCGGAAATCGCCAGGCCGCGATGGGCAAAAATCGGGCAGAAGTTGTCTTTGTCCCACAGCGTTCGAATTAATTCCTATGGCTACTCGCTGGTGCAACAAACACGCGGTGGGTCTATATTTAATGGCCACTAGAATTCAATTTTATGTTTGCAATGCAATCTACGCGTGTACAAACAACGCTACAATAGCTGATACGGTTTTTAAAATAAAACTGGGCTCTCGGTTCGTGATAAATTCCGGGATTTTCATATATGTTTGCTCGAAATGTCCAATGCATAGTAATACACTAAATCTACAGATTATGCGTTTTTAAATAGTGTCGGTTATTTTTCATATTTTAATGAAATTGTCCTTGCAAAGCAAATGTGTAATGTATATACTGTATTTACGATCTTTTGTTCATCTTATCTATCTAAATCTAACAGTTTTGTCTTTGTAATTATGACTATAGAAACTCAAATGTCAAGTCATGTTAGTACGGGAACTGACAATCCGGAAATACCCTAGCCGGAACTCTACTGTTATTCAACTAGTCTTGGATTAGATCCTAACAATCTCTCTTGATCAATTCTTGTTCTATTCCTATCCCAAGAAAATCATATGGCTTTACTCAATGCTAAATTTCTAGAAGTAACACTCGTAAGAAGAATATTTGGACCAAAGACAACAGTGGATGAAGAACCCCGAAGACGTATGAACTATGAAATAAAATATATTCTAGAAGGAAAGACATAGTAAGATTGACAAAATCTCAAAGACTATGCTGATATGGGCACATAAAAAGAAGAAAGGATAGCATGGCGTTGAAGAGGATCACACAGGAGAGACTATTTGACAGAAGACTAAGAGGAAGCTCAAAAGCAGATGATTGGATTAAGTACTGAAAGATATCATATAAATAAAGGAGAACGATCCAAACGTGTGTGTCACGACAATTGCAGACGCGATGTCCCCCATTTGTGTTTACATGCATCTCACCGTCGCCTCGATTTCGCGACCGGTGAGGAGCCCCGAGTGTCCCACTGGAGAGGAGCGGAGCCCCGATGGCTCCCTTGGAAAAGGGCGAAGTCCCGGGGGCCCCCTTGGAGAGGTGCGAGCGCCAAGGGACCCCTTGGAGAGGAGCGGAGTCCCAAGGGCCCCCTTGGAGAGGGACAAAGTCCCGAGGGCCTTCTTGGAGAGGGGCGAAGTCCCGAAGGCCCCCTTGAAGAGAAGCGGAGTCCCAAGGGCCCCTTGGAGAGGGGCGGAGCCCCGATGACTCCCTTGGAGAAGGGCGAAGTCCCGGGGCCCCCTTGGAGAGGTGCCGAGCGCCAAGAGTCCCCTTGGAGAGGGGCGAAGCCCCGAGCGCCCACTTGGAAAGGGGCCGAGTCCCGAGGGCCCCCTTGAAGAGGGGCGGAGACCCAAGGGCCCCCTTGGAAAGGGGCGAAGTCCCGAGGGCCCCCTTGAAGAGAAGCGGAGTCCCAAGGGCCCCTTGGAGAGGGGCGGAGCCCCGATGGCTCCCTTGGAGAAGGGCGAAGTCCCGGGGCCCCCTTGGAGAGGTGCCGAGCGCCAAGGGCCCCCTTGGAGAGGGGCAAAGCCCCGAGCGCCCCCTTGGAGAGGGGCCGAATCCCGAGGGCCCCCTTGGAGAGGGGCGGAGTTCCAAGGGCCCCCTTGGAAAGGGGCGAAGTCCCGAGGGCCCCCTTGAAGGGAAGCGGAGTCCCAAGGGCCCCTTGGAGAGGGGCGGAGCCCCGATGGCTCCCTTGGAGAAGGGCGAAGTCATGGGGCCCCCTTGGAGAGGGGAGAAGTCCCGAGGCCCCCCTTGAAGAGAAGCGGAGTCCCAAGGGCCCCTTTGGAGAGGGGCGGAGTCCTCGAAACCCCGAAGGCCCCCTTAGAGAGGGGCGAAACCCCTGGAGCCCCGAGGGTTCCTTTAGAGAAGGGCAAAACCCCTGGAGCCGCGAAGGCCCCCTTGGAGAGGGACGGACCACCTAGGGCCCCTTGGAGAGGGGCCGAGCCCAGTGAACCCCCTTGGAATGGCCCAACGTAATAAGCCTAAAAATGGTGGTAAATTGAATAGAATAGACCGCGCAATAGCGCGCGCAGCCCCGTTTATAATAAATATAGGAATACAAGGATGGAGGGAGCAAATCCATTATAGGAGTAAATGGAGAAAAATAGTAGAAAAGGCTAAGATGAATAATAAACTGTAGAAGAAAAGCAAAGAAAGAACGTGGAGAGACTTACCACAAAAAAATAGTCAACGAGCGCAAATTAGAGCGACTACCATTCCAGCTGGAATGTATAGCCGTAGATATACAACACTGAATATCAGTAGTGAAACGTACGTTGACTCTTATAAAGTAGAAAGACCCATATAGCAGAAAATAACTAGAGAAATAAAAGGTGCACACAACAGGAGTATATGAAGTACACTGGAGAGAATAACGGCACTTTACAACATCTAGTGGTAACGTAATGTTTTCTCTGATAACGATAACAACAGTACACATGACGTAACCATTACATTATCAACAAAAAACAAGTAATTCATTAACAAAATACAATACAGCATATGATAGGATGACGTCCATCAAATTACATGCCAAACCAGTTCCTCTAAGTATTCACGCGGTATTTGACTCTACTTCACTTGAGCTATTTTATAATAATATACACAATATACATCCAGTTTGGGCAGCTTCACATTATAATATTTGGATTTGAAAATATAACTAAGGCGCCAATGCGTATGCACCCGGTCGAATCGTTTTTGCTTGATCAGTGATTTTATCAATATGCCAATATGAATATGAAGAACGTCATTAGTACTGCGACATTTACAGGAAATAAGTTGTCTCTTCGAACGATACGCGACGCGAGGTAACTGTCAATGCAGTCCTGGCTCGGGAAACGAAATTACAAGTAAAACAGTGTACAGAGTGAATTTAAACTGTAGAAAAGCGGTCACATAAACTAAGTAATGTGTAGGGTTCGAAAGGAAGCTAAGTGAAAGTGGCAAAATTTTAAAACAGTGCGTAAACGGAAGCATTCTAACGGAATACCGACATTAAGGGCGAGAATCTCACGAGTGCACCGGCAAGACGCGGGTCGCATGATAACCGGTTATCGCTATCGCGAGAATAAAAGCAGGTGGCGTGAAATCGAATATGTTCCGAGTTTTATTTAAAAATCTTTTCAAAATTAAAGCGACAGCGCGGCCAGCGGCGTAACGGGCGGAACTACGGAAGTAGCGCGAAAGCACGAATAAAGTGCGTAGGACAAAAGTAAAAGTAATTAGGTGTATGGACAGCGAGGTCCTAAAAACAAACGGGGGACAAGAAGACAAAAAAGTACCTAGGGTAAAAGAACTCGTAAAACGTAAAAGAGGAAAGGAAGACCCGGCGGACTTCGAAAGGTGGGAACAAGAGCAAATAAAAGCGTTTCAGAAAAGCGCTAAAACAAGCAGGAGCACACAAAAGCAGCAGGAAACACTGAATCCACCGCAAAATAACGAAATAGTTTTTGAGAAACCGGGTGCAGAGAGGCAAACGAAAATGGAAAACCTAGAAAATTTAATTAAAGGGCTATATTCCCAGATAAAGGAAATTAAAGAGGACACTAGCAGCACAAATGCTGCTATCCATGGCATCAACGCCCAACTACAGAAATTCGGAGAAGAAATAAAGAACTTAAAAGAAGAGGCACTCAAGAAAGAAAAAGTTTGGGAAAAAGAAAGAACGGAAATGAGGAATGAGATTAATACAATAAAGGAAAAACTGAAAGGCAAGAGAAGCAAGAAAAAAGAAATAATGTAGTCATCAGAGGGATGGTTTTTAACAAAGGAAATATTAAGCAAGAGATAAGAGAATTCATACAGAAGGAGATGGAAGTGGATGCAACTATTGAAGAAGCATACGGCTATGGGAAAGCGGAAAACAAGATGACAATAGTTAAACTGGAGAAGTTCGACCAAAAAGTTGAGATACTTAAGAAGAAATATAAGCTAGGACAACGAGAAATCTTCATCGAAAGCGACCTAACATCTGAGGAACAAAGAATTCAAGCGGCAATTAGAAAAATAGCAAGAGAGGAAAAGAATGGAGGAAAAAGAACCAAAGTGGGATATAGGAAAATAGAAATAGACGGAAAGAAATTCGTATGGAGCGACGAGGAAGGGGGAAGCCTAAAAAGCGCTGAAGACCCGAACTCAAAAAACTAAAGGCGATAACCGAGGACGGAATTACGTTGACGGACCACGCACGAGAAAAGGACTGGAGACGGAAAAGAAAGGACCTAGTAAAAGAATCGTATCCAAGTAGGACAATGGAAATGAAGAAAGAGCACAAAATAAATATAGGAACGTGGAATGTAACAGGAACAAGATATGAAGGAGCACTGAAAGCACTAGAACAAGAAGCATATAGATATAGATTAGAAATATTAGCTATTCAAGAAACAAAGCAGAAAGAAAACTTTGAAATAGAAATGAGAAATTACATAGCATTTAACAGTGGTGACGAGGGAAGTGTGTTTGGAGTAGGCTTCTTGGTAACAAAAAAACTAAAACATGCAATCGTCAATTTCACACCAGTCTCTAAAAGAATGTGCTGCATAAAAATAAAAGGAAAACGTGCAAATGTCAATATTATAAATGTCCACGCACCCACTGAAGAAAAGGAAGAAGAAGAAAAAGATACATTTTACGAAGAGCTAGAAGAAACATATGGCAGACTCCCAAGGAGAGATACAACACTCATTGTTGGGACTTCAATGCCAAGATAGGACGAGAGGAAGCTTATGTACCAACTATTGGGAGGTTTAGTAAACATAGGGTATCCAACAACAACGGATTAAAATTGATTGGGTTTGCAGCAGGGAAGCAGTGTAGAATTATCAGTACGTATTTTCAAAGGAAAGAAATCCATAAAGGAACGTGGATAATACCACGCACAAAAGATATGAACCAAATCGATCACGTACTGATCCACGAAAACGATGCAAAACAAGTGGAAAATGTCAGGACATACAGAGGAGCAGAGGCGAACTCCCACCACTTCTTGGTAGGAATCAAGTTTAAAATGGAAAAACTTTTGAAACCCAGGGGAAAACAACAAAACGAACAGAAAATTAACCAGAAGGTCTACAGAACCCACAAGAACGGGAAAAATACCAACACAAGATCAACAAAAAGTGTAACGAACTAGCGGAAGAAACCGGAATAAATGAAAAGTGGAAAGCCCTGTCACAACTGGTAGTAACAACAGCTAAGGAGGATCTAGGCAGATACGAAAAGAAGAGAAGGACAACATGGTTTAACAAGGACTGCATTACAGAGCATAAAAATAAAATAGAGGCAAGGAAAAGGATGCTACAGAACTACACACAAGAAGAAGAAGAAAGATATGGAATACAGAGGAGGAAAACAAAGGCTACCTATGGACGAGCTAAAAGGGAGTATTACGAAGCGAAAGTACAAAAATCGAACAATACTATAAAAATAAAGAAATAAAAAACTTCTTCCAAGAAAGCAAATCGTGGCGAACAGGATACCAACAGAGGACAAATTTCTGCAGAGATAAAGAAGGGAACCTGATAGGGGACACAGCGCAAAACGTTGAAAGATGGAAACAGTACTTCCAAGAAATGTTAAACGAGGAGAATGAACAAGACCAGATAGAAACAGAAGTACCGACAAGAAGACGGAACAATTCGACAGAACCTAGGGAAGAGGAAGAGTTAACAAGAGAGGAAATAGAAGAGATTACCACCAACCTAAAAAATGGAAAAAGCCAGGTGAGAACCAAATTCCAGCCGAACTGATAAAATATGGCGGCAGAGCAATATCGGAAGAACTGTTCAAACTATTAAAAGAAGTATGGCAAAAGGAGGAAATCCCTGACGAATGGAAAACGGCGATTATAGTGCCTATCTACAAAAAGGGTGACAAAGCCAATTGTGAAAATTACAGAGGTATATCACTCCTAGATACCGTATACAAAATATTAGCAACAGTTATAAGAAACAAGCTTCAACCGATTGCAGATAAGGTAATAGGGGAATACCAGTGTGGATTCAAAAGGAACTGTTCGGTAATAGACCAAATCTTCACACTAAAAGAAATACAGGCAACATGTTACGAGCATAAAACCGAAATATACGCATTGTTTATCGACTTCCGACGGGCTTACGACTCAATAAGGAGGAACAAACTATTTGATGCACTAGAAGAGCTAGAAATCCCTACTAAATTAATACAGCTCATAAAAATGACACTGGCTTAAACACAGAGCAGAGTAAAAATAGAGAACGAGCTTTCAGAGGCGTTCCTAGTCAAAAATGGCCTTAGACAAGGGGACCCCCTCTCAACCACCTTATTTAACCTAACCCTGGAAGCAGTAGTGAGAAGAAGTAAAGTTAATACAACAGGCACCCTGATAAATAAGAGCCACCAGTGCATAGGTTACGCTGACGACATTGCATTATTAGCAAGGAGTCCCCAAGAGCTACAAAGAATAATAAAGAACTTGGAAAACGAAGCAAGGAAAGTGGGACTGCAAATCAACGAAGAAAAAACAAAATATATGATAATGGGAAAGAAGACACCACCAACAGGGACACTAACCGAAGTAACCTTCC
This sequence comes from Agriotes lineatus, assembly GCA_940337035.1. Taxonomy (NCBI): domain Eukaryota; kingdom Metazoa; phylum Arthropoda; class Insecta; order Coleoptera; family Elateridae; genus Agriotes; species Agriotes lineatus. The sequence continues at coordinate 3,462,385 of OW679195.1, forward strand.
AACTAACGGGCAATAGAGAAATGACAGTAGAGCAAGTAACACAATTTATATACCTTGGGGCGGTAATTACGGACAATGCATGCGAAGGTACAGAAGTGGGAGCTGGGATAGTGAAAGGTGATAAATGTGCATGGGTTAAACGGCATAATAAAATCTAAGTGGGTGTCGAGGAAAGCGAAAGTGCAACTCTATAGAACAGTGTTGAGACCAATAGTGACATTCGGAGGTGAAACCTGGATCCTGAATAAGAAAGAAAGAGATAACTTAGAAATTTGGGAAAGGAAAATATTACGGAGGATATTCGGAGGGCTGAAAGTGGAGGAGGAATGGAGAAAAAGAACAAATAAGGAGGTGCAAGAGATATACGGAACAGGATCAATAACGAAGTTTATCCAAAAGCAACGATTAAGATATGGCTAGGACATGTAGGAAGGATGGCGGACACAAGGCTACCAAAGATAATACTAAATAATGAGGAACGACATGGACGAAGACAGGGAAGACCGAGAAACAGCTGGCGGCAAGCGGTAGAGGCAGACCTTAGAGAGAGAGGAATAACGAACTGGAGACAAAAAGTACAAAACAGAGAAGAGTGGAAGAAAACCACACAGCAATGGGCCTGAAGGGCCTGTCAACGCTGGATATGTATGCATGTATGTATCCACTCCACTAATATCTCTAATAAACTCCTAGTCTATTATCCACCAATGCAGCATGCATTTATTTAAATATTATAAGTGTTGCTAGATTTGCGTCTTTAATTAACTCATACACAAGAAGTCTTGCATTGATTATATTTTTCTAAGAAGTTATAAGTTTGTTAATCCTTTATCATACGTACTAAAAATAGACATATCACATCATTTTCTTGTTATTGCAAATGTTGATTTAAATAACAAGAACTTAATAAATAATAACAAAGCCAATACAATCATCCACCTGAATAAAAATAAATTAATTCGCATTTTAGAAAAAGAAACGTGGAATGATTTATATTTATATGAAAGTAATAACGTTGAATATTTAGCTGTTTTATTTATTAATAAAATAAAATATGCTCTTCAGATATCTTCCTATACTCAGACTTTGAACAGTTGCAGTCGAAAGCGTAATCTTTGGATTATAAATGGACTTTTGAAATCTACTTCCAGAATAAATAAACTATATAAAAAACCGTTACAATATCCAAAATATTTTGAGTATGTTAATGGATATAAAATTTATAAAAATATGTTAACCAAAAAAAAAACTGCGTGTTATAGGAATTAAGTTGAATTAAATTAAAATTCCAATAAATCACTATGGAAGGTTGTGAATAGTTAATAAAAAATAAAAAATAAATTTCTAACTACTTTACTCAATATTTTGCAGATGTAGGAGTAAACATGGCAAAGAGTGAAGCGGACTGCTGAATTAGTTGTAATAATTCCACTTCATAAAAAAGATGATAAAATAGATCTGCCTAATAATCGCACCATATTTCTCATTTCTAGTTTAGCGAAAATTTCAGAAAAGCCATTAAAAGAACGTATTGTGTCATTTTGAAATAAATATGAATTGATATCCCATAAACAATTTGGCTTCAAAGAAGGTATATCTACAGAAAATGCTTTAATTCACCTTACCTCCAACATTTACAAAATTTTGAATTCAAGTAAATGTGCTATATAGGTAAGCATTTGATACCGTTAGTAATGCGGAATTACTTCAGACTTTGCAGGACATTTATCGTCTCCGGCAAATTCCTCGAATGCAATTGCTCGAAATCAATTGCTCGAAAATCAAATTGCTCGAATGTAACTTTTCTCGAAATACAAGTTCCTCAAACCGCAATTCTTCAAAATCTTTTATAGTAAGTGGTTCAAGACAGTATTATGTTCTTGTAACAGGAAAGTGATTATCATTGAAATGTAATTACGGGTATTCATAATCAGGATAATGGGTTTGTTGTTATTACAAATAATGTTAAATATGTTTTTCTTAAGACACGAAAGTGATTATCATCGGAATGTAATACATACCTATACCTATTTTTTATTAATAAAGGTTACAATTTGTAATTTGTGTTTTTTTTATATTCGATATTAATTGATTCGAGTTAAGGCTATTTCACAACTTTATTTTTTTCGAGCAACAGATAATCGAGAAATTGAAATTCGAGCAAAGTCACAGTCGAGCAATTGACTTTCGAGCAACTGATTTCGAGCAATTCGTTTTCGAGCAATTGCATTCGAGCAATTTACCTAGAACCGATATTTATGGTGAACTGGATGAGGGATTAATAGTAAGGCGAGGTGTTCCGCAGGGAACAGTATTTGGTCCCATCCTTTTTTCTATGGGTTATTTAATTTTAATTTCACGGGTACAATTTCCTTTGCAGATGACACAGGAGTAATATACACTGAAAATTCTTAGAAGGATGTAAAACTGGCAGCAGAAAATGACTTAAAAATAATTAAAAGAGGGCTTTATCAAAAAGAACTCTCAATAAATTTCAATAAAACTAAATTTATAGCATTTAGTTGTTACAAAAACAAAAAAATATTTACGAAATTAATTATAAAAAATAATTATTGTGCACGTTACCATATTGGATCAGTTAGCAGTATAAAATATCTAGGAGTTCAAATTGATCAACATCTTAAATAGGATGTGCACGTTAATTCGTTATTAAAGAGCTAAGAGTTGTTTCATTCTATTTAAAAAAAGTAAAAGAAATATTTGATGTTAAACATTTACGAATTCTTTATCATTCATTAGTGGAATCTCGTTTACAATATGGTGTTGCTGTTTGGGGTGGAGTTACCTTCTAAAAATTACCTGTTATGGATAAAGATCGACTATATTCATCCGAGCTACTTTATAAAGACTCCAATTTGTTTGATATTCGACAATTATCTTGTTACAGACTGTTGTGCTTTCAGTACAAAACAAGTGACAATTTAAAACCTATACCACATCACCACCATACAGGATATAAATGCCACGTCGAATTATTAGTTGAAAGTTCCTCGAAAACATTAAGACAGCGCTATATTGCACGGCGTATATTTTGTATTTTACCTAACAATATCAAGAACTGCAATAATGTTAATTTATTTAAAAGCAAAGTTAAACTCTGGGTTTATAGTAAACCCAGGTATGTAATTCACAATTTAGTTAATAATAAAGATAATAACAGTAGTTATTAATGTTACTGCTCTTGATTGTTACGTTAATTTAACTACTATTTATTTTCACCAAGGTTATTCTGAGCCATATTATTCCTACAAAACTTTCTTTTTAACAGTGTTACGTCTATATGTTTGTTATATGCTAAATTGAGAGCTCAAGTACAAGTTATTACTTTTTATTATTTTATTTCTATATTTTGTATATTATTGTATTATATGGATACCAGAAAGAAATATATTATTATTATTATAGCTCAGATACTTAACGGCCCGCTATCTACAATAAACGATCCTTCAAATAAAAAACTATTAAATGATAATGTAAATAAAATCTTACTAAATAATGTAAAAATTGAACAAACACTAGCCGCAACTTCTACTTTCATTCATTCATTAGCCTTCTTCACTCCAATTTCGTGCCCCAACTTCTACTTATTCAGTAATAAATCAATCAATTAAATTATTTTACAATTGCACAGTGTAATTAAATAGGGAATAAATGATTCTAAAATAAATTAACATTTTAAAAATCGAACTATCCCCCATGAATAAAGTCTACTCATTACCCTTTTTCTGTGACGTAAGAAATAACAAAACAGGATTTAAAACGTAGGTACAGTGCCACCAAGCACACAAAAGCCCCGAGAAGGGGAGGCTGGCGCTAGCTCTGATTCGCAAGTAAACTCCGTAGAAAAATTATAAACATTCGTAAACGCGGGAAATTTAAACTTTTATTTTAAAAATAATCGATATTTTTACATATAATAGTGTTTAAATTACTAAACCACAACTCATGAAATAAATCCATTCTTACTACGAAAGCAATAGTAAATAAAGCAACCGATAATGCAATAAATATTGTATCTATTAGATTGCCTAATTATCAATTATCCTAAACGTTAATGCGAAATACTACAACATTTGTTAACAAAGTAAAAAGAGATTATGGTCACCAGAGCAAAGAAAAAACACAGGAACTTAAAGAAATGGGTATCTTTATTTGACGTTTCCGTATTGACAGTAAAAATTGAATTTTCATAATTTATTTCGTCCAATAAGCCATTTCTTCTCATATATTTAAAACATGATCAAACTCTTTCCTCTACATATTTTCTACAGTGTACATTTCGGGAACCGTTCTTAACGAAACTCCAAGCTCAAAATAATCGAGAACGATAGTAGAATAAGGGCAGCTATCCCCTCCAGTTTTAATTGATTAAGCCCTGCGGGCATGATAGTTAAATTGCGCAATAATTAAATTCCCTGTGACTTTTAATAATTAAACTGCCTGTTGCGTCGGCCATTTTGGTGTCGTCACACGGCGGCCATTTTGGATTTTAATTTTGCCACGTGTTGCTAGGACGCCATTTTGTTTTAAGCGGCCATTTTGGATTTTGAATTGTCGCCATTTTGTTTTAAGTGGCCATTTTGGATTTTGATTTCTCCACGTGATGCTAATGCCGTTTTGAATTTTGAATTAGAACGCGCGATTTTTTGATTTTGAATTAGTCACGTGATCTCTATACGTTACGCCACACACTTTCTCTCTCACAATTTTGTAAACAATCATGATGTTAGAAATATTCCATTAAATCCGCGAGATAGTTTTTTCGGTGGACGTACTAATGCTGTAAAACTGTATTATAAATGCCAGGAAAACGAACAGATAAAGTATTTCGATGTTTGTAGTCTTTATCCTTACGTCAACAAATATGGTAAGTATCCCGTAGGATATCCTAAACTATACGTTGGAGATGAGGAGTGTAGGCAACTTCGTTTCAATCCATCGAGGGTTTAATCAAATGCACTGTATTACCGCTCCAAAATCTTTATCATCCGATTTTACCTCTTAGAATGCATGGAAAACTAATGATCGCTATATGCAGGTTATGTGCGGAAACAAGTTTCGCTGGTGACTGCAACCATGCAGAAGATTCGCGTAAGTTTACGGGGACATATGTGGCTGATGAGTTAAGAAAAGGTGTTGAGTTGGGATACCGCGTGCGCGAATTCCATGAAATATGGTCGTATGACGTGGTTCAATACAACAGGGACACCAAAACCGGAGGTCTATTTTCAGGCTATGTGGATAATTTTTTAAAATTAGTAGGGATAGTATCTCTCAAAACAATCAATGTTGTATTAGCTGCATATACTACTGCCAATGCGAGACTTGAGTTGTACAAATATTTGAAACGATTAGGGCGTCGTGTACTCTATTTCGACACTGGTTTGTGCCTAACGACTCAAAAACCCGGTGAATGGACACCCCCTGTGGGTGATTTTTTGGGGGATATTTCGGACGAGCTGTTGGGCTATAGACCAGGTAGTTACTTAACGGAATTTGTTAGCGGTGGTCCTAAGAATTACGCTTTCAAGGTGTTTTCGACAAATAAGAACGATTATGAATTTGTCTGCAAAGTTAAAGGCATAACTTTAAATTATAAAAATGTTGAAAAAGTAAATTTTGAAACCCTCAAGAGTATGGTTCTTGAAAATGTCGAAGCTACGTACGTTGAGACAGACCGTGAAATTGCCCGCACCGGTATGTAGTAGGTTATCTCGAAACAAGAAAGGAAAATTTATCGAGTTCTTTACACTAAACGTCGACGTCTTGAAAATAGTTAGGTGCGACACATTGCCCTATGGCTTTAAATCAAACTAATATCTATATTGTTTTGTTTATTCTTTTTATTTTATAACTTTTCTGTGATGCGTCAATCATTTTTAATTCCTTTCGCTAAATTGTCCTAAGTATTGCTTAATGTATTTATATTTTAGAATGAATAATGTGTCTATGTTAGATTTCCTAAGTTTATTCGGCGATAATTTAGTTTGTAGCGACAATTATGTAAAAACTTTTAAGCACAGTACTTTATTATGTTAAACTTATTCAACGTTATTTAGTAATAAAAACGTCGTTAATTTGGAGGATCTGCAGTGTTCATCTTTAAAGAGTTTGAAAAAAAGAACTACATCAGTACGTGGCGTCAACCACAGTATCCTTTCACCTGTCTGTGCATTGGAAAACATACTAATTTTGTCAAACTGGTAGTATAATGAATACAAGGGAAGTTCTAAAAGTACTGCAATCAATACCGAACCCCTTGATTATGCAATGGCATGTTTTCGCCTGTGATCAGCTGCCTACAAGAATATCAAGACCTGCTGTCGTTATTGTCAATACAGATACTTCATATAGGCCTGGAGAGCATTGGAATGCTGTGTATATAGATGAGAATGGGCATGGGGAATATTTTGATTCATTTGGACGATCTCCTAACGGTTATCACTTAAAATTTTTACATCAAAACTCAAAAAGTTGGTTTTATAACTCCAAAATATTGCAAGATTTTAGTTCCGACGTTTGCGGCTTGTACTGTTTAATGTATTTATATTTTAGAATGAATAATGTATCTATGTTAGATTTCCTAAGCCTGTTCGGCGATAATTTAGTTTGTAACGACAAACCTTTACGCACAGTATTTTATTATGTTAAACTTATACAACGTTATTTAGTTTTTCAAATAAAAATAAAAAACAAATATTGTTATTAATGTTTAAGTGAATAAATATGTATACAGATACAATACTTACAAATATTTTACCTTATTTAACTCTTTTATTTCACACTAGCTGGCCCGGCAAACGTTGTCCTGCCCAAAAATAATTTGTCTCTTAAACCCAGTTTCACTTTCAATATTTTCCAATTTTCCGGCTTTCTCTTTGGATTTTTCCGAATTTTATTTTTTGCTAAACCACCTCGAGAGTAAGACAAACACAACAAAAGAAAAACCATCCAAATCGGTCAAGTCGTTCTCGAGTTTTTGCGTTACTAATACACTAACACACTAACGCACTAACACATTGATTTTTATATACAGTGTGGTCCATTAAGTGTGCAACAAATGGGATTTTTTTTTATTAATTGTACAATCGAAATTTAAATATTGCCAAAAGTTAGTGCATGTTCGATAACCATATCAGATGCCCTTATACTGGCTTCAAGTCAAACAATATACAGGGCAGGACAAAAAATATGAAATTCGTTCAAAAACAAAGTTACCTTATTTAAAAAAATATAGCAAAATTTTATTGAGAAAAGCTGTTTAGAATTAAAAGTTATGCTGAAATACAAAGTCACGGCCTCCTATTCGAATTTTGATTCTTTTTTGGAAAATTTTGTATTACCCCCGTATGATACATATTTTTATTATTTTTATTTTATTTGTATTTAAAGTAGCCACAACCACATCCCTTTTAAATAACTTTTAGCAACTTGAAGCGTATTTGTAAAATTTACTTGGATTTATATTTTTTTAGGTAAGCGTCCACTTCATGTTTGTTGCAACGATATTTAACAGAACTTTAGAATTTCGCAAATATTCTTCTTAACAAGGCAAATGCTTTACTAATAATAATTTACATATGAAAAACTTAATAAAATCAGAATAATAAAAATATGTATCATACGGGGATAATACAAAATTTTACAAAAAAAGAATCAAAATTCGAATAGGAGGCCGTGACTTTGTATTTGAGCATAACTTTTGATTCTAAACAACTTTTCTCAATAAAATTTTGCTATATTTTTTTAAATAAGGTAACTTTATTCTTGAACGAATTTCATATTTTTTGTCCTGCCCTGTATATTGTTTGACTTGAAGCCATTCTAAGGGCATCTGATATAGTTATCGAACATGCACTAACTTTTGGCGGTATTTAAATTTCGGTTTTACAACTAATAAAAAAATGTCCCATTTGTTGCACACTTAATGGACCACACTGTATAAGATTACGTTACACAAAGTTTCGTCTAAAATCAATCAAGATTTCATAAGAGGATTGGCATGCAACACTTTAAACAGTCTACATAGTGCCGGACATTGAAAGAGAAAGTTGTAGCCACTCTCTGTAGCCAGAGCCGGATTAAGGGGGGGGGGGGGCTAAGGGGGCTGCAGCCCCGGGCCACCGAATTTCGGGGGCCTCGAAAAGATTCGAAGGTTATAATCTAATGCGGTTTCTAATCATTTAGATCCCTTTGTACCCGTTACATAAATGTAAATGGGGCCTCTAAAAAATTTAGCCCTGGGCCTCACATATCCTAATCCGGCTCTGTCTGTAGCGTAGAGGTAAGCATGCAATCGCAATGCAATGGTAGCAGGTTCGAATCTGGCTTAGAGCAGAAAAGTTTTTTTAAAATATAGGCAACAATTTCAACAGTCTGCATAGTAACGGACTTTGAAAGAGAAAGTAATAACCAGTCGCGATAGCTCAGTGGTTAGGGTATAAGGGTCGCAATGCAAAGGTAGCAGGTTCGAATCCGGCTTGGAGCATAAAAGTGTTTTAAATAAAATATGACTTTAGAACGTGCACGGCATAACCGTAAGACAAAGATAAACGAATGCAAGAGAGATAGCATGATTGTGAGAGAGAAAGTGTGACCTGTGGCGTGACATATACAGAGCATCACGTGACCATTTTCAAAATTCAAAATGGTCGCTTAAAACAAAATGGCGACAATTCAAAATACAAAATGGCCGACGCTTCAATTAAAACAAAGTGGCGTCCTAGCAACACATGGCGAAATCAAAATCCAAAATGGCCGCCGTGTGACGACATAAAAATGGTCGACGCCCCAGGCAGTTTAATTATTAAAAGCCACAGGCAATTTAATTATTGCGCAAGTTAATTATCATGCCCGCAGAGCTTAATCAATTAAAAGTGGAGATAGCTGCCCTTATTCTACTAACGATTTCCGTGAGAGTCTTCCTTCAGTTCTTTTTTCTTATGAGATGCCAAAGAAGTAACTATATCTTGTTCTATCGGAAATATCCATGTTTCTGAAGCCTTCCGTTCATCAAAGAACATTATAACATTTGCAGTTATACTTCTTGCTTCTGAATGCAAGAGTTTCCTTCCTCTACAGCTCATTGTAATATTGTTGAAAAATGTAATACTTACGATTTGAGGTTATAAAACCAAGTCGACCAAAATTAAACGGGGAATAGGTAAAATATAACAAAAACAACTATTGCAGAACAGTAATATTAACAATAATAGCAATATTTAACAAAGAACCGCAAAACTGATTACCAACAGCACCCGAAAACCTGGAAATTAAACATTTCTATATGACGCGATAGCAGCAATAGCAAAGTGACGTTTGTACTTTTCGTGTGAATGTACCTCGACGCTAAGCTTGCTTTTCATTGATTCGTTAATTCCCCTTACTTAAATTTTACATTTAGTTCACATATTTTCTGCGGTTTTTGTGTGCTTGGTGCTACTGTATGTAGGTAGGTATGTCTTATAATACAGGGAAATTCAAAGAGATCATTTAAATCAAAGGTAGTAGACTTCAGAAAGAATTTGACATATACCTAACCTTTAATATAAAGAATGCTCTAAATAGCACATTATTGAAATCAAAACATTATTTACCTATGTAATCTGACGCGTCTCCTCTTCGAAGAAGAGCCTGGCGCTTAAAATAAAATTTTAGGCTCGCTCGCTTGCTTGTTACTGAGCGTTATGTTACTGTCTTTTTTTACAAATGTCGCATTGACAGTATTATAACACAAGCCATACTTACAGCGGACCTGACCAACACTGCAGATTTTTTGTTTCGTCTGGTTCCCTATTGTTAAATAAAGAGAGAAAATTGTTAAGTCACAGAAAAAGGATAATGTGTAGACCTTACACAAAAATGAGTCAATAATGAATTCAAAATGACACACTATGAGTACAAATTGAAAAACAACGATATCCACTTTGTAGCTTAAAGGTAAGGTTGCTTTTTGTCGAACTTGCAAGCTGTTCCGAGATAACGCTAGACCCTTTGTATAGAGATCTTGCATTCTTTAGAGATGAAAGTTTACTTTATAATTAAGATGCTGCTTGTAATTTAGTTTTGTTCCAACTCTTAGGCTAGCCTGTCCTGGTGTACATGTGACGAGCAGAGCTCCGACCAATTATATGTGAAAAATGTTTTGAGTACATATTAAATAAATGCTTTCAAGAAAACACAATGGCTGTTAAATGAACATAACTAGCAGTCACATTGTAAACCTGCATATGTTACTCTAACTTGAAGAAATTATTTTTTGGCTTATCAAGTTTCGTAAATTGTAATTAGGTCAAAATGTGAAATTGGAACCACATTTTCGTTTTATTCAATTATACGTCTTGTTACATGGATATATTTTGCACTTTGAATCAAGATTGTTCTCTTACCTCAATTGATTTATGTAATAGTTGAATTGATTGCTTTTTAAGTTCATGTCTTTTTAAACTGAGTAATATTTAACATACTTAATATAAATAATATTCTGCTGTAATGCACTGACTTTCATATATCGTTAATGAAGTATTTAATGTATTTAATTGAAACTAGCCAAACAAATGATACTATTTTTTCCTATATGTGGATCTTCCAGCTTGAGCCGGGTCCCTGTTTTTTATATTTTTCCATTGCAGTTTTCGGGCTCAGGTATAGTATTCCAACCAGAAATTGGAAAGCTATTTAAAATCAGGCCAGCATTGAGAACAGTAAGTCACTTCGTAATTTAATTCATAAAATTACTGTTTGATTGTCATTCAGTGACACTTCGATAGTAACCTTAAAATTTGACAGATGCATTGGGAAGTTTGGAAGACATACACGTTTTTCAACATTTTCTATGCTACTATACGGTTTTAAAAGCTCAACTAGTACCTACTTAAATCATGCACAATGTTACATTGCCTTAACAAAACAGTTACATGTACAATTTGCAGATGAACTGTCATTACTTGAAAGCTGATTGACATTAGAATATTATTTACTGATGGTATGAAACCAACTTAGACACGACTTACACTTTTCATGGTATACTGGATTTTAAATAGCTTTCCAATTTTTGGTTGGAATACTATAACAACTCTTACGATTTGAATCCGCTAAAATATTACAAGCGCTCGTATTTTTTAAACAGCGTGTAATTGCTAAGTTTCTGGAAAACAGATGCGATGGCCGGTTTTGATGTAGTTTTACGCAAAGCAGTTTAAAGCCAGAGATGCAGTAACCCACAAAATGACTGTTGGGAGGAGCATAGGATAACTAAGGGCGGTTCTGCAGGGGAAGTTCGTATTAGGGTGCTGCGGTTTGCGTATCGTTTGCATCCCCGCTACTTACCATTTATACCTATCGCTGACAGCGTATCAGTTAAGGCCATAAACTGCTGTTACGAAACATTACACTTCCACACGTGTCAATTTAGCGAATCTGTCATAACAAAGTACAACGGATTTTGATAGTCGTCACCCGAAATCCATAGTTTAAAAATGCGGATAAGTTATTAATTTTTGTTTAAATAGAATCGCGATGCAGGAACACAAGTCGTTTTTAATCAAAGATTTGTTAGGTGATGTGCTTGCTGGAATACACGAAGGTATGAACAAAGGTAAATATCAATTAAAAAGTGTTTTGTTTAGAGAGTTGTGTATAGTACTTACACGCACTTGCGCGTCCAAAGGTATCCTGTAAACAGCAATAGGAAATAAGAGATTTGGTTTTCGAACAATTTGTGTAAGCATTGTTATTCGTAAAAATAAATATGTAGGTACTTCAATCCTCATATTATTGAAATCGGGAAATATTACTTCATGCATCTACGATGAGGTTAAAGTAAATTGCGTCAATCTTTAAAAACATATAAAACATTTGCGTTCAGATTCGAATCCTCTGCATGAAAAAATAGTCTAACAATGTCAAAATCTTTTGCGTTATCGTTAGCAATAACAGAATTATATTCAAGAAACGAAAATTAATAAATTTGTCTTAACCTGCAGTGAAATCGCAGAAAAATTTTAAGATTTGAATGTGAATTATAGTAATCTTTGGAACGTTTCTTTAAATTTAATCAAATATCTTTGTTGCGTTCATATGGTGCGTCATTATAAAATACGGAATCTTGATACATAAATAGAATGTTGTGAAATAACGTCTCCGGCAAATTCCTCGAAGGCAATTGCTCGAAATTAATTGCTCGAAAATCAAATTGCTCGAATGTAACTTTTCTCGAAATACAAGTTCCTCGAACCGCAATTTCTCGAAAATGTTTTGCTCGAATTTATGTGGTCTTAACATCTGGAAATTTATTTCGGCATTAAAGAGGCAGCAGAGTTTGAACGAATTACGGATAGAACAATATGTCAGCGGTAAATAACACACCATAAGTCAAAGAATATATCGTGATAGTGCACAGAGACTTTTTAAGAATAGTGAATAATTATGGATATGACAGAAATAAATATGATTATGTCCGTGGAATAGCACATAACATATCATATTAAAAACATATAATATTTGGTTTTCATAATTTTTAACTTAATCACATACCTATAAGTACCTATTTTTTATTAATAACGGTTATAATTTGCAATTTGTGTTTTTTATATTTGATATTAACTGATTGACTGATTCGAGTTAAGACTATTTGACAACTTAATTTTTTTCCAGCAACAGATAATCGAGAAATTGCTGTTCGAGAAACTTGCAATTCGAGCAAAGTCACATTCGAGCAATTGACTTTCGAGCAATTCATTTTCGAGCATGTATGTTTATTTTGTATGCAATTTAGGGAAATACCTGCCTTTGAGTAACAAATTCTAAAACATTCAAAGATAGGTGACAGGGGAGGGAATAATTATTAAAAAAAAACTTCTATCTCTATGGGTACTTTATAGATGGGGGTCTTGAGTTCTGTCAAATATTCATACCATTTATTTATGGGTACATAACAGGTTGACATATCAAAACATTACCTCAATTATAATTTACCAATATATGCAGTATAATTATAATATTACGTTGGAGATCATGCCATTCAATGAGGAAAAATACAAGTTTCATACCTACTAATAACATGTAAAAATAATAAAAGATATATGGATAATAATAATCATAATTTCAAACTAAAATATGTAGGAGAGGAATGCAGGAGAACTAAAAAGCATTTATGATATGGCATGCAGTAACAATATATAAAGCCTCAAGAATGCCATGAAGATAAAACGCATCACTCCAGCGAGTAGGTGATGCGCTCTGACCTCCATACAGGCATTTTACATTTAAAAATGCTGCAAGTCGAAATAAATAAATCAGGACAATTTAGAATTAATAAATCAGAAATCGGAGAATTGATTACTTAAGCGACACACACTGAGTTCTTTGTTCTAAGTAAGAGGAAATCCTTGGTAAAATGTCACCATGTATGCCGAGTGTATTTAACCTAACAATTAATTAAGGGTAACCGACTTTATCAAAGGCTTAACTAAAGTCGGTATAGGTAATAGGTATGCACTTCTAATTTTGCATCCACATATTTTTTTTGTAAAATTTGTAAAAAGAAGTGAATTTGATGAAGCAGATGTATTAGAACAAAAGCCATGTTGCTACGGTGTAATAGTTTCCTTGAATATGTTAAAAATTACTTTGTGAAGTAAGTTTATTAGCTCATTACGTTTGGAAACTATTTGTACAAATTCGGTTATAGTTTATGCAATTTTCAGTATCAAGAATTTCCATTTCTCTCTTCAACCAGTCGAGGATAATTTAGCATTAATTGAGTTATAGTCGGCTTTCCGGAAATTATAAATGACACGGTTGGCCTCAGTATGCGGCTTCAGTAATTCACTTAAAAAATAGTTATCTCATTCGTCCCTTTACTGATATTCCGTACGTACCTACGCATTTTCTGGTTGTGGAAAAATGTTTGGAGTCAAACGGAAAATTTTATCGGTTTTCGAACCTATTCTAAGAAATTCGGCAAACATTTTTAATTTCCTCAAATTATGACCTTCTTGGATATAACGAATAACGGTTATTACGAACATATATATGCGGTCCCATGGTTATAACCGAGTTCTACTGTACTATTATTTCTTATAAACTAAAAGTAACTTCCATTTAGTCGGCCAGTAAATTATTTCTTTCAAAATATAAGTAATGTCACTTTGACAAGATTAGTATTTGGGATGCATTGTTAGAAGTTGTGGTTGCGTTATCAAATGCCAAGTAAAATATTCAAGCCCAACTTAAAAGAATTGTTGGCTGCTGTGTTTCTGGTTGTTTCCGTAAATATAACTGAAGAAATACAAAAAAGTCGTATCTAATGACCTTCCATTTTCTGTTGAACGATGCTATTTCTGAAACAATATGGCCGCCATTGCAGTACTTTGGAAAGCAAGGATTTCTTAGATTGCTTTGGGTTTACTGTGGATCCATTTGGTGCTGTGTAGGTTTCTTGATGAATACCTTTGGGTTTCCAGCACGTTTCAGACGGTTTTTATTTGAAATTTGTCAATGGTTGGCGCTTATGCATCTTCTCTACCCTCTTTCTTGTTAGTAAATAATAGCTCTACCAAGTAATAGTATATTACATAACAATTCAGGAAACTGATACTTTACAGGGCGAGGCGGTTGTTTGAACTACGATGATGCCGTTAGGCCGAATACTTTATACCGCCGTGTCCAGTAAGGATACATTCCTGACGTAGTATGTATACTATTTTTTTCTAAAGCCATTTAAATTTGAGTAAAAATCAGTAATCGCAAATAATTCAAAATGTTTTTTTAGTAAGAACCGTTTTGACTGTTTTGACCTATAGTAATATTATTGATAGCAATAAATGAAAGAGCTTATTTAATTAATCGTTATTTATTTTAGCCAGGTAGGTAAACTATTTCCCTAACTATAGTCAGGAAAGTATTTGTAGTTATTTAGTTGAGTCAGGTAAAAGTATATTACATACCGAGGTAGAAAGTGTTTCATTCCTGTCGAGAGATTAAGTAGTTAACCGAGAAGCGTAACGTCGAGGTCAACTTTATCTCGAGACAGGAATGAAACTTTTCACCGTGGTATGTATACTATTTCATTCGCAACCACTTTATTCTAAACAATAATTGGAAAAATTATTATGATACGACAGGTTGTGACGCGCATGAATGGATCAACGAGATTCCCAGTGTCCCTACCTACACAGCGGTCGGCAATTGATTCATTTCCAACCTCTCCGATGGCAATCACTTTTCCGACCCGTTGGAAAGTTACAAGTTGGGAATAGCTTATTTTCCAACTTTTTAAAAGTCAGTAATGATCTTATTACATATATAGTTGCGAATAAAGTACTTTCCTGACTAGCCAGAAAAGTAATTTTATTACGGTTTTCGTAAAGATTTAATTTCCATACTAAAATGAATATCGAAAAGCAAGTTTTTGTTGGGGCTGGTTTTTAATGTGTAACTTAATAAAACCCAGTAATCAAATGGAATGGTGTTTAATTGAATTAAGGGATGTGGAGATTATATGAAGAAATATAAAAACACATATACCGTAAATACTAGAGGTGGTTCGTGATTGAGTGCAAGTGCGGGCCATTGGTGGAGCTCATCTGCGAATGTATGGTATAGTTCCTGGATTAGTAGAAGTAACTTTACGAATACACAGGAAGGAGCAGTGCCGCTGAAGGTAGTTTATGATTTAGTGCAAGTAGCGGCCGTTGGTTGAGCTCGCCTACGAATGTATGTTATCCCTGGCAGAAGACGTAGACTGAGTACTACGTTCAGTGGTTTCTGGATAAGTGGAAGATATACAGAAAAGAGCCGTGCAGCTGAAGTCAACTATGGTCGGCAGGTAATCTTGGGTTTAGGGTTCGTTGCGGTACCTGGTTTACAGATTGTATTGCCCTGCGTTGGAGTTCATCTAGTGAACCAATAGCCTACACAGCTACCTAGGTTGACCATTATTTTACAACATGCAAATTAATAAGCACAGAGAGATTGTAATTAGTTGTTTTATTCAATATTAAATGTACTTAAAGTTACTTCAAAACATAAATACACCTTAACTAAATATATTGCGAGAATATCATCTAAACAAGTTTGCATTGGATCTACTGGCAATTTAATAGAATTATCATTTTACCCAATAAAATCCAACCCTTTGAGTTATCGTTGTTCTATCGAGCTAGGCAATTAAAATAAAGAATTAACAATTAAACTAAAGGGCAGAATACTTGGCTAAGGGCTGGTTCTCCAATGCAAGTATATACCTAGAATAAGCTATCCGAGGTATAATTGTCATAGTTTTCTTTGTTACAACAATCGTTTCCATAATTATACAAGCAATTTTTGAGTAGCTACAAAATAAATTAATATAATAAAATAATAATAGTAGGTCAATTAATTGTAATATACATTTTTGCACACAGTAAGTGCACTTTTGTGGGAGGTGCAGTAATATTTGCAAGCACATTAAAAAAGGTTAAGTATTTACGTTGGAAAACTACTTCCCTCATAATTGTAAAACATAATGTGCAGAATGCATGTGGAAAATCTTTGTCCTGTATGTACCCGAAAGCTTGCAGCACAAGCTGAGGGCGTTCTCATGCAGGAAATTGTACTTTTCAAAGCGGTTATGCAAATTATCATATCCCACGACCGTACGACAAAGTATGCATTTTGCATTTGTTTCAGCGTAACGTATGTCTCAAAAGTTTTCAGAAAATTTTCACATATAATCTTATAAGAGCATTAATTCTTTCCGGAAATTTTTTTGAGTGCGGTTCAACAACGTCGTATTAATTTGCCCGAGCGGGACGCGAGGGCAAATTAGGACGTTGTTGGAATGCACGAAAATAATTTCCGGATATGAATTAATACTCGAATGCAGATTCGGTAAGAAAATCGTAACGCCACAAACCCTCACAGTTAGGTTGGTCTACCTACAAAAAATTTCCAAGAATTTTTTTTATTGTCTTGGTTACGGCTCGTGAACTAATTTTTCTATTGGTCATTAATGAGTGTCGTACGATTTTCCAATAAAATGTACCTACAGTAAATAACGTCCCATCCAGTTGCCGTTGGAAACAAATTGTATCAAATCGATTGACGTTTAATATAACATGTCAGTTTTCTAATAAACACAGTTATAAGGTTATGTTGTTGTAATGCAAAATAAATAAAAAATTGTAAAAAAATTTTTTCTACTCCTTTATTAGTAAATTGCTCATTAAGCACTGTTTACTTGATTAGTAAATTCGTTGTTACAAACAGTGTTACGTAATGACTAACACGTAATTTGTTTTATTACGTTACAGTTAGTTTCTGTTGTTTGTACGAAGCGGTGTAGGGATGTGACTGCAGCCGCCTAATTTTTAAGATGGTGTGACAGATGATTTGACAGTTAATAAAATATTTCTTTTTCGTTTAACGAAATGAGTGTGATCGTAGAAAAAGTATAGTACGCAACTCGAGCTATAGAGCAATTACACGCTCGTGGAATTACACACGCGCCGCTACGCGGCTTGTGCGTAACTTTTCCAACTCGCGTGTAATATGCTTCCTACAGCTCTCGTTGTGTAATATACTAGTAACCATTACTTTTTTCTGAAAGCTTTTGAGACATACGTTAGAAAATAATGTTTTACTACAGAAATTTCGAGGTTTATCAATTCAGCTTTTAAACATTTCAATTACTGTTCTAGTAGCTTCTTTTCTCGCTATTCTCTAAAAAGGGTATGCCATCTAGAAAGTGTCTTTTTCTACTGCCTCATTTGAAAGTAGGCTATTACTCTATACATTTGAAAGACGAAAGTGAGTCGTCCAATGAGATTTTTTCTCTCTAGAGAGGAAAAACTCATTACGAGACTGATTTTCTTATTTGTATTCTACGTTTTTAAGAAAATAAATCCTGTGTTTTTACATTTTTACAGTGTTTCCATGTTTCCACTCGCTGGAAAAGTATCGTTTTCTTCTTTTGTAGTGTAATATCCTATTACTGAACTTGCAAACTTTCTGCATTCAACTACAACCTCCTGATATTAGAGTGTCATGATCAACTAATTCCACATTAAACCAATATATGTATATTCAGTATAATCTTGTAGAGAACATAATTGTTTCTAATTTATTTTCCAACGAATTTAAGTGTTGCTGAAACAATATCGGCTTAGCAAGTGCCATTATTGTAATTAGCGCCCATCTCCATTATGAAAGTTCAAATTCACTAATTGACACGGGAAGCCTTTTCTTATAAACTATCCAGTACCCATGAAATTTCGTTATTCTGAATCCCTTAATTTCAAATTTCATTGATGCGGTCGTGTGACACACTACCTACTGTGAAAGCACCGTAGACCACAAACAACCGCTTTTAAAATAAGTCGTAATTGATTTAAAAACAGATAACACCGTAGGTAGATATCGCTGCTAAAATTGTTTCCAATGGAAACAGTACAATTTTACGACCGTTTTACTGCCAAACATTTCATGCCTTTGCAATAAAAATGTTTATTTTTCCATGCCGTTTTGAGTTCTTTTTCCAAATCTAGACATCTTGCACACCTACAAAATTAATTGACAGATAATTAAATACATTCTTTAAAGTAAAAAGTGACAAATACAACGAGCTTGATCTTTTTGCCTGCCCGCAGCAAGCACGAATACAAAGCAGTTATTCGTCAAAACAGAAAATAAACTGCTCAAAACGCATATAAGACAAAACAACAGGGGTCTAATTGGAGTATCACTCCGTGGGTTTGTGTAAAGATGGGGATTGAGAGTACTTTGCTAGCAACAAAGCGTAATTAATGCCGGGAGTAACGCGTCCTCTTGAAATTCACACTGATTGCATCTCCAGCTGAGACAATTTTTAGAACCATGCTGTTTCTACTGATGAATGGTGTGAAAAATGTGCGTTCTTCTTTACTCTGCCAATATGTAGAAAAAGGAGTGTATGAGAATATTTTAATTTCATAAATGCTAAACACATATTAGCGCGTAAACTGCGCTTTGTGTCAAAAAATACCACGAAATCTTCTTTAGACGTGTAGCTATTGTTGTTAGATTTTTATTAGTTCAATGGGAAAGATTACAAAATTTTATGAACTTTAAGGTCAGCTACCCAGATAATATGTATACCAAAATCAGCACGTGTACTGATTGTCGCGAAAAATGCACGTTTTGATTTCCAGAAGAAACCAAACAGAACGTATCGTCACGCTTGACTTCCAGGTCCATAGATTATATGATTTTAACAACTTTTCTGTATTTATTCCTGTTTGTTGCACCACTTTCTCAATTTTCCACTCGAGTTTTCTTTAGGCCCATCCTTACTGCCTCCAACTAGTTCTTTTGTGGTCGTTATTTTTTCTTTTTGATTTGTCTTGATTCATAGGTCACAACCATCATATTCTTTCAGCTCTAATTACTTATATGCTTCTTGGCTTGTCGTTTAATATTATGTCTCTCCAACTTCAACTATTATATTTTACTCTGGAGAAGCTCCGGTGAAATATATTACTAGGCCAATCCAGAGCTTTGGCAAACTCCTCTAAGCAGTCACGCCTTATTCCTTCCTATTATCATGAACTTTAAGCTTTTCTAAATTATCATCCTTTCAGAATACGACGTCCCACGATTGCTAATGAACGGTCTTGGACGTTTAGTTCCTCTTTGGTTCTGCGTACCATCCAAGAGATCCGTAAGAGTCTTCTTCAGTGCCTATAACTTCTCAAGATTGTCGAGTTTTATTTTATCAACTACTTTTAAAGTAACCGTTTTACTTGGTCAATCCAGCGCTTTAGTGAACGCCTCCAAGGAAACACTCATTATTCCTTCTTCTTACCTTGAACTGTCACGATTGTCGATGAACGACCATGGACGTTTAGTTTCTCTGTGGTTCTGTGTACCATCCAAGGGATCCTTAGGAGTCTTCTTCAGTACCCATAATTTCTCAAAGGTGTGGGGTTTTATCTTGTCAATTACTTTTAAAGTAACTCTTTTACTTGGTCAATCCAGCGCTTTGGGAAACGCCTCCGAGAAGACAAGCTTTCTTCCTTCTTCTTACCATACACTTCAAGATTTTCTACCTTATCATCCTTTTAGAAAACGACATGTCACGAGTGTTTATGAACGATCATGGACGTTTAGTTCCTCTGTGGTTCAGTGTACCATCCAAGGGATCTTTAGGCGTCTTCTTCATTTGCGCCGTCTTCCAATTTTGCGTTCTGTAGTGCTTATTTCGCATTGTTACGCATTTCCTTGAGCGGATGTCTGTGAGTACGCCGTTTGTATTTCGCGCGCTACGCCACGCCTCGTTTGCTTGACCTCGCGTAGATAAGTTCTGAGAATTGGCATCTGTTTTCGCATTCTTTTCAATCTTGCTAGCGAAACGACAAGATGCCGGGGTAGCAGTGAAAATTTCGGAGGATTAATATTGGGCTGCCGTTAGTTTCGATGGTGTTTATGCGAGCCTACACCCTTGAAGCGGATTTTCTACTCTTCGAATTTCGATGTGAGGGAAGCTTGACTCATACGCCGTTGGTAGAATTTTCATGCTATCACGTGTTTCGCAAATTGCCTGGAATTTTGTTCGGGGTAAGTAAAGATTTCGCTTTGAAATATTCTGTCGGTCTTGTATGCTATCGTGGACTTCTTCCTCCCTTATAGCACCTCGTGCCGGAGGGCCGATTTGAGGCTTTAGCTACAGCTGGTTTTCACTTTCACGGGCGGACGTTTCATGCGTTGGTATTTTTCTGGATCTTCGGACCCGCTTTGACCCCTGCTACTGATGCTATTTGAGCACAGGAGAGGATCCGACACGGGGGCTTACCTTCAGGTCTGAATTGTCCCAGCGTCGTACCGTGAAGTCGCACCTGGAATCGTGTTTTGCGTTTCCTCCGAAACCAAGCACTCACCGGATTTGCCGCTGTAATCTTTGCCTGCCCATAAATCTGTTTTAATGTGTGGAATAAGGCTATTGCTTTACTGATGTATTACAAACTGTAAGTATTAATTTTAATTCTTGTCTGAGGTAACTCATGTTATTATTGCTAAATTTGTCAAATATAATTAGACGTAGCAAGTAGTATTGTGGCGACCTACGATTCTGATGGTGGATCTATATTGTGATATTTATATGTACTGTGATTATGTCAACTATGGGGTTTTAATTTAGTTACTGCTGCCTATCGTATTTGAAGCTCCTCTTTCAGAAATTGTGTTTGTGCATAAGCTATTTGAGTTTACGAATTCTTGTTGAAGACGTGGGTGAACTCGCCGTATCTAATGCAAAAAAATCTAGTGTGATACACTCACACAACTTCCTTTTACAGTAATCTTATAATTAGTAAAAAATTTGATTTTAAATTTTTAAGGATTTGTCAAAAATTTTCAAAAATTACAAATTCTACAAAAACGGTATAAAATAGAGCTTTAGTTGAAGAGACAAATTTTCTCTAAAATTTTAAGCTGAATTCAAAAATGTAATAATATACCGGGTGTTAATAGGAGTTAATAAAAAAAAAAGAAACACATTTTAGAAGTATTCAGTTGAAAAATCACATCAATACACATTAAAAATGTAATAAAAATGTAAAGTTGGAAAAAAAATCGTTAGAGCTATTTTTGAAAAAATTGAAAAAACTGAAAAATCACAAGACCAAATACCTACTTCCAGTTATGTGATCTAGATAGTACACAAAACTTATATATGAAGTTTCATCGCCATCCCTTTTTTCGTTTTTGAGATATTCTGTTCACAGACT
>OW679195.1:3484248-3860110 GCA_940337035.1 Agriotes lineatus
CACATCGGAATCTGCACATTCTACATGTACTTTAGTTAAATCGAAGCTTTAAATTTGATTATGAAATCGGCCCTAAATGTTTTAACATAACTGTTATAAATAAAGTGATTAGGCTTATTATTGTGGTTTTTAAATTGAAAGTTTTCTGAAAATTATGTACTTATTATTACTAATAATAAATTACTGCCACAGTTAATTTCTAATACGGAAGAGTTTTACTAATGACTGAATTCCACCATAAACCTGACTGAATAAATATATTTCTTAACTCACCTTAGAATCATTTAGAGAAGGACTCTCATTCATTTTTACTTTGGTTCGGCTACAATCTGTAATACAAATAAACATATAGATAATTAAGTCTTTTGTCAACGAGAACAGTATACAAAAGAAAAGTATAGAAAAACCTCGAAAAAAACTCAATTATTTTGCATCAGAAAAAACCGAAACAAATAATAAATCAAAATTTTTTAACCGGTGGGTTAAAAGACTGAGAAATAGTAAAAAATATATCCAAATTTTGAGCCAAGTTGTTAGTCTGGCATGAAATATAGAGTGTTATGGATACACTAATTATTTTATAAAACCCTAAAAGATTACCGTCTTCAATTTTCAGTAAGTTTAGTCTCGCATCTTTCAAGGTCTACTCTTGCCGTGTAGATTAAAATTGGAACAAACCTTTACTTTTAGAGCCTTGATTCTGAATTTACAACTGCAAAGAACAATCAATATTGTTGTCTATTGCTTTTACTTATTTCAGCGCTAGTTCACCTTTTTTTGAGAACAATTTTTAATTAAAATTTAAATAGTTTTTAATGCTGAACGTAAAATCAATCATATTGTTGTCTTTTACTTGTCAATTATTTAAATTGCACAGATGGAAAGACATCGCGAAGACCACTAGAAACAAACTGGTTCATAATAATCATGAACCAAAACTTTAAATCACCAGTATTATTATTGCTAATTTTTAATTCAACAGGATTAAATTAATAGTTAAGTTTATGATTTTTTTATTTGCTTGTGATAGCGACGAGGAAGTTCTGTTCCAATTTTTGTTTAAAAGAGAATTTTCATTTTGAAAACCTCGATGAACTTATAAATTGTGCATATAAAATATTTAGCTCAAGAAGTACATTTTTTTATCACATTTAAATACTTATTTGAAACACGATTTGTTTAATTGCAATTTTTTTACATCACTTGCAACAATATGGTTTTATCTTTTAAATTACAGAAATATCCACTATTATGTCGAAAAATACAACGTTCAGTATCTAATGAGTAATACAAAATTTTCTATAATAAATTAAAAAATGACCAATACTAGAGAAAACAAAATAGTGGAAGAATATTACACACCATTAAAAACAAGACAACCATCTGAACTCCAACAATTTAAAAATAGTTACAAATCTTTTACTCAAGATAAAAAACTAAATATAGGTACCAAAAAATATCAATGAAGTAACTCAAATGAGAAATCGTAATTTTGCCATTGAATATCTCAATTCGACCGTAAATAAAAAACTAACAAGAACCGATTTTGCAAATCTAAAAGTATTTCCAGAAATTCCCCTCAATATGGGTCTAAATTCAGTTGGCATTAAAATTGTATGTAAAACGAAAACAAATGGGAACAAACGGGAACAATCCGGAACAAAAGAGAACAAATCGGAACAACTGGGAACAAAAGAGAGAAAAAATAAAATAAAAAATAAAAAAATATTCGATAATGTAAAACATAAAGCAGGTAGTCGTAAAAATATAAGAATAGATGAAGAAGCAGATGAATTAATTAGTAAATCTTTAGAAACTTTTTAGTCATAAATGGAAAAACTAGTTTCATATATTCCTAATGATGAGAAAAATGGAAAAAAGATTTAAAACCTATCATTACTGAAATAGACAGATTAGAAGATGGAGCAAAAATAGTTGGTTGCAAACAAGAAGTAGTAGATAAATATATTGCAAGAAAAGTAGCTAATTTATTCCTTGAACAATTAATTATGACAGATTGTGAACTAGAGTCCGCTAATAATAAAATAGATGAATTGGAATATAAATTAGACAACGCAATAATTATGATCCTCACAAATTAGCAGAATTAAGAAACAAAACAGTTGTATACTATCAAACATCGATGATGTAAAGAAAAGAACTCTGAAAATATTTGAAAGACATACTAAAAATATGAGAGCAATAAATGAAAAGATTCAAAAATTGTAAATTAAATGGAAAGTACTGTATTCAGGAATTTAAATGTATTCAATGAATAATATACAAAATTTCGAAAAAGGTTTTCAAGTCTTATTCAACAAGTTAATAAATTAAAAATTATTATTTTTGTTCTTGCGTTTATTATAGTAATTGTTATTATGTTTTCTTAATTTATTACTTAAACACTAATAAAAAAAGCGATTTATTCAACAATGTTCTTAAGTAATACGTGTCCATATGCTAATGTAACTGTAGAATTGGGTAAAAGGTGTCTTTTATCATCTTTCCAACTTAAAGACTTTTTCTTTACTTTTTCAGTAAATATATCATGTTTATGACTCCTGATCACTTTCTGTCTATGGAAGTATTCTGTTTGATTGAATAAGCAGTTTCTGTAATCTTAAAAACTTATTTCTTTCTTCAATACTGCTTTCTTGATACCTTTTAATTAAAATAAAAAAGCCATTATGGAGTGTCTAGAAACAGGTATGTTGTAAGTTTTTTAGATTGCTCTTAATATAATTTTGCATGATTTTGGGTGATTTTCAATGTTTTTTTCGTATGCCCAATTTTTGGTGGTCTACAGATATTTGGGTACTTTTGGGGTGCATAAAAATGTGTACTTTTTTAAAGGTTTTAGGTCTTTTTCGGTTGTTTACTTTTGGGAGAACAGCTAAATTTTTAGGGTTCTGCCTTGTTTCTTTAAGACGCCAAATGTCCTGGTCCAGAAATAAAAAGCCATTTTGGGGTGCTTAAAAACAAGGCATTTTGTAAGTTTTTTAGATCTTTTTCGGATGTTTACTTTTGGGAAAACACTAAATTTGTAGGATTCTACCCTGTTTTTTCATGTGCCCAATTTTTTAAGGTCTACAGATATTTGGGTACTTTTGGGGTGCATAAAAATTAATGCTTTTTGAGAGGTTTTAGGCCTTTTTTCCGTTGTTTGCTTTTGGGCAAACAGCTAAATTTGTAGGATTCTGCCTTGTTTTTTAAGTCGCCACATATCCTGGTCCAGAAGTAACATTTTACAACCTACTTTTATGGTCTCTCAAAGTTATTTGCAACATCTGTCTTTCCATAGCCCGCTGTGCAGTTAGTAGTCTACTTGCATTCTTTTTTGTAATATTCCAAGTTTCTTCTCCATAGGTGAACACTGGAAGAATGCACTGATTAAATACTTTTCTTTTTAGGGTCATAGGTATGTCAGATTTGAATATGTGTTTGAGTCTGCCAAATGCACACCAGCTTAATCTTATTCTTCTCGTAATTTCTGGTGTTATATTATCCTTTGCGTTTGTAATCAGTTGTCCCAGATATATATATATATAATTATCAACGACTTCTAGTGAATCGTCTTCTAACATAATGCGGATATTTTGGTGCTCGTCCATATTTGTCATTATTTTTGTTTTGGTTTTGTTAATTTTTAGGCCTATTAACTGGGATTGTGTGTTTAGATCGATAGCTCTTCATTACTGCTACTTATTAGTACGATGTCGTCAGCAAATCTGAGATGGTTCAAGTATACACCGTTTATGTTTATCCCTTTACTGTACCAATACAGTTTCTTAAAGATGTTCTCCATTGCCGTAATGAAGAGCTTTGGAGAGATAGTGTCTCCTTGCCTTATTCCTGTTTTAATTGATATAGATTTTGTGTTCTCCTGCATTTTTACGTACATCTGGGCATTATTGTAAATGTGTTTAATGAAATTGGTGTACCTTCCGTCAATTCTGCAGCTCTTTAGAGATTGCAGAACAGCCCATATTTCGATGGAGTCAAATGCTTTCTCGTAGTCCATAAAAACTATGTATATTGGTACATTATATTCCTTTGTTTTCTCTAATAATAATCGTATGGTTTGCAGGTGGTCGCATGTGTTGAATCCGCTTCGAAATCCTGCCTGCTCGCGGGGTTGATAGAAGTCTGTTTTATTATTTAATCTATTCGTTATGATCTTCATAAATACTTTATACAATTGAGAGAGCAAGCTTATAGTGCGATAGTTATCTAATTTTGTTATGTCCCCCTTCTTGTGCAGTAATATTACTTCGGATTCATTCCATTCGTTCGAATTGTTTGTTTTTCTAAACATAAATTGTATAGATTCTGCAATTTTTCTATTATAAATTGCCCACCTTCCTTTAACATTTCTGCTGTAATATTATCTTTTCCCGGGGCTTTGTTGTCTTTAGTACTTTTAATGGCATTTTCAACTTCTTGTCTAGTAATCTCTGGTATATCCTCTGAGCCTACATTTTGTACCTTGAGTGTATTAAATCTATCTTGTGCAGTCGGAACAGGCAGAACTTTTCTACTACAAATAAACAAACAAACTGTATAAAGATCTTCATAGTATTTTTCGATTTCGGTTATGATTTCGATTCTGTGCGTTAGTAGTTGTCCGTCTTTAGTTTTAATTTTCATTATTTGTTTGATTCCTAATGAAAGTTGTCTGTTTATTACTTTGGGGCCTTTATTTTGTTTTATTATTTCCTCTATGATTCTTGTATTGTGTTTTCGAAGATCTTTTCTGATTTCTTTCCTAATTACTTTATTCAATTCGGCAAATTCTATTTTGTTTTGTAGATTGTTTGATATCATCTCTCTTCTTTTTTTCATTAAACATTTCGTTTCCTGACTAATTTTGCTATGAAATGATTTTGGTTTGTTGGCTACTGTTGTTGCGGCTTCTTGTATTGCATTTGATAATGCTTGTGTCTCTTGCTCCAATACTGTTTTCGTTTTTAATGTAGTCTTTCTTTGCTTGTCGAATTGTTCTTGTAGCTGTACTTCATATTCTTGTTTGCGTTTTACCAGTTCCTCGTGGTTTATTACACAGCGTTTTTGTTTAAGCATTATTACTCTCTCCCATATCTGTTTATAACTGAGACATCCTCTATAATGTGTTTGGAATTTGATAACATGTAATCAATTTCATTTTTGGTTTCTTGGTTGGGACTACGCCAAGTCCATTTACGTTTCTCTTTCTTGTTAAAGAATGTGTTCATGGCGTATAAATTGTTTTGCTCTAGATATTCCAGCAACTTATTTCCTCTTTCGTTAAGTACGTCTATTCCATAGGAACCGACTCTAACTTCGCTGTCTCCTTATTTTGTCCCCAACTTTGCGTTGAAATCGCCAATTATTAATAAATATTTCGTAAGGTTCTCCTCTAAACCCTGTGTCACTTCTTCGTAAAATTGATCTACTTCTTCTGCCTCGTGTGTGGAAGTTGGAGCATAAATTTGTATCACCTTTAGCTTGATTTTGCTAGATATTTGGAGGATTAGTTAAATTACTCTATCAGAAATTGTACCAAAATGAGTAACATTTGCGATAATTTTTTCATAAATCCTACTCCATTTATGTGTTCATAATCTTTACCCTTGTATAGGAGCGTGTGTCTTGTTTTGAGTTTAATGCACCCTTCTTCCTTTCTCCTGACTTCGCTTAACCCCACTATATCCCACTTTGTGTTTTAATTCTTCTTCTAATTCCTCCAGTCTGTCGTTGGTTGAAAGGGATCTTGCATTGTATGTTGCAATGCTTATTTTTGTAGAGCTGGATTTTATTCTCGCAGATTTCGTCTTCAAGTGGCAGTCTAATTTAGCCCAGCGATTTATAGCACCCTCTGTCCTTCTCTGTCTTTGACCACTTCCTTTGCCATTTAGATCCGGACTGCTGGGAACTGAGGGCCTGTACTTCTTTCGTTTCATATCTACAGCAATTACCACACACTAAATAATGTCAGTGTTTTGTATGCTTCATCACTTAATTTATCAATTAATTTTCATTGTATCAACTCTGATTAATATGTGTTTTGAGAACAACTTTAGTATAAGGTCCTGCCTATTACTCATGTCCGCCAGACAACAGGATTAGTCACTGGGCTTTAGTTGAATTCACACCAACATGAAGAAGCAGTGGTCCCATACAAGCAATAAACAATGTGCTGTGCCACTGGTGTTTTTCTTACTCCATAAGATGCTGAGAGTCGTTCTAGCTCGTTTAGGTTAGTTGTAGCCTTTGATCGTATTTTTTAGCTCTGAATACCCTATAAGATGCTCTGTATCATTCCAGCTTGTTTAAGTTAGTTGCAGCCTCTAATTGTTTTTTAAAATTTAATGTCTCATAAGATCTTTTTGGAAGAGCTGATCACATTCATGCCACAAAGTTCGATTTTTGACTATGCGCAATAGTCAGGATCTTATACTACCTGTGTTCAGATGTGTTATCTAAAATGTGTGCATTGGGTTGCAGTTCCAAATAGTAAAGGACTCCAAATTGGGTGGGCCACCCTGTATATTGCAATGGTTTTGTACTCTCAACAATTCTGCTTTGTAATTGAACTAGAATGCATTAAAAATCAAACCGAGGCACAGAGTTAATTATTTTAATAAGTGCAAACCTAGCTTACTTTTATTGAGATAAATGCACTGATGTGCACAAATTGAGGCAAAGGTAATATGAAAAGCTAGTTCAAAAGAGTTACGTTCTTGGGCTCAGATTTGACGAGGTTTTGGAAGTGCGAATGCAGTTAGATTGTATCTGACGATGGTAGAGTTAACGTTTGCAGTATTATGTTTGCTACTGTACGAAATGATTTGCACAAGTACACAGTTATGAGCATTATAGTAGTCAGAAAGCTAGTACCAGAATGGCAAAGTAACTGAAGGGTATAGCAATGCAGTACGAGGATTAAAAACGTTGCAAGAAACAACCGACAAGAAATGTTGCAAAAGATCAACCTACGAATAGCAAAGAAATAGAACGAAGGATATTATTAAGTGCATAATAAACTTCAAAACATAACAGTGCGGTTAAAAACACAGTGAAAGAGCAGAGTATGAAGTGTAGTGCATTATAACCTAAGAATAACATTAATTTAGCCTGTATCAAAACTTATTTTCTTTTGAACAATTGTGATTATATGTTGCTAGAATACCAGACCTTCTTTTGTTTAACAACCACAAAAGAGAGCTTTGAAATTGTCAAATTGTCCAAGCTGTTGTTCTAAGTTAGTTCCCAGAAAAGTTTAATTTTTGTTAATAAAAACACATCCATTTAGTGCAAGTGTTGGTTTTATTTAACCACAAAAGTGTTGGGCACGATTGGAAGCAGTTTTCCAGTCTTCAAGTGGTGTAATTTGTGCTTATTCGTCGTCAACAAAATTCCAGGCTGGTGCGGTCCAGGTACGGGCTCCGTTCGAGAGTTGATACCGTCTGCAATAGCTAGTTGAAGCCAAGTTTGGTGCCTTCAACACCTGGAGGAGGCCTCTACGCAGAACTTCGTGCAGAAATTAGATTCGCCAGGCCAGCAGCAGCAAAAAACGCGTTAGCGTCCCCTGAGATGTGCGATCAGCATCGGAAGGATCTGCAAACCAGGTATTTTTGCAATTTTCATCGCCCAGATTCCTTTTATTTAGTTGGGACCTGCAATATTGGAGTGTCCACTACGTATTGCCGCAGTTCCCGTTTATCCAGTGCACTCCAGAACCCAGAAATTGACTAGGCGTCGTTAGAAATTGTAGGAATTCAAAGGAAAATTGTCCATTCGTTTACAAGCTAAAACAATTGACGTTGGCGTCACTTGTACGTCACGCTAGAAAAAAACCGTTAGTACTGTTGCTATGCCAGAATAATTATTGCTTACCTAAGGTATTTTTCTGATTTTGGCATTGATTTGAATTAATTACTGCGATTTATACGAGTGCACACCGCTTTGTGTTTCATGTCAATTTTTGAAATTAGCTACTTCAGATACTAAAAATTAGTTTGCACTACCTAGTATTTCTAATTTTACGAACACCCCTGAGACAGAGTATTTATGTCCACCGGAGCAGCCGAATATTATTGCATATGGTCAAAATAAAATAAGGGCACAAAATCGTTCAATTTTGTATTAAAATATTTGTACTTTTTAATAAGCCTAAGATCGTGCACAGGAAGCACTATTCTTATTCACAACCGCAAATTTACTCTCTCTATTTCATAGTAATATATTTGTATTGTATTGTATCTTATTCAGTCAGCTATTTATTTAGTGTTTGTGGAATAGCTACTAGGTTTACATATCAATTACATTATCGACCATACTTATTTTTCTGTGTGTGACACATCTGGCAGATGCTTTCGATTAGTGTGTGGTGTAATTGCTATATAGTTGTTTAGTTTTATTCTCTTGTTGTTTAACGATGTTAATTGTGTTGTGGCATAATTATTTGTTGTTAGTTTAGACCGCGTTTATATGTATGTATAATGAGTTGCCTATACCACTCAATAATTCTAGTCGGTAATTAAGAGTCCCTATGCAAACTAATTGTTTGACCTAATTTTCATAGTTAGGACATGCACTTCCTGATCTTACGGTTTTAGCTTATTTAATTTCAATGCTCACCATTGAAATTTCAGAAATGAAGGCACATTTGAATGCTATACCTACTTCATTAAAGCACTTTTTATGTAGAATTGTATGGTAATTTTGGTTCTTTGGTTATAGATTGACCATAGTAATACCCACATATTTCCGATGTTCGAAATGCTAATGTGGATCTGCTTTTGTATTAATTGAATTTATAGAAAACTAGTTATCTTTTTTTCCAACCAATCGTTAGCCATTCTTTTGTGAATTCGTTGAGAAATTAAGGATCAGCAGCTTGCAAAAAGTTACTAGTTACGACATTTCCAGCTATAAATAAAGTTGTCTAAAATTCGAAGGTTTTTAAATGATGTGTACTAGTTGTGATACTGTTTGTAATTTATACTGTCGTGCTGAAAATGATTATATTTTAAAACTAATTAATTTTGCAAGACTGAAATATCTCGTATTTTGTAGACATACTTCGTAATGTAAAACTGGACCCATTAGACTCAGATAATATCAGTGAAGAATCTCCGTTTTATGAAATACGTTCCGCAAGATGATTTTATGTTATTCTAGGTAATGCTATTTAAAGACACGGCAATAAGCTGTAAGATATTGTAACTCTTCTTATTTATCATCAAATAGTTTCCTTGGTTTGTCAGTACTTACAGATTATTTTATCACTATTATCGACCAAATATAAATTAACGTACGCATTTATACATTGCTGAAGATGAGTCAATGTATTTGTGACTCCGCAGAATACGCATATTAATCCCAACCATTAATTACCGAATATTTACATAATAAGTTCCCACCTTTGTGATGGGTACTTTTGTCATGTGGGTGTCATCACCCATAGACTCGGCCTTCTTCTAATTGTTGGTGTTTACAACAGCAGATTATGAGAACAGGAAAGATTTCCTGCCAAGTCGTTACGCTCGAAGAACTGCAGTTTAACGTCTTCTATGAACTCACATTTGCCCAAGCTGAGGCACTCGTCATGAATTTCCAGTTTTCAGAAAAAAAGTAAAATTATTGACAATCATTGAAATGAATCAGAGTCGTTAGAATTCACAAGTACTCATTAGCACCTGCCATTTCAACACGAAGATGGTTGCGTGAACGTGGAAAGCTCTAATTAAATCTTTTGTATTATTGCATTGTTAAATAAAAATTACACTTTGCTGACTAAACGACTAGACAATTATATAAAGATGTTACAATTTAACATCCATTATTGCAGCACAACCAAGGGTTCCAAAATGAGCTTTTGGCGTGTTTTAAAAAAGTTTTCTGTATATAATTTTCACAATTGGTCAGATTTTTGAGTTTAAGTAATAATTATAAATATTTTTTTACATTGGGAATAACTAAAACCTCACGCAGCTACTAATTAAACAAATTTGTGACTTTTAGCTATTTAAACAATTCTCATAATTTTGTACTACATTGTTTAAAGTTGATGTAGATGATATCAGCATGATTTTCAAATTCAATGTTCTAGAAAAGCACAACAAAGTTAATTAGTTAGTTAGCCTTGACTTCTTATTTTAAAAACAATATTTATTTTAAAATATTTGAAATTTGAACATAAGCAAAACTATATTTGTTAGTGCTAGTTATTTGTCAAATCAAGGCAATGAAAAAAATAATTATAGTCAAAAATTACTACTACATATTACTTTTACGCATAAAAATTGAACACAATTAATGGAGGCGATTGAAACATTTTCATATTCATACATTACTATTTGAGAAGATAATGTCATTATATTTGAACTCCTAGAAGGATATTGAGAATTACCAGCTACATATTATTAACGAAACCTCTACATTCTATTTCCTTATTTGAACAATAGATATATGTGCAACAAATTAGGAATTTGCTTTTGTA
The DNA here is from genome assembly GCA_940337035.1 of Agriotes lineatus. Lineage (NCBI taxonomy): Eukaryota > Metazoa > Arthropoda > Insecta > Coleoptera > Elateridae > Agriotes > Agriotes lineatus. Next base: position 3,494,732 of record OW679195.1, read on the forward strand.
CCAGGCTACGCTTTGATAAAACACTTCACGACTGGTACGGAAAAACTACTATTTTTGTGTCAGGCCGAGGCAAAATAGTCATTCGAATGCGTAAAAAAACTCTGACAAACATAATTTTTCCAACGCTGTTTTATTTATTAATATTTCCATGGTAAAATAACATTTTATTAATGACGAGGATGGATAAAATTATCTGCTGACTGGGTTTTTAGGTTTTTTGTTTTGGTTTTGGTTTTAGATAAAATCACAGTTAGTACATTAAGGTAAAAATCTGAATGAATATTAATTTTCATTTTTAGGTAAAAGATAGATAGATGGTTAATTTGTAATTTACCTATAAATATACTAATAAACATACTTTTAATATATGTAAATCATGGGGTTATACAAATACTTAAAGTAGGTTTATCAAATTATATTTTACAGTAAGGGTTTTCCACTGTCAGTTGATTCTGAGAGACTTCCTTCAAGGGGATTTCCTAATTCAATGATATACCTGTATAAAAATTATTGAAATTGTTGTTAATTGAATATTTGATACCACTTACAGCTTTAGAATACTTTTATTTTTGGAAAAACCTACATTCAGTATAAAACCCACGTTTTTTTTCAGGTGGGATTTACTCAAAAAATCCACTGGATCTTTCGGGTCAGGGAAAATCTCGTTAATCCTGCTTTATTCGCTAGTGAATAAAACAGTTAATAATCCATAGCAACTAACAAAATACATACGTGTGCCTTGACAACTTGTACACAACCAGATAATATGATTACCTACTTGAAATAATTTTTTTGTATGTGGATAGCGATCAGGAATGTTTTCTCAACGAAAAATCGTAAAGAAAGTAATACTTTTTTAACGAAAAATCGCAAAGAACTATTTTATTGAAATTGTGAATGATCAGTTTGACAGTTGTAAATTCTAAAATTCTTTTCGACCAAAAATGAGAAATTTTCCATTCAGGGAGGTTTCTCCTCATGGATAAAATGTGTCTTTATTCACTTATATCATGCATACAAAACTATTTTCTACAACCGCCAAAAAAAGCATAGGTGTCAATATTGTTTCTGTAATTTTGACATAATGTAATGACATTTTGTTGTTGTTTCCAACGTCAAAATGGTGCATATATTCCCACTAGTTGAAATATGAGATTTCATATTGACTCTAGTGCTAATATGAAAATTTAGAAAAAGTTTTAGTAGTTCAAGTAGATATACAGAATGGTTAAAAAAGAGTTACATCTAGTATGCTTTGAATTTCCCAGAATGCAATACCAATAACAATCTAGCGGCATATAAAAATTTACAAGCAAACAAATTTCAAAGCCAACTAGATGTAGCTGTTTTTTAACCACTCTGTATATATTTACTATAAAAATGCTGCCCAACTCGCTGGCGCTCCTAGGGCTAAACTTCACGTTTAGTGTGAAAAACACTTTCATTTGCAACTTGATACATAAATAGCTATTCGCACTCTACTGCGCGAAATACTTTATTGCACGTCGTCAATGGTACCGCAAAGAAATAATTTTTATTTTTTGCTATGCTAAAAAAGGCAAACTTCGTTTATCGACTGCGAAGCGTGAATGTCACCTTTTTGGGGCTTGTAGAAAATAGTTATTTATAATACAAGTGCGTCATAACAGACTTTATCCAAGCAAAATGTTGACTCACGCAGTCGTGTAAAGGACAAGTGGAGTAAATTACAATCATCCATCTATGGTTTTGCGTTGTTATAGTTAAGCTTGTAACTACTCTAATATTAAATTTAGAGATTGAATTATTGTATATTTTTAAGGGAACATTTTGGTACTAAGGTGTATTAAATTAATTGCTTTGTTTTGGTCTCAAGAAGCTTTGGTTAATTTTTTACACCTAATTATGACTCACCCTGCATGGTTGAATCACGCAGCATTAATTTATGTATCTCAAAGAGTGGAGATGCAATTTTTTGTCCGAATTATACATTTAATCGAATATATCCCATTCGATTCAGTGTATCATATTTTATTAGTCTGTAAAGTTTGGGAAAGTTTTCACTATGATAATTACTGCCAGTCTATATGCAAAATAATTAAATCTCGGCATGTCGGAACTTGTCTTTGTGAAGGGGTGGAGAATGCATTTTAAGGCCCCTACAGACGATGTGCCAAACGTCGGCCAACGTTGGGCAAATGCACGTTTGCCACACCGTGTGTATGATCATCACATGACAAATGCACACAAATGTTGGCGTTTGGAGACGTTCGCTTAGGAGGCGGTAAATATTCCACAAATCAAAGGGTAGACGAATGTTGGCCCAGGTGTCCAGATGCATGCGTCTCTCCGTACACACGACGTGTATACATTTGTTAAAGTGTCTTCAACGTGGCAGATATATATTTTGTACAGTTGAGTTTTAGTTTTTTTATACTAAAGTGACTGTTTAAAAAGGCGAGTAAGAACTATTCAAGTTAAATTATTTTTATTTTCGAAATAGGTACCATATTCTCTTCCTTTTTTTCAAATACCTCTGTCTTAATACGTGAACGCAAGAAGTAAATAAAATAGTACTTGCAGCTATAATTTCTGCTTCATTATTACTCATTTCTTAGAATATACAATTTTGAATTGAAAAAACAAAAAACCATAAAAATAATACATACACGAGCACATTGCGTTCGTTGTCACATTGGTACAGTAGGTTCGCCTATACTAAAGAAATCCAACGTTGGACATATCGTGTGGAGTAACATGTGGCAAATGCTTACGTTTGACAAACGTTGGCCCGAATCTATACGCATTCACAAACGCCAAAGTTGGCCGACGTTTGACACATCGTCTGTAGCGGCCTTTACGTTTGGTGGTTGGTTCTACCATGAAAATTGTCCTGTGTTAACAAGACGTAGTTTTTTGTTGTTGCATGTACGTGCACACACAGTATTCGAAAAATGCTTGATAAATAATCACGAAGAACTTTCGGATTACATTTTTTTACAGCCATGAGAAAGGAAACATCCGCTTATCGTTATCAATACTCGAAGTTTGCCTTTTTTAATGTGGTAAAAAATCGGTTATTTATTTACGTTACCATTGACTTGCGCGAAATTCTTTTCACACGCTGACAATATATTTTATTTTATTTTGTTTGTAACCATAATTTTGTTTATTGGTCCTTGATAGCGGGTGTAATATGGCTTTTACTACCCGACTGCCTACAAAGTTGCCAAGCAGTATAACAAACGCCAACAATCTTCATCACTCGGAAAATTTAAAGCACTCCGCTTGGCGTCGCGCTTTGAACATTCCCTCGTACTATAATCTACTGATTATGCAATTAATACTAGTACATGAATAACTATTATATCGTTTATGAATATTTTCCATTATTTTGATAAAACTGTAGAAAGAAACGTTATATGCACCTCGTCCTCGAAATACGTACTTTGGTGCTTTCGACTGATTTATGACTGGGCTTACGCCTGGCCAAAAAATTCATTCTCAAACACCAAAGTGTCATTTAGTGCACTAGGTGCATAAATAACTATTATTGTAGCAAATCTAATAAAAAAGTGTGTCTAAGTGGATTCAGTTTATTACGATACGGGTATAAGTTAAGTTAAGGATCACATGCAGAAAAAATTACATTAAATATTTATAGTTAATTCTATTAAAATTTCAAAAGAATCGCATTAACGGTCATCATTAATTGAAAAATAAAAAGAATATCCTTAAGTAGTCAAAAATCACAATTAGGAAAGGCGATATTAAAAGATTCATAGAAAATAATGCAATCGCCTATGAGAAAACCCCCGATTTAAATACAGGTATTGTCTATCTATGAGGGTAATTTTTTATCAAGCTCCGATTCAGTACAAAAAACAAAATTGAATATGAAACATTTATTCTATGGAAAACGTAGTTGTATCTCTCGGCTACATTTCTACATAATCGCCATTTCAATGAAAGCACTTATCATACCGCGGCACAAGTTTCTGTATGCCCTCCTCAAATGAGGTTGCCGCTTGGTCACTCAGCCAACTGTTCATGTTCATTTTTAGCTCCTTCTTTAAACTTTCTGCATCGTTCTCGCAAACAGCCGTCACTCATAAACTGTACTCGTTTGATGATAAATTTTGGCTGAATTTTGCCCTTCAGAGTCTATATTTTCAGCCAGAAGAACTACGGCCTACTGTGCCCCCTAAAACTGCTTGCAGTAGGTATTAATTCTCTTTCTTCTGGCTGAAGTCTCAGTCCTGAACGGCATACTGCAGTTGAAATTAATCGAGAGAGTACAATTTATGAGCGATGGCTGTGTGCGGGAATGGTGCAGAAAGTTTTAAGAAGAAACTACAAATCAACGTGAACAGTTGGCTGAGTGACTAGGTGGCAACCTTATTTGAGGAAGGCATACAAAAACTTGTGCCGCGGTATGATAAGTACCTTAATCGAAATGACGATTATGTAGAAATGTAGCTGAGAGATGCACCTACATTTTTTATACAATAGATGGTTCATATTCAGTTTTGTTTTTTATTTCTACCGAATCGAAGGTTGAAAAAATAGAACTCCTATATTGCATTCGCGATCTTTCTGGATGAGGGTTTGCCATGGAATTTAGACAGTTTTGGCAGTGTATTGGTGTTTAAGGAGTTGAATTGTGACTTTAATATTTGACGTTCGATAATTTTATCTTAAGGTAATGTTTTCTATCATTTATCGTTTGCGCTGTTGCAAGCGCTTCCTCTGTATCTTAAAGCAAAAGATTTTATAAATTTAAATTTTTATTAAACTAATCACAACATGTTTTTTACAAGTAGCAGAAAATTGTTAGAATTTTAATTGTCTTCCTCTGTGTTTTAGCGTATTTTTCGACGATATTGGCAACACGTCTTTTATTTTCATGTTATAGTAGGTACCTCGGTTAATCCCTTCTTTACAATAAGCGCCTAAACGAGCTGAAGGAGAAACATGAAGTTAAGCTACTGTTCCGTAGAGTACCTGAAAAATGCTAAATTTCAACCATGCACAGAGAATAAAATATGAACTACCGCACTATGCTGTGCTTTGTTTCGACTGCACTTTCGCTGCATCTACTCAGGGGGTTTGATCTTACTGTAAAAAACCTATTTTCAGTTGTAATATAACAAGTGGAATGATTATTATCGATGATTTTGTTTCGAGTTAAAACCGGAACATAAATTTAACGAGTGCGTAGCACGAGTTAAATTTGCTGTTTCGGTTTTAGCGAGTAAAAAATCATCGATCATTAATCATTACACGAATTATATTTGGAAAGAGAATATATTGAATGAAATGCAAAATATCAAATATTTATTCTTTTCTTAGGTTGGCACTGTTAATGTTGGTTACCCTGCTATCAATTTTAAGTCTATGTCAAATTCGAGGTTAGCAGGTTAGGTTTTGTGTCAGTTTGTGTCAAAACTGACGGAAAACCTATTGACTGGTGTGTCGTACAATTATATGTTCATGTTTGACATTGGTGGTGGCATCGAAATAAGGTGATTCAGCTGGAGCGGGATTTGTGGTAGTATTAACAAAGTTGGAAAACATCGGAGCAGATTGCAGAGTACTGAAGCATATTTAAAGAAGAAATAAGATAAGAGCTGTTGCAGTTAGAAACTTTAAACTTACCAGGTTTTGTTGAAGTTGAAGCTGCCGTTTGACAGAGAGATTGCAGCCAGCATCAGCAGGGTATTGGAATTGGTTGACAGGTGTATGCTGTAGGTGTCAGGCTAGGACGACATTGGAATCTGTTGGGAAGCAGGAGGAGCTGGTGTGTGGAGTCGTGCGAGTGAAGCTGAATAAGTGACAAGGTTTGTTAGAAATTAATATTAAAGCATTTTATATAAAGATCAATCAGTGAAATACAATAATACAAGGCAATATTTGATTTGATGAATTGATTAATGTAAAAACACAATTGTTGATACCTGGTTTGTTGAGATTTAGAAATCAGTTTGACAGTAAACTTCATTAAATGTAATATTGACATTCAATTAATAGATAGAGATCTTGATTTGGCGAACCACCTGAGATAAGAGAACTTGATTTATTTTTATTAAAGAATTATTATTGAATTTGAAAGGGCATTACATTAATAAAAGTATAGCTTTATATAGCCACATCATAATAATATATTATTATCAGTATGTCACCTGTATATTAAAAAAAACAATTCATTAAACTTTATTACTAAAATCAATTCCTGGGTTTAGGCCGTTTTATGAAGATACACGATAAATACACAGAGAAAATTAGATCTAGAAGTGGCCAGGCCAAGACCATTTTTAATAAAATGAAAAATGTACTATGCAACAGATATCTACCTATGGCTACAGCTGAGAATCAGAATGTTGAGATGCTATGTGTTTTCAGTAGCATTTTATGGAATGGAGGCTTGGACGATGAAGAAAAGCATCAGTGATCGACTAGAAGCATTTGAGATGTGGACCTATCAAAGAATGTTGAAAATCAGGTGGGTAAATAGAGTAACAAATGCTGAAGTACTCAGAAGAGTAGGGAAAGAAAAAGAAGTATTAAACACAATTAAGATAAGGAAATTTCAGTATCTAGGTCATGTGATGCGAGGAGAAAGATATGAAATATCATGCAAGGGAAAATACAAGGGAGAAGAAGTAGAGAAACAAGAAACACCTTCTGGTTGAGTAACCTGAGACAATGGTCTGTTTGCAGTTCCAATGAATTGTTCAGAGCAGCAACGTCGAGAATACAAACAGCCATAATGATAGCCAATCTTCTAAATGGGAAAAATAAGGGAACATATTTTCTGGATGTATTCTATGATATATCAAAATATATAAATATATCAAAAAGTTCTAATAGACTAGTTCCCTGCATACTTTCTAAGATATTAAGCTTTAAAGATTTAATATGAAATCCGGAAGATCACTATTAAATAATTTATCTTGCTTGGAACAGTGAATAATGCTATCAAAATTACTTAGTGAGGTTGTTAATCAAGTGAGTATACTATCGTGTGTTAAAAATTCATTTAAAGTAGGCCTTGGAAAGACAGATCTAGTCATGTCTTAACTTAAGTCTGTAGGTAAATGCATTTGATTTTGTTTATGAAAACATTTGTCACTGTGACGGGCAAAAGTTTACACTGCATTGAGTTTACTTATATCAAGCAAAAAGGAAAATAAAATGACATGTATACAACAACAACGAGTGTATTAATCATAACAGTCAATAATAGTATGCATATTACATTACAAGGCATGAAAGTGATACTTTGCAGATGAGAAGGCTTGTTGAAGAACATGATACTACTACTACTAGTAGTAGTAGTATCATGGTTGAAGAATACGAGGATGTGAAGCTTCCGAGTACTTCTTCAAACCCTCTGAGTGAAGCATAGACACTTTCATGCTGTATAATGTATTACATTCTTTCTGAAATCTCTCTTTAAAAATTTAAAAATAAAATTATCGCATCAAGGCGCACCTTCACCGGAAAGTAAAGTAAAGTAAAATAAAAATTACTTGTCTTGCAAAAATCTCAAAAGTAACTAGTCCTGCAAAGTGACACTTTCAACATGGTGTAAATAATACAAGGTGTAACGTTCCGCAGAATGTGGGAGGACCTCACATTCAACCAATAGGACATGGTCCCACAAATGACATGATTGGTAGTACTGAGGTGTATTGTTGAAGACGCTGTCGATGTCAAATTCGAGGTTAGGTTTTGCGTCAGTTGGTGTCAGATTGACGCAAAACCTAACCTGCTAACCTCGAATTTGACATCGACTGACAGTGCCAGCAACAATATACGATCGCGATGTTTCTTTTCATGAAAAATCGACTGTGATTTTTACGTACGATCATGCAAATGGTAATGGCTGCGAGGCTGCAAGACTCTGTCAAGAGTCTTTCCAAATAGATAGCAACCAAATCATAAAACGTTTGCTTAATAAAATTCAGATAAATTGGTTTTTTTATTACCTATATTAAAACTCCAGCTTAATATCTTAGAAAGGATTCATTTGCGGACACAGGTTTATTATAACTTTTTGATTTATTTTTGATAGTAAAATACTTCTGCAAAGTATGTCCCCTTATTTCAAAAACACCGTGTATATCTACGACCACCTCCATAAATTACTTTGAAACCGATTTCCTCTTAATAAGAAAATTGTGAAATATGCAGAGTGCAATAAATGAAACGCGAATGGCTCAAAGCGTTTTAATATTATTAATAAAAATCATTTGAATGCCGACATGAAATGAATCACTCTTGGATATCAGTGAGCACTTTATTCTAGTGATGGGCTTATTCGAATCAAAAATAACCGGATATCCGATTATTGAAATAACCTGTGTAACTCGGTTTTCGTTCCAAGTATTCGGATGAAAAATAACCTCATCCTGATACGTACTACGTGCCGCGTCTCAGCGACTTGCGAGTGATCGAAATTCTGTAAATAATACGGCATTCATAACTCATATAACCTTTTCTACGTATGTACTTGATTGACCCAAGTGAGGCTCGCGGCTGCTTGTTGATGTTATTAAGAGACTCCCAGTCGACGAGTTAAATTTATGGGGCCGTTCCTATTAAAGATAACGTTCTGCTGAGTATGAGATTTGCCGAAGCTGTGTTGGTATTAATTTATAACGGCCTAAATTTTTGCTTCGAAACGCGGTTGATTATGCCTAATAAGGGATAAACAGAAAGCGAAATAAGATTTTCCAATATCGTAACAAATTTATATTTAAATTTTAATAACGGAGCAGTCGAGACAAGCAGTGCATTTCGATGTTAAAAATTTTAAGTGTGCGTCCTTAGCACCGCGGAAGGCTGAACGTAGATAAATTATGGATTCTAAAATATACCGGTATGATGTGCAAGCGAAAAGTGAAGGGTGGCTACTAGAGAATTTTAGGAACTAAAAATAGATTCAATAGATACTTTGTATTCGCATATTTATAATTTCTTTATGATTAGTATTGATATAGCTATTCTCAATGGTTTAAACTCCTTAGAAATCAAATAAAAATCATTTATACAATTATTATAATTAACGATTAACTGAGTTCTTCTGCTATCTGCAAGTTACGATGCCGATGCAGATGACGGTGAACCGCCAACCGGCAAACCGGCTTACTTAATCGAAACGAATCGAGAGCCAAAATTGATTCGAATGATTATTCAAATAATCAATCGGTTATTAATATGATTCGAATGCAAATAATTTGGTTATGAAAATTGTCCGGTTATGCCCATCACTACTTAGAGATTAGAGGGGCACTTTATTCTCTTACATCCTGCCATACTTATATTACTTTTTCTTGACATAAGCACATTTGGTTACTTGGCAACAGATCAATTGACTACTAGGTTAGGTTTTGCGTCAGTTTTGACATAGAATGACGCAAAACCTAACCTGCGAACATTGAATTTGACATAGACTTACAGTGCCACCAACATAAACAGCGCCAACCTAAGAAAAAAAATTTCAATCATTTATAGTCACCCCGTAGATATAAGGTAATTAATTTATCTTTAAAAATGTCAAATCCGTGATGTGATCGAAATATTTTTAAATGGCATACTACACATTTTTTCGTTATTTTATAGCTTCTTTTGAACAATATCATATTTCTATGTTACATAGGACTTTTTATCCGCAAAAATGTAGAAAATCTGGTAAAAATTGTTTATTTACTAGAAACATGATATTGTAAATTTTCGTCATAGAAACAAAATATGAAAAGCTAGTCATAACTTCCAAGAGACCAAGAGTACTATTTCTTATTTTTTTTAATTACTCGTATCGATCGGCAGACAGTTAAGATCTATTATAGATTATGTCATATCTAGACAACGATCAAGGATACAAGTTGAAGCTGTAAGAGTCCTGAGAGGATTGGAATGTGGTTCTGATCACTACTTAGTCCGAGCAAAGTTGTATTTTCCATATCATAATATGACCCAGTCAAAGGAAGCTAATAAAAACCAAAGGACTCGCACAAACAAGTACCCAAAATACAACCTGCAAAGTTTAAAAGAAGACTCTATAAGCTTTCTATACAGAACACGCTTAAATATAAAATTAAATGGCATAAACTACTCTTCTGCGGAGAATATGTACAAATATATTGTTGAAAAGGTGAACGAAGCAGCAAAGGAAGCTATCGGGGAAGTGCAAAACAATTCCAATAAAAGAACGCCCTGGTGGAGTGAAGAAATAGAGAAAATGGTTCAAGAAAAAAAGCAATTATATCGACGATGGCTGTCAACCAACGATATGGATGACCGACAACAGTATATGCACAGTAACAGGAACGTTAAAAGAGCTGTGGCGAAAGCAAAAAATGAAATGTGGCAAAACAAATGCGAGCAGATTGATAATTATCTAGGAAGTACTAGGTCAAGTGAAGCCTGGAAAACAATTAAGAGTTTAAGAAGTGATACCAAAGAACATAGCGGACTACAACCGATATCTATGCAAGCGTGGACGGAATTTTATGAAGAATTGCTAAGCGAAAAGAGACCACAATTCCAACCAAATGAACTACATCATGTACTCGACAATTCTTTTACAGAAGAGAATGAGATAACACTACAAGCAACTAAAAAAGCTATACTTGGCATGAAAAATGGTAGGGCTCCTGGACCCGGTGGCATCCCTTTCGAACTTCTGAAGCACGGACCAGAAAAATTGTATGAACTTCTCACTTATATATTTAATTTGTTCCTAAGAGGAGAAGAACTTCCAGTCGAGTGGAAAACGGCATACATAACTAACATTTACAAGAAAGGGGATAAAACCAAATGTAGCAATTATAGATCCCTGAGTGTTACAAATTCGCTACAAAGAATTTATGCAAAGATAATAAAAAGTAGGCTCGAGAATGAAGTCGCAGATGTAGAGGAGCAAAGTGGATTCCGTGCTGGACGATCTGTGGTAGACAATCTATTTTGCTTAAAGCAGCTGATAGACAAACGCTTGGCATGTAATCGCGAGGCCCATATGGTTATTATAGACCTAAGGAAAGCCTACGACAGTGTCCCATTATTTAAATTATGGCAGGTCATGCGACAGAGAGGAATTAAAGAAATCTATATTCAGGCCACACAAAACCTTTATAGTAATATGACGAGTTGTGTCAAAATAAGACAACAAATATCAAATGAAATAAAAGTGATAAAGGGGCTTTGACAGGGCTGTTATATTGCCCCTACGTTATTCAAGATATACCCGAATGCAGCTCTCGAACAATGGAGACAAAAATGCCGAAATATGGGAGTAGCTGTGGGAGACGATAAATTGTTTACTTTACATTATGCAGATGATCAGGTGATTATGGCGGAAGATCAAATGGATATGCTAAGAAAATTCAACGAAGAATACATAAACTGGGGTCTAACCATAAATACATCAAAAACTGAATATATTATCGTTGGTGGGACAGGCGAAGATTTAGTGTTAGGAACGGAAACCATTAAAATCCGAAAGACGTACAAATATTTAGGGATAAATATAACTGATGTTGGAGGAAGTGATAATGAAATAAGAAGTAGGATAGGACAGGGCAGAACTACAATAAGACAACTTAATAGCGTGTTATGGAGCAACAGAATATCTAAAAAGACAAAAACAACGATGTACAAGACAATCGTAGAGAGTATAAGCACTTATGGGGCAGAGCTATGAGAGATGAGTAAAAGAAATAAAAGTAAATTGAAATCTATGGAAATGGATTACTGGCGACGATGCTGTGGATTGAGCAGATTGGACAGAGTGCGCAATACTGAAATCAGAGAAAGAATGGCGATCGATCTTGATAGAATAGAGACTATCGAAGTTAAGCGTTTGAGATGGTACGGGCATGTGCAAAGGATGGCCGATCAACGATGGCCAAAGAAAGTATGGATGTGGGTCCCACCGTATAGATGGAAGCGAGGTCGTCCAAGAAGAGCTTGGAAGAACGACATTGAAGAAGCCATGGCCAGCGTGATAATGATTGGCGGGACCGAAAGCTATGGAGACTGGGATGCGAGAGACGGCCACGGTCGTAAACAAACTCGCTTGATATATATATATATATCGATCGGCGGAAAAATAGTATGTGTATCTTGACAAAAAGCAACATTCCCAGACTCCTGTGTTGTTGGGCTCGACTTTCGCCTCGCCCAACAATATTCACAGTGGTCTGGGAATGTTACGCTTTTCGTCCTAGATACACAATATAGTAACATTGATAAGAGAAAATGAAATTGTATAAAAACAAAAAAACACGAAGAGGGTGCCATTTAAAAAGACGATCAAGTCATAACTCCCCATTTTTTAAAATAAAACCACACTGATTAAATGCTGTAGAAGGGACAGTATTCTACAAAAAATTTAAAAAAAACCTATATACTCTTTGAGTTTAAGGTCGCGGAATGTATACTGACTCACTCTATATTATACAAAGATTTTCTACACTTACTTTCATAAATATCAGATAAATACAAATTTCGAAAAAAGGACGTAAGGTTTGCAATTTCTCATAAGACATTCCAGTTACTTTGGTGGTTAATGATCTTCACTACAGATTATTGCAGAAGTGATACAAAATCTGCATTGAAATTAAATAATGTATATACATTTACTTTTTATACTACGATTAAAATTAAATAGAAATGCAAATAGAAGCTTTAGTTTGATTACTGAGTAGTCAGTCATGGCCTTATCATTTCAGTCGTTGTTTCAGTTACAGAGACGTCGCGACGCCATTTTACAAAAAATGATTTTGCACATAAATAATAAGCACACAAAGCACCAGCCTCTACACCGCAAGGTAAATGAGGTTACTGATTATACATACATACATATATCTCCATTATTTATGAAAATAAGTGTGGCAAATCAGTGAAAAGATTTAACGCCATCTTAAACGTGAATTTGTTTGGGCATAACTTGAAAACTAAGAGGATAAGTCCAATTTACTTTTTTTTTAATATTAATGAATATATAACGGTCCCTATGGTGAATTGATATTGAGTAACCGTGTATATATGTATGTATTATAATTGTATAATTTATGTTGGAAGATGCACACTATTTTACAAGCAAAACAGAGAATGCAAATAGCTACACAGGAGCTGCAAATATCAATTTGTTATAACAGGTAGTCCCAGAGGTAGCAATTACATCGCTGCAAGGCCATAGAAGAGGTCATTTTACCTATGTTACAAATGACATTAATTTAATCAGATTTTAGCCGAAATAGCGCAGAAACAGGACAGGTGCTCGTCCACACTCGTCACTTACATTCTTCACCAAATTACTACTTTGAATCTACCGCAGCAAAAAATTGGAGCTTCTCCTACCAATTGACTGGTTTAGCGCAGCATAATTTTTTACACGTCCCGAAGAGTCCTCATCGAGCCGGACCTCCAAAGCTCCCGCTCTTCAGTTCGCGTTGATGTGTTCTGCCGGGAGGACTAGATTACAGTACAATAATTAACCGGAATGAAATTGCTCATAGTGTGGTTTCTCGCCGGAATTCTTGAAGTGCCATTTTCGAGGGGTGACCAGCCCAGATGGAGGGCTGGGTACAACTACAACAAACCGCTCCCCCAGGAGATTATGGTTGACGCTGTCAACTACATAGGGCTAGTTCTCCTTCAAGTAAGTCCAAATTTATGGAGTGCAATTTAAAGGGGCCCTCAGTTCAAAAGGAAATTAATTGCCACGCTAAGCAGATGACACCCCCCAAGTACAGCTGAATTATAAAAATCTAGGGAAATAGTAAATCTGTTTTTTAAATACATTAAATTAAAAATGTTTGTTTTTCAAATATAAAATACTTTAACTAAATTTGATTAATGTTTACGTGTATGGAGAGTGATTGACATGGGAAAAACTTTATTTAAAATAACTATGCTTTTTCAAAAATATTTTCTAAATTTGCTTACCTTATCGGTTTTAGCTGATGGTGTTTTTTGTGTAAAATTTTCATTTGATATTCTTTTTAAATATTAATAAAATAATTGTTCCTGTTTTCAGCACAAGCAATAATATTAACAAATAAAAATTAAGAAATTGAAACTTATATTTTTTTAGCATCTTCTATCTGTATGCTTGAAAATGTACTTTTAAATGAAAATAAATGGAGGATTGCTAACAATAGCACATTTATTTCAAATTACATAATGCTGTAGTGAAGTACTTTGGAAAAGGGCAAAAGATTTTTATTTTAAACTAATATTTGAATCACTACAACAAACAGTGTAAACAGTTTTAAATTGTCATGCTTCATTAATGGATTTTTTAATTCTGAATACTATGACGCATATTGTATAATTTAAAAATCAACTTATCTAATGTGATGTATTAGTATAGTAATTGTTATTAGTAAATATTCAAACATGTTGGAAATAATTTAAATTTTTTAAACAAGGAATAATGTTATATCATTTTGAGCTTCGTAGCTCAATATTTTACTATTTAAATAGTAGAACTTCCCTTTGCTTTTTAATAGAATTTAAATTATTTTCTGAAAATTTAATATTCCACAATACCATTACCATATACATACTTGAATACTAGTAACAGTAAACTTATTAACTTTGACATTTAATAACTAATAACACTATTTTTTTATTGAGCGATAACTTTTAAAAGGTAAATATGATAAAATTTTATAAAACAAGTAGCTCTTCTGTCGATTTCAGGATGTGAGTATATTTGTCGCTAATTTCATAAATTCTACAATATGAAAATTGCTGAATTCATGAGTTTGACATTGATTCGTGTTCATTTTGTTAATATGCAGAAATTCACTTTTAAACTGCCTATTTCAGGAAATTCACAATTTCACTGCTTACTTTAGGGAAAAGATCATCTAAATATAATGCAGTCAACTTTTGAAATATTTATTAATCTGTTATGCCGTATTATCATTTTAATTAAGCGTACCTACACTATTAGGTTATGTCTCTGAAATATTACCAATTTCAGTCGCATTGCTCAATTAGTGTACATTTTAGTAAATAAGGCCGTTTATTTGCATAACAATTTTTCAATCTTTACATCATTATAGTACAGCAAAACCGCGTCTGTGAATGAAATCTACTAATTCACTTTTTATTACTTCCTGTCGGTTAGTTGCGAAGCGTGCACAAATTAGTAATTGATATCTTTGCTTCTAAATTGCAACTTTTGAATAAAATAAGCTTCTATCGAAAATTTTGTCTGGCATTATTTTACCCCTTTAAATGTGTTGTATTGTTTCGCAAGTTCAATTTTTAATTACGTTTATCTTTTAAATACACTTAACCGAACTGATTCATTACGATTTTGTTATTTTTACTTCATTTAGTTTAATTGGTCATTTCAGATAATCAAATACGCTTCATTAGTAACTAGTTGCAAGCCCTAATAGTGCAATTCAAAAATATAATAAAAGATCATGAAATTCCGTTTCGGAGGATACGCGAAAAGCACCATCAGAATTCTATTCATAATTTAAATCACATATTCTCTACAGGTATGCACATTAATTTGTAATTAGTAGCTGGAGTCCTTGGTACATATTGGCACAATTTTGAATACAACACAGCTCAACAAAGATTTAGATAAATTGTTTCCGTGTTCCAATTTCTGTGTTTATGAATTACCGCAAAATGTAACGTGTTTCGCAACGCATTGTTCAGGCACACAACCAGAATAACGATAACAACATAGCCTTGTCCCCTTACGGCGCTACGAGCGTGTTGGTCGCCCTCGGTGAAGGTGTCCAAGGAACCGCCCTCGACGAAATCCTACGAGCATCGCTTCTGCCCCTTGACGTATCCGTCACGAGAGTCGGTCTTAGAGATATTCATAGGCATTTAAAGGTGGGTGCTAAAAGACAAATTAACAAAATTTGAACTTAAGGTTCTTTCTAGAGCTACTTCATTCCACAGGAGGGATTTCTAGCTGGACTTACGTTTAGCCATGAGAATGTCACGCTAAAGACTTCGTATGAAGACATTTTGAAGTTTTATGGATATGATGTCGACTCCTTTAATAATGCATTGTATCCAGATCCATATACGTCAACTACTCCAGGGGCGACCTCGTTAAGTTCCAGTTCAAATTCTGCTAGTTTTAGTAGCAGTGTTAGTACAACGCCTATAACATTAATGAATCCAACTACTATCGAAAACAGGGACAACTTTACTGATTCCGAAAGCACTACAGAGCCGAGTACTATTATTATGAGTACAGCGACGGAAACAGATACAACACCACCGGGAACTACAGTAACACCTACAATTAGCAGCTCTATAACTGACCAAACATCAGGTATGATTCCTCTAACCACTACTAAAGGTACGACTGTTCAAACAACTAACAAAGTTCAGACAACCACAATCAGTCCGCCATCTTTCACATCGACTCCTTCGATATTCACAACTAAACCGATATCAACTGTAATACAAAGAAGCACAACCAACCAAATAAGTCTCACAACCACTACAAATCAACCAACTACCATAACTTCAGCAGACACTGAAAGTCAGCCTGTAATTACTACAACTACTACAACAAACCGACCAACTACCACAACGCAACCAACCATTATGACCCAATCTCCAACCACTATAACTCAACCCACCACTACCACAACAAAACGCCAAATTTCCACAACGTCAGAAACCAGTACAGTTCAAGATACTACTACAAGTCAACCTACAACTGACACAACAGACCAACCAACTACTACAACTCAATCGATTACTACCACAAATCGACCCACTACAACACCTGAAACTACCACGGTAACTCAACCTGTCACGACTACAAAACCTACAACTATCACAACAAATCGACCAACTACTACAACTCGAGCAACCACTATAACTCAAGCTGCTACTACCACAACAAACCAACCAACCACTATCACTCAAGCAACCACTACAACTCAATCTGCAACTACCACAACAGAGCAACCAACCACTATAACTCAAGCAACTACTGCAACTCAATCAGCAACTACCACAACAGAGCAACCAACCACTACAACTCAAGCTACCACTACAACTCAATCTGCAGCTGCCACAACAATCCGACCAACTACTACTACTCAAGCAACTATTATAACTCAAGCTGCAACTACCACAACAAACCAACCAACCACTATAACTCAAGGAACCACTACAACTCAATCTGCAACTACCACAACAGACCAACCAACCACTACAACTCAAGCTATCACTACAACTCAATCCGCAACTACCACAACAATCCAACCAACTACTACAAGCCAAACAACCACTACAACTCAATCTGCAGCTACCACAACAGCTCGGCCAACTATCACCACTCAAGCCACTACTGTAACTCAGTCGACAACTATTGCAACTCAACCTTCAACTACCACAACACAGTTTACTACAACTACTGAGCCACCTGTTACTACAGCTAAACCGCCAACTACAACTCAAGTGCCTGATATAACCGAAGCACTTACTACAATTACAATCAAACCAATAACCACCAATACAGTTCAAACAACATCATCGTCAAATCAAATAACTACATCTCTGAGTAGTGCAACAGTAAGTACTACTCAATCTAGTACTGCTACTACAAGTCAAACTACTTCAGGTAGCATCTCCACCACCGGAGCAACTACCGATACATCTGGAACTACAAGGCCATCTTTGGTTACCATAGACATAACACCAACTACATTTGGTACTGGAGAAAGTATGCTTGATGATACTACTACTACTACAGCTATTGTTCCCATAGTACATTCAGATGGATCAATTGGAATAAATGTTCAACCAACTACAATATTTAGCACTAGTAATGGTAACACTGCTACAACTGAAACAGGATTACCAGCAGCTACTCTATCTGTAACAGACACAACAACATCCAGTGATGGTCTTGGTACCGGTAACACAGAAACTACTACATTTACGACGCTTCCACAATCCACAGGAAGCTATTTTACAACTATTGCTTCCAGCTCAAATGATCAAGATTCTGCTATTACCATAAGTATAACACCAAGCACAGTAGGTACCAATACCGAGAGCACAACAGAAGAAGCGGTTTCAGTGAATATATTGACCGGAGATAATTTATCCACTGGATTTGAATTAGATGTAAGAAATGCAGATATAGTTTCGGCTCAAAATGCTACACCAAGAGATACCAAAGCAACGACTAAAGGCACTCCGAAGAAAAAATCAATACCAAGGTTTAAAGATGATGCAGAACTTGTAAATTTATTAAAATCTGAAAATAAATCAGCTGCAGTGCAAAGGGTAGGAGGAAGAAACTTTGTTAGACAAATAACCAGTACTTTGAATTCTCTCAACCTTGACCAAAAAATATATACCAATTCTCGCAGGCCTGAAGCATTGACAAGCACCGAAGAGACTGAAGAAATAAGTTTAGTAAATGATATACCTACACTCGATTATAATTTTAGCACTGACGATTATTCCGATACTACAAAAAGTAGTAGTACTAAAAGCGACGAAGACTTCAGTATTATATCAGAAACTGATTCTTCGATTAGAGATATCAAAATAAGAGAGGACGAGTACTTTGCGCTTGTTGGCAAAGAAGGTAGCAGGCGAAGCGCATACTCTTCTATATCCGAAGAAAGTTCTGTATCAGAAGAAAGTACTGTGGAAGAGAGTTCTTTTCCTTCTGCAAATAAGACTGAAAGAAATAAAAATCGTGCGACTAGATCAGTCATTGACTATCTTATAGCAAGGTACCACGACAACAACGCTCCGCCGTATATGGGTGCAGGGTATGAACCCTTGAAACCCACAACTTTTGCTGTGAATGGAAAAATTCGAGAACCCAATATAAGTTTCATGACCTACGATACGGTACTACCGTTTCGATACATTTCATATTTGAATGCACTGGCCTTGACTTTCCCGTTGGATAGCACCAAGTACTACCTACTACTACTTTTGCCAGTGGACGACATGGGCATTGACAGTTTAATTGATAATTTGATGAGTACTACTCTGAAACAGATTATTTACGATCTCCAACCTACGAGAGTGAAAGCTACCATTCCCAGTTTCATGTTAAAGGGATATGTTGTTCTTACTCCAACATTGCAAAAGGTACTACAACTTTTATTAAGGTTTATAAGAGCGGGATTGTATTTCCCTTGGTTCACTTTATATTAATTATATGCACTACGGAAATGCTTAGATTGTAAACATTATTCAAAATTATTTGAAAGTTTCTGTTCCTACATTTTGTGTCAATTTTATCACTGTAATGAATGTAATCGCCTTGACGTGGTAATTTACTAGCACTGTAAAGCTATTTTGCCAGGTCACAGATAACAACCGAGTGCTGTACTGATTTTGTGGATTCAGTTAGTTAAACCTAATTTACTTTCATTTTCAATGAGGAGTATGCAACGTAATGATGTATTTTGCTAGTTACACAGAATTTGAAGGTTTTAAAACTAGGAATTACAAAAATACATAGCTGCCTGAGTTGACTACTACAAGAAAACTTCACAATTTTGGTAATGTACGTACCTATCTAGATTAGCAGAATCACATGTTTGGTAATTGTGATAAATTTAATAGACATTATGTAAACGTACAGGGCATTTTATTCCTTCTGAGTGCGGCAGTAATGTTAAATTTTGAAGAATTGCTTTAATAGTTTACTTATTTTAATTTGTTTTTGAGAACCATCAGGTTTGTGATACGATGTAGCATTAAATGCTCTACTTTAAAAAATCTTTAAGATTAATATGAATATCTTAAAGACCTTCAAAAATAATTTCCATGCTATTTTAATTCACAATTTCAAGACAGTTAATTGTAGACTTTTGAAATAGTGTTTACGAAATAACAATATATGAAATAGTTCTCCAACCTTCAACGGCTGCCGTTTAAATAGAGTTTATTTTTAGCTGGGGATTCGCCAGATTTTTGAACCTAGACACGCAGATTTTTCACGGATGACCGACGACAAAGATATTTACGTGACGAACATTGAGCAAGCAATAACAGTGACAATAAGGAATTACATCGATCCCGCCACTCTGCAGAATAACCGTAAGTAAATCACTGTGATTGTCAATAACTTTAGATGCAATCAACCTTGTACTTAACTGACGTTACAAAACGTTTGCACCAAATGAAATGTCTCACTCAGTTCACAAGATAATTGTTGATAATCACATTGTTTTATTTAAAAGCCAACTAAGCTTGACTCTTGCATCATGACACGTTGGCCAATTTGGAGAACTTTTCACGCTGCATTTCTAATGTAAAAATAATAGTCGTGTCCCAATTTTTGACGGAAATTGTACGAAATAATTTTGGAACCTGCATTTTCAGAGCATTTCCTCAGACGCGGCCCTGTGCAGTTCACAGCTGACCATCCCTTTTTGTACTTCGTTATGGATTCCAGCATCCACGTTGCTCTCATGGCTGGAAAAATAATAAACCCGCTTAATTCAAGAATTAGGTGATATAATTGTTAAATTTATTGTTATTAAAGTTATTACAATTATTCGTTTATTATTATTCTGCTATAAATAACTGTTTACCACATATTTCTAAACAAATCTATACGTAGGACCAACTTTTACAAATTTGCGTAGTTTGTACAGTAGTTACGTTGATGTCACACACATAATAGTTTCGTTGAAAAGTGATACGAAAGTAACGGATCATTAGCCTAGTTGACCATATTCAGAGCACTGGAGAACCATAGCTAATCAACACTGAATTGTTATTGTTAATCACTATCGGTTTCGTTGAGTTATGGTGTCAAATTGGAACCGCACCTTAATTTTCAAGCTTTGTTTGTAAACAAACATTTCATAGAGATAGAGTTTGGTCTTCTACATGTCGTTAGATACAACTTAACAAAAGATCATATTTTTCTGGAAGGAATTCTGCTTCGTATTTTGATGTTCTTCTTCATATCCATCTCATTTTCTACGCACAACTTGTTGATTTCGTTGTGGCTGTTTCAATATTTCATACTTTAGTACTTATACAATTTTCAAATTTAAATTGTTCTTAATCTACCTACCCACAGATAGCTTTTAGTATAAAAAATAACTGCAACCCTACATAAATAGTAAAATAGTTTCGGTTATACAATATAAAAAAATATTATATACTCTCCTAAAGACTAGTTGAGAGTAAAAAAAGTTAGCTTTTACCTTAGAGTGCAGGAATATTTTGTTTATCATTCGTATTTATTTTCTTAATTATATTTAAATGACAGTTTTAGTTGAGGAAAAAAGAAAGAAGACATTTGATATCGACAGGGTGTTTTAAGTTTCAAATACTTTTATTAGATAACTACTAGCAGTCCAGTGAGACAAATGTCTCATTTAATAAAACAAAAAAGACCGTTTTGCAAATAGAACGCGTATTCACCACACGTACGTATATGACGTCATTGTTGGTAGCAAACTACCAGTCGCATTCGCCTTGATAAAATTTGCCTAGTAACTAACCTAAAGGATAATTAAGATAATAATTAGTGTTAGAGACTGAAATTCGGTTCCTGACCTGACATGACCATTCCAAACATATAACTTTCATAACTTTTTTCTCTATCTCTTACGGTTTGGCTGCTGAAACAGCGTCCCAGCCAGACAACACAGCGTCCCGGACAGACAAGTCTATTAGATAAAGGATTATACAATATAAAAAATTATTATATACTCTCCTAAAGACTAGTTGAGAGTAAAAAAAGTTAGCTTTTACCTTAGAGTGCAGGGATATTTTGTTTATCATTTGTATTTATTTTCTTAATTATATTTAAATAACAGTTTTAGTGGAGGAAAAAAAGAAGAAGATATTTGATATCGACAGGGTGTTTTAAGTTTCAAATACTTTTATTAGATAATTACTAGCAGTCCAGTGAGACAAATGTCTCATTTAATAAAACAAAAAAGACCGTTTTGCAAATAGAACGCGTATTCACCACACGTACGTATATGACGTCATTGTTGGTAGCAAACTACCAGTCGCATTCGCCTTGATAAAATTTGCCTAGAATCTAACTTAAAGGATAATTAAGATAATAATTAGTGTTAGAGACTAAAATTCGGTTCCTGACCTGACATGACCATTCCAAACATATAACTTTAATAACTTTTTTCTCTATCTCTTACGGTTTGGCAGCCGAAACAGCGTCCCAGACAGACAAAACAGCGTCCCGGACAGACAAGTCTATGAGATAAAAGATATTTTTCAAATTTAAAGCTAACCTTATCTACATAGATTTTAGTTTTAATTCAAACGCTAGCAACAGTTCTTTTCAGTAGTAGACAAAATATACAATTATACCCATGTAGTATTATTTTGTGTTATTTTTTATTTTTTTATTTTTTATTTTACTTTATAACTCAACTGATCAAGTCGAGGTTGTATTTATTACATTTTAACAGGCATTTGTTAATTGGTTTATTATAACAATTATAAAATATTTTCAATTATTTTACTTTCCGTTTTGAAAAACACGTTCCTGTAGTAAAATGAAGTGTGGGTGTAGAAAAATATGTAATTGCAAAACGTTTTTTTCACTAAGCCTGATTCCAAAAAAATATTATCGGGCTAAATTTTGCATCTAAAGCACCACAATGGTGACAACTACTTGTCAGTGCATTTCTCAGTTTCTAATGAAATTTCTCATTGATAATGCAATGAAGTAAATTTCCCATTGTTACAAAGAAATACTGCCAAGTGGCACATAGACCTTGAAACGATTATATTATACTTAACTTCGTCATTTTTAATATACCATATTAAACTAAAAAAATCGCATATAAACTCGACACTATTAAATTAGAAGATTGAGTAAATATAGCTCGAGTTTCGCTTACATTTCCAACTCATATTTTGTACCTGCAATATTGCTAAGACGTTAAATCTATTTTACTTTAATATTAACGAAATAGCTAGTATGAGCTCGTAATCCTTCAAATGTTGGGCCAAATAGCTAAAAAATGGCTCAAGAGAAAGTTTATTCTGATCTATTCCCACTTCATTATTTTGGTTAAATTATTATATCTCCTTCCTTCACTTCTATTATTCAAATTTCTAGTTGGCAACAGTTTAAAGTTTGTAGGAACGAACTATCTAACAAAGATAAACCGCTCTTTAATTATTGGGCTAAAACTGATGATAAGATGAAGAAGATGACGGATTCACACCAGTGACGTAGCCAGGATTTTTGTTTGGAGGGGGGGGGCGGTCATCGCTCCAAATTTTGTTCAGCGGCGGTCATCTCAAGGCTAGAAAATGGGGGGAGGGGGGTGAACGTTTTCTGGAGTATATTACAACTTGTTAATTGTATTTTTCAAATCAAAATTTTTTTGATATAAAGTACAGATGATGTACTTATACAGAGGGTGATTCATAAGTATGGTCATTAAATTATATAGGTGTATCGTATTGGTCTCAGTAAAAGTACATTGCATTTAAAGTTAATCGCTTATGAGAAACAATTCCCGTAGGGCCTGGTCCAAACTTTTGAGAACCATTGGCTAACACCAAAACCTTTAATAGGTAAATCAGATAAGAGTACATTAACCGCTTTGTTTTCACTTTCCCTTCCAGGTTTAGAACTGGCACGTAATGCACACAATGTAAGTGAAATACCCAAACAACTCTTTTTTGCTTCTCAATTTTATCCAATTTCGTTGTTATCGTGACCACCTGTACGAAATTATGTTTACAAAAATTAATACCAGTGATCATCGATCAGTTTAAGCAATTAAAGGTTTTTTTTGTAGAATTGTTATAATTTGTTTACGTATTTTTTCTGCAAAGTTGTCCCCTTTTTGTCCTCTAATTACTCTTAAATTTAATGAACATACTTATAAACCACCATGTATAATCGTAAAAATTAATAATGGTATATTTTAATTTTACAAAAGCAATATCATTGCTTTATTCCCTGCCATGATTCTCAGAGCGACAGGTTTTAAAATACCAGTAAATAACAAAACACATTCAAAGTAAATACTGGAATAAATGTACACTCTTGAAGCAAATAGTGTAAGAATTTACACTGATGTAACTAAAGTCTACACAGAGTTGAATTGCCAATTTTCTGTCTAAACAAGTAAGTGACGATTTTGTAATATTTTTTATACTATTACGCGTTGGGCAGCCTACGTCTGGCTCTGCCAGAGTCAAGAAACGGTTAACAATAAAAATGCTTGCTTAAGCTGGTAGCCAGCCGACGTCCGGCCCTGCCAGCGTTAACAATACAAATGCTTGCTGCGTCGCCACTTGTGCGCGGTCTGCATGTGCGCGCGCCAGTGCTTATAATATAAGATTTCGGTGGTGGAGGGGGGGGAGGCTTCAACCCCTCGAGCCTCTCCTCTGGCTACGTCACTGATTCACACTCTTAGCAGAGAGTATAGACACTTATTCTAAGTCTATTTCATCTTGCACGAACTAGCAGTTTTCGCAGGTATTTTATATGTTCTGGCGTATAATTTTTTGTTAACCCAGTTATCATAAAATAAGTATCACCGTATCATAGAAAATGGAAGATATGAACTATTTAACAAACTCGACGTAACAATACAATTTCTTTATTTCAAGTAGAAAATTCGGATTTCTCTCATCTTTTTTTTTAATTCGGCAGAGTAAACAATTTTAATTTCCGAATTTGTTTATACCTATAAAATTTTCGTAAAATAAGTAAATTGGTACGTTTCTAGTTTAAATTTTATTTCCTAGAACTAATAATACAACATATGTTTTTTTTATTTTAAATAATACATACTGTTATACAAAAACCAAGAACATAAAATAAAAATGAAACGTCTTGAATACTATCTTACATTTTGGTTTCTTGCTTGTGAATTACGGCTTTGGTTATTCAAAACGTTTCTAATATGAAGCGTGGCTTAAACTGTGATGTACAGATTTATATTAAGTAGTAAATGTGGAAGATATTCAGTTTATTAAAATACCTCGTATCTTAGAAAGAAATTACTTTTAAAGATTTTTAACATTGAAAATGTTTAACGAATTGGAGATGTGACGCTAGTACTGTGCACAGTTTTTAAGAATTTGTGCAAGCTGTACATATTGCAGGTGAATGTTGTTGGTGTCATTTTGAAGATCTCGTCAAGGGCGAATCTTCTGGAGAGGTTGTGAAACTGTAAAATTCGAGGGGCGAAAATACGGGGGTCAAACGATTTTTTTGACACGAAAGCGTTCGGTGCTGTTACATCGCATATTTTTTTAAAGATCTCAATGAGATTTGAGACTAGTTGGAAAGAGAATGAAGCAACGCTCGTCGTACTGGCTGGTTTTTGGGGTCTGCGATGCACGGGGGCGAAGTTATAGGGATATGAAGCTGAGATGCGTTTGTAGTAAATTGTATGTTCGCATAAATAGGAGGAAATAAATAAATGTCGAATTTTGTTTTTGGCAGTATGTGGATGAATCTGTGGGGTTTCAAGACTTTTGCGGCTCAGGTGGATTTGGGGGTTGCAAAATGCGGGAAACCGTTATAATTATCAGCAAAAATTGTAAAATGATTATTTGTGTGAAATGCGCTGTTTAGAGACTTTTTACTGGTCGTTTTTAAGAGAATTTGGGAGGTGGGAATTTGGCGTACCAGGTGGATTTGGGGGTTTCAAAATGGGGAAAATGTTAAAATGATCAGAAAATCTTTAAAATTAATATTTGTGTGAAATCCGCTGTTTAGAGACTTTCTACTGGTCGCTTTAATTTTTGAAGAGAATTTGTGAGGTGGGAATTTGACGGCCCAGGTGGATTTGGGGGTTCCAAAATGGGGAAATCCCTTATAATTATCAGAAAAACTTTAAAATTAATATTTGCGTGAAATGATCTGTTTGCAGACTTTCTACTAGTGTTTTTATTTTTTAAGAGAATTCAGAATGTGGGAATTTTGGGGTCCAGGTGGATTTGGGGGTTGCAAAATGGAAAAAACGTTATAATTTATAATTATCAGAAAAGCCTTAAAACTAACATTTGTGTGAAATTCGCTGTTTGGAGACTTTCTACTGGCCAATTGTATTTTTTAAGAAAATTAGGATTGTGGGAATTTTGCGACCCAGGTGGATTTGGAGGTTGCAAAATGGGAAAACGTTAGAATTATAAGAAAAACCTTAAAATCAATATTTGTGTGAAATTCGCTGTTTGGAGGCTTTCTACGGGTCGAAAGTCGGGATGTGGTAGTTTTGCGGCCCAGTTAGATTTGCGGTATACAAAATGGGGAAAACGTTAGAATTACCAGAAAAACCTTAAAATCAATAGTTGTGTGAAATTCGCTGTTTGGTGATTTTTACTTCCTTTTACAATAAAGGAAGTATTGGATTCACCCCAAAAATTCGAAATTGAGTTTTCAACAGGTCTTCACGTTTCAGAGTCCCCTGAACCCAAAAAACATATTTTTTCATTGGTCTGTCTGTCTGTGTGTGTGTGTGTGTGTGTGTGTGTGTGTGTGTCTGTGTGTGTGTTTGTGTGTCTGTGAACAGAATATCTCAAAAACTAAAAGAGGTATGGGGTTGAAACTTCATATATAAGTTTTGTGTACTATGTAGATGCGACAGCAAGCTTTTGAAAAAAATCGCATAACCGGAAGTAAGTGTCGAAATTGAGTTTTCCACAGATCTTCACATTTTCGAGTCTCCTGATCCCAAAAAACATATTTTTTCATTGGTCTGTCTGTCTGTCTGTCTGTGTGTGTGTCTGTGAACAGAATATCTCAAAAATGAAAAGAGGTATGGCGTTGAAACTTCATATATAAGTTTTGTGTAGTATGTAGATAATACAGCAAGCTTTTGAAAAAAATCGCAAAACCGGAAGTAGGTGTTTACTCTTGTGATTTTTCAGTTTTTTTCGATTTTTTCAAAAACGGCTCTAACGATTTTTTTCAAACTTTACATTTTTATTACATTTTTAATGTGTATTGATGTGAAATAAGTCATTTTCCAGTTGAATACTTTTAAAGTGGGCTTCTCTTGTTTTTTTTTCTATTTTCTTTATTAACTCCTATTTTAAATAGAACACCCGGTATATTATTAAATTTGTCTCTTTAACTAACACTCTATTTTGTATCGTTTTTATAGAATTCGTAATTTTTGAAAAATTTGACAAATGCTTAAAAATTAAAAATGAAATTTTTAACTAATTATAAGATCACTGTAAAAGGAAATTGTGTGAGTGTATCACACCAGATTTTTTGCATTCCTTCGGTTCCGAAAAATGAAAAATTGATAGCAACAGTATGAATGGATGCAGTATTTTTTTCTCTACAAAAAATGTATTTACACATTAGCTCTAAAATAATTAGGGGAGCAAATAATTGAACATAAAGAATTTACTATGCAAATTCCTATGGTGCGTCCCGCAAGTCAGCACCCGGTATATACGAAAAATGTAAAGTTACTTAGTTTATACAATGTAAAAGCTCCTCATATAACAAATCCGTTTAATAGTATTTAATATTACTAGCTTGGTAAGAGGGTTTTTACTGGCGAATAGAAGGATATGACTGGCGAGCCAAAGGAGAGCCAGTCACCTTCTTGAACCAGTAAAACCTGTTACCTTGCGTGTATTGTTGAATATTTTATTTGTTCCTTACTTGTAAATAACTAGAAATTTACCATTTATTCAAAATGTCAAACTGACAAGCAACTAAATTCATCAATATGACACATACAAAGGAAGACAACTCTGGCTTTGCACGCTATCATTTATCTATGAGCACGCTTGTAAAATTTTACTGGCTAGCCAGTTAAGAGACATTTTTAAGGTGAATACAGTAGTCTATTTGTCTGTGTGATGAGAAACAGTATTTTTAACTTTTGCATTTTATCTTGCATCTTGATTGGCAAGCATATAAATATCAGAACCATGTATTAATTTTGTTGCTTATACTTATTAATCTTTCTACCGTTAGATGTAAGACTATGAAGTTGAGTTCATTTTGTCTTTTCACTCGTTTCTGTTCTAGGCTAGCTTTTGAATTTCTTCCCATCGAATGTGTCTCTCCGAGGCAGCTTGCTTTATTCTTTCTGGTTTTCTTAGGTCTGTTTCTACTGTTCCCGGATCGTGTTCCTATTTCGCATGCTCTCCTAGTAAGTCTCTTCTTCGGCATTCTGTTAATATGTCCCAAACATTCCAATTGGCTTCCCCGTATGTTGTTATTACCGGTTTTATCTTTAACTGCTCACTGAAGACTTTTCTTCTAATTTTACCTTTTCTAGCATTACCATATATTGATAAGATTAAAGCTCCTCGTTATTTTGTTTATAAGTTTATGTTTATAATTAAATATTAATCGATTAAATTGCCCTATTTATTTATTTTGAATATTTAAAATTATTTCTGCTAGCTTCTGTAGATGCACTTGATTGAAAATCAGAGTGGATTGCTTATTCTAAAATTTGTAATTCCTATTTTAATTATGACAATTTTAAACTTTTGTCAAATAATGTTAAGTCAAAATAGTTTTTGAAAATTCAATCACAAATACTTCATCGTTACATTCGTCATATGACAATCTCAAATAGTAAGCACTCCCTTAATTCAATCAATTCACTTTAATTTTTATTTTATTTCAGTTCTTATATAATACCTGAATTCATTTACTTTTTATTGAACTTAGCACTCTTGTCTGATGAAACCAATTCATCCAACTCTGCAACTGACCACACCACCAATGGTCCACTCAAAATCACGATGAATGCCTCAACTGATAACCAAACTGCCAAAAATGTCCAGGATCAGGATCTGAATTAACCCAGGAAACCAGTTTGCTCCAGGAATCTGCCTACACAGCCCCATCACAGCACAGATCCAAACAGACCCCAGTTATAGTTGTTTTCTTTAATATTCAATCCAAATTACTCCTTTGAAGTACGTTACAGCTCAGCACCAAGAATCCCGACTAAGCACAAGCTACCAGACCTCGCTTGACAAGCCCCATAAACATGCTCAATTTGCCAACGACTTCCCTGCGATTCTCCTCCCTTGTAAATCGTTCGTTGTAATCCAATTCAATCAACGGAAAATGCCAAAAGTAACCCCACAATAAACTTAATTCAGTATTTTTTTCTTTTTTTAGATACTTTTGTAGATTAGAACTGCTTTAGTTTGGTATTCTCACCATATTCTTTATCTCCCTCCATTTAGTCTGCTCACCTTCTTACTTTTAACATTCCATTTTTATTTCTTGTGTACAGCGCGAATGTTATCTTAAACTGCTACCCTTTTATACACCAAACATGTTTAAACTTTTTAAAAAGAGTATATTTATTAATTTCTTATTACACAAATCTTTTCGTTTCAGAATTTTATATATCAATAAAAACAAACTCCTCAACGATGTAGGGTAATATTCCTTTACCCTACAGATAAGTTATGACCTAGTTACAGCCTACTTTTGTATATGTAAACAAAGGCTTAATATCCTGAAACCGATAAAATAGTTTTCCAATTTCTGGTTGGAATACTACACTTCCCTTTAGCCTAAAAAAATGTTTTTAAGATATCCACTTGTTCGACGCTTTGACCTTGCAGTGTAATATTATATGTTTTGTCTTTCGTTGTTATAAGCATAGTTTTTGTTTTATTTATACTTATATTCATGTTTATCTTCTTTAATTCTATATTTAAAATATTGAGGTTGTATTGCAAGTTTCTTTCTGAATCTTCTACTATCGCCATGCACTTAACATGTTTCTTCAGTATTCCAAATGCATCTTTTGTTTAGCCCTCTTGATTGTTTGATCTACCACGACTGAAAACAGTAATGGGCTGAGCACATGTCTTTGTTTTAGTCCTTCTTTTGCTTCAAACTCCTCTAATTCTTCGTTTTATGTTATTGTTTCATACACATTGATTTCAATACTTCTATTGTTTCATTGTCTGCTGATCTTCTTTCTAGGCATTGTCATGCATCTTTTCTTTAGACTCTGTCGAAACCCTTCTAAGTCTACGTAACATAGCAGGGGTTCTCTCTCAAAGTCGAACATAAGCAATCAACATTGTGCATTCGATTTTTTTGGTGTTTTGCCATTACTTCCATACTACACCAGTAAATGTTATTACAGAGTGATTTTTTTAAAACTGAGTTGCAGCAGGCCCTGGATAGCCTGAATCAGTTGGCAGTACTGAAGTGCATTGCCAGTCTATATCAAATTCGAGGTTAGTAGGTTAGGTTTTGTTTGTTATTTGACACACACTGACGCAAAACTTAACCTGCAAATCTCGAATTTGACATAGACTGACAATGCACTTCAGTACTGCCAACTGATTCAGACTATCCAGGTCCTGCTGCAATTCAGTTTTTAAAAAATCACTCTGTATTATTAGTGTCATTTGATGCACAATAATTTTATCGTTCTATTAATATCATTACCTTTCCTATGAACAGCAGTCAACAAAAATGTCCAATACAATGTTAAATTCCTATCTTCGAGTTTGAGAATGAACACCCGGTGTATGTATTTCATTGTGTTTATTTATACTTTTCTCTACTCCTTTTCTAAATATGAAAATTGAGTTCTGTGTGCTCCTTCTCCTCCTGAACCCAAATTGTGTTTCTTCGAATGTATTTTCTAGTTCTTCTCTTAGTCTTCCTTCCATTATTCTTGCTAAGATTTTTGCTGGTATGCTCGTTACGTTATGCCACTCTAGTTTGTACAGATTCTTGTAAGCGGTTTGTTTGTTGGTAGAATAATTCTCTTTTCTTACTTTAATAATTTAATTTAGTAAGTTTCCTAGTATTTGTCTTTCTGTGTCTTCCATATATTTGTTCATATTCCCTGTGACTTATCACTTTAATCTTTGTTACGTCTTCGTTCAGTTCAGTTTTTTTTTTAAATTTATTTTGGTACTCAGCCAACATCTGTTAGGCCAATTATAGGCGTCGGTGTACATTTTATGGCGACTTCCAACCCTATTAACGACTGTCATGATGTTATTATGACATCCGGGACCAACTATTTCCGTGGCAGCCGTATCACGGGGCGCCGAGAGAAGCAGCCGTGGAACTCCCATCCAAGTTCTGCTTGGTGTATATTTGTTAGCCCTTCAAAATGTTGCCTCCATCTCTTCATCTGTGATTATGTTTCCGTATTTCTTTTTTATATTTTTCATCTTATATTATATTTTCTTACGTAGTTGTCTTAGTGTCCCATAACACGTTTTTTTCTACGATCGTGTCAAACTGATAACTTTTTGCACAGTTTATAGGTTCAAAAGTGTTTATAGCACTCTAATTTTAGCGGTGACATTACGTTTCTTTCACATGTTGCTATATTAATGACGTGTTTTAACAATTATAGCTGTAGAAAAAAGGTCACCCAACGAATTTTTTATATTTTGTTATGATTCTAGAAAAATAGCCTATGATAAACATGTACAAGTGCCATTAAAGCACTAGCGACATTAAAAGCATTTGCTGGTATCATATTTGATCTCTAGCTTTTCTTTCATCTGTTGCCCAAATTTTCTCCTTGACCATTTTTTATTGCCACTTTAGCCTCTTTTTTCTTTTCTTTGTACTTCTCATAGTCTTCTAGATTTTTTTGTACCTTTCCCCTTTCTCGTTTTTTCTCTATCGATAATAATCTTTTCTAATTCTTTGGTTCACCATTCCGTAATTTTTACAATTTTGTTGTTAATTGTAGCTGTTTTCCATGATCAGCTTAGTGCATATTGTTGTAAGGGTTAATTTTGTTTTTATGTATTTTATAGAAGTTTGAATATAAAAATAATTCTTAAAAAATGAAGCCCCTATCCATATATACAGGGTGTCTCAAAAAGAATGGACACCGATTAGCCATAGATTCCTTACGTCATAATAAATCGATTAAACCTAATATACCTTAGTAAAAAGTCCCTTCAGTAAGAAGTTATAGGGCCTTGAAGTTCAATTTTTTATTTCTTATTTTTTTGTTAATTTCCACAAATGTCGAGATATCGATTTGAGTTTTCGTATACATACTTACTATTATATACTACACTAATAGGAAAAATTCCATAAACTAGACTTGACTGTAAAAGGCACTTTACCTAACTTTCAAAACTTGTTTTAGCTCTAACTTCGTTATATGTAACATTTTTAACATTTTGGGTTATTCTCTGAAAGGGAATTAAAAAGCACAAAAATAATGGACTCTTATTTCTTAAGCCTAAAAGCAACCGTTTACCGTAAAATGCCCATCAAAGGTTTTTGGTTGTCATTAATATGTGCAATTATCAAGTAGCCATGATCACAAAAACAATGGGTAATGATTGTAATCTAGTAAACAACAACAATAAATCAATTAATGACGTTGGTGACATCAGGTCTTTGTCTTTTGTCATTACGAAAATGCTGCGACATAACGAACCTTTCAGCATTGGAGAATTCGTTATGTAGCGGCATTTTCTTAAACATAAGAGAACAAATTCTTATGTCACTAATATCATTAATTGATTTATCATTGTTTTTTACTAGATGACCATGTTTTTGTGATCATGGTTACTTGATAATTACATGTGTTAGTGACAACCAAAAACCTTTGATAGGTATTTTAAGGTAAACGGTTGCTCCTACGCCTATGAAGTAAGAGTAAATTATTTTTGTGTATTTTAATTTTATTTCAGATAATAATTTAAAATTTCAAAAAATGTTACAGATAACAAAGTTAGAGCTAAAAACAGTTTTGAAAGTTAGGTAAAGTGCCCTTTACAGTCAAGTCTAGTTTATGAAATTTCTTGTATTAGTACAGTATATAATAGTAAATATGTACACCAAAATTCAAATTGATATCTCTACATTTACGGAAATTAACAAAAAAATAAAAAATAAAAAATTGAACTTCAAGGCCCTATAACTTCTTACTGAAGAGACTTTGTACTAAGGTATATTAGGTCTAATCGATTTATTATGACGTAAGGAATCTATGGTTAATCGGTGTCCCATTTTTTTTGAGACACCCTGTATAATAGACTTGTCCGGGACGCTCGTCCGTCCGGGACGCTGTTTCAGCAGCCAAACCGTAAGAGATAGAGAAAAAAGTTATTAAAGTTATATGTTTGGAATGGTCATGTCAGGTCCGGAATTTCAGTCACGTGACACTTCCGGTTTTCGAGAAAATAAAATATTTTAAAAAATATTGTTTTTATTTAATACGCGTTCTATTTGAAAAACGGTCTTTTTTGTTTTATTAAATGAGACATTTGTCTCACTGGTTGCTAGTCATATATACTGAGTGATTTTTACTTATTTAGAAAATGCAGTTTTTCGAAATTGTCAAAATCGGAAAAGTGCTAATTTTCGGAAATTAAGTAAGATGTCAATGAGATTATTTTAGATTATGTTATTTTTAGGTAACTGAACAGTGTCAAGATCAGAAAACCCCTAATTTTTTTCAACTTTAGCTAAAAATGAATTGTTCACTTTTTAAATATTTTTCAATATTTTTCATACCAATACTTAATATTAAAATTCACATTTTTTTATCTGAAGACTTTAAAGATTTATAATTGTAAAAAATAATATAAAATGCTAATTACTTTTTTAGATGTTTTATTATTTACCGAAAGATAGTATGTTTGCATAATGTGTACGTTTCTTATTCAAAGGGCTTTTTAGGAGAAACATTTTTCAATTCTAATTAATATCTATTTAAATTTCTTCTAGAAACTCTAATCTAGCCCTGTTAATGAATTACTGTTACAAAAATCCTATAAATGTTCTTTTACAGTTGTCGAAATGAGAAGATTTTTTAGAACATATAATTGGATAATAAAGAAAAATCTCCTTATTTAGACAACTGTAAAAGAACACTTACAGGATGTTTGTAACAATAATTCATTAACAGGGCTAGATTAGCCATTTAAATAGATATTAATCAGAATTGGGAAATATTTCTCCTAAAAAGCGCCTTGCATAAAAAACGTAAAAATATATGCAAACATACTACTTTTCGGTAAATAATAAAAAATCTAAAGATGTAATTAACATTTTATATTATTTTTTAAAATTATAAGTTTTTATATAAAAAAATTGAATTTTAATATTAAGTCTTGCTATGTGAAATTTTGAAAATTATTTAAAAAGTGAAAAATTTATTTTTAGCTAAAGTTGAAAAAAATTAGGGGTTTTCTGGCCTTGAGATGGTTTAGTTAGCTAAAAATAACATACTCTAAAAAAAGTTCATTGAAATCTTACTTAATTTCCGAAAATAGCACTTTTGACAATTTCGTAAAACTCCATTTCCTAAACAAGTAAAAATCACTCGGTATATACGATAGGGGCTAAATAGGTTTTTAAACAAGCACAAATTATTGACGTAAAAAGTTTATTTGAAAAATCCAAAATGTTTTTTTCCCATATTATACCGACTTTTTGGCGGACACTGTATAAGAACTATAAAACAGTAATGTTTTACTTTGGAAATAAAACAACACAAAATCCTGTGATTTTTTAATTTTTTTTGGCCACCCATTAATTTGAACTTAACATAATTCTCCATATCCTCTTCTACCTACAACACAAAGTGAAATTTTATTTTATATTTAATATTAAAATAAGGCTGTTAACGTTACTGGCAATTATATTAATTTTAACACTACTTACATTAAAATGATCATCGCAAACGAAAATAGTCGACGTTTTTGAAAATTCTTATGGATTTCGCCGCACCGCCCTAATCCACAGGTTTCTTTGTTTAGGGTTTCTTGGAACATAAAAAAATAGTTTACTTGGGTTTTTCGTACTTGTGCATCCACACCCTGGTACTATACACCACTGACGGTATTTCCTCTGTGCATGCATGTTTATGAAATTGCAGTTAACTAATAACAATGTTCTTATTATTTGCAAAACACCGACTGCACGCACGTTAATCGTTTACGCCACTTAAAGGGCTGAATTATGGGCAAACGATGACGTAGCGGCACGCGCGCTTGCGCAAATACGTTAAACTTGCTCAAATATTTATTTGAATTTGTTTACAATATTATGAGGTTACTAACAATTAATTTAAAAACCTATTTTGCTGTAGTGCTTAACTACGTTGCTTTAAAACTATTTCGCCAAAATTTAAAATTTCTGCAAGTAGCCTATTGTATACAGGGTTATTCAATTTTCATTTTCATTCATTCTATTCAAGAAAACTGCCAGAGACTCAAGGTTGGTAAAATTAGGAAAAAGTTGCAGATTCTAATGTTGTATAATGCTCAAAAAAGAAATTACACCTAGCAATCTTGGTTTTCGAATTATACCCAAAAAAGTTTACATTTTCGTTTTTCTATTAGAGGCAGATCAAGGATGTCTATAACACCGCCGAGAAGAGCTTATTTTCATCTTTTCACTGATATAAGGTTTCCCACACTGTTTTTCATACAAAACCTATATCTAAAAGAATCAAGTACTGCAGCAAACTGTAAACTAATTCAGATATTTAGCGTAATCACAAATGTTATAATGCGAAATTTTAAGTAGGTAATTAATTCTCATGCACTTCTTTCCTTGTACTTTATATTTTCTATTTAAATGCTTTACATTTGCATGCTTCTAACTTAGATACCGATAGAATATCAATATTAAAAAATAAGACATCATGTTTACGCATTTGTGACCTTCAAAGTATGAAAAATTCGTACAAAATCAAGTATAATTAAGCACACAAACTTTTTAATCTTAGAAGTGTATCTGTAACCGTTTCAAGTACGAAATTTTCTGGAAGCGCAATCAATCACTCGTGCCATCCGCAGCATCCAAATATGGATACAGAGCCCACGTAAAAATAATTATTAACATCAAGTAGAACTACTACATTCCATTGCGAAGTTTAGTCTGTTGGTCCTATTTATTAACGACAGTTTAATATATGTTAATCAGTTTTTTCAAAACGATAATAATTTGTAGTGTTGTAGTGTGTGGCAAACGATTTCTTTCAGTTCTTGTAAAAATTTCAATTTATAGCTACAAATTTGTTGGGATTTAAAAGATCTACTAAGTTCTACTTTAAATAGTACATATATTTGTACAAGGTCGTAAGCATCTTGTGAAACTACAAGGTTGTGTTCTAATTAAATTATAGTGGTAAGTATATCTTATTTGCTCATCTAACAATCTAGGTATTTAAATTATAGTGTTGTACTGAATACCAATAAAAGTATATAATTTAACTACATTACGTGTTTACGATGATCACTTCTAAGAATGTCTTTAAAGAAGAACCGATTTTAAAAATAATACATAGTTATACTGTATTTACAATCTTTTTGCCATTAAGCGGTGCATGTAAAGCTGACAGTTTTGTCTTTGTAATTATGGCTTTGCTGAACGTTTAGTTAAGTTAAGTTTAAGGTAATTTTTTTACATCCATGAAATACTAAAAAAAAACCCTCGAACGAACTGGAAGCAACCCGCTCACGACAGATTCAGACAGATGAGCAGCATATAATGGCCAACTATCTAATAAACAAATAATAAATGGTGTCTGAAACCTAATCTACTAACATCGAATTTGACATAGATTTACAGTGTCATCAACAATACATTTCAGTATTGCCACACGTAACTTTTTCCATAGGTGACTCTAATAAGACGAGTTTTCTAACACCCGTTACTAATACTATTTAACTTTTTCATTTAAATTGCTCTAAAATTTCAATTTTTGTAGGTGTTATGAAAAATATTCGACGACATACAGCCGTTATCGCATCTAACTAACTCGGATAAATTCATTAGCCTCGGCCTGACGCCTTCGGCCACTAATTTACCCTCGTTTGTTAGATGCTTACTAACGGCCTTATGTCGTTAATAACTATATAAATACCCAACGTTGTTTTCTTGTGCCTACTATGGCTAGTTTTCAATTCGGCAGCAGCAATTGTTGCCTATTACGTGAAATAATTAACAGATCGAGTTACAAAGGTAATCAGAATCAAATATAATACAAATAACTAATAACACTAAGATCGCCCATTTTACAAAATGAGTAATAACGCTGTTCGATTTCATTACGCTAATTTGGCAGATGCAGTGCCAATTTCACGAAATAGGCAAAATGTTACCCATTTCACGAATTGAGCAATATCACAGATTGAGCGTAACATATGCATGATTTTATACCAGCACATTAGGGTCGAATAGTGGCAGAATATTTAAATTAACGTTATCGTCGAAGATGGATCGATCGAAACGAATTTGAACCCTGGTCACTATGGTCCCTAAATTTGCATCTATTAGAGTTCTGCTGATGGGGGCATTTGGAGATTAAAGTGTATTGCCAGAGAAATTTTAACGCCTGGTAAGAATTATGGGAATAAATAGTTCAACCCGCTAATAATATGAATGAAAATCAAAACCTGAATGAATAGACATAGAAATCTTTCACTGTATACAATGCAATGGGTTCGATATTTATCGTAACAACTATTTAAATGTTTCCTGAGCTGGATTATTCTATTATGACAAAATAAAAAATAAAAACGCCTGCAACATTCTGCTATTTTAATAATAACTTTATTGTGTACACTTAATTCTAATACTCGTAATAACTGTTAGCAAGCATTAGAACACGCACGTTCATTAGGATATTTTGCTTGTTTTGGTTTCTCAAATTCACACTCCTAAGCCTTGTTCTGTTACATCTGATGCTTTGTGTACGTTATTTAGACAAAAGATTGTATGAATTACGAGGGTAACACTCATAGTTTCTGTAAACTCATAGATCATATCATGTACACTATAAAAATCAAAGGTGCCTTGAAACAAATATTTGTTGTTTCCTAATTTGACAGTTTAAATTTAGTTTTGATAATTGCAACAGTTATTATACAAATTTTAAAGTAAGTGTTGTGCAGAAATTTTATGAGAGAAAATTTTAATAGTTTCCTATCTCCGAAATAAAGCTTTATAGGACTTCGTGCTGTTATTGATCACCAAGCGTCTTTGCAGATGAGTGTTTATAGCTAGTTTAATGAATTTAAATTTTAACGAGTTTCACTCAGTGACGATTTTCGAAGGAAAACCAATTTTAGCAGCTGCCGAAACAAACAAAGACGCCGTGCGAAGAATGATTAAGGAGGACAATCGAGTTACATATAGAATTATTAGGAGCACCTTGGGAATTGGCATGGCTGCAATAAACCAGATTTTACATAATCATTTTGGTGTAAGACACATTTGTTGTCGGTGGATACCACACAGTTTAACCGAAGCACCAAAACAACAGCGTGTGGAATGGTGTAAGAAAAATCTTAAGAAATGCGATGAAGGTAGGTCTAAAGTAGTTTACATCATAACAAGGGAGAAAACCTGGATATATGGATTTAACCCCGAATTTATGCGGCAGTCGGCACACTGGGTGTTTCTAACAGATCCTAATCCAGTTAAAGTGAAGCAATCTCGAAGAGTTGGTAAGAAAATTATTGTTTGATTTTTTTAAGTCAGGACTCATCACAACTGTAGTGCTTGAAAATAAACATACGGTTCCCGCAGAATGGAACACAACCGTATGCTGCCAGACGTTATTCAAAAAGCTTATTTAGGCGCCCAAGAAGTGAGATCATTCTGCACCATGGCAATGCAAAATAATGTTTAGAGGCTTTCGAGCTAAAACTAGTAAGTCAACCCCCATACAGTCCCGACCTATCACCATCCTATTATTTTCTATTTCCTTCATTTAAGGATACCATGGGTGGTGTGTGATTTGGAACTCCCGAAGATGCTGTGGAAAGCTTCAAAAACCTTGTTTCCTAAGTGATTTAAGAAGAGTGGAATTTACGTTTTGAAAATTGGTTTTATCGAATGTATAAATGTATAGAGTTTAAGGGCGAATATTTTAAAAGCAATAATAAAAACTAATTTTTGGCTACAAAACTTTGTTTTACTAGATTACAGAAATTTACGGTGCTACCCTAGTATTTGTAGTATTAACATTCCTACCGCTGAAGGTATATCAGTTAATCTATTAAAGATTTCTGGTTGATTAAAATCAAGCCTGTTTTTTTGTAATATTTGTAATACTTTTGAGTTTGTGTTTTTGTTGCTGTTATAATTTTCGGAATTTTGATTTTACAAATAATAATAATTTTTTATTAGAATAAAATTACAGGCTGCTTATTTCATCGCGTAACAACTAGATATGCATAGCATTTAACAAGCTCATCATTTTTCGTAGATCACTCTTAATTAAAATTTTGTTTTAAATTTTGCGTTTAGAATAACTCCATTCTAGCACCCAAATGACGTCATTTGAGTGTTAGAATAAGTCGCTATGAAATGACGTTATTTGGGTGCTAGAATGGAGTTATTCTAAACGCAAAATAGAAAACATTTTCGTATTTAATAAAATTGTATAAAGCAGCAAAATAGAAAAAGTGGACGTGACTACCTCCCTGGACTTTCCCATACTGGAAACTGTTCATATCGTCTTTATTCAACAGTCTTTACAACATATCAAAATTTCAACTCGATGACTCACGTCTTCACCGTGATAAGCGTTTACACTTTCACGTAAATTGCGGGTAAATATAAAAGAACTAGTGAGTCACCCGAACTACGTTTCGGTTCGCAAAATTAAGAGAGATTCATTAATATAAATTTAAAAAAAAGATGCATCGACGGGATCGAACCCGGGGCTCCCGCGTGATAGGCCAGCACACTTACCGCAGAACCACACTCTCCTGTTTGAATAATGCGCGCACCCGAGCTAGTAGACAGCGATAGGCGCTCCGCTCTGCTGCCTAGAGAAGTTAATTAAATTATACTGCTGCCTAGAGAAGTTAATTAAATAAGTCTGAAAATTAGCAAACTTTTAAGCCATCGTACAACTTAATCGGTCCAGTATCTTCGGAGGAGATAGCGAACAAACATAGTTACACGCAAACAAAGAGAGCTACGATTTTATGTTATAAGATGTGTAGTTCAAAACGTGACCACCGAGCTTCTGTAGATGGCGCCAAGTGGACAAGCCGCCACTGAGCTATTTATGTATTATTTTTCTCAAAACGGCTGTAGCACCGAGGTGAAATTTTCTAAGTACCTGGAAATTATATTTTCTAGGGCATACAAAATCGATTTTTTTATTTTCGCGGAAAAAGATTCTTTGACGCAAAAATATAACAACCGTTAGAATAAAAAAAATATTTTTCAAAAATAGAGGGAGGAGGGGGCCGGTGCGCTTACATATATCCACGAGTGTAATATTTTTTTGCATATTCATATGCTCCATTATGCACTGAGCAATTCAGTGAAAACCCCAGCTACCTATCTTGTTTTGTTTATTAATTAAAGGGGTTTAAATTTTCAAACTTCAAAGCTTCGTAGAGGGCGTCACAGATAATTCATGAGATTCTTTAAAAAACAGATCGATAGCCTTTTTCGGGGTTTATCAGTGTATGAAGTTTAAACAAATTCCTGTGGGCAGTTTTTGAGAAATGATTTTTAGAAAATTTCCAAAATTTTGAAAATTTGTAATTTAGGCCCCTTAATATTTTTCAAAACACTTTTTATATCACCTCATGTTAGCCTTCATATACTATTCAGAAAACAAAAATCAATTGAATCGATTCATCCGTTTTTGAGTAATAGGGCGTTAAACTCAAAATTTTCAAAAAATCATAGCGCCCTTCATTTTAAACCTAGCGAGTTCGGGAAAAAACTAACAGATTTGTCTTATGACCCTCTATCGTTATCCGATAAAATTTTCAAATTTTTAATCACGAAAACAGTGATACCAAAAAAACATGCGTAACTTCCGCTTCCGGTTTCGGATTTTTTTGAAAAGCTTATTTTGTCGATGAATTTTCGATACACCCCCGCATTCCAAAGCGCATCAAAATCGGAGCAATACTTTCGGCTGTAGGAGCGTCACCCACCCACACACACACCCACACACCCACACACAGACAGACATTTTTTAAAAACCACTTTTTTGGGTTCCTAGAGGCCCAAAACGGATATTTCTGTGAAAATCTCGATTTCCAAAATTTTCATGATTCCAAGACTTCCCTATACCTATGGGTATGGTAAAGTAAAAAATAGTATAGAACACCCGTTGCAGAAGGTCCTGCAAGTACTCATTTGTTCCTCAACTCGCCGCTATGCGGCTCGTTTCGGAATTTCAAATTCGTTCTTGAATAGAGCCTTGTGCCTGCAACTTGTATTTTAATTAACTTTGAAATATAGGTGTGTTCACTCCGTAGGCCTAGTCACTTTTCAGAACAAACAAACACAATTAACAGTTATCTGTGAAAATTATGAGAGTGTTAAATGTGTTGGGTACCTAATTGTCACACGATAAAATGGGCAGCCTGCACATACTGGGTGTCCACTCTCAAAATCGAACATAGCCAATCAACATTGTGCATTTGATTTTTAGGTATTTTGCCATTATTATTACTAGTGTCGTTTGATGTGCAATATTTTATCTTTCTATTGATACCATTACCTTTCCTGTAAATTGAATTGGCGAGCAGAAGTCAGCAAAAACGTTCAATGCAATGTTAGATTCCTATGTTCAAGTTTGAGAACGGACACCCAGCATATATGCAACACAAAACCTGTCACTGATGTCTGATGCAACACTGACATTGATTTACAAAGCTAAAAGTTGTAATGCTTTGTGGCAATTGAGAAAGCAGAAGCAGCATAGATAGACACAACATTGAATGAAGAGCAGATTTCATATACTGGCGTTCACAGGTCACAAGAACAAACGACATGTCCTCAGAAGTTAAAGATAGATTATATGCCCACAAGACAAACTATGGACTTCGCAGAGACTTAAAATCAAACATAGGTAATATCCAAATAGTCCAAATGCAAAATACAAAACTCAGGCCTGGGCTCATGTACGGAGATACTGACACAAAACATGAAATACTCTTAAGTTGCTTCTGACGGAAACTATTAAGGCATATTATACAGATATACAGTATATGAAAACAGCGAATGGCGTAGGTGTTACAATTTTGGGCTAACCTGCAGAATTCGATGCCAATTCCCATCTTTTTACTTCTTTCCCTTGTAATTTTAGTTATGGTTACTAGAGACACGCGGTTAGTGATAATTAATATTAACAATAGGAGGGGAATATGCCTCGGACTTTACAGTTTTGTCAAATTTTGAATTGTATAAGGCATATAATAGTAATTTACATTACAAGACCGTTACTTGGAACTTTATGAGCGAGCACAGTAGTTAACGAGCGAGCGAAGCGAGCATGTTATTCTTGCGAGCCAGTAAAGTTCTAGTAATGGTCGAGTACTATAATAGTTATTTATGTATTAAGGGCGTAATCAATAGATTATAGCACGAGAGCTATAATCGTGATTAGGCACGTGGTACATACAACGTTTTATTTCATTTTAGTCCTCAAAATGGACAAAATTCAAGGATTCAGTATTTTGGCTACAGACTACTGCATCGTCGTAATGCCGGCGCTGTGCATTTCTGGTGTGCTATGGTTTCTATGCAGATTGTTGGTGTTGCTATACTACATTGTTGGTGCTTTTTATACTGCTTAGCAACTTTATAGGCCCTAGGGCTATAAAAGCCATTTTACTCGCTCTATCGAGGACCAATAAACAAGATTATGGTTCCAAAATGAAATAAAATGTTTTATGGTACATCGTAAACACCTTTTTTACAAAACATTGTTTCTATAGATAAAACATATCTTTCGGTAAAAATGCATAACGGGCTCTGACTAGCCCTTAAAAATGTTACAAGCTGGTCAGAGCCCGTTATAAATTATTACCGATCTTGCTCATAAAGAGGCTCTTTACCTGTAGAAACAGAAATCAGTAAACGGGCGGTTACGATTCAGAATAC
Source organism: Agriotes lineatus (assembly GCA_940337035.1). NCBI lineage: Eukaryota > Metazoa > Arthropoda > Insecta > Coleoptera > Elateridae > Agriotes > Agriotes lineatus. Next base: position 3,537,552 of record OW679195.1, read on the forward strand.
CGTAAATAAATATACACAGCGAAAGCTATAAAAATCAGCAGACTGAGATGGATAGGACTTGTGGAAAGGAAACAGATCCAGTCAGGCTAATTATTAGAAAAGTCCCAGTGGGAAGAAGGACGGTTGATAAACCAAAAACATGCTATATGGACCAAATAGAATCAAATCTAAAAAACTTATAAATCAAGAACTGAAAAGAAATGAAAAGAACAGGTTGGAATGGAAGAGCCTTTTAGAACAGGCCAAGACTCATAAGGGGTTGTGGAATTAAAGCTGATGATGAAAAAAATTAATATCTTCCAGTTCAACAAAAAACCTACTTGATGGAAAATTATAGTAAATGGAACATATGTTAGTATCTTTATGTTTTAGGAAACAGTTGGTATACCCAAATTTTGACGTAGTATCTATCAAAAAATTTCACTGACACTACAAAATTCCGGTGAAGATGTTGGGGTCCTTGTACCAAACAATCGGAAACTTTATAAACGACGAGAAGAAAAGCTCATTCTGTGACGATGTAAGCGAGGAGGAAGATGATCCGGATGACTTTTGTCCGGGATTCTTGTTCGACCTTAGCGCTACTTGGATTCTAGTAATATGATGACCAGCAGTATTTTCAATGTTCTAATGAGTATTTCAAAAGTTTGTTAGGCAGCTGTTGATACCCCATCCTCCAGAGAAGATAGAGCCAAGCTGTCCTTATAGTTGCGAATCTCGCTGCAAATGTGCCTGTGGACGAAAATAGAAAATTAAATGGTGGTAACCAAACGTTTCATTTGTTACATTATTTGCAAAGAATAAACGTTAACGAAATGAAAAGCAAAAAAAAATGAAAAAAGTTGTTTCTTAATTGCTAAATTAGATAATGAGAAAAGAGGTAATTAAACGAATGAAATTTCGTGTAATACATAGTGATAACAAACAGTGCAAGGTAAGGTTTATTTAAGCATTTTTTTTTAATTAAGATTATGTCGGATGTTGTAAGGTTTCGAAGTATGAAGTCACGAGATCACAACAAGAAAAATATCTTAAATCTGAAGTTTTTGACAGCTTAAACAACACAACTTACTTAGTAAATGGCTGTGAAATGTAAAATGGAATACTTAATTTTGGTTGAAATTATAGATCTTAATCTTTTGTTCAACGTGTATCAACTGGAATTATTATTTAGTGTATGCTTTATACTCTAATCTATTGTCAATCTAACATATATGTAAGCTACCATTAAAAAGAACGACATAGTTCTGTATTTTATTCAATATTGCCAACGTTACAACTTGTCCAGAAATGTACAACTACTCGTATTACACCCTTAATTTAAAAAAAATCTACAAATTACACCAATATAGGAATAGGTAACGCCTTTTCATTTTTTGTTCAATTTGCATACGTCAACAAAGAAATTACGAAAATCCTTCGTAATTTTGGCGCAAGAGAGCCGAATTTTTTCAAGTACGAGATTAGCTTGACAATCTTAAATAGTAGCAGTATGTAATGTATGCGAGAAGGTAGAGATACTTGGAATGACGTTCCTACAAGAGGTCACAATTATTCGTTGAATTGTTGAAAAGGTCAAAATAGAAACTCAAGAAGACAATTTATCAATAGCTTGTTACGTCGTTCCTAAGCGTACAACGCTAGAAGTTGGTAACTTTATACATATAGAAAGTAACATTTTTGTACATAGTGAAAAACTGATATTGGTAGCAAATTAGCAATACAAAAATAAACGGAAAATTAACCGTCAATCATTTGAAAATTCCGAAGGACTTTGTCAGAGTATATTATATTACTTACTCATTTTATTCAGGGCAAAGTAAACACTGTGTTATTCAACAAAACGTGGGAGATCAATAGCAATAGCAAATAGCAATACACCCTGTCCATAAAAAACAACAAGCAGAAAGTAAGTTAATATCACATGTTTTCTTTAAGCCTTATCTGATTACGTGCCTGTACCATCTAAGTCTCCTCTCTCACCTCCTCTCCGGCGCAATGCCCATCCTCTTCGGAACATCCTTGACATGGTCCCACATCGTCAGTCCAAGACACCATCGGAGTATTTGCATTTCGATCACGGGGAGGTTCTGCTTGTGCTTTAATGTCGTATGCCAGCACTCTAACCCATAGAGGACCATTGGGCGAATTCCAGTCTTGTAGATCTTCACCTTCCGGTGACTTGGCGCCTCTTCATCCAGGCGACATTGACCGAGCTCGGATGTCAGGGAAGGTGTCATCGTCGCTGGATGACTTTCTTGAGGTTTTCGCCGTCAATGTAGATGACTTCATCAGCTTGAGGCCCACATTTCTTGTACTCCGTTTTTTTGGTTACGCCGCATGTCGTATTCATGTAACATAGACCTCAGGAACGCCATACCATCGAAGGGCAGGATTCTGTCAATTGCTTTCTCCATGTTCAAGAAGGCTATTTGCATAAGCTTGGTCTTATCCCGGTGTCCCTTCAGAAGCAGTCGAGCGGCTTGGATGACGTCTGTCGTTCCGCAGTCTTTGGCGAAGCCGCATTGATTTGCTAGTCATCCAAATCGATAGAGCTACATTTTTGTCGACTACAGAATTAATGAGGCCAACGAGGACTTTGGGGCCATGGCAGCTGAAGATTTACTAGATGTGATCCGGGCCAGTCGATTTTCCATATTTGATTTTTTAGTGTCGGCTTCCACTTCTTTGATGATAATATGCGTGATGGAACTGGCGACGGGATCTACACTTTGGATAGGCGGGTGTGGGATTTCCTCACTGCAGATTCTAGAAAAGTAGTCGCTCTAGCGCTGAAGTATGAAGGCCGAAACTCGTAGAACTTATTAGTCGTCGTTCTTGGTGTGTTATTCAATATCCTACGTCGAGTGATGGCATGCGTTGGCCAGATAGTAGATCTTATTTGCTTCTTCGGGCGTGTCCAATTCTTCGTACCGCTGGTTGTCCGCCTCAGTTTGGGATTGGAACTACACTTTCATTCCATCATCTTCGCTTTGGCGAATCGCTGCACTTCTACTTCCCACCACCAGATTTGCTTATCGATAAGCCGTTTCCCAAGCTTCGTTTTTCCGAGGATACCGTGCGCCACTTCGAAGTATCCAAGAGCGTCTATCAACTGTGTCTTGCACTGCGGAAGGTAGGTATCATCACTTGATTCGCTCTGGTTGTCTGAACTTGCCACCGTTGGCAGAGGTCTAACTAGATATTCATGATGAGAATGCGTTGAAGGAGGCCGTGCTTCTCCACACAATCCAGGATGCGTCAGCTATCGTCGTTCAAGTCGCTTATAGCTCCAATTCGACAGGTCCATTGAGGTCCCCTCCAAATACCTGGTATTTGTTTCGCCCAATTGATCTTAAGTGAGCCTCCAAATCTTCCCAGAATGCGCCCTTGTTGTCACTGGGACACCACGTTGCCGGGGGGGGGGGGGGGGGGGTTAACACTGTAAAACCAGTACTTGTGTTCGCAATGCTTACATTCATAAGAGATATAATCTGTTTTAGATATGAATTGAACAACCACAGCGACTCATATTAGAAACTCGGCTGACTTCAACTACACTATCTCGGGGTTTGTCACGAATCACTTGTTACGGTATAAAACTGTTTTTACGACACCTCGGGGTACGAGAGTGCCACCTAACTTATTACGTCCGGGAAACGTCACTACTTGCCCTAGAATTCTCGAAAACAGACTAATAGCCACGGCTAAATAAGTTCAGGGAAATGGACGTAGTCCTAACGGGACACCATAGGAACAAGTGTGACGACGTATAAAGAATGGTACAAAATAATAGGGCGCCACGGGATTCGGTATTTGAACCCGCGTCTGACTGAGCCCCGAAAGCCAAACGGGGTAGAATATGGGTGCAACTTTGAGACTCCTTGAAGCCGTCAGCCGGAGCTCTTAAACTTACCTTAACGCTCACCTGGTCGTCCAGGGTCCGCTTTACATCGATCTTACATTAGCCGCTAAACGGGCGACGCGTCGCGACGACGTTACAGAAGGCTTACCCTGAAAGCTCACATGCAACACATAAAGAAAAATGCAGCGGGGACGTTTGATAAGTGAATCTATTGGCCTTCACACATATGGTACGTAGAGGGGGTACATAACGAAACCACATATATAGGATAGGTAGCTCTAGTAAATCTAGCACAAATGGCGGAAGGCCCTCTATATAACTAGGGTGCCTGCACTGTTTAATGCACAATGGGACAACACAGCAAGAGTTAGTTAATTTAGCGCGCAATTATACTTAGCGTCAGTAAATCTAGCACAAATGGCGGAAGGCGCTGTATATAACTAGGGTGTCTACACTGTTTAATGCACAATGGGGCGATACAGCAAAGGTTAGTTTAGTTAATTTAGCGCGTATTCATACTTAGCGAGGGCGGCTTACGTCTAGTACAAATACCTGATCACATAGCTTCGCCTGCAGTGTTTGACTGCGACGTCCGGCTAGCGGCCTGTAATCCAAAGTCGCTACAAGAAACGGGGGGCTCCAAACGACTCAAAACGGGGCCTAAGATGATGCTATTCTTTACGGGTCCCCAAATCGGGGTTAATGATGCTTACGAATGCGACGAGACTCGCACAACAAACTCGCCAAAGGTAGCCGCTCTTGGATTAATCCCACCTTTAAACCAGGGGCTGATGGCTGGACGGCCCGTAACAAGAGAGCGGTTGGCGTAATATTGAAGAAGCACCCACACAGCACCGCTTGCAGTCCTCAATGAGGCCTGTGACCAACTGACTTACGCTACGCCGCAGCAGCGAAGCAACCAAAAATAGGAAAGGGGGTTGCTGCAGCTGTGCACCGTGCAGATGAACACCGCGTTAAAACCATTCATTCTCTCTTCTCGTACTCATGGGCGTTGTTTGTGAAATACAACTCGGGAAATATTCTAGAACGCGACTCCAGACAAAATCGATAATCAAGGCTCGCTCAACGCGGCCGAGTCCGACACCTGGCACGCTTACTTCCAGGAATTCTGGCCGGGCTTGCACAAGCCAACAAAAGCGGACTATACATCGTGCGCTTAAAGTCACTAAAAAATTGCATATAATACGAAATGCTTAAATTCGAGCGGAAAACTATGAAAAACCTATATACCCAAGGGGTCGTAATTTAGAGAGATACTCTAATAGCCGTACATTTGTACAGTTTGAAAATGTCAGACACTACGCTGCGCCTATGCCGTTTTTGATTGACTGCTCGGCAATGTAAAAGAGCTTGAATTCCTCACCGATGTCCCTGGCATTCGTTCACTCAATGTCCCTGGCATTCATTCAATCGATGTCTATGCGGCGGGCCTTGAAGATATCCGCCAATTCGTGGATTCGTTCAGTAGCCATTGTACCAATATTTAGTATGCGGAATCGTAGCCGGATTTGCTAACTATTTTGCGAGAAACAACTTAATCTATTATTGAAAATAAAGATGGCAATGTGCTACGAGCTTTTTATGTGTGTAGAAAATAATAATACATGATTAAGCACGAATATGTTGAATGCTAAGACACAAATCTGAATATCTTTTTGACCTAAGGAAATGTAAAAATTAAAAAAAAATTAAAAACCTGAAATTTTCATATACAATACCGCGAGCGGTCGACGAATTGCGGAAAATTTTTGTCACAAAGTATATGAGTGTTTATTGCTTCAATATAAATTTTGAAGCAATACACACTTTGACAAAACTTTATCCAATTCGTCGGCTACAAGCGGTATTTGAAGGACTATTCAACCAACAAAATTTACATTTCTTAGTAATTAATAAATTTTATCACGTCCTCTGTATAAATAAAAATCTTTTGACGTGAAATGAATTGTTTGTCAAATTTGACATTGCTTATATAGTACTTGATGACTTTTACAGGAAGTTAAATAAATTTCACAGGAAGAGACAAAAATTGTCATATACAATACCGCTAGCGGTCGACGAATTGCCGAAAATTTTTGTCAAAGTGTATGAGTGTTTATTGCTTCGATATAAATTGGTCGAGTGTCACAGGAAGAGAAAAAAATTGTCACATATAATCTCATAAGAGCATTAATTCTTTCCGGAAATTTTTTTGAGTGCGGTCCAACAACGTCGTATTAATTTGCCCGAGCGGGACGCGAGGGCAAATTTGGACGTTGTTGGAATGCACGAAAATAATTTCCGGATATGAATTAATGCTCGAATGCAGATTCGGTAAGAAAATCGTAACGCCACAAACCCTCACAGTTAGGTTGGTCCACCTACAAAAAATTTTCAAGAAATTTTTTTATTGTCTTGGTTACGGCTCGTGAACTAATTTTTCTATTGGTCATTAATGAGTGTCGTACGATTTTCATTAAAACTCCGCTAGCGGAATTGTTGCACAATTTTACGCTGATTCGTGGCAAATGACATAAATACTAAATTATGATTGGTGAATAGTTAACTTGAAGGGAGTGAGTTGAATAGTCATTAAAATTTCTCTAGCGGAATTGTTGCACATTTTTACGCTGATTGGTGCAAATAACAAAAATACTAAATTATGATTGGTTAATGGTTAAGATGAAGGCAGTGAGTTGAATAGTCAAGAATATCCATTTCCGGCCGTGGTATAGTCAGTTACGATCCGAAATAGGTCGCAGTGAATTTTTTGTCGCGTAAACTGCAGTCCGCTTAATTGGTTAGTAGGTTTTGAATTTAAATCGGCTGCGCTTTTAATTTAAGAGTTCCTCAGCTCTGCGCAATTTGGAGGTGGGGGATTTCGGCCACGATGTTTCCTTTTTCAGAAATCGGCGTGTTCTTATAATTTTTGCTTCAAATGCCTCTCGACGTAACCGCGCCATGTGTGAACTTCATCCATCGGAATTGCTGCTCAGGTACATTTTTGGTCCTGTCGTCGGACCGCCACAGCTAGCGAGTATTTTAAAATTTAATAGTTTCAAAGCAAAATATCCACTGGCCTCTTAATAACCGAGGTAAGTTATTTTTGCGATTAGGTCCATGTGGGCTAATGTCCAGTTATTGTTTTAGGCCTCTTCTGTTTTCTTTGTTTTGGTATTCTTTTCCTTACTCCCTGTTTCGGTAGTTTTATGTTTAACCCCTTTTGCTAATGGCCCACCCCCACCAACCTCATGGTTCTCCTGTATGCCTTGGAATTTGTCGATTGAGATAGCTGCACACAGCGGCGAGCAAAGAAAGGTTGGCTGTCTGTGACCAAAGAATCGTCAAGCCCCGCACGATACTCGAGGTACAGCTTTCCCCAATCTTGACGGAACAACGACGCTTACCGGTCAGAAATTCCTGAACTCACTGAATTACGCCAAAAATGATTGCGTGGCGTACAAACTTTTTAATTTTATGTAACATTTTCAACATTAACGAGAATAGCAAATGGACTGCTCTGGTAGCTTCCATTTTCCCGTACTACTCGGCAATCATACTAAAGGTTGACGTTGGAATTTGAGTGACAAGATTATTAATTTTATATGATAATTTTGAATTAGACAAAGCCTTATCACCTCAATTGAACTAAACGACAGTTTTGTTGGAGTGTTACTTGCAATCCTTCATGTAGAACTTAAAATACTTTCGATTAATCGATTCCGTATAGAGTGAGACAGAACAAACTTTCATTAACAGAGTTTCGTGTCCTGTTCGGGCACTTAACTTTTTGTGATAGCTGATATGTTTATAATTCATCTTCTGCGTCCATTTTGCATACATGGGCTAACGTAAATCTTAATTCTTTAGTCAATGCGTCGTTTAACTTAATCGATATGATTGATTTTGAAATTTACAGTTCTAATATGACGCTGGTATGTTTTCCAAACGTAGTTGTAAATAAACGAATTATAATTGTTTATTACTAACCGATGTTGTTACTTTCCTTTGAGTGTTCGTTATCTCTTTTGGCATACTTCGCCGTAGCTCATTCTCTCCGCGTGGATTTACGCAACCTGATTTGTTAAGTTGTTGAACCTGGCGCCCTTATTGATTCGCTCAGCATTGCTTGCACTATTGGTATTAGTTGGGAATAATAAAAGTTATGACTACGTTATACTATGGAGCATTTTCATTAATGTTACGCTTTACTTTAGTAAAATTAGCACCCTACTTAAAATGACGCATAATAAATGGTATTAGTGGAGAAAATAGAATATCAATTTTACATTGACGACATCGTACGCTTGCGTAGCCAGAATAACTGGTAAAAGTATTAAAATAAAAAAGCAACAACTGTGAGATTAACTATGAGAATATTAAAATTATGGTCCTTTGTAAGCTCGCATAACTTGGGAGCACTCATTACACAGTAGATGACAAAGAAAAAAGTTAATGATATCTACAAGCGACACAACATGAAACACCAAAAAAGAAATTTCGTAGTGTTTTCAGTACTTTTACACGGTGCAGAATCTTGACAAGGAAAACTCAAGCCAGAAAAAATATTACACATTGAAAATGGGGTAAGTACCGAATATGAAGCATACTCTTCGTCTCCTGCTTCGCTAAAAGGCTAAGTGACTGTCTCGGGCTGTATGTGCCAGCAAAAAGATTGATCAGATGTCAAAATAAGATCAATACAACTTAGAAAAAATTATCATATCAGACAAAAAAGAAGGTAGCATATTTAGAGGAAGATCGTCAAAGCTATGATCTCATTAAATTAAAAAACCCACTAACTGCTCAATATACCAGGGGCCACCGACTAGCCAAAGAATAGATACAAAGAAGTAGAAACTTGATTTTTCACATAACGTAGCGTATTTACAGATATACTATACCTTGCTAATTTTAATATAAATTGCGTAATAATCGAAAAATAGAAGACAATATTAGAAACCATTTGAAGAGTATGCGTATGTTGCTTGCTTCTGGTCCTACCAATGATGTACTTGCCGACTATTAAATTACCAGTATCATGAACATAACAAAACTGCCTATTTTTTTAAAATTTGTGGCAAGATACTTTCAGTTGTGAAGGTGTTCAACGTGTAATTACTATTTGTAAATGAAAAACAAAATCGAATTGGTACAACTAGATTAGCAGCAAAGTAGTTAGCCATTAGCATTAGGGACGCGATAACATTATAATGGTGATATTTACAAACATTGATTATTGCTGCCTGTTGTTTAAATACTTAGCAATGAAATTCTTGTCTCAAATTTAGCAATGAAGTTCTTGTCTCAAATTTATCACTTAACATATACGAGAGTAATTTTTTTCAACCTTCGATTCAGTAAGAACAATAGATAAAAATAAATAAGAAACATTTCGATGAAGGACACTTATCATACCGTAGCACAGATTTTTGTATGCTTTCCTGAAATAGGTTTTCCAGTCTGGTTACGCAGCCAACTGATCACGTTGATTTTTAGCTCCTTCTTCAAATGTTTTGCATCGTTCTCACAAACAGCCATCGCTCATAAACTGTACTCGTCTAATAGTCCAAGAGCCAGCAACGGATTTCTTACAGTATTTTTAACAAGTCTGTAACTGTTATGGAAGGTCCCTTTGAATATACTGAGAAGGGAACCCGAAGTCTGGCAAGCCTGCGGTGGTGGTTTTAGCCCCCTTGGGTCCTTGAAGGGCGGAAAAAATAATGTGTCAAAACTGACACAAAACCTAGGAATATGTTGGTAACACTGTAAGTCTATGTCAAATTCGAGGTTAGCAGGTTAGATTTTGCGTCAGTCTGTGTCAAAACTGACATAAAACCTAACCTGGTAACCTCGAATTTGACAGACTTCCAGTGCCACCAACTTATTATTCACACGTTTGAATTTCACAGCCCGCTGAGGATCAGTTTTTTTGGATCTCTCGATATTTTACAGTAAATGGTTAAGTTTATTATACAACACTATGTGAATTTGAGGTAAACTTACCACCCGCGAAAGCGTCTGTCAATCTTTTTACTTACATAAGATATGATTACCTTTAACATATCAAAGAGCCAGATTTGTTATTATACTTTTTTCTTATTATTTTTTTCCATTTTTCAAGGACGCAAGGGGACCAAAACCACCACCACAGGCTTGCCAGACTTCGGGTTTCCTTCTCAGTATATTCAAAGGGACCTTCCATAACAGTTGCACGCTTGTTAAAAATACTATAAGCAAACCCGTTGCTGGCTCTTGGACTATAACAATACATTTTGGCTAAATTTTTCCCTCAGAGTCTATACTTTGAACCAGAAGGAGGAGTTTTGTCCTTAGTTTAGCCTACTTCCCCTACGATGCACAGGAACTGCCACCCACCCCAGAGTTTCAGGGACTGGTAACTTACTGTGACACGAATAATTTATATCTGCTGGTAGGGTGTGACGCCAATGCACACCACATCTGCTGGGGCAGCACGGACATCAACCCACGAGGTAGAGGCCTAATGGAGTATCTCTACACTACGAAGTTGGAGGTACTAAACTGTGGTACTACACCTACCTTTGTCACCGACAGAAGGCAAGAAGTCATCGACATAACAGTGGGCACCGCTACGGTCGCTCCGTTAAGCTACGGTTTCCTAAGAATGCGGTGGCGTCATATAGCGGCCGTAAAATTGCGGCGCTGACGTCAGGTAGCGTTGGTAGAAAAAAGCGGTCGTTGTTGCGGTGGACATTGCTGTAAAGTTAAAACAACGTAGTGACGCCGCGACAGTCTTTCGAGAGGTGTTTAAGCTTTGTTTGTGCGGGCCGCATTTAAGAAACTTATGATAATACAAACACTGAATGATGAACTCAAATGATCTCTTTATTAACAAAATACACCTAGTATAAAAAAATTTAAAAATAAAAGACTCATTAATAGAAATACTATAAAAAAGGACGGCGAAATATATATGTGGAAAAAGACAATTTAATGAGAAATAGGGTACAATGAGGCTGCTCTTGGAATTTTTAAAAGTCAAAATGTAAAATATTTGAAGGGCCGCGGCCGTACAAGAATGTGTGGCGCGCCGCATGCGGCCCGCGGGCGGCCTGTTGCTCATCCCTGATCTAGACCTAGCATTATTAGTATATTTGGAAGATAAGGAGTAATCGGAAGACGAAAACCATAGTTTCTGCGTCGCCATCTGCATTGCAATGAGAAAAATTTCAGGCAATACTTTCGCTTAACAGCATAATTGTTTGATTATGTACTGAATCACATAAGAGATGATTTAACTTCTAAACCATATAATAGCAACAACAAGCCTATATGTCCAGAAGAAAAGTTATGTATACGTGTGAGGTAAGTACACTGAATTACACACAATGTGATGTCTTTTTAGCTGTAATATACAGTGCCCGCCAAAAAGTCGGCATAATTTGGTAAATTTTTTTATTTAAAAAAAAACTTTTTATGTCAATAATTTGTGCTTGTCTAAAAACCTATTTAGCCCCTATCATTTATGCCGAATGATTTTTACTTGTTTAGAAAATGGAGTTTTTCGAAATTGTCAAAATCCAAAAAGTGCTATTTTTCGGAAATTAAGTAAGATTTCAATGATATTTTTTTAGAGTGTGTTATTTTTAGCTAACTGAACAATTTCAAGCCCAGAAGACACCTATTTTTTGAAAACAATTTAAATATTGTAAAACTACACTTGCCGCTATAGACTAGACACACCGTCAAAAAACGTTGCGTGAACTGTTTCTACCGTACTGGCCCACCGCTTCAAATGAGACGGCACCGCTTTATTACGTTCGATGTGCGCTACCGCTCTTTTGGAAAACACTTCGCTTGTTATACACGACACCGTTTTTCGTGACGTCACCCACCGTATTTTTACGGCCGTTAAATGACGGCACCGCTTCCTAGGAAACCCAAGCTTTAGTCAAAGACTGGCAGGTATCGACGGAACCCTCCCTATCGGATCACCGTCATATCACTTTCAATCTAAATCTAAAGCGGCCGCCAACGTCGAATATATTTAGAAATCCCAGAGCAACCAATTGGCAGGGCTATAAACAGGACCTCCGAAATAGGTTAGATTTGGTTAGAATCATTCCAAAAAATTTTGACGAGCTAGAAGAGAGCGTTGATCTTGTACACCGCTCTATCATAGAGTCATACAAGATCAATTGTCCTGTTAAGCGATGCAGGGAAAGTAAAAGGACTCCATGGTGGAACCCTGAACTCCAGTCACTTTACAAAGAAACGCGCAGGCTCTTCAACAGAGCCAGACTTACAAACTCTCAACTGGACTGCTACAATTACAAACTGTCCCTACGGTCATACAAAAGCTGCATACGCAGAAGAAAAAGAGAGACCTGGTGGGCCTTCTGCGAAAGTATTGAAGGCCTACCAGAAGCAGTTAGACTGCAAAAGGTGTTTTCCAAAACTCCAGGTTCCAGGCTGAGGATGTTGAGGCTCCCATCGGGTACCTTCACTGATACCAGGGTGGAGGCTCTCAAGCATCTCATTGATGTTCACTTTCCCGGCTCCAGTCTTGTACAAGAAGCCCTACCTGAGAGGCCCCCACGCATTGCGCACACTGCAATGGACTGGACGACGGCCTCAAAGGTAGTGAGTCTAGATCGTTTGAAGTGGACACTGTTCACTTTTGAACCATATAAGAGCTTTTCCAGCTCTGCTAAAGCATGGATTGGAGGTGCTGTTACGGCCCCTATATCACATTTTTCGTACTAGCCTGGCCCTAGGACAGATTTCTGTGCCCTGGAGGACGATCAAAGTAATTTTCCTACCCAAAGCGGGACATGCAATGCATGATACCGCAAAGGACTTCAGACCTATCAGCCTGACTTCTTTCCTGCTAAAGGTGCAGACCGATTAAAAGGTATATTAAGGATGGAGCATTAGTGGCTTTTCCGCAGCACCCATCACAACACGCCTACCAACAAGGCAAGTCAGTTGAGACGGCACTCCATGCGATCGTCTCCAAGATGGAGAAAGCCCTGCACCACAAAGAGCTTGCGCTCGGTGCATTCCTAGACATAAAAGGGGCGTTTGACAACACCTCCTTTGATTCTATCTGTGTAGCGGCCGAAAGGCACGGGATCGAACCCTCGTTGATAAGATAGATCGGTTCTATGCTGTCGGGCCGACAGGTAATTGTTTGAGCAGACGACCTCTCTATTAGAGCGACGGTCACTAGGGGCTGTCCTCAGGGTGGAGTCTTGTCTTCAATGTTATGGTGCCTGGTCGTGGACGGGCTACTAAGGGAGCTCTCTGCAAAAGACATCTTTGTGCTAGGTTTCGCTGATGACATTACAATATTAACAATGGGAAAGTTTGCTGGCACAGTAAGTGAGATCATGCAAGAAGCCCTCATTACTGTACAAAACTGGTGTGTAAAGCAAGGGCTTAGGATTAATAATACCAAAGCAGAACTTGTCATCTTCACCAAAAGAAGGAAAATTGAGGGTCTCAGACAGCTCACACTCTTCGGTAAAGCTCTCCAGCCCTCCGAATCGGTCAGATATCTTGGAGTTCAAAGTTGAACTGGAGGACTCATGTAGAGAGACAAATTCAAAGGGCCACTGCTTTCCTGTGGAGATGTAGACGGACCTTTGGAACCAGCTGGGGTCTCAAGCCCTGTGTCACCAAATGGCTATACACGGTGGTTACAAGACCAATAATAACATATGCTGTTCTGGTTTGGTGGCCGGCAATCAACAAGGCCACAACCAGAAACAGCCTCAACAGACTACAGAGATTGGCCTGTTCAGGCATAACAGGAGCAATGCGCACTGCTGCTACGGCAGCTCTGGAGGTGCTTCTGGGGCTTCCACCCCTTCACCTAGTGATTGGGGCGGAGGCTAGAAAGTCAACCTACAGACTAAGCCAGGGACAGATGTGGCCCATGAAAGGGGAACTCAAGGATCATCCAACATTTTGAGAAGGTCCCAGAACTTCTCACAAAGAGCGATTTCATGGCTCCGCTTTACATGTTCCACAAAGCATTTCAGGTACTCATACCTAATAGGAACGATTGGTGTCAGCAACAGCGTCTTCTCACTTCAAGGGGATTTGTTTGGTACACAAACGGCTCCAGGATGGCGGGAGAATCTGATGCTGGCATCTACGGCTGTAGGCCGAGGGTCAAACTCACCGTTGCCCTAGGAAAATATGCCACTGTATTCCAGGCGGAGGTATTTGCCATCCTAACCTGTGCTTAGGAGAACCTTCCAAGAGGTTATTTCAATCTACATATTTACATCTGCACAGACAGTCAGGCAGCACTAAGAGCATTGAGTTCACCCAGAATCAACTCCAGGTTGGTTCTGGGATGTTGCCAGACACTGAATAGACTCGATACAAAAAACTGGGTGAAACTACTATGGGTACCAGGCTATAGTGAAATAGAGGGTAACGAAGAAGCTGATGCTCTAGCGAGAAGGAGTTCTCAAGAGCCACTCATCGGCCCTGAGCCGGCTTTAGGAATTACCCGTGCCACTGCAAAGAGACAAGTTGATTACTGGCTAATAAGTAACCAATCCATTGCCAACTGGGCTTCGTTACCAAGGCTACGTCAGGCAAAACTCCTCATCGGGGAAATGTCGCCTGCCAACATCTTTACTTTCCTGTCAATGGGCACGAAAAACATTAAGATCGTGACTAAACCACTAACAGGACCCGGTCACTTACAGAAGCACTTATTCACAATTGGAATCGTAAATGATGCCACCTGCAGGAAGTGCCAGTTGGAGGAAGAAACCTCAATTCATGTTCTATGTCAATTTGTAGCTCTCCTAACACTGAGACATAAACATTTTGGAGTCGGCCTTTTGGAACCCCAGGGACGTTCCTATGTGTAGGATTCTTTCCTTCGCGTTGAAAACGGCCTCTTCGAACGAGATCCATAATAAATTAGGTGGGAGCACAATGGACCAATAGGTCTCAGTGCAGTACAACAAGCCCCACCAGAAGAAGAAAAAGAAGAAGAAGAAGAAAGAAGATCACACTGGATGCCCTCAAACCAGTTCAATTCCAGGAGTCTAAACAATCAACTCCCGCTGCCCGACAATTAAGCGTGGGAGAAAGGGTTCAAGCAAGGTACTTCGCCAACAATAAACAGCTATGGAGATCTGGAACGGTAATTAAAAAGTTTGGACAATTGTATTATCAAGTCAAGCTTGATAACGGATATGTGTTCAAGCGACATATCAATCAGCTACGATCAACCTGTGTTCCACAGAGAAAAACAGTCAATGTTGCTCCTATTGAAGACAGCCAGCCAGAGCTCAGCCATTCGGACCAGGGCTTCAAGGTGGAACCTTTGGTGATAATGCGTTCTCAAACACAAACTAACTACCAAAGTGCTGATATACCACCACCGTTACCGAGGCCGGTCGAATCAGCCTTGCTCGAAACCGCGCAGAACGATCCTGAGCCCTTAGTTCTACGAAGATCAACTCGTCTTCATCAACTTCCAAGCCACCTTAAGGATTACGTCCTGGAAGCAAAATACGCGTGAGAGACTATAGTAGCCTAGTTATGTATCAGGGCACTTTGATATAATAACATTATTATAGATATGACATGTGTCAGTCGAGTTCTGTAGAGTAGTTAATAATAACAAGTTATCAAGCCTATTTCATAGCGTACGTACTACCCTACAAGAAGCCACCACAAAAATGTTATAATTGATAATTGTAAAATTTTGTGACAACCGTCAATACACTGTTAAATTAATTTAGCATATTACATCAATGCAATCGAATTTTTACTATTAATGGTCCTCGACACCGTAAAGTAAAAAGAGGTTAAAAGTAATGAATGTATGAATTGATGTAAAGTTCGCCCTTTCTCCCACGATTTCTTGTTTGTCTGTTATATAGTTACAAAATCTGTTTTAGTAATATCTCCATGGCAAAATACAATGCAGTCAAAATCAACAGTTCGTAGCAATGTTTTTATATTTCGACTTTTCTGTAGTTCCTACGTCAGTGTCATTCATAACGTATAGTAAATTAGTTTGAAATGCAAGAACATGCATCGAAGGTATTATTATGAGGTACGTAAAATCAATTTTAAAACAAATAGCAGCTAATTTTATAAAATATTTAATATTTACATTTTGAAACTGTATATCGCTACGTTTTATGGTAAAATTCTAGACATATAATTCTAAAACGAGCCAAGCCACGAGGCTGTGTTTTATAATCTTAAAATAATAGCACCCAAAAAAAAAAACACTCGCTTGCTTATCCATTTAATATACCTAATGCTCATCCGAGAAAAAAGTAGCTATAATAGAGACTAAACTCTGCGTAATTATTATTGTAAGTCGTCAACGCAAACGATGCCACCTGCAGGAAGTGCCAGTTGGAGGAAGAAACCTCAATCCATGTTCTATGTCAATGTGTAGCTCTCCTAACACTGAGACATAAACATTTTGGAGCCGGCCTGGTGGAACCCCAGGCGATAAGGGACGTTTCTAGGGGTAGGATTCTTTCCTTCGCGTTGGAAACCGGTCTCTTCGAAAGAGACCCATAACAAATTAGGTGGGAGCACAATGGACCGATAGGTCTCAGTGCAGCTTACAACAAGCCCCACCAGAAGAAGAAGAAGAAGTCGTCAACAGGTTAGGCAATTTCTACTGCAGGCTCCAGAAGAAGTACATCTGCTGGCAGAGGTGATTTTAATCTTCGGCATATATGAATTGTCTAAGAGAGCTGACGTTGCTTTCCGTTGATCTAGAAGATACTGGGAAGCATGCTGTCATATTGTTTAAAGATACAAAGAATCATATGTCACGATGTTTCGCCGTCACAGATGATGGTTGCGACTTTCATCTATAGGTACAGTTTGTATTGCAAATATGCTGTATCGAGACCGGCAAGTTTGTAGACCAAGCGTTTTTTTTTTTTGGGGGGCTACCGAAATGGTAAATGCATCTGCCAACATATGAGCATTCATGCTGTCGGTGGCGTACCATGCAAATCGCTACTTACCTAGAATTGGAGACACAAATGTTGCTGATCAATCGAATCAGTCAATCCAAGGGGTTGGTGTTATTTTGAAGCGTCATCTGCTATGATCTCTTCCAAATTTGTTGGTGGTGTACAAATATCTGATAATTCTCATTTCTCAGTCACTATATATTGTTTAAGGCTTTCGCGGTTACTCGAATAGTTCTTAAAGCAACTTTTACTCTGATGATACAAGCTGTAATATTTTGCAAAACTTTAGTCAATATGGGTGCAAAAACAGCAACAAGGCCAAATCTACCAACTATCCTCGTTCTCAAGGTACTCAAACAACACAAGCCACCAAAAAGCCATGGCCATCGCGTGAATCCTTGCTCAATTGCACAAGGTGTAAGGCACATTAAGCCAGAGAATGCTGATCGTCCTAAGTCAAAATTCTATTTTAACTAGAGTAATTCCCAATCACTATTAATATTAATTGCAGCAATTGTGAGAAATAAAGTTGAGATATACGTTGCTAATGAATTAGTCTTTACTACCGTCTGCTTAATTGTGTGACAAACGTCACTTTTACGTTTGGCATGCATTTCAGCAAACCTTTCTTCTCTTCTCACACTGCCTATCCGATATCTTGATTGGATGTTAGCGACCACATTTCTAAATTTTTCTTTGTTTCTTGCGGTGTTGATTAGTTGCCCTATTGATCTTAAATCAGTCCACTGTCTTATGTTTCTAGCCTAGGACATCTGCTTTCTGCCTACTCCCCTTTTTCCTTCAATTTTTTGGAGAAGATTGTATTTCTCATTTCCGATTATATGCCCGAGGTATGCGGTTCCCCTTTGTTTTACTACTGTAAACAGTTCGCGGTCTTTTCGCATTCTTCTCAATATTTCTTCGTTTGTCACCCTATCCGTCCAGGGCACCTTCAGTAGACGTCTATATGTCCACATCTCAAAGGCTTCTATTTTCCTGATCGCGCTTGTTTTCAGTGTCCACGCTTCAACTGCATATAAGCCGTTCACGACCTTTTTGGGACAGAGTTGGCTATGATTTTTTCTTTTCATGTTGGACTAACTGATTCGATGATGTAGCGGATGCAACTTTTTTTTCTGTCAGTGTCTGTTCGACATTTTCTTGCCACCACATTGCCAGATTTATTATTTTAATATTTGTAAGAAAATAAATGATTTATCAAATGTGTAAAAATAATTTTAATTTCCGTCAAAGCAAAAGTCAAAATGCACAAAATAAATTATTTTGTTACAACAAAAAATTTCCATTAAACGATGCCACTTCCAATTTAAAAAGGACAGACCAAATTTAAAAGAACGCGAGTCGATGTGGGGACTAGAGAATATCCGGCAACAATGTACCTATTCAGAAAATATAACCTTAAACTGAAAACAACCTAACCTAACACAAAAAGTGTCAATTTCCATTAGGGAGTTTAGTTGCCACAGAGTTACTGCCAACAAAATTACTAGATGGCCATAGCCTCACCTGACCCAAAAAGATCGTGAACGGATTATACAATAGAACTGACCAAACCTTTAAGAAGTAGATATTACAAAATAGATATTAACGATTATGAGCATCTTAACGAAACGAATTTGAATGCCAAAACGAGGCGGTGAGTCGAGTTTTGCGGCAATCAAGCGAGTCTCGTTAAGTGCCATAAGCAAACGTGTATTGTTCAATATTTTATCTTCATGAATACATTCTGGTTTAATGTTTTTTTTTATATAAAAAGAGTGCGGTAATGAAGCTCTTAACGATACTAAAATTAATTTGTTTAAGAGGCTATAACAACACCGATAAAGATAAAATATTTTTTCTTCAAACGGCAGTAAAATATGGCATTATACTGCTGGATTGATGATGCTAAACTGTCACTTTATTGCCAAGCGGCTAATAATAATATCTGCCGCTGACGAACGGCAGATATAGTACATTACAGCCCGAGATGGGAAGTGTTTAATTACTGTCGAGAGATTAGTTAGCTGATTGAGACGCGAAGCGTCGAAATAAGCTATTATCTCGAGACTAAGGAAACTTCCTGTAGAGGTTTGTATACTATTTTATTCGCAACCACTTTATTCTAAAGAATAATTGGAAAAATTATTATATTATGATACGTCAGGTTGTGACGCGCATGAATGGATCGACGAGTGTCCTTACCTACTCAGCGGTCGGGAATGTACTTCCCGCACTCACTTCCCGCTCAAGTGCGGGAAGTGAGTGCGGGAAGTAGCGGGCTGAAATGTACAACTTCCTCCACTCAAATGAGGTCAGGAATGTTAACATTACATATAGGGTTGGGAATAAAATCATTTAACCAGACTCACTTTAAACACAGTCGTCGTGAATAACTCGCTTTGCTTGTTGTCCATCTGTCGATGTTGTAGAGGCCTCAAGCCTCAACAAAATTTCTGTACCAGGCCCCCAAACACCTAAATCCGGCATTGGTCTTTCGCTACTCTACGCCACTGACTAAATGATTTAAATATTATTGGGTTAGTTTTTTTTTTTTCATTTTATAACTAACTATTTTTCATATTGATTACTTCCCAGATTTGCAATCATACCCACGGATCAACTATTATCTAAATATTAAATTTGCTGCCATTTGGTCCTATAGCTACAGCAACAGCAACTCCACGCCTATGCATTTTAATATCCCTTGCTGTCAAAAAACAGCTGGGAATGACAGTTTTGGCCTTTATATAATCTTTGAAATTAAAAAAAATTAAACATGATAAGTAGTAAGGTATGGACAAATAACTAGTAATAATTGATATAAATTGCTTGCAGCCGTAATGAACTATTGAAAAAATCACTAATTTATTTTGTACATAACCTCACTAGATATTTGTCATACACCACAGGTGATATCATCATCAAATACTGTTTTAGATACTTAGAACCATATTCATCCCTGCTGCCACACTTGTGGAGGTGGAACATAAGAAAAAGGCTAGTTCATCGAACGATTGTACGTGCAAACCTAGTGAATTACCAATTTATACACGTGATCTGCCAGTCAAACCAAGAATCGACGTATGTTCATCGCAAGAACCTGGAGCAATTGAGCAGACATTTGGCAAAATTCGTAAAAGCATTTTTGGTCTTATAGGCCAGGTCAAAGTTGTAACACAAATCGGTGAAGAATATTTCCACGAAGGTTTAGAAAATGCTGAATGTAAGTTATCAAATCCCCTTTATTTAGTATCACATTTTGAATACATAGTATAATATGAATATATCACTGAACAATTTAGTTACAATAAATAAAAATTATAGGTTTGATCGATTACTTGCAAGAAGAAGAAAATACAACCCCAAAATATGGCGCTGTTGCATTGGGAGGTCTCACTGGCCTCATTTTCGGATTACGAGGCAAGTTCTTTAGAAGAACATTGTATGCCTCCGTAGGGGCTCTGGGCATGGCTGCTATTTGCTACCCAAAAGAAGCATCTCAGTATTCACAAATTGGTATCGTAGAAGCGAGACGATATGCCACAATTTTGTACAACTTTGTATATGGAGGTATGTAATCAATCATTGTATAAAATTTAGGATAAATGTAAGTTGTATATACATTTTGTAAAACTTGTTTACTGGTTAAATACTTATGTATGCTATGCAGTTAAAAAAGATGATCCACCATTAGAACTTCCTTCTTTACCTAAATTGCCAGGAAGCCTGTCCGAGGCTTGGGATGCTGCGAAAAGTTTAGGTAAATCATCAACATCTTCTGTTGCAGAACCACCAGAAGAAGTAGAACAGGTAATTTTTGCTGAGCCAGATATAGCAAGTGATGCTACATGTAATATTACTGAAACCTATACCATTCCTACTGACACATCCTGTGAATGTCCTACTGGTCAATGTACCGGAAGCATGGAACAAGCCTTTCCTAACGAAGTTCAAACCTCTACCGAAGAAGAAGGTTATCTGTAACTGTTTTATTTTTAATAACCTTAATTCATTCTCTCTATTTTCACATTCACGGTTCGTAGTTTATGGATATGTTTAATGCTGAAGTCTAATTGATATGGTGCAGTTCCGTAGACATTTGCTAAAATGCTTTCAGCATGCCTACACAATTTAAAATAAGTTATTTTCATAAGGAGCGTCGAAAGTAGCAAATATCATGCGGAAAGTAGCAAATATCATGCGAGTCTTAATTAGACAAATGAGGGGGCGTAGCATAGCGAAGCCCGAGTGGTTCTAAAACACGAGCACAGATATTTGCACTTTTAAGCAAGTTATGAACACTATTTTTTAAACGACCACACAAAGTAAATTCTATTTTTAAGAATTCTTTTTATTTCGCTTACAAAATTGATTGTTATATTATTATTGGTACAATTATAAAAAATGAGAGCTTGTTGGGAAGCATAACGAATAACGCCAAAGCGTCTGGATTATTTGATTAACTTTGTGCCGTTATTATATGACTAGTACGATATAATATCAAAAATTTATTGAAAATTTGATGCAAATTTAATAAAAATAGGTGCAAACTTGGTTAAAATTTTCTAAAAACTTACTAAATAACTACCAAAAAATTGCTGCCGGTTTGCCGTTAATTTAACAGAAACTTATTGAATATTTAAAGAAAAATTATTGAAAAGAGAACACAAAATTGCTGAATATTTTCTATAACTTTACTGAACATGAAATTTACTGAACATTTTGTTAAATGTATGCGGGAGTTTCTAAAAATTTACTTCAAACTTAATTGAAGAGTTGCAAATTTAAAACTTTTTTTCCAACCACATGACTAAGACGCCGTATTGTCGAATAATTTTGGCTTGGGCTCGCCGGATCTTCACTTTAAATTCTCCCTGACTAACTAGTAACTCCCAAAGAAATTCCGACATACGTGGTACCCTCACTTATCCATTTTTAGGAAAAATTTATTTAGACAAGATTGTAGTAAGTTTTTATTATCTCCAAATATAGGCTCACTCATAATAAATGTTATGGTATAACGTCACATATTTTGCAAAAGTATTATTGTTCATTTCCTAGGTATTATCAACCATAGAAAAACTACAAAACTGTTAATAATTATTACACATGACTGATATCATCCAATGAGAACCATGCATTTTTTGAAAATCGACCAATCCTGAACTGATTACTTGATATGCTCCCTAGGGAAACTTATCAACCGATAAGCTCCCTAGTGCTAATTATCGACCCCTTGGATGGTGTCATAATTAGAAACAAGAAACAAGCAATTTGAGTTTTTTGGCATTATTAGATCAATTTTAAATCATAATTCGTATACGGGTTTTGTGAAATAATCTTCAAAATATAAACGCGGGCGACACACTTACATATAAATTCGCCTGTGCCAAGAGTCATCGCGATGGTTGCCGTTAGAAACCTGTCCTCGGGACAGTTTTCATTGCAACCAGCACTCGACCCTTGGTGTGTGCAAAATTATCGGTAAGTATGTCTCGCTCTTGTTATATTACTAATGAAAATAAACCAATGACCCCTGTTGTTGCCAGTATGAAGCAATAGTCACTTACGTTTTTTTATAGCTATATTTTCAGGGCATCTGTATGAAAGATGTAAGTGCTCCCAATGTCAGTTAGACTGTGCAATAAACATGCCCATTTTGTATATTATGTGTTACGCTGACAGTGCAACATCAGAAATCGTTTGTTAAATTTTTAATGCTAAAATATTGGCTCGTGGCTCTCCTATTAAACCTAGACCCAAAGTGTAATTCAAAAGTTTTAGGAAGTGCTTTAGTCTGTCCAGTACAATTATTATCTTACTTTCAAAGTTTTTCTACAAAGCAGAAGAGTGGAAAATATTCAATTAAACCTTAATAAAAAAACATAGGAGCTGCCGTGGAAATTGAACGTTGCCGGTGTTACCAGTATTACTATAATTCATGCATAACAAGATTCATTAAATCACGTGAATGACACCAGACATAGGTAATCAAATACACCATATATTAGTAAAGGAAAGAGACATTATGGTGGTAAAAGATACAGGAGCTTAGAGAGGAGCCAATATCGACTCGGACCACATTCTGGTAATAGCTAAATGTAAAATAAGCTCAAAGGGATTAAAATATTAAAAAATAGTAAAAAGAGAATGGGACCTAAAAAATTAGAACAAGAGGAAACGAAAAAATTATCAAAGATAGTATAAACGAAGCAGGAGAAAAAATTAGGATATAACATAAAGCAACAAAATAAGGGTCTAGGACATATCGCCGAATGGACAAAACGCCGAATCGTATTTTAATGCCCAAAACGCCGAATCGTGCCCAAAACGCCGAATTCGTTTGATTGGACAAATAGCCGAAAATGTCCAAAACGCCGAAAGCTGTCGGTGGACATATCGCCGAAAATTGACAAATCGCCGAATTAGTTCGCGTGGACAAAACGCCGAAAATGCCCAAAACGCCGAATGCTGTCGGTGGACATATCGCCGAAAATGGACAAATCGCCGAATTAGTTAGCGTGGACAAAACGCCGAAAATGCCCAAAACGCCGAATGCTGCCGGTGGACACATCGCCGAAAATGGACAAATCGCCGAATTAGTTATCGTGGACAAAACGCCGAAAATGCCCAAAACGCCGAATTCTGTCCGTGGACATATCGCCGAAAATGGACAAATCGCCGAACCGTGTAAAATGAGGCCACATGGATGGGAAAGTTGGCATCGTTCGATTTTGTTCAAAGCCCCCGTTTGTGTCGGTGGACATATCGCCGAAAATGGACAAATCGCCGAATTAGTTAGCGTGGACAAAACGCCGAAAATGCCCAAAACGCCGAATGTTGTCGGTGGACACAACGCCGAAAATGGACAAATCGCCGAATTAGTTAGCGTGGACAAAACGCCGAAAATGCCCAAAACGCCGAATGCTGTCGGTGGACACATCGCCGAAAATGGACAAATCGCCGAATTAGTTACCGTGGACAAAACGCCGAAAATGCCCAAAACGCCGAATTCTGTCGGTGGACATATCGCCGAAAATGGACAAATCGCCGAATTAGTTACCGTGGACAAAACGCCGAAAATGCCCAAAACGCCGAATTCTGTCGGTGGACATATCGCCGAAAATGGACAAATCGCCGAATTAGTTAGCCTGGACAAAACGCCGAATCCTGTGAGTGGACATATCGCCGAAAATGTCCAAAACGTCGAATTAGTGGGCGTGTACCAAACTTCATTTTGGAACCACAATCTTCTTTATTGGCCTTTGATAGCGGGCGTAATATGGCTTTTATGGCCCGAAGGCCTATATAGTTGCTAAGCATTATAATAGACATCACATCACATGTGAAAAGCAACATCACTAATCTGCATAGAAACTATAGCACACCAAAAATGCACGCCAGCACAACAGTGACGCAGTAGTCAGTAACCGAAATACTGAAGCTTTAAGTTTTGTCCATCTTGAGAACCAAAATAAAGTAAAATATTGGATGTACCATGCGTATAACAACGGGTAGATAAAGTAGCACTTTAACATCAAGGATAGATAAAGTAATTTCATTTTCTAAAATTTGTTTAAATTAAATGACAGCTTCGTATTATCTTAGCAACCCAGTCCAGCTACTGACATTTTGGAATGTGATTGACTGTCCTTATTTTCTTTTGAAATTGTCAAAATATTTTGCACTCAACTTATACAGGGTGGACACCTTTCTTGATATTTTTAAGACTTGCCGAATATAGCCCTTTACTGATTCTGTAAACAATTACATTGCCGTTTTTAAATGTTCTTGCTTACTTCTCTACGTCAGAAGAATTTAACAGAGCTACATTGTATGATCAGCGGACATCAAAAGGTAATTAAAGTTAGGCTAGTTAGGCAAAATAAGGTCTCGGAAAACGCAGGCAAAAAGGCAAAACAAAAGATTTAAAAAACGCACTAATAAAGCAAAAATAAAGTAAAAAAGGCAAACATGAAAAAAGGCAAAATTAGAAGAAACTGGGTTTAACTGAGAAATACAGACGATGCACTTCACAAATCACAATCTTAACACGTTCGAAAATTGTGACAAACTGGCTGATTCAGTATAAAACTTTCTCCCGACAATACTGGTCCCCTCATTAAAATTAATCTCAAAAATAATCCTTCTCAGAAATTTTCAGCCGGTAACAATAAAGGGTAAAACCCACTACACCTCTACCTTTAAGTGCTTGTGAATAATACTTTCTAAAATTTATTTCAGAAATTTAAAATGCTAGTACATATTTGTTTTAAATTGAAAATTTAAGAACTAAATTTCTTAAAATTTTAATTTAATATACCATAAAAGACACCAAAAGGCAAGAAAATTAGGAAATTTCTCAAAAAAGGCAGAACCCTAAAAAAGATGCAAAAAAGGCAAAATAAAATTTGCATTTTTGAATTTCACGCATTCTAAAACTGATTTAAAATTGGGTCTGCCTTTTATCCATCCATTTATTAAAAAAGGAAATTTGCCTATCCTAGCTTTAGTCATAATAAAGCTAGGTTAACCACTACGCAATTCCGAAATGACGACGCCAGTGAAGGTGTTCTAACGCGAACCCCGCCGCCATCATCGCCATCGAGAATCCCTTAACTGGTAACTAGGCGTGGTGTATTGTATTTAGCTAATATTGAATGTCATTGAAATAATTTTGGAAAATGTGGCATGTCTACAACTAGCCAATATAGTCCAGGCATAATAGATATCTACCTAAAAAAAATATATATACAGTGTGTCCCCGGATAGGTGAATCGACTCTTGTGAAAAGTAAAAATTCTTTATTAAAATTTTCATTTTTTGGAGTTCTGCCGTGCGAATTTCTAACATAATTTCAGTTTTGAAAAATCAAGTATGCCGTGGAAATTTTCAAAAAACCTATTTTTCTGTAGAGTAAAGTGCCTTTTATGTGGCAAATACGACAAAAAGTTATTAAGAAAAATTGTTTAAAATCAACATTTAGGCCCCTACACCATATTTCAAAATCTTCGGCCTCTCTCACATTTTCTTTTTTGTTTATGTCCCAAATCAAAGAAATTTACTTTTAACAAAGACTGTCATGGAAAAACAAATATTTTTAACAATTTCTTTTATTCATAATAAAAATCTTGGTAAAAAATAAATTTCGTTGATTTGGGAAATAAACATTAAAGAAAATGTAAGAGATCAAAGTTTGCTGAGGATTTTGAAATTTGATATAAGGGCCTAGGTATTGATTCTAAACAACTTTTCCTAATAACTTTTTGTCGTATTTGCCACATAAAAGGCACTTCACTCTACGGAAAAATAGGTTTTTTGAACATTTCCAAGGCATACTTGATTTTATAAAACTGAAATTATGTTAGAAATTCGCCTTTAACCAAGCACGGCTAAACCCCAAAAAAATTTAAATCGAAAATTTTTTACTTATCACAAGAGTGGTTCCACATATCCTGGGACACACTGTATATAGTCTTGATTTTTGGTAAAAAAACTTCCTTAGTACACTACTCATAAAAGCAGGCCAACATTTCTGAAATTTTGCAGCAGGATATCATTTTACATTCTTAACAACTCTTCTGATTCTTGCTTGAAAATACTACGACGCCGACACCTCAGAGGCATGGACTTTTCAAAGGTTGCCCCTAGAGCACGAAGGAACGTTTATGCCAAAAATCAGGACTACACACTTCTTTTTAAGTTTCCCTTAAAATTTGTCTAATATGCCTGTGCTAATATCAAATTTTGTCCATACCTTGCGCTTTGTCTTATGAAGATGGATTTTACATCTTCGCTAGTCGTACCGGCAGCTTTGACCATTGAATTTCTCAATACCAATGCAGCCTCCTTTTCTGAGTCTCTTAGATGGTTGTGCCCTTCGCCAAGTTTTGTAAACAGAGATTCGTCGCAACACGCCCTTGCAGTACAACCCTTTTCCACACATACCAAATAAAACTTTTCGTTGGTTGTTTTATTAGATCTATAAAAAAATCCACGATCTGCTTCACACGTGTAGTATGTGGAACCACGCTTTTTCCCGGGTACTTTAACTACTTCCATGTTTCACTTTCGCTAAGGAAATTTCACTTCTTGTCACCACGAAAAACACCTTCGAATTGAACATTTCTACAGCATATAAATATTTAATACTAGGTCTGCCATGGAGGGGATAACGTTGTGATTGTTGATTGGCTACTTGTAAAGAGAAAGCAGAAAAGACAGCCAATTAGAGGTTGCGGATAACTATTTTTGTTAATTATCCTGAAATTAGCTGGGTAACTGGGTTTTGTATTCAAGTTTTGTTTTGGTAACAAGCAACCTCTCATAAACACTTACAACCTATCTAGTATAAAAATGTTTCTAATATAAATATTAAGGAAGATATTTTGAGTACTCCACTTTATGGATACACCTTGTATATTTTTGAATATAATTACGCAGCATGTTATTCAATATTTAATACACAAGCTACATTCATTGAAATAAATTCTCTGCTTAATAATGATGTAATGTAATGCTTGCATATTCGCAATTCTAACTAGTAGGCACGGTTATGATGTAATAGTTATTTAACTAACAAGTTCGGGAAGGTAATTTTCCCGAATGAGCACTTTGTTTGCAGCACGACCGAAGGGAGTGTTGCATGTAGTACGAATTCGGGAAAATTCTTCCCCAAAAGAGTTAGGTACAATGTTTTTTGTAACGAATAATTGAAAATACTCTAAAAATAACAAAATTATTATTATTTGGTGTTTTACTATTTTACTGAGTTGACAGCACAAATCGCTAAGCTTTTATACATTCCTTAGGCACATGTTAACTTTTGTCGTAGATCAGCACACTAAATAAAGTATAAGGTACCGCCATTAGTGCTATTTTATATCTATTCTTGTCGCACAATTGCCCTAGTTTTTGTCGGAAAGTAAAAAACACCGCAGTGCGGGAAAGGTAACTTTCGGCGCATCGGGAATGATCGGGAAATATGAATTTTGAAGTCATGAGTACAAAAAATAATACTCATAGCTTCGTTTTCCAATTTTTGCAGCCTTTATAACTAGCGTTTAAACAAATCATTTAGGGTAGGCCTTGGATATACATAAATATATCGCGCACATCTAGGAACTCTAGTCATAGCTTGCTCAAAATGAGATCTTTTTAAGGCACTACACTTTTTTCAATTTTCAAAAAGTGTAAGAAGAATTTAAGAAAGTGTAACATGCAATCAAGATTAATAAACTGTAATTCAGAAAGCGTTAATTAATACTCGGAATGGATCATTTGTAATTCAGAAAGCATCAATTGTAATTCAGAAACAAAGAGACGATCTGTATGTAGAATTACAATGTAGATACAGAAATACTGGATGTGTGTAAAGTTTGCAACAAATTTAATATTTATTGTACTGTTGATTTGTAAAAATATTCGAACAGGTCTATCTTAATTTTGATTTGTCATCTTTCGCTTGCAAATAAAATAACTTTAAAATTGTTCATCATAGAATTCACGTCCTTGTTATATATTGTTACTAGGAGCCTTTTATATCCGATGATTTTTTAACAAGAAATATTAATGTTATTGCAAACTTTACACACTACTGTATGTATGTATCTACATTGTAATTCTTTATAAAAGTCGTCCCTTAGTTTCAGAATTACAAATGATGCTTTCTGAATATCAATTAACGCTTTATGAATTACAATTCACACCTTCTGAAATACAAGTTACACTATCTGAATTACAATTTACTAATGTGAATTACAAGTTACACTTTCTGAATTACAATTGAAAAAGGTGTAGTTAATTTGAGTAGAATTGAATTAAAGGTGATATCTTCATTTCTGTCCAAAGCCTATCCTAAATAAGTTTTTCTTTTAAAACGCACGTCATCGTTTTAGAGAGAATTTTACGTAGTTTTAGTATATCAAATAAAATTATATATAAAATATAAAACTTCTTTGTTGAATCCCGACCAGTGGATGTGAAAACATTTAAAATTTATATCCGTAAGTACCGAGGGCTTACATATTAAATCATCGTCGTCGTCGTCTACTTCAAGGATTAGGCCTTGCGGTCTGTTTCGGTTCAATATTCCATCGTTTGCGAGGTCGTCCATATTAAATAACATTAATAAATGAGTATTGTTAGTCGGCGAAATAAACAATAATAATAAATTGGTTTATTTCCATTGAAAAATACAGTAGTACAGCTATGTACCCAATAAGTTAGTTAGATCCCCCACCTGCAACTATTGTACGATCAAAAATAATTTTCATCTAGTATGGCTATGGAATAGTTTCTAATTTATGAATGCAACAGTCACTTAAAAATCAAATATCAAATTTAAAATTTACGGATAAACGTAGTTACATTCATAAATTAAGAACTAGTCAATAGTCATACTAGATGAAAATTTTTGATCATACTTTACAAATATAAATATTTCTAATATATGTATTTTTAAAAATAAATTATAAATTGACTTAGGTGTACATTTTTAATAAAAGTAGTAAATAGACCACATAAGGAAACATTCTTGTGCTTGGCCTTTTTCTACAGTACCTTAAATTTTACTAGAATTGTTCTAAGCTTTTCTATATTGACTGCACTTTTTTATTTATATGTGTTGTTTCGCAAGATTGTTTGAATATATTTTGTTAATCGGTTGTTATTTCGTCATTTGTCAACATATAACAGAAATCCTAGAAATGCAAGTTTATAACTGTATACTAGCTGACCCGGCAAACGGTGTTTTGGATTATGACGTGATGGGGAAAACCTTTCAAACCATTAAGCAGAGAATCATAAAACAATGACTGCAAATAGAAAGTCGTACAGTGTATAGAAAAACACACTTTCGATATTTTTCAATTTTCCGGCTGTCCCTTTGGATTTTTCCGAATTTTCTTTTTTTGCTAAACCACCTCGGGAGTAAGGCGAACAAAACAAAAAAAAATCATCCAAATCGGTCAAGTGGTCCTCGAGTTTTTGGGTTACTAACACACGGCGATTAATTTTTATATATACAGATTATATTGGTTAAAATGTGCAATCATTCATCCAAAATGAATAATTGGGTCAATCAACAGCGTGTTTCTTGTGTTAACCAATTCGTCAAATCTAATTTTGTGATTTCAACCAAACGTGCCTCTTGCGAGAGAACAATGCGAGCATTAAAATTCGGACGAAAAGCCCAATGGGGTGGAAATGCCGAAAACGTCATAGGTACCTGGGACATTAGAAGAATTAACAAATTCTCAACATTCTGTTACATACAATAGGTATCTAACTATTGTTTCTTTTACTAAGCGGTACAAACTTATTTTCGTGAACAAACTTTGTTGTCAATCATGGATTTCGAGTTTTTTTTCTGCCAAATTACCCAAAGAGTTATTTGAATAACTTGACATTTTTTCTTGAAGAATTCATTAGCAAGCGCAGTATATAACACAGGCAAAGTTGTGGTATGAGCGTTACATGTTTTTCTTCTAATAAATTTAGAAAAAGGCCACGCTCCACAACTTAGGAATGCCAGTTGATCCAATATAACTTCCAATAGATTTGAGTACATCTATTATTATGTGCAATTCTCTTGGAATGATCACCCAATTTTCGGTTAAAAAATGCCATCTTTAGATGTATCAAAGGCCGTTGTAGTCGACGGTTTACAGTCACAACTAACTTTTCCAGTTTGGTGATGCAGGAAGTAATGGCAAAACATATATGTGTGTTTTGTGTCTGCTATCATATACCATGGAATTGTGGGTAGAAAGAGTTATTAGCACTTGATTGGAAATATAAGTCTGACTTAAATTAACAATTTCGCCCAGCAACCATATGATGTCTTACGTTGCAACTTCTGTTAGATAATGACGGAACATCAACAGTCATAGTTGACCTTTTTGTTTAGCACCCTTTGGAAGGAACCAGGACAGTGTGTAAATTGCTTCCGGAAATGTTTGAGAAATTTAAGCACACGGCCATAAATACCGCCACTACCTCTTTTATTATATATATTTTATAAGTTTGTATAATCGATTGCCTTTAATTTGATACCCAACAAGTTCATGTTTAGTTTTTTCTTTGAATATAAAAAAACAGAAGAAGTCTGGTCTTTTATTGGCCATACTTAAAAGTGCGACTGAAGTCGCCATATGCAACCTCCAAGTATGACTCATTTGTGGTAGTTTATTAATAATCAAATTGACATATTCCACTGTGACTTGAAAGGTTTTTCTAAGGATTTGTTTTATACTGTAAGTTTATTGTAATCTTAGGTTGGTTTTCGACTGTATAATAGAAATTATGTTTGAGTTAGTTCTAAATATGAAATTGTAGACTTTCTATAATTGGGCTTTGTGTCTGTTGGAAATAAATAAATTTAAGAAAAATTCAAATAAATAAATTTGTTAAAACTCCAACTTATTCTATATTTATCACCATATAAATTTTGCGATTGTAGCAGAAACTCGTTAAATTAATGTTAATGTGAATTAATTTACATAATGTTTTTTTTATTAAAATTTGTTTTATACAAATAACGACAATTTTTAAACTCAATAAAACAATTATAATATAATAATAATAAATAATAATTTATTTAATTAATATATATACATTCCAATAAGCTAACCTAATAGCTGGTCTAGCTATTAATATACCGGGTGATTTTATAATCAAGACTGACGCAAAACCTAACCTGCTAACTTCGAATTTGACATAGACTTACAGTGCTACCTACATATTATTCATATAACAAATATTTCATAAGTAGCTTGATGGAAAGACATTTATAATCACCCGGTATAAATGTGTAGAAATACATAAAATTTTGATCCTTAATATATAATAAACCCATAATATATCCTTTACAAACAGTACGCCAGTGTCAAACGGAAACAACTATCCGCCATATGCAACCTCCATTCTCGACGCAACCTCATCTGGTAAATGCTCCTTCCTGTTGTTTTATATTCAGAGTTTTTTAAATAAAAAAATTAAAGTTCGCCATTTTGGATTCAAGGACGGTCAATTATCACTTTATTTTATTAGATTATAAGTTGCAGTATATGCGCGATATAGAATATGAAATAGATATTCTGGTTTTTAAATCATATTTACTTTATTTATATTTTAAAATAATAACTTATCCCCAAATAGCCCCCTCGCTTATCCCAGTCGCGGGTCCCAGCATAAGGAACAAAATGACACCACCCTCAATACTCAATCACAAAAATGCACACGGGATATCAAAAATTGTAGTTAGAATATCAACTATTATCAGCAATTGCTAGTTGAATTTATTATTGTTGTAACTTAGAAATAACAACTTGAAAACAATTCTCGCTATTTGTTTGGCCGTAAAATATTCTACATCCTTAATTTGTACCATACCCACTAACAGGAATTGGTGATTTCGACATCTTTGACGTTTGGTACACGCCCACTAATTCGACGTTTTGGACATTTTCCGCGATATGTCCACTCACAGGATTCGGCATTTTGTCCAGGCTAACTAATTCGGCGATTTGGCCATTTTCAGCGATATGTCCACCGACAGAATTCGGCGTTTTGGGCATTTTCGGCGTTTTGTCCACAGTAATTAATTCGGCGATTTGTCCATTTTCGGCGATCTGTCCACCGACAGAATTCGGCGTTTTGGGCATTTTCGGCTTTTGTCCACGGTAACTAATTCCGCGATTTGTCCATTTTCGGCGATGTGTCCACCGGCAGCATTCGGCGTTTTGTCCACGCTAACTAATTCGGCGATTTGTCCATTTTCGGCGTTGTGCCCACCGACAACATTCGGCGTTTTGGGCATTTTCGGCGTTTTGTCTACGGCAACTAATTCGGCGATTTGTCCATTTTCGGCGATATGTCCACCGAGACAAACGGGGGTTTTGAACAAAATCGAGCGATGCCAACTTTCCGATCCATGTGGGGTCATTTTACACGGTTCGGCGATTTGTCCATTTTCGGGGATATGTCCACGGACAGAATTCGGCGTTTTGGGCATTTTCGGCGTTTTGTCCACCATAACTAATTCGGCGATTTGTCCATTTTCGGCGATATGTCCACCGAGAGAATTCGGCGTTTTGGGCATTTTCGGCGTTTTGTCCACGCCAACTAATTCGGCGATTTGTCCATTTTCGGCGATATGTCCACCGACAGCATTCGGCGTTTTGGGCATTTTCGGCGATTTGTCCACTCAAACGAATTCGGCGTTTTGGGCACGATTCGGCGTTTTGGGCATTAAAATACGATTCGGCGTTTTGTCCATTCGGCGATATGTCCTAGACCCACTAAAACTTATTACATTTGCTACACATGGGAATTGATTTGCACGTAAAAACAAAAATTATAAATACTTCACAGCAGGGTGGTACAGGAATCGTCTAGTCGTGTAGCAAACGTTTGCCAAGCTAGGTCCTGAGCAGGATGGGGTGGGTTGTCCGGAAGCGCCACTGGTTTGAGACGGTCCAAACCAGAAAACCTACAGGTGGCCGTGTAAATTCCTAAACCACTAGCTGTTTCACAAAAAAAATAATAAAAGACAGCAAAACACCAAGACTCGAAATAACCTAGTTATTTATTTACAGTTTGTACACCTTCAAAATTCTGTGTCATACTTGGAAAAGGCAACATAATTCTGTGATTAAATGGAATAGTTTGTAAATGTAATCTTAGTGGTATGTAATGTACAAGATTTTATATGAATAAAGTCGAAAATGTAACTACGATAATCGCAATTCGTTCGAGTACCCGTGTATCAACTACGATAGTGACTTAAATATATTAACAACAGCGATACCGGAATGCGGGAGAATAGTAAGTTCTATATCGCTTGATTAATTAGGTAAATACTCTATCTAGTCGCGAACCTCTTCGAATTGGTACCATTTCGCCTAGGGGAGTGCTAATACACATAAAATGGTGTATTTACGGTGCTCATATTATGTGAAATGTCAAATTAATGCTCCCGGAGACCTCCGCCAATAATGGTTTAAATTTTGAAACACTGACAAGTACTTGAAACTTGAATGCAACCAAAGCAGTACTACCAAACGTAAAGATATTAAATGCATAGAATGACATTATCCGATTACACAAAAGTAATTGCACGTGATGTACAACGAAGCTATACAATATTCCGCATGTAAAACGGCATGAATTTCGCTAGCATATACCTAGGTAAGTACAATACATAAAGTAAAGATCATAGTGCCATAACGAACGATATTTTCAGTTCAATAAACACCAAAAGGTAGATAACACTAGGTGTTGTAGATACCTGGATCGTGCACAGAAGGATCGCTACATCAACAGCTATGGGGGATAGCTATTAAGATGTCCACCAGCTTGAATAACCTCCAAAGAGTCAGGGCTTCATCTAACTTTGCAGGTGAGAAACGCAGTCGAGTGCAGTCACCATGGGGAGAAGCCTTGCATGCGAACTATCACATGTGCTGAGGGGCTCGGATTGGAACGGAATTGTTGCTCCAGGTGCCTTAGCCAAGTAACACCAATGCCACAGGCATAATAGATCCCGAAAAATCGGAGAACGATACAGCAAACTAGGACGAGGAGGCCTAAATACGAGACGTTATCGAAAAATGTTCTACGGCAACCATAAATTAACATACCAGAGTTGTAATGTGGCCTCGAGTAAGTAAATTGCAGAAATATATATTTATCCCAATACAATCGGATTCATTTTAGCAATATAACACCCATTTCCTATTTCTGGATGGCAGATTCCTCAAAGAAATATGGAAACTATGTAATCCACTTAAGTGAAAATTTCCAAAGATCACATGCAGCTCCAAAAAGGAAAACTTAAAAATGGTCGCCGGAAATCGTACTATCAAAACAATTTTCAAAACTGTTACTCAAAATTCCCTAAACAAGGATTTTGCAAAAATGAGTATGCAACCAAAGCTACACCTAACGTATGCAGGTGAATCTAACTATATGAATGCATTTAAGCTAAGAAATTATCCAAACAATCCTTAACTGTATCTAAATGTAAAATTACACGTAACAGACTAAAGAACTTTGGGTAGAATCCACTTAAAACATTGCTAAAAGTGACTATTAGTGTACGTTATCTACATAAAAGAACTGTCATCATATTTTGAAGATATCAACACAGAAGCTGTATAGCCAAGATAGCCCCAGGGGCAACTTCTAGCAAAGAGGATTGCAGCCACGTCGTAACAAAAGTGAAAAACGCAAAGTGAGTCAATTTAAAATAAATTCTTAGTACTGAGCTACAAACAATATAAGTTCAAAAGATTAAAAAGGCCTATAGAAAATTTCTAAATTGGTTTAATTTATATTTATAAATTAAGAATGGTTTTGTAAACCTAAAGTGTATACATTTACTTGATTATTGGAAGTGTCATCAACAAAATTTCTTTGAATTGTCAGAAGTACCAGCAACTTTAAAAATAAACATTAATGATTACTTTAATAGTTTATGGAATAAGATTGAATTAAAGAACAAATGTGATAATTGTCATTTGAAGGTGTGATTTGTTTATATTAATAAAATCAGAATATTATCTGCCGAATTATTTTTTTATTTAATTTTTAAAGTACATTGTATTAGTTAGACTGCAGTGTATTGGTGTCATACACAGTTACCCTGCAGATTGACAGTAGTATAGAGCTAGCCGAGTGAATTATATAAGAGAAAAATATCTACAAGGTAGGTTTTAGGATCATCAACTTTTAAAAGAACAAAAAGTGCATTTAGGTTTTAGACCAACTTTGTTCGCAGCAATATATTTGTACCTTTTTAAATTGTTTTATAAGCTATTGTTCTTGCAAGCCGAATTTGCTGAGGTGCAAACTTAATTTGGCAAATAATCACCTGTAATCTTGTAATAAATGCTATATTAATTATGTGACTTTTTGAATTCCGGAAGCTCAGCAAGAACATGTTTGGAAGTAGGCCAAGATGCCTCACCTTCGCTTAGCCAGGCGGGACCATGCCACCAAAGGCTTAATTCTTTTAAAACTAAAGGAGGGACTCTCCTAGTGAGAAGATCAGCAGGATTTGACGCGGTAGGAACATGCCTCCACGTGGCATCAGAAGTGAGTTGCTGAACATCTGCAACTCTGTTGCACACAAAGGTTTTAAGAAGATTTGGACTGGTTTTCAACCATCCTAGCACTATTGTGGAATCTGTCCAGAAAACAATTCTAGATATGGGCAAATCAAGTGCCTTTATGACTTGCACGGAAAGTTTACTTAGAAGAACAGCTCCGCAGAGCTCGAGCTTCGGAATTGTCAAGGGCTTTAAAGGGGCTACCTTGGCCTTGGAACAGAGAAGGTGAACTTGTACTTCCCCTTCCTGATTCTTGGAACGTAGGTATATCGACGAACCGTAACCATTGTTGGAGGCGTCGCAGAAACCATGGAGTTCTATCTCAACCACGCGCCGACAGAGGACGTGACGAGGAATTGCTAAGTCATTGAGCATGAGAAGATCACTGCGATATGTAAACCATTTTTCTTGTATGGCGTTGGGAACGGGTTCATCCCAATTCAACTTTTCCATCCAAAGTTGTTGCAAAAGAACCTTGGCACACATGGTGCATGGACTTAGCAGACCCAGCGGGTCAAATATCTGTGATATTTCAGACAAGATGCTACGCTTGGTAGCCTTACTACTTGTAGAATTTGAAATATTGAACATCAGATGATCGCTTTTGAAGGACCAAATCAAACCAAGGGTGCTTGTGTGCTCATGTGCACTGAAATCAAGAACACCCGGATGCAAATTGAGATCTGGGATTCCATCGAGAACTTCTGGAGAATTAGAAATCCACTTTCTAAGTTTGAAGCACCCTGAATCAAGAATCTGATTCAAGTTTGAACAGAGAATACGCGCTTTCTCAGGAGTGTCGGCGCCTGTCAGAAGGTCGTCGACGTAGAAGTCCTCCTTTATAATTCGAGAGACTTCGGGATTTGAAGCTGCACATTCGATGCCCAATTGGGTCAAACATCGAATGGCAAGAAAAGACGCTGAAGCGGTGCCATACGTAACTGTATTCAGATCGTATGACAGAAGAGGCTCAGTTGGAAATGACCGCCACAGGATTCTCTGAAGGGGCCTATGGTTAGGACTCACCATAACCTGACGATACATCTTCTCAATGTCGGCTGATATAGCGAACAAATGCTTGCGAAAGCGAACAAGAATGGAAAATAAGTCTTGTTGCATGGTTGGGCCAACCATCTGAATGCTGTTCAGAGATTGCCCGGAAGTGGTTGCTTGGGAACCATTGAATACAACTCGGAGTTTAGTTGTCAGGCTTTCCTCTTTTAAGACTCCGTGGTGGGGTAGATAATAGGATATCTCGTTTAAATTAGGGTTTGAAACGGACATATGACCTAATTTAGAATATTCATTCATGAAATTCGAATAGCGATTGGACAAGTCAGGGTTCGCTTGTAACCGCTTCTCTAATGATAAGAATCTTTTCTGAGCGATTTGCAATGAATCACCCAATACCTCTACAGGTTTCTTGCGAGGGATAGAGACAACGAATCGACCATTCGCTTCTCGTTGCGTATTTTGCACGAAATGTGCCTCACAGGCGTTCTCTTCATTTGTGCGGACCTTTTCCTCTGGGTAATGTTCGAGTTGCCAAAACCTAGCAATGGGGTCAGAAGCATCCTCGATCGTGCTAAGATTGCAATGTACAGGGTACGCAGAAGGGGAGCCTGTGGGGCCAGAAAGTTTTTTGGAGGATGGGAAGATTTGGGCCTAGACCAATTTGTCCAATACAAAGGAGCTACCAGAAAATGGGCAAACCAATCAGAATGTCGATGGTGCCCGGTTGGTCGTAGGACAGATCTGATAACTTGATGTTATCAGGAACCTTGAAACTGTTTCGCTGGACGCGAAGACTTGGGGTTGTACCTGTAATCTCATCGAGAACAAGACAGGATAGACCAATACTGTATGAGGTGTGAGGGGCTTGCAGCTTGATATCACACCTAGCTTTGATTTGAGAAGTAGCTTTACTTAAGCCAGAAACAGTAACGTTGACTTCGCGAGTTGGAAGCTTCAACCTTTTACACAAATCTGAACGTATGAAGTTCGATTGGGAACCGGAATCCAGCAGGATTCGCACAACATGAGGCGTACCATCATCAGCAATGAGTTTAGCGGTAGCCGTAGGTAAGAGTACCTGCAAAGCATTCGAACATAATGCCGAAATCGATTGATTTAGTTCAACAGGGGTTTCTGCTGACACCGCAGATCCTGGTTGACTAGAAGAAGCATTTTGAAATTTGTCCTCATGCAGAAGGGTGTTGTGCCTTGATTTGCACTTTCTACACGTATATTTGGAGCTACAGAGGCTCGAAAGGTGACCCTGAGTTAGGCAATTAAAGCATACACGGAGCTCTTTTGCCTTTAAATTTCTGTCAAGAGAAGACAGCTTGACAAACTTATCGCATTTGTACAAGAAATGAGATCCTTTACAAAATGGACACGAAGGGGTACCTGACACAATGACTTCGAATGTACCTTGGAAGACTTTTCGGGTACAAGCTTAATATTTTTTACTTCCAGAGTTTCTAGAAGATTTGCTGTTTTGTAGAAATTCCTTGAACTCGTCAAGATTAGGCAGGTCAGAACTTGACCGGTTTCTAAGGACCTCCCATTCACGGAATGTCGTGGGGTCCAGTTTTTTAGAAACGACATAAATGATAACAACATCAAGAAGCTCGCTTTCGGTAACTAATGATTTGATTGCTGTAAAATGTTTGAATAACATATCGCTAATCGTACGTAATTTAGTTGCAAATTCCTTACTGCACGATTCAAGTTCGAAAATAGCATTGAGGTGGTTATGAATCAGAATTTTTGGATCATTGTAACAATTACACAATGCATCCCAAGCTAGAGTATAATTACTCGCAGTAAACTCTAAACTTTTTATAATTTGGCTTGCATCACCCTGTAAACTAGCCTTTAAGT
The DNA here is from genome assembly GCA_940337035.1 of Agriotes lineatus. Lineage (NCBI taxonomy): Eukaryota > Metazoa > Arthropoda > Insecta > Coleoptera > Elateridae > Agriotes > Agriotes lineatus. The sequence goes on from OW679195.1 coordinate 3,576,383, forward strand.
AATGCAGCTTTTGAATATTAGTTAGCGTTTGATTCTCATGAATTAAACTAATAAAAATCTCACGAAATTCCAACCACTCTAACACGTTCCCTGAATATTTGGGAATCGAGATGGTAGGAAGGCGTACAGATCGAGTATTGCAATGCGAGCTGCAGCTTGAATGCCCTGATCTCACGCTACCGTTAGGAGATCCAGAACGATCTGGTGCAACATCAGACTGCTTGTTGTATTCATTAATCAAATATTCAGCTTGTGAAATTGCAAAATAATAAGAATCTTCAAATTCAACCTGTTGCTGCATTTCAGATTCTGCATCCTTAATGTTTTCTAAAATTTGTTCATGAACCGCATAATATTCCGATAACAAGGTGGCTGTATCATTCAATCTTTTTTGCAATTGAATAATCTGAGCGCTAAATAAAAATTGATCTTCATCGTGAATTGTTTGCAAAGATTGCACGTAATTTGCGAAACGCGTAAGCTTGCCTTTGATAGAGCCACGTGCTCTTACAAGCGGATCCATAATTGTTGAAGTTAAAACAATTTAACAGATAGAACCAACTTTCGTACGCCACTGGTACGGAATTTTGTTTACAACGCAAGACAGCGCTGCCACGACGCGAAATTAACTTGGCGCTACGACGCAAAGAACGACACTGGTACAACGCGAGATTAACTTGTGAATAATTCGACTGCAATATGAAACATGCAGGGGATATTGTACTCGCGAATCAAACGAAACAGCTTGGCATTTTACGCAATTAAAATGTTTATATGACTCATAAACCATTTGTTTACGCAATAATACGCAACTGAAATTATGCACATGCAGACACAGCTGATAGAAAACCAAATTCATGCATAGGAAATCTCACAAAGGGAAATTAGGCTTACATTGATATTGGTGTGTGCCGCCTTTTTCGTTACTGTGGTTTGAACTGCCGTGTCGCCGGCAGCTGGCCTGCCCACCTATACGAACTTGGCGCGGAACTCGGCGTTTGGCTTTCTCGCTCCCACGTTGATAGCACCGTATGCTGTCTTCCTTCCTCTTGTTAGGGACGAATGTACGATTGAAACTTGTCTTGCTGGCGAATTTGGGCTGCTTTTCCGGGCCGATGGACCATGCGGCTCGAAGGAACAATGTTGGTGAGCCTCCCAGTTTTCCGTTATGTTTGGAAAATTCCTGGTTGCAACCTCGATTGCACTGTAGTGGACTGTATGGATTTATTCTTCACTAAATTATACACTCGTTGAAAGCAAAGTAGGTAATTTATTAGCAATAAATTAGCACACAAACATTTGAAAGTTTAAACAAAGAATTAGCGTTTCTCGGAGTGGACCTGTTCGCGTGCTGTCTCGCTGACAGACGGAACGTAAGTGAAGTGGCGGGGCGAGGCCCGCTCCAAGTTCTGGAATGCGCATAGTAAATACGCAACTGCAAGCGAGGCGGCACAATTTTATGCAACACTTAACAGACTGAGTCACACAATTCTCTCTTTATGATTATTGTTTATTAATTACATATTGACTGTTACTATCTCATATTTACTTGTTTACACATCACGTAATTTACAATGATCCTAAATGAACATGGAACATTTTCAGCGTATGGGTGTTGAAGTTTTGATTTAAAGTACGTTTTTTTCCTATAAAAATTTTCAAGGTCAAAGACTTTAGGGTTTATGTTGGCATAACTTGGATTCCTTTAAAAAATATATGTTGATAAAATTTGTTTTAGTAACTTTATACAACTAAAAATTGGTGGGAAATTTAAAATCTGGCATTAAAGTTCTATGTACATCAAAAGCTCTTGCTAATCTTTCGTAAACGTCTTCTTCTGGTGTGTTAGGATGCAGATCTAACAGTTCCTTTTCACACTTCAGAAATGCTTATTTTACATTTAATTTTAAAAGATTCCGTTTTTACGCGTATTCAGTTTCAAAATAAAAAAGCTGACAATTTTAAATGTCAATATGACAAGTCGTTTAGAGAAAAACCTGACGAAAATAAATTTTCTAATAATCTAAAAAAGCAGTTTTGCCAATTTTATCTTGACCTTGAAAATTTTTATAGGAAAAAAACGTACAGTCGTGTTCAAATAAATCTGGGACAATGTTTTTTTCGTATGTAGGTTTAATTAAGAATTGAAGAATATCTCCATGTGTTTTCTGCTATCTGAAAGAGTTACATTAGACTTTAACAGGTAATGAAATCTGTAACTCTTTCTGATAAGAGAAAATCCATGGAGATATTCTTCAATTCGTCTCTCAACCTGCATGTGAAAAAAACACTGTCCCAGATTTATTTGCACACGACTGTACTTTAGGAACAAACTGCATTTATATCGTAGGAAGTTATTCAGGTATTTTTAACAGTTGTGAGTTAACCCTGCCATTTCCATTTCCACAGCAGTTGATTCTGTTGTCAGCAGCGGCAAATACATCGATCTCCGGGTTGTACTGACAGGATTAGCACCATTCAATGATAATATCTACAGTGGTGTTCAAATAAATCTGGGACAATGTTTTTTTCATATGTAAGTTGAGTGAAGAATTGAAGAATATCTCCATGGATTTCCTCTTATCAGAAAGTACTCGCATCTTAACCAACTTGTTAAGTATTCAAAGAACAGGTAGCAGATCCATATAAAATTATTGCAGAGGCAGGAAAACAATTTCTTGCATTGTGCTACCAAAATTGTGTAAAGTTCATTACAAAAAGCGAGTTCAATCGTACTACTCATCCACCAACAAGAGATATTGGACCATATCACGTGTTCAGCAAGTACCAAGTTCAAGCATGGCATGGCATTTAAAAAAGTCCAAAGTCAATTTTATATCATACAATTGTAAAAAAGGATGCGGCGCAGCATGCGGCTGAAGAAAAGCTGGGTTGAAGTGCTCCATTATCTGTCAATTTTACAATAGACAATCATCTGAAAATGTAACAGAAATTATGATGGATAACAGAGAAGAATATTGGTGGCCATTTTCTTAGGACGCTAGGGAATGAAGAATTTGAATCTCAAACTGACAACGAAAGAACATCTTTTATGAGTATATATGGGACCGGGACCATAAAAGTGACAAAAAATGTAATAAAACACTTTGATTATAGCTGTTCGTGGATTAGGCCTACTGGTATAACATAAAAAGTGCGCTGTTAACTTTACCTTATGGTGGCGTGGAAACAATTTTACAGCACCTATTTAATAATCAATAGGTATGGAAATAGTCAATATGTAATTAATAAACAATAATAATGAAAAAATCAGCTCAAGTCTGAACACCGTTGAAACGTTTATTAATCCGCTCATCGTTATAGCGGTGCAGATCGGAATTTATTTAATTTACAAAAAAAAATGTTTCAAACAGAAGTTATAGGAAATTATGTGCTTTATAATATCGATCATAACTATTTGAATCTAGGATTTACTAGTAAAGCGATGAACCAGTTTTAAGTGCAATTTTTTCAAGATTACTGCGCGAGCGATGACATTTTTTTTTTTTTGCCGTGTAGAAGGGGAAATCTTCTAAAGACCCTGGAAGTTTCTTCCAGGAGTGCCGGATTCAACTGGCAATGTCGACCAGTCGCCTACCTGCTAAAACCCCTCCTACTGTTTTCCATAGTCGCGACGGCACCGCCTTTAAGGCATTTCTTCATCGCACGCTGTCCCTTGTGTATCTGCTCTCTGTGTCTTCCTTTCTGTTTACACTTTTTCTTATACTATTTTTTTATCAGGCTTTTTTTTTACTCTTATCTACCTTTCCCTTTCTTCTTGTTCTTTAGTTTTCAATATGGTGGTGATTGTTTTGTGAACCTCTTCCCATACAGCTTTGTCTCTTAGCATGTATTCTACTATGTTATCAGGTGTTATATCATCTCTACTCAGTATTGTTCCCGTTCTTTCTTCTTTCCATCTTACGCATTCTTTAACTGTATGCCATACAGTGTTGCATCTTTGGCAGTAGTAACAGTTTTCGTTCTCTGTAATACCCATTGTATGTAGATATTGCTTAAAACATCCATGACCAGTAAGGAACTGTGAGAGGAAATAATCAATCTCCCCATGGTTTCTCTCTATCCATCTACTTAAATCTTTTATTAGTATTTGAGTCCATCTTCCAGTTGTTGCTTCCTCCTCCCACTCTTGCTTCCATATTCTTAGTGTCTCTTCTCGCAAAGCTGTTTTCCTGGCTCTTGTATTCTGGCCTCTGTTATAATTCCTCTCTTCCACCAGTAGATGGATAGGGACTACCCCTGCTACCTCTTGTATGGCTCTCGTTGACACCGTTCTATAAGCCCTTGCGATTTTAAGAGAGTATTTTCTTTGTACTTTTTCTACCATCTTCTTGTACCTCTTCATTCGGACCCATTCTTTCCATATTGTGGCACCATATAACAATATATTATCTGCTACGCTGCTTAGTAGCTTTCTTTTTCCACTGCTTGGTCCACCGATGTTTGGCATGATTCTATTAAGTGCGTTCACTATTTTTTCCGCCTTTGCTACGCTTTTATATATATGCACCGCCATGGACATGTTTCTTGCGATTTCTATACCCAGGTATCTTACACTGGGTGCATTTTCAACGCGTTGCCTTCCTATTGTTATGTTAATATTTTTAACGGTATATCTACCATTTAATATTACCATTTCTGTTTTGGCAGGTGCTAGTTGTAGTCCCTTGTCCTCCAGCCATCTCTCGATTCTCGTAACCGCCCACTCGGCATTCTCCTTTAGCTCTTCCTTATCTCTGCCTCTAACCACTAGAGCCAGGTCATCCGCATATGCGATGCTGGTGGTTCCACTTGGCATTTCCAGTCTGAGAACGTCATCGTAATATATGTTCCACCACAAGTCATTGGCATTTCTTTCGTACCGCCGGCATATATCTTTCTATCCTGCAGATAATCACTCAGTATTCGGATTACGTAATCCTGTATCTGCAATTCCCTGAGCTTGTCTATTACTCCCTTCCATGGTATACTGTTAAATGCGTTTTGAATATATAAGGTTATCAATATGGCGTAGGTACTTAATCGTTGGATGCCTCGCTGTTTCCTTACTCAGTTCTTTGACTTTTTGTATCGCATCTATTGTCGACTTTCCTTCACGAAAGCCATATTGATTTTCATGTAGCCCGCCTTTTTCTTCTATCTCCTTCTTTAGTCGCATACTTATTACATGTTCATACAGTTTTCCAACTGAGTTTAAAAGGCACAGTGGTCTATATTTTTTTTGTATAGTCTTCCTTGTTAATTTTCTCTAACAGTAAAAGTTTAGCTGTTTTCCACTTTATCGGGAATCTTCCATTATTAATTAGGTTGTTAAATACCCTTTGGAGCACCGCTGGTGCTCTCTCCGCTATCATTTTGACAACATCCGGCGGTATGCCATCCGAGCCTGGCGCTTTCCTGGCTCTGATCTTTCGTCCAGCCTCCATAATTTCTTCAATTGTGCATTGTGGGATATTATTTATCGTAACGTTTAGTTGCTCCCACATTATTATCTCGTGAGTTGGGAAGAGTTCGTGCGCTATTCTTAGTTGTTCATCATCAATCATCATCTATCTCAGCTATAGGTCTTGCACCTAGTTTTCCAGTTACGATGCGGTAGTCCTTACCCCATACATCAGTTTCTACTTCCTTGCATAGTTCCTCCCAGAATTTCCTTTTGGCGTTTCTTATTTCTGATTTTAATTCCCTCTTTGTGGTTTTGTACTCCTCTAGTAGCCTCTGTCTTTCCTGCTCTTCAATATTCAATTTGTGTGCGCCCTTGTGCATCTTCTTCTCAGGTTGACGCATTCTTTGCGCTTATCTGCGATCGCCTGCGACCACCAGTGCACTCCCCTTGTCTTCTTTCCACTTCCTTTTTTGCGGTAGTTATTTTCGCATGCTCTTTGTATTATTTTGGATAATTGCTCCTCACTATTGGCATATGTCGATGTTTCTGTTTGTTGAATGATTTCTTGTATCAGGTTTTCAGTCTTGCTGGAATCGAAAATCCATCCCCTTCCGACGCCGACATGGTTTTTTATTGTCCTATCTCTATTTCTCTGTTTCAAGAGAGTTATATATATATATACTATTATGATCACTCAGATTCTCGTCATCCACGTCTACATACCAATCTTCAACTCTGCTCTGCATGTCCTCCGTGCAGGCCGTAATGTCGATTATTGAGGTATTTCCGTTTCTGTCAAAAGTCGGTATCCTTCCTCTGTTCAGGGTGATCAAGCTCATACTATCCAGCCATTCGGTCATCATCTGACCTCTCCTATCTTCTATCGTCATACCCCATCGTTGTGCTTTTGCGTTATAATCACCGCCTAGTAGCAGGCATTTCTTGTTTTTAACAGCTAGTTGTAATTCTACAAGATATCTCTCAAATTCTTCGATTGTTGTATTCGGCGATATATATCCTGAAACTATAGTTACTCCTTCAAAAGTAGCCCATGCCATGCCATTTCCAGTATATAAGCCGTTCACGACCTTTTTGGGACAGAGTTGGCTATGATTTTTTCTTTTCATGTTGGACTAACTGATTCGATGATGTAGCGGATGCAACTTTTTTTTCTGTCAGTGTCTGTTCGACATTTTCTTCCCACCACATTGCCAGATTTATTATTTTAATATTCGTAAGAAAATAAATGATTTATCAAATGTGTAAAAATAATTTTAATTTCCGTCAAAGGAAAAGTCAAAATGCCCGAAATAATTTTGTTACAACAAAAAATTTCCATTAAACGATGCTACTTCCAATTTAAAAAGGACAGACCAAATTTAAAAGAACGCGAGTCGATGTGGAGACTAGAGAATATCCGGCAACAATGTACCTATTCAGAAAATATAACCTTAAACTGAAAACAACCTAACCTAACACAAAAAGTGTCAATTTCCATGAGGGAGTTTAGTTGCAACAGAGGTTCTGCCAACAAAATTACTAGATAGTCAAAGCCTCACCTGACCCAAAAAGATCGTGAACGGCTTATAGTATTCCAACCAGAAATTGGAAAGCTATTTAAAATCAGGCCAGCATTGAGAACAGTAAGTCACTTCGTAATTTAATTCATAAAATTACTGTTTGATTGTCATTCAGTGACACTTCGATAATAACCTTCAAATTTGACAGATGCAATGGGAAGTTTGGAACACATATACGTTTTTCAACATTTTCTATGCTACTATACGGTTTTAAAAACTCAACTAGCACCTACTTAAATCATGCACAATGTTACAATGCGTTAACAAAGCAGTTACATGTACAATTTGCAAATGAACTGTCATTACTTGAAAGCTGATTGACATTAGAATATTATTTACTGATTGTATGAAACCAACTTAGACATGACTTACACTTTTCATGGTGTACTGGATTTTAAATAACTTTCCAATTTTTGGTTGGAATACTATACCTATATTTTTTGGTTTCATTGTTTTAGTGTGTATATAGTTCGTTTTCTTGGTTTGCTACCTGACGTCACTAATGAACTCACATTTACTGAGTGCATGTATGTCTTTTATCTTTTCATGGATAGCCATTGCTCATAACCTCAAAATGAGCATCTGACACATGTCGTTGGCAAACATAAATGTCAAATTTCAGGTCAAAAAAAGCATTAATAAACAATTTTCTGTCCTATTGCAAAGTCCCAGATAACATAATAAAGTTACCCACGAAAATGAACAGGAAATGAGCAGTTTATTTAGAAAATGTATTAAAATATAACAAAAAAACATCATTAGAAATCGTCTTCAGAAACCTCTAAATCTGAAGAACTGGAATCTTCTGTTGTGTTGATAACGACCGGGACAATATCTCCAACGTCTATTACTCTCTGATTCTCCCAAGCTGTGGTTATTTCCTTCTGGCAGTGGTCGGTATAATTCTTCCAATGTTCCACTGACACAGACTCTAAGGTAGCATTCCAAGTTTTTAACACAATTTCATCCGTTGACGCAGATGTAGAGGATATCCTGCTATCATACAGTCGTTTACACTCCGACCACACCATCTCTATTGCATTAAAATGGCAATGATATGGTGGAAGGCGCAGGATTTTATGCCCAAACTGTTTTACCCACTCGTCAAGATGATAGATTTTATTTGTGTTCCTGTGCTGCTTTACTGTGTTCCATATAGTATCTTTCATAGCGCATTCTGAAAAGTCTATGTTCTTCTTTTGCAACCATTGTATTAATTATGCCTTTGTCCATGTCTTATTGGGGATTTCGAATTCTAAACCAGAATGATAACTAGCGTTATCAATTATTATAAGAGATCTTGCTTCTAAATTTGGAACAAGTTTTTCTTTAAACCACTTTTCAAAATTTTGTCGATTCATGCTATCGTGATAATCTCCTTTTTTTGACCCACTCTTAAACACTAAACTAGCATTTCTAACAAAACCATTTTTGTTTCCAGCATGTACTATGATATAACGAGACCCCTGCGAAGTTTTTTGGCATGCAGTTGCCAATGTACCATCCTGCCACTGCATACGAAATGAACCTTTGCTGAAAATCCATTCTACAAATACCGGTGTAAAGGCATGTTCAGAATTCAAATTATTAATATAAACTCTTAAATGTATTTCTTTTAAGAAGTATATGAGATTGTTCCATCAAAAATCTTCTGTTATCACCTCTTTGCCATTTGAAACCAATTTTTGTTATATGTTTATATATAAACGATCGTGAAAGGACATGCTCCCCACAATATTCCTCATTCATTCTATTTTGAATTGTATTTAGAGTTACATGTTTCTTTTCGGCATACATTTTATATACAACCTCTCTGATCAAACTAAAAAAATAAATAAATCCCTAAATGCAGGCAGACCTCACGTTCGCAGCTTTATTTAACAGTGATTTAAAGTTAACGTTAGATTAGTGACCTTTATAAGACTGGCAGTAAGTGAATAAAGCAGACGTATGCGGTTTATGCCATGAATACCTAAATAACATTATTTATCACGAACTTGTAAACACACTTATCGAGCCTATTTCTTTGAATCTCTTAGTACCAAATTGGACCTGACGTAAATTGACAAAAAACGCAGAAAAGCTTTGGTTGTTTGAGGTTGCATAGTATAAATAAATCTAGTTAATGGAACCTAACCTCGTTTTTATCATTTATGTGTTTACTTGCGCATCGCGGTTTTGCGCTTCGCGGCATTCTTCTGGAACGTAAACCCCGCGTACGGCGAGGTCTGACTGTATTCTATAAAAAGCTGAATTACTTAAAACTGGCCAAGATTGTTATAACACCTGCAAAACTAAGAGAAAGTAAATTAATATAATATAAATCAGTATCGATATGAATAACGTAAAAATGATCATTTAATGCACTGTTTTTGAAGCTCAATTGACAACAGAATGGGTAATTAGGCCCAAAGCAAATGGTTTGAACTGTTTAAAATTGTTTATTGTTCACGTAACCCCCGCAAACGGCAAGGTCTGCCTGTATTCAAAAATTTGACTTTAATTTCAGCGTTAAAACACCTTTTACTCAAGGCCAGATCTCCAGGCATATAAACGTTTACGTTTTTATACGGAGAACTAAAGAGGAAATAACATTTATACAAAATAAAAAATATATTTAGTTATATACAAATACACACATACATAAATGTGAAAATACCTATTGCGTAAATATAAATAAAAACAATAATAATTATGTTAACAGCTACGTCTTCTATGAGAAATCTGAGTTCAGTCCTAAATCAATAAGATTTTTCGGTTATAAAAAAATAGTAGATGTAATTTTTTATAATTATCAAATGCAAAGCCTTTTATAAGACAATAGCAGTATACAGGGCGAATCATAATTGGTTGTAAATTTTTTTACCAAAGTGTCTACAGGCCAAAACAACGCTATGAACCAAATACACCTTAGTACCAATACAGGGAGTTGATGAAACAATATCAAGACAGCGGCTGTCATAAACAGCTATTAATTGTTTGAAGGACTTTGTTGTATTTTTTACGATTTTCTTTGGGTGATTTTACTTCAAGAGAAATAGCAGACATCGTTTGATGGTCTTCCACGAGCCGGAGCCCAAATACAACAGTCTTTCAAACAATTAATGGCTGTTTAGAACAGCTGCTGTCTTGATACTGTTTCAAAATTAAAAGTGACCATCAAAATCAGGCTACTTGATTTTAAAAATTCAAATGTGTTGGCCTAAAGCTGTGGTTAAATTTTTTACACCTAATTGTGACTCACACTGTATATTCATGCAGCAAATTTACACTAAAAATGTGTAGATCATATAAATAATTTACGTATTTTGCTAAATATACCTGACAGTTGTATAGTAATATGGCATTTATAAAGCCACATTTAAAAAGTTGTATCAAAATACTGAATGTGGTATAAACTACAATACATAATAAAAGCAGGCATAATTTAACTGAAAACAGTTGAATTTCATCATGCCTTAATAAACAGAATGTTAAACTTAGTAATCTTAACACCACCGTCCTTCAGTAAAAACAATATGTAGAACTAAAAACTTTTATCCGTTTCCAAGCTATGCTTCTCAACTTCTTCGCACATAGCATTAAATTCTGCAGCCCATTTATCAAACTCTTGTTCCTGTAATTATAAACATTAAGATATGAATTGTTTATTGAGACCTTGGAAGCACATTTATAGTATTTGGGAAACTATTACATTCTACATTTAAAAAAAGAGCCAGCATCAATTCAAATTTGGTTTCTTTAATACTCAATTTTTGCTTTCGGAAATTAATAAAATAGAAAGCAATAATTGGCTACTTACTTCAGCTGGAGTGCGAATATCTTTACGCTTCCTTCGTGGCGGTCTTTCCTCTTCTTCTATACTTTCAACCGATGGAAATCTGACTCGCTTCCGCCTTTTAGGCTCGTAGCTACGATGAGCTGGCTATAAAATAGGCACAATTAGAAATGTCGATAATTTTGGTTTGACTTATCTGTATATAGATAGTATTTTGATGTGATTGAAGAAACTACAAACATGTCATCTCAACTTTATTAGAGAGAAATATTTTCGACGGATTGGTGCTTCTTGAAAGTTTATTATCGAATTTCATTATGTTCGTTTTAACAATATTAATATGCACTTAAAAAGCAATACGCTAAAAATCCGGTGACCACCAAGCCAACGAAATGAGTAACTATGCGGAAGAGAGATAAGAAACATCAACACACAGATCCATTAGGGCAAATAAGGAAAAAATTTAAATGGAAACAGAAAACGACATAGTAAAGGCCATGAAAGACCTGATAGAGGAAAAGAGAATTAAAAAGAGAAGAACATAAAAACTGAAATTAAAGGATTAAACAGAAGGATACAACATCTAGAAAGAGATAAAAGAAAGAACAATATTGGGATTATACAAATCGGCAAAGAAAAAAAGAATCAGTTAAATGAAAAAACAACACAAATTCATAGTCATACAATAAGAAAAATAAAATAGGTTACTAAAATAGAAAGAGGACATGAATGATAAATTAAACATACTAAATAATAAAAACAAATTGAAAAATCTCAAGGATAAAATGATTTATATTAAATCTCACTTAACGAAAGTGGAGAGGAAAATACAGAAGAAAGTCGCACAAAAAGTGATACAAGAAAGGAAAAAGAGCAAGTGAGGTAAGAGAGGATATTTGAAGCTAATTAACAATGGTACGGAATAGGAATGGGGTAAACAAAAGGACAAACTGGTTGAGACGTTAAAATCAGAGGTCCAAAAATCCTATGAGTAAATATATAAGTAATAGGTCAAGAATAAAACAGGCACAGAAAACGGACATGATAAAGAACAATATGAATGAGAATGGAAAAGTAAAATGCGAAAACGTTTTAAAGAGCAGTTAAAAATCTGAAGCAAAAAAAGAACAAGATACATAAAGGAAATGGCAGCTACTACAGAACTAGCACTCTTCACAAATGGCAGTGAAACAAGAAGATAAGGAAAAGAAAAAATCACAAAATTTGTGCCGATAACAGAGAAACTATGTTACTTAGAAATAAAAGACAAGAGGAGTATATCAAGCAATATTCAATGTATTTGCCCTGATGGAAGAAGAAACTGCAGATGAAAATGTAATTAGAATAGTGGCCGGAGATGCAAACGCAAAAATAGGGAAAAAGCTCATGAATGTACGTCGTATCACAGGGAGCAGACGTAAACATCGAAAGAGTAACGATAATGAAAGGAGAGTGATAGAATTTGCAAAAGGAAAACAGATGAAAATAATAACTACACATTTTATGAGAAAGGAACATGGCTATCTCCAGATGGAACATTTAAAAAAGAAATTATATTTTAAAGCGCTACAGATCATATTATTAAAGATGGAAAAAAACACAATAAACGTTAAGGGCAAGGCCACACTTGCGTTTTATTCGTTGCAACACAATTGCCGCGACTAGGTCACAGTCATATAAAATTTTGTGTCTAGGCCATTAAATAATACTACATAAGGAAGAATCTTTGTGATGAGGATAGACCTTATAATAAAAAAATCCCGAGAACGAAAAAGAATATAGAGTAGAAGAGAGGAGCGTAACATGGGAGAGCTACAAAAACCAGAAGTGCAAAAAAGTACAGAAAGAGAACTGACAGATAACATTCCAAAACTTCAATGAAGACTGGGAAAAATGGGGAAAATTATTCAAAAATCAAGAAGGAAAGTATTCCCAAAAAAAGAACGAACGAAAAAGTTGTGGGATGCAGAGTGCATAAAAGAGACAGAGACAAGGAATGAACTGACAATTCAAGGTCTACAAACACAAGGAAAAGAAGATAAAGAAGCATATATAGAGCAAAAAAGATATTCAGGGATGGGCAACGAGGCGGGAGTGGAAGATAATTGAATAATGGGTTGCCTAACTTTTTCAGCGGCATTAAAAAATAAGAGTATAGAAGCAAAGCCTCCACTCCCCCAATTTATATGATGTGATATTGACTCGTTTGTGATTAGTCTTTATATACACACAATGTTCTTGATTGTTTATTAGTACCAGTAATTACAAGTCGTTATTTTATATCGTACTTGCTATCACCTCAAAGGTGCTATTTATTACCATTATATCCAGGAGAAATATACATAGAAAGCGATTTAACCCAAGATGAGCAAAAACTTCAGACGGCAATCAGAGAGGTAGACAAGAAAGAAGACTAGAATAGGGTGTAGGAAAATAGAAATAAACAACACTATATGAATGGTCCAAAAGTTAAGGACAAAACCAGATAAGAAAAGCAAATTAGGCTCACAAACAACTAAAGATATACTGCAAGGATGGAAACCTAAAGACACACATAGCAATGAATAAGAATACAAATAGAGGATCAGAAGAAAAAACACGTGGCACAATTCAAATAACAAGAAGAAAAATAACGCAGGAGCTAAGAAAGGTAAAAATAGACTATGTAGACGTAAAGTAAACAAAAAAAAAAGTTAAAAGACTACAAAAATTATCAAACAGATACTGGACGTACTGGTCAGAAATTGAGCAGGAAGAGCATGCACAAACTGGGGTAGCATGCATAATAAAAGGAGAAAAGTTGAGATAGGTGAAAAAGGAACACTAGATAAGTGAAGAAATTTTGACAATAGAATAAAAGAATAGAAATGAAGACAGTAAAAAGAAAAAAGGGGAAGTTTTATGGTGAAATACAGCAACAGATGGACAGTCTTTGTCATAGGAGATCTGAATCGCAGAGTGGGAAACAAAAATGACGGATTCGAATGGTGCTTAGGTAAACAGGGAGAAAATACGAAAAGACCAAACGGCGAAAAAAGATTGGATTTCTGCACAGAAAATGAACTAATAGTAGGAAACTCGCATTGTATGCACAAAGAAATTTATAAAGCTTTCAGTAACAAAATACGGCCCAAGGTTAGAGGCATAAAAGTAAAGAGGCAACCGGAAATAGGAAGCGACCACTTTATGGTAACCATGACAGTAAAGAGGAAAGAGAAATAACAAACAGAAAGATAAAAAGGTACTGATAAAAGAACAAAAAGTAAAACAATTCCAAAAAAGATTAGGAGAAAAACTAAAACATATGAATAAAGAACGACAAATAGAAGGAATATGGAAGAAATGCAGACAAAAACCTGTATCACAACAAAAATAACAAATAAAAACATAAAAAGAACACATTGGTAGACTGATACGGATTCAGACCTAGACAATTAAGTGAAAACCAATTAAAAAATCCAGAGAAATCCATTTATGTTTGGTTGATCATGGAAAGGCGTTTGATAGAATACTCAGGGGGAATATATGGAATTAAAAAAAAAAGAGTACAGCAAACAATAGTGAGAAGCGTACAGAGCTTGTACCAAAATACAAAAATAACTACATAATTACAAGACATGAAGACTCGATGCTGTTCAAAACAATAAAAGTGGTAAGGTATACGTGAGTCCATTGCTGTTGTGTTGGATGAAGCCATTAAGAAAACAAGAAAGAAGGCAAAATTCTATGAAGTAGAAAACTGGAACATGGAAAATATAAGAGTACTAGAAATATGTTAAGCTGAAGATATGGTAGTATTAGCAAAGGACAAAAAAGAACTAAACACAAATTTAAAACAGCTACATAGCCAACTGGAAAATATAAACCTGAAAACAAATAGCAGTAAAACAAAGACTATGGTAATAAGCAGAGAGGAAGACAAACACGCAAAAGAACTGGAAGGAGAACGAACAAGTACACAGGTTTAAATATCTATGCTCGGTAGTTTCACAAGATGGATAAATAAAGAAATAAAAAAAGGAGAGGAGCTGCAAGAAGATTCTTTAACAGTATGAAGACCACATTCCTAGGAAACAAAGAAATCCCAACAGAAACAAGTCATGGAAAACAATGGAAATCCAACAAAACAAACTAACAGTACCAAAATGAGATTCTTAAAGAAAATAGAGGGCAAATCAATTATGGACAGAGTCAGAAATACAACATACCGAGAGAAACTGAAAGTACAGTCAACACAAATAATTATCGAAGAGAGACAAATAAGATGGTTCGGTCATTTAATGAGGATGAGTGGCGAAAGAACAATCAGACCAGTATATGAAGCAAAAACAAAGAAAAGAAAGATAAAGGAAGATGCAGAAAAATATAGAACGAAGAGCTGAGAAACGCAGTGAAAAGAGAAGGAAAAACGTGGGAAGAAATAAGACAAATGGCACAAGATAGAAGAAGATGGAGAGAGGGCTAAAAAAGACAGACACTAGACTAATACAACCCCCCAGCCTTACACTCGAAAGGGTAGAAAGGCTTTAAGTTTAAGTATGTAAGTATAATGTGATTCTCGTTACAACTTCTTGCTACAATTGAGTTGCTTACGTTAGTTGTCTCAAGTAATTAACAGGAAACGCGCCAGTTGAAACCACTTGGCGCCCTCTAATTTAGTTACTCTCTTTTCTAGGGTAAGTTGACCCCGACCCACTCATCTGAGTTTAGTTGGTGGATATTTCCGTTCAAGAACGGCAAAAAACAATGTAACTATGCTAAGACATTCATTTAAAACTTCACAGTGCAAGTGTCCAAAACGTTTTATATTATATGGGTTATAGTATGTATTGGTATCACCCATTTTATAATTCTTTTCCTTTCAATACTAAATTTTTCCTCAAACAAATAATAAAACTTACCTGGACTTGTTCTAGATCCTCAAAAAGGCCCACATGCACCGGTTCTTCTTCCAGCTGTGTCTCAGAGGTGTCTTGTGCAACAACTCGTGGTAAAGCTTCATCGGCATCTTCGAAATTTGCTCTATCAAGCAGTTCCTCGGCAGCTTCATCCCTAATCTTTTTAAGCTGCTTCATAGCAACCCTCATCGGCCGTGCTTCCTCCTTCTTCTTATACACAACTTTAGCTCTGTTTCTAGTAACCCTCACGTTTTCCTTCTCTATCTCAGCTTCCTCATCATCGCTATCAAATCCAAAGCAATTCTCCACATTCAACTGGCCCTTTGGTACAGCATTTTTAACTGGTGGGTAAATCTTGTTTGATATTCCAAGAATATTCCTCTTGCCCTTGTTCGGCCTTCTCGCTTTCACATTGGCATTGTTGCCTGTCGCAAGCCCATTTTTATCTTTGATTGGACTAAAATCGTCACAGTCAAAAAGGCTACTATTGTGAACCTGTTTAACAGGCGAGCTCTTGCTGGTGCTAACGAAATCTAACATGCTGCTCTGCACCTGATTAGGTTCTTCGACCCGTGCGGGTGTCTTTGCTGCCATGGGCTTTTCCAGCAGCTTAGGATCGAGGATCATCTCCTGATTGTAGCATGGCAAGGACGTGTCTTTCACAGCCAGCCAATGGGGATTCCGAGTTACGTTTAAGTTGTCGCCTCGCCAAGGCCTATGTTGAATTCGTTGCTTAGGTGGTGGGCTAGAGACACTGGCTTCACTACATCGATCGTCAAATCCAAAAAACTCATCCTCGGCAGGCGCATCCTCGAAGTCGATTGCTTGGGCTTTGGAAGTGGAAAGGGATGGGGGTTCACGTTGTGATGCTCTTGGTGGTGTTAGTAACACATTTGAAATTATGTTAATTTGCGGGCGGAAACCGCCATTTCTTTTTTCCAGCTGTAAGCTTCTCTGGGAGTTTGGTAGAGGTGTAGATGTTAACAAGGTAAATCTGTCGGGGCCAGGTGGTTGCGAGGTTTGCTTTGCATCACCCCTAAAACCTAAGTATAAAGAAAAGTTATTTATTAGAACCTGAAATACAAACAACTCTAAATTTTTTTGAAATACAGAGTGCATTTCTACAAAAATTTTTCACAGCGTGTAGATTGTGTAAATCTAAAACTTCAAATAAAATTTTTGCAAAAAATCTTCGATCACATCAACTTGTTTTTAAAAAGATATTTTTTGGTTTGAATTGTCATTGCTAGATTGCCTGTCTTCAAGTTTATCAGTACTTTTAAAAATGGAAGCCTATATTTTTAAAGATCCATTTGAATAAAGCATGCAGTTCTAAGACTAGATAAATCATAAAAGATGACTTTAAACTTGAAATTTATTTTATTTATCGTATGGCTTGTTTGACCGGGAGTCCCGTGTCAGCGACCAGAGATGTTCGGCTGCCAACTCCATGATACATCAATATCATGTGTTTATTGTATATTGTATGTAGCATGTGTTTTATGTGGTTAGGGTTGCCATATTTGAAAATAACAATTTCGAAAGATTACGAAACGGGGGGGGGGGCTGCTTGTAGAGAAAATGCAATTCTTGCTTAATTTCGTAACGCCCTGTTTCAATGGCGCGTTCTAGTAAATAGCATCTTCTTTCAGACCACCTTATATTTAAATAATGTAGCAAAAAAAATAAAGGTTTATTGTATAAAACTCCAGACATTAGAGATAAGACAACTGCCAGCTTTTCCTGTCGAGGCACGTTAGTTGGCATTCATTCCTAGTTGGTCCACTTGAAAACAGTCAAATCGCTCGATGATTGATTTTTCCCGAAGCACGCTTTGCGGATCTAAATTGCAGCAGTAGTTTCATTTGGATGTTTGTATCAATCATATTTCTTGGAACTTGATATTTCTTTTAACATCTACTTATATAAAATGTGGATCAAGGTGTTACTCGCATACACCCATAATTAACCGCCTATTTTAAAACATTTTTTGGAACCCAGATTCCAGAATAGCAAATAGCTAGAACTAGATAGATACAAAACTAGTTTTAAATTATATTTCAGTATTGAACAGCACTTAAAAGAGTATACTGGGAAAACTTCACGAAAGAAATGGAGCACGACTTGTATGGGGGACAAAAGCAAATATGGAATATGCTGCGCAACAGGAAGAAGCCAATCAATGAATATATAGAAACAACCGTTATCTCGCCCGATACATGGGTAACCCATTTCAAGAATTTATATGAGGCAACTACAGATGACGTAAATGATAATATGGGAGCAAAAGAAAACGGGAGGGCCAATGATGATGGGCTGGATGCAATTGAAATCACCAAGGATAAAGTAACTGCCGCCATAGCTAAGCTTAAAAATAGAAAGTCCCCAGGAATAGACAAAATTTCAAATGAAATTATAAAATACGGCGGTGACGAACTGGCACAAGAGATAAGTAAAGTAAGTTTTTTTTCTATAATAACTGTCAAAGTGTTACAATGTTGGTAGATATGTGATTAAAACGCTAGGAAATTTTTATACCTCGTGTTGGTAGAACTTGTTCAAAATTATGGTTATGTGTCAATTTTGAATGTCAAAGTTTCTTATTTTGAACTCTTGATAAATTTCATTTTTTTACATGGAATCAAACGTTCATTATGTTTATTTTCAAATATTGTAACTAAGTTTAATAATTAATAAATTTGCAATATTTTACTATGCTGTTCGTTTTACCTACTATTATGACATATCTGTCAAAATAACAAATAATGTTTTTAGTGGAAAAAAAGAACTAAAAATCTATGTACCAACATTATTAAAACTAGGGACCCTGCAGGAATGCAACTTATCCCCTAGAAAGTTGACCTTGAAAATTATTATAGAAAAAAAATGGACTTTACCCTGTTCCAAAAAATAATCGAAGCAGGAGCTGTAACTAACCAGTGGAAAACAAGCATAACAATCCCGATATTCCAAAAAGGTACCAAGAAAGATCCAAAGAACTATAGGGGAATATGCCTTCTAAGCACTGTATCAAAAGTGATGACAAAGATCATAGCAGAACACTCACGGTGGGCATAAGCGAAGAACAACAGGGGTTTCGCCAGAATAGGTCCACAGTGGACGCAATATTTATATTGCGACAATTAATAGAGAATGCGATCGAATTTAATAAGGCACTATTCCTTTGTTTTATTGACTTGACTCAAGCGTTCAACAGAGTACAGCTCGTTGACGTAATAAGAACGTTGCAAGAAAATAATATCGATCGAAGAATCATAAAGGTAATAAAGGAGCTTAACAGTAACAACAATAACTAATAACGCATTAACAAGAAGTACCTATATCAACAGGCATAAGACAGGGAGACAGCCTCAGCCCGATACTTTTTAATATCATTGTGGACCAAATTATTAAATCCGTCAAAGAAGCGAGAGGAGGGTACAGGATGGGGAATAGCAGGTTCAAGATACTGACCTACGCAGACGACGCAGTTATTGCAGCAGAAAACGAAAACGATTTGCAACGCATGCTTTTTAAGTTTAAAACAACTGCCGAACAACTAAACATGAAAATTATCAATAGAAAAAATGCAGTCCATAGTAATTTCCAAAGAACCAATATGGTGCAAACTGGTTATAGACGACAAAACAATAACACAGGTCATGAGCATTACATATCTCGACGTAGAAATATCCAGCAGCAGAAACATGAATCAAGAGACAAGAAAACAATCAAATAAAGCTGCAGCAGTGTCTGGCTATCTCCGCGACATAATATGGCAGAACAAATATATGACCACTGAGAGTAAAGCACGAATATACAAAACGTGTGTCAGGCCAATATTAACATATGCAGCGGAGACACGAGCCGAAACAGCAAAATCTAGGCAGACAATGAGATCGACCGAAACGAGAACGTTAAGAACTATCACTGGACTCACTCTCCGGGATAGAGTGAGAAATGAAACCATCAGAGAAAGATGCGACACTCAAGACATCGTTAGGTGGGTGAGAACAAGACGACGTCACTGGCGAGATCACGTTCACAGAATGGGTGGGGAACGACTAGCAAAATGGTCGAAGACACAAAAACTTAACACAAAACGGACAGTAGGACGGCCACCCAAGCGATGGAAGGACTGCTGGACATCAGTATCCCAAGATCAGTAAGAAATTCACCCCCAACCAAGATGAGGCAAAATGGAATTAACAGGATATTATCCTATAATAATAAGAAGAAGAAGTGTTAAACCAGAATTTTTAAAAATCGTTCGAAATCGGTAAAGCGTAAAATTTTCTTGAAAAATCGGGACATCTCAGGACAGCGTTTCGTTGCGGAACAACTAGCTCTAAATCAGTACGATTCCAAAAAATCAGGAAGTATGGCAACCCTATGGCCCGGCGCACATTGAACATAGGGCAGCCCAGCACAACATAGCATAAGAAACCATTCCTCTCCTGCACTTCATGTTCAAACCACATATTTAACGCAGTTTTCTACATGCAGTGTGAGAGGAAAGTACGATATCAGCAGAAGACAATTTAAAGTTATTATTTTTAGATTCTGAATCTGATGATTCGAAAATGAACAATATTATGTTGTTATGCAGTACAGCATTATATGGATATAATGAAACATTTAGATGTGTCTGAACACATTTCTTTAATAAAACCAAATTACATTCATCATCTTGATTATAATAAATCGGCTTTTGCCTCTCACATTATTGAGAATAATCATAAATTTGACCAGGACTCCAATGTTAAAATTCTTCACGTCTGCCCTAAAGGCAATAATTACAATTTTACGAAATCTTCGAAATTGTTTCCCGGTTAAACGATCGTTGCCTCAATGAGGTCACGGAGTTTGCAAACAGTAGCAATTATATATTTCTGAATCTAAAATTTGATTAATTGCTTAACTTATTCCATTTATTGGTTTTTGTGGCTTTGATATGTATTTTACAGTTCTCACCTTGGCTGACCATTGTATATAAACAAATAATTTATTTCATTTAACATGTTGGTCACGTTGTCTGTTTTAATTTTAATTGTTTATTTATGACTGTCCAATTTTGACATTAGGTGAGGTGTTTGCTCTCTGTTTCTTTCTCCGTATTTTATAAGCTTTATCTTTTAACCTGAAGATGGTTTAACAGATAAACCGAAACATGTAGCGTATGTAAAAAATATATGTCAATTGTTATGAGGAAGACTGTATTTAATTTACATTAATTTAAAAATTGAAAAATATTATTTTTTGTTTAAGCTAAAACAAATAGTTGTTTGCTGGCCTTGACATTGTGCAGTTAGCTAAAACTAACACAAAATAGAACATCTCATTGAAATCTTTATAAATTTCTTAAAAATAGCACTTTTTCGGATTTTGACAATTAAAAAAAAACCCATTTTTTAACTAAGTAAAAATCACTTGGTATATCTGACAGGGACAAAATAGGTTTTCAGACAAGCACAAATTATTGCCATAAAAAAACACCTATCTCACATCAATACACATTAAAAATGTAATAAAAATGTAGTTTGAAAAAAATCGTTAAGAGCCGTTTTTGAAAAAATTGAAAAATCACAAGAGTAAACACCATACTTCCGGTTATGCGATTTTCTTCAAAAGCTTGCTGTCGCATCTACATAGTACACAAAACTTACATATGAAGTTTCAATGCCATACCTCTTTTCGTACAAGTTTATGATAAGTATACATCAAATTTCGATTTTTACTTCCTTTTACAATAGAGACAAAATTCGAAATTGAGTTTTCAACAGATCTTCACGTTTTAGAGTCCCCTGAACCCAAAAAACATGTTTTTGTTCATTGGTCTGCGTGTGTGTCTGTCTGTCTGTGTGTGAACAGAATATCTCAAAAACGAAAAGAGGTATGGCGTTGAAACTTCATATATAAGTTTTGTGTACTATCTAGATGAGACAGCAAACTTTTGAAGAAACTCGCATAACCGGAAGTATAGTGTTTACTCTTGTGATTTTTCAGTTTTTTTCGATTTTTTCAAAAACGGTTCTAAAGATTTTTTTTCAAACTTTACATTTTTATTACATTTTTAATGTGCATTGATGTAAGATAGGTGATTTTCCAGTTTCTTTTTATTAACTCCTATTTTAAATAGAACACCCGGTACATTATTGAATTTTTGAATTCAGCTTAAAATTCTAGAGAAAATGTCTCTTCATCTAACGCTCTATTTTGTACGGTTTCTGCAGAATTTGTAATTTTTGACAAATGCTTAAATTATTTTTTTTTAAATTAATTATAAGATCACTGTAAAAGGAAGGTGCGTGTATTACACCAGATTTTTTTAAACTGACTGCCACTGCATTCTTATCAAAAGTGTGTGAAGGATGTAGAAATAACTTTTCTCTCTTTTCATAAAGTAGCAAGATATAGCCATAAAACAAAAAGTCAAAAAAAGAAAGCTAGGATGGAGGCTCAATTTTTCCATATCTCCTATAATCTTGAAGATTCCCTATAAAAACATCAACATTTGCCCAGCCTGTACAGATTTTCATTTAAAAATTCTGAACAAAAATTAATTCCACTTGTTTTGTATCAAATTTCTTTTGCGTTCATTTTAAGTTACATCGAAACAAAGTACTTTAAAATGCACAGCCTGTTTTTCCAAGTTTTAAAAATTGGCAGAATTAACAACATCGAATTTAACTTTATTTCTTCAATACTAAAAATTAGCCAATGTTAGTTTTTATCTGATAAAGCATATTCGAGTACCAAACGTCATTGGAGGTGGTTTAATAACTTTGTTTGCGGTAATTTTAAAAATCTCACATACTACATATCTATTCGTAGATGCTGTATGCATAAAATGATCATTCGTCCCGGATTTTGCGGGACAGTCCGGTATTTGACCCACGTGTCCGCTGAAAGTAAACTATGGTTTATAGTTTTTTTATTCTAACCTAAGTATTAGCTTCAGCCTTTACTTAGCTTTAATCTAAAGAGAACAAAACAAGTGTTTATACAGACGTGTTTTAGGTTCAATGCATGCGAATATGTGTAAAATCGTGACTTTTATAAATTTATTTTTGAAGGCATTCTACACCACCAGCTTGTTTTTATAGTTTTTAAGTTTTTGACCATATATCACCGGGAACTTCTATAATAACAGCTATTAGCTGTCCATAGTAAATACACTTATTTTAGATACAGTTGTTTTCACACACCGAGAATATGGAAAGGTTATAATTGAAAATTCGATTATTATGATTGATTGTTACGAAATATAAACTAAGTTAGTGGAACAATTTTTATTATAATACGTTTAATACAATAATGTCGGACTTTGAGCTGTCAAAGTCAAGTTACCGAACAGTTGCAAATTTAAGAATGGTAAATCTTGGAGAAGATAGGATCCTCCAAAATTTAATTACTACAGTTGTTCACTTAACCTTTTGCTTGACAGATGACAGGACACAATTAGATGTCCATAATGTACGCCACTGCAATTGTTATAAACTGCGTTCGGAAAGTACTTCTGACAGCTCCGTTTCTTTAAAATCGTTCGTTAAATACCGAGCGAGCCAAGCGAGGAGATCTGTCGGCGTTCAGTAAGTACCGATGCGAGCGTTTCGATGTTCCTCGATTTGCTCGAAAGTAAAAGAGGTTAAAGAGTATAAATGAATGAATCAAGGAAATTTATGTTTTAATTTGACATTTGTGACAGGTGACAGTTGCTCGTTCGGTAAATACTTTCCGATATTCGATGCTCGCTAGTCACGTGACTAAAAATCGATATGCTCAGGCTCGCTCCGTAATGTACTTAACGAACGCACCTACAGTAATAAGGTATCTCAATTTCTCCAGGTTAGTTGTCAGAAATTCTCGGTATGTGAATACAACTATATGTGTGTTGATAAGAGTTCGCATAATAGGGGTAGAAAACACTAATAGAATAGACAAAACGACTAGTGCTGTAATTGCTAGTTATTAGAGTTATCAAATGTTGGTAGGTTATATTCTTAGTAGGTTGCTCTGTAGTTTGTTTTGATGTCTAGTCAATATTATGAGAAATAAATATACAAGTTCATTTTCCATGTAAGTGAATTTTGATTATCTCAGGAATTCGCAGTGCTCTGTTACACAAAATATCACTAGTATGCTAAACCATTTCTTTTCTGGCTCACTACTTGCCTCTGACCGTTCTCAACAAACTGTTGCAAATGACATTTATTTCGTATGAGCAGCGAGCCAAAAGGCAGGCGCTTTAGCATACCGGGTTTCACAGCACTAATAGATCTTTTTATTCTATTAGCATTACGTATGTTACCCTTATAATGCACGCACTTGGACACATGTTATACAAATATTATAATTTGCACTATTAATTTATATTCCTGAGTAAAATGTAGTTTAACCATCCAAATCTCGTTTCTTATTTTTAAGGTTACAATGTCAAATTTGTTTATTTCTATGCACCCTTCGTGTACATGTATGTAAAGTATCACACAACCCTACGTTAATTATCAGGTACGTATTGGTTAAAAAATGCAAAAGTTACATCGTAACATTTTCAAATTAAACACCAAAATATTCAATTCTCAATTAAATTGAAAACAGAAAGCATAAATGGACAACACAAACAGGAAACAGAAATAGATACATTACAATAATTGCTTCAGCAGAAGGGTATTGCAATGGTTAATAATGTTGTTCTTTTAACGTCACTTATTGCATTTATTAACAAATACGTACCTGATAATTATCGTAGGGTTGTTTGATGCTTTATATGCATTTCCACAAAGAGTGCATAGAAATAAACAAATTTGACATTATAACCTTAAAAATGGCAGGCTTACATCCGACGATGGATGACATAAGCTGCAGAAGAAAAAGAACCTTAAAAATAAATAATCTATTTCTATTTAGGAGTATGTACTCGCAAAACATCTACATCAAGAAATGAATTGGAATCATAAAAATTTTTACCTGGAGTGGCTGGTACTTGGAAAACTCGAGCGATTTCATCATCACTATCGTCATCAGCAAATCCAAAAAACATATCACCAGCATCTGTATCAGCTTTAAAATTATTAACATTTTTCCTAACGGACGCATTTGAAATTCTTCTTCTCACACTCCGAATTTCCTGTGCCAATACATTCAATGTGCTTTTATTCTGATTTTGAAGCGGTCCAGCCTTAACTGCTACACCTGAACATACACTACTTAGCGGCTTTTGCAATTTTAAATTATTGTGCCTTGCATTGTTAGCCATTTGTTTATTTACAGCCCGCTGTATCATACTTTTCTCCATTTTCTGCCGAACCCTTTTCAAAACCTCATGCATTTCCTTATCGTACGTTTCCTTGTTACATATGCTCGATTCTGAGTCAGACCAGTCCTCTATCTTTCTCTGCAAAAATTTCCTCCTCGCCAATGGGGACCATGGTTCTTTGAATCGCTTCCCCTTCCGTTTCCTGGACGGAGAGTCCGGGACGAATTCAAACGGGTCATTTTGTGGTTTGCTGTGGGTTTCGACTTTTTGTAAGTACACTGGTACGTGCTCCCTATGGCTAACTTCTTTCTCGTTTTTGTCTTCCTGTATTTCAGGGCTGTCGGTGTTTGATAATTCGGCATAATTTTTCGTTCTCCGTTTTCGCAAGACTTTTTTAAATTCTTCTGTCGAGTTTCCGGTGGTTTCAAAGCGTACAGCTTTATTATTTGGACCTGACTTCTGGCTAGTGCCTGGTTCTTGATCTTTACAATTTACTATTTGAATAAAGTTGTCCGTAACAGTTGTCGGTTTAAGTGTTTGGCCAGTCTTAACGATGAGTTTCTTCTTCTTAATTTGGCTTGCATCACAGTCAGTTGGTTTCTGCAAAGGTGCATTATTTGGGGCTGCTCTAACTATTTTTTGCTTCGGAACGTGCTGTGAATGCTCTTTTGAGGGCAACTTAAACTCAAGACCCTCAGAGGATATTGAGGCTGTTTCATTAAAATTTGATTTATATCCACAGCTTTGCTCTTTGTCTTTCGGGGGTTCTACTTGTACTGTACATTTCTGATTTTGATTGATAGTTTGTTTTGAACAAAATATGTGGCCACTCTTGACAAGTTTCTTCCTGTTAACTTGGCTTGCATTTACAGAAGCTACCTTATTCCCACAACCACTATCAATTGCTTCTTGAAGTTGAGAAGGAACAGTTTTAGGAGCGACACTATTTTCCGTCTTTTGTTTCAGAACGAGGTTTAAATTCACACTCTCTAAATAAACCCTTGATGGCGACTTAAGTTTAGGATCAACAACTGTTACGCTCTCCTTTTCACTGTCGACTTTATGGACACACTTTGAACTCTGGTCTTTACCGAACCCCGTTTGTACACTACCTTTCCTATTATCCCGGTCAACAGTCTGTTTCTGCGTAAGTGCTCGACCAGTCTTGATAAGTGTCTTCTTGTTAGCTCGCCTTGGATTTATTCTTGTTTTATTCTCACAATCACTGTCATTTGCTTCCGAAAGTCGTGGGGGCACACAATCCGCAGAAGCACTGTACACTGTCTTTTGCTTCACAGTACGGTTCAACTTCGACCGTTGCAACTCGACTTTAGAATCATTCGTTGCTAGGCGATTGATTTCCCCTTGGTGACGAGGCTTAATGGCATCTTTCTTGTGCATTAAGTTGGCTTTATCGACAAAAGGGCGTCTAGTGATTCTCAAATTGGGCTTTTTGGAACTCATTGTGTTGTTTTCCCTCACATTTTCATAACCACACTTACTTACTCACTCACTTTATTTAATATTCGTTGTATTACGAAGACACCGCTAACAACTAATCCTGCAGCTTAAACTACAATTACCAAGAAAATTGACACATAAAAGCTTTAATAACTGTGTTTATTATTAGTTAGAATACACACCATCCAGTCCCTTTAAAAACCAAACATTAACCGACTGCACAGACAATGGCGGCGTTGTCAGATTTACGCTTTACGGTGCTACCGTATATTTTTGTGCTTTTTTTAGTGCACTAATTAAATTGTAGGACAAACCAATTCATTAATTCGCTATGGTTTTATTGCCATTACTTTTTAAAATACCAGATACTTGGGAGTTATGACTATTCCATAAACATGTCAAGTTACATATAATTTGGCAACAAGGGTTAATACATATTTTAAATGCTACCAACATATATTATTTACAAATGACAGAAACTAGTGTTATTTAGTGATATTTGGTTACGTTTCGAATATACAGAGCGAATAATTAAGTGTAAGCAATCTAAGAAATATAGCTACCGAGTTTCATTAATTGATTCTGTTTAGCTAAATTAATTTGATTTGCTTTAAAACCACCTCATAATTACGCACAACATTAAGAGA
Organism: Agriotes lineatus; assembly: GCA_940337035.1. NCBI lineage: Eukaryota > Metazoa > Arthropoda > Insecta > Coleoptera > Elateridae > Agriotes > Agriotes lineatus. The sequence continues at coordinate 3,603,413 of OW679195.1, forward strand.
TTGTTACTGTATTCTACAAATGAGGTTATACAGAGTGATTCATTAGCCTCTTTACAAATTTTGGCAGTGAAAAGTAAATTTAATTTCATGAAGAAATGTTCATATAAACGTATGTCCTATCTTCCTTTGTTCAGAAGTTATAGGGCTTATAAAATGTTTAAGTTGAAAAATCGTAGTAGTCATGAGATAACAAAACAAAATGTTTAAGTTGAAAATCGTAATAGTCATGATGTAACAAAACAAAATTTAGTAACTGTCATTTTAAATAATTACCTGTCAAAAATAGTTTGTTTATGTTAATGCTTTCTGAAACTATTTGTTAAAATTTGTATTTGTGCAATTTTACTTAGTAATCAATCAATTTTCTAATTAAGAATATGCTGACATTGTGTTTGTGTATGGACTTAGCAATGGAAATTTTCGTAATGCAGCGAGAGAATATCGAAATAGATTTCCTCATAGACGTCAACCGTCGCATCCCATATTCAGTACATCATTTAGAAGACTTCACATAACTGGTACTGCCTCTCCTCCTAGAGCTAGACCCATTCGCCCGCATGATGTAAATGTTCATGATCGTGAAAAAGTAAATAAATGATGTAACTTATGAACCGGAAATTAGTACCAGCACGAAATTTGGGGCTATCAATAAGTTTTGCATGGCGAATAATAAATCAAGGAATGCTGCATCCTTATCATCGACAAAGTGTACAAGCGTTGCATCACGGAGATGCTGGAACTGCGATAAAATGTTTGTCACTGGATTTTACAACAACACGTCCAAGATAACAACTTTATTTCAAAAAATTCTATGGTCAGATGAATCCAATTTTTCAAGAGACGGTATTAGTAGCGGTTATATGGCGGTTCTGGCTCATAGGTAATTAAATCTCACCTGTGCAGGTGTGCAGGTAACCCAGGTAACACAGGTGTACAGATAAGTAGGTCACCAGGTAAGTAGGTCATGGAAGGTCAGTAATGCAGATAGTTAGCGTAGGTCAGTGATGCGTAACCGTAGGTTAGAGATGTATATAGGTGTTTATGTAAAATAATAATAATTTGAATCAACAGTTCGATTTAGTACGAGAATAGCTGTAGATAAGTGTAGTAAACAGAGGATCGCGGCGATACAAATTCAGAGATATGATATCGTATTAGCGCTGTTCTATAATTTATTACATAATCTCTGCAGCCAGAGTACCCCGACCCCCTGCTTTATAGCATATAAAACAGTAGCACAAACATGTGTTGTAAAAATGTTCGATTTCCATGTGTACCTATACATTTAAAACTGAGCTGAACGTATCGAAGAAATTCGAATATTTTTATAAATGCGATAAAGTTTAATTATTCTGACTATTGCATACATCTGTCAAACGATGTCATTTGACCAACGATCGAACTCACTTTTTTAACTTTCAACCAATCAAAAACGATTTGCGTCGATAATTAGTGTTATATAACAACGTATCGCTAATATTCCGCCTTACTCATTAAAATGATGATTACTGTTGTATAACAACTTGTCAGACCTTTTTATTTTTCTTTAATTTTCTATAGCTACGTATCCATTTCGTACAGTTTCAGTACAAAGTTTACGATTTCTCCTGTATATAGGTTCCGTTTCAGTCAAATATACTTATTTACAGTGGAGTGACAGAAAGGGAAAGGGCACAAGCTGGAATGGCATGTCTAGTAAGAGCCGAATGGGAAGATAAAATAGTAAGATGGAAATTCAAATCAGAGAGATTGATAATGGTAGAACTTAAACTGGCAGAAGGCAGGCATTTAAATATGGTTGCGGTCTATGCACCTAGTGATAACGAGCCCGAAAGAGTGAAACATGGGTTCTACGAACAGCTGCAGAAAATCTGCGAATTAACTAAGGGAGAAAGAATTCTGCTAGGAGATTTCAATGCAAGAGTGGACATGAACAGAAATAAGCATGGAGGAGTAATAGGGGTAAAAGGAGAAGATAAAATAAATAGTAATGGGTTAAAACTACTTGAATTTTGCATCGAAAACAATTTAGTGATTACTAATACTTTATTCAGGCATAAGAATATACACAAATACACACGACGAGATCCGAGCAAGAATGAATTTTGAATAATCCATTATATATAGTGCCAGAAGATGAAAAGAAATACGTGGGGGACATTAGAGTGAGAAGAGGACCAGAAATAAATAGCGATCACTACCTACTGATTATGGTGAGAGAACTAAATATTGGAAAAGAGGACTGCAGCGGAAAGAAAGTGGAGGATAATAGATCGATGGAGAAGATAAAAGTTCACAAACTCAGAGAACAGGAGTATCAACAAAAGTACGAAGAATTTGTCAAAAAGGAAGTTATAAAATTGGCAGAGTCAGATAGGAGGAATTAGAGCCTAGAACAATTGTGGGATAGCTTTAAGAAAATAATAATAACGGCGTCCGAAATAATATGTGGGAAGCGTTCACACAAGAAGAACAGCAAACGAACAGCCTGGTGGTCAGAGACAGTAAAAGCAGAAATAGTAAAAAGAAGCGAATGTGAAAGAAATATCTGAGCACACAATGTACGGAAGATCTCGAAGCATACAAACAACAAAGAAACATAGCGAAAAGAAAAGTAGCAAAAGCAAAAATGACTTCTTGGCAAAATTTTGGAAAGAAGCTCGAGGAGAACTATAGTAGTAATCAAAAGCTGTTTTTCAGAGTTTTAAAGAGCCTAAATAAGGAGAAAAAGAACCCGCTGGTGCAACTTGAAGATAAACAGGGAAAGATCCCAACAAAAACAAAAGAAATAATGGAACAATGGAGGCAGCATTTTATGGAACTTTTAGAGGGAGCTGAACCAGGAAGGGCGGAAGTTAATAAAAATTTAAGCGAAAAAAGAGAAGAAAATATGACGGAACAAACAGAAGACGCAATAACCAAAGATGAATTACAATCAGCAATTTAAAAAATGAAGCTAGGGAAAGCCTGTGGACATGATAAGATCGCCCCAGAAATGATTAGGTACATAAGTACAGCGGGGAAAGAACTATTACATAGAATTATAAGCAAAGCGTGGATGGAGAAGAAAATTCCTGCTGATTGGGAAGTAGCGGGGATCCTACCCATCTACAAAAAGGGAGATAGTAGGAAGACTGAGAACTATAGAGGAATATCACTACTTAGCGTACCTGGGAAGATTTATGAACGAATCCTTGAGGCCAGATTGAGAAATCAAGTAGAACATCGACTGGAAGAGTCACAGTGCAGGTGTAGGCCGGGTTGTGGTACTAGTGATTTAATATTTAGTGAGCGTCAGCTATCAGAGAAAACTGTAGCGTATGATAAAAAGTTTTACTGTTGTTTCATAGACTTGGTTAAGGCATTTGACCGAATGAAGAGAGAGGAAATATGGAAAATTCTTGAAAAGCGAAAAGTAGATAACAGTTTAATAGGAAGCATTCAAAGTGTGTACAAGAGGTGCAGGAATTACATCAGAACGAACAACTATGAGACGCAGGAGTTTGAGACGGGACCGGGTGTACGACAAGGTGGTACACTAAGCCCCCTTCTGCTTATTCTAATATTGGATGATGTGATCAAACAAGTTAAGACAGAAGTGAGAAAACGCCAAATTGGATATTATAGAATAGAACCAATCTTCTTGGCAGAATTGGCCTACGCGGATGATATGCTTATAGTAGCCAAAACTGAGGAAGATCTGCAACACAATCTAGAGTTACGGTATAGGGCACTTAAGAACAGAAACATGGAGATCAGTGCAGAGAAAACCAAAACTATGTTAATAGCAAGGCAGCTGGAAGAAATCAAAATAGAACTGAGGGGCAGGCTATTAGAACAGGTGAACAGTTTCAAGTATTTAGGGGCAACTATAAGTGCAGATGGAATGATCGAAGAAGAAATTAATAACCGAATAAAGGCTACTAATAGACTGTATTACTCAATGAGCAGTGGCTTTATTAACAAAAAAGAAATTTCCAAAGCAACAAAAAAGAGTATCTACAAGACAATATACATACCCACTCTTATACATAACAGCGAAACATGGGTTATAAATGAAAAACAAAAAAGCCGGCTATAAGCAATGGAAATGAAATTCCTCAGAAGAATTCAAAGAGGGACAAGGGCAGACCGAATAAGAAATGACGTAATAATGCAAGATTTGGACTTAAAGTCTGTAAACAAATTACAGAAAAAAATCAAATGAGATGGTTTGGCCACATAACCCGGATGGATGACCTGAGCTGTGCAAATAGAATATGGAACGCCAGGGTAGTAGCAAGAAGACCAAGGGGAAGGCCCAGGATTTTTGAGGCTTTCACGGCCATTGTCATTAAGTAACAAACGACTTCCGGGATTGGACCGTGTCATGATTGAGATCGAAGAACTCAACGTTTCACCCACTTTCGTAAGGGGCTTCACCAGGAGGAAAAAGCAAGAGAGCACGGTAACTCAAAGTGTTAACCACGCCAGAGGCGAAACTCTTTGCAAGGAAAGGGATAGAAGAGCACGGTAAATAAACTATCGGAAGAAAGGCGAGAATTTATACGCAAGCGCCGTCGCGGTTCAGTGGCGGTGGGTGGGGCTTAGGAATTAGCACTTTCCACATGGAAGGAAGGAGAAAGCCTTCGTCCCGATTGAGATTATTAGAGTGTTTGTAAATTTCAATGGCTTCGCAAATCTTTCTGCTAAAGAAGAATCGGGATTTGCAGATGATGGAAGTTTCATCAAAAAGGATCTTATGCAATGCAGTTTATTGAGTTGTATTAGTAGTACAAGCGCCAGGAAATTTTTACATGCAAAACTTGATAACAACAATTTGTGTTAAGGGGATTGCACACGCTATTTAGTTTTTGTTTGCGGCAACGTTGGCCGATTATACGTAGCACAACTTTATGTCCCACTCTCTGTAGTGGATTAAAGCAGGATACCAATATTACAGTTACTCAGTGCGCTTACTGCTATGACATCGCTCTTGCGTACTGACACAACAAGTGGTCTGCACGCATAGTATAAACGCCCGGACTAAAGAAATTTTAAAATCGACAAGATACATGCCCAGTAATAGAGTAATACTGATCGTTGCAGTAATGAATGGAATTGCATTTTACTAAATTATTGAACTAAATAATGGATATAGTTTTATAGACCTATGCCTTTACGCAATTTGCGTTCTTCGCATATTTAATGCAGAATATGACATACTTATATATTGCTCACAAAAGGTGAATAAAATGCATAAACGTATATCAACAGTGGTAATGTTTACATTTTAGTTTATACAGAATGACAGGAAACGATCATAATTCACAAACTAAGGACCTGTTTGCTGTAATTATTACGTTCCGAGAAGGTACTGAGCCTCAAATGCCAGTTCCCAGTTAATATATACAGTGTAGTGATTGACAAGGTTGTGTGCACCTGCATAAGAGGATTAAGCTTATTTAAGGCTCCTAATTGTTGAAGTAAGAGGACTATGCAATTACTGTACTCTTTCTTAGATCTGCCGCTTTCTCAAACTAATCGGCAAATAATGCTGAATGCTGCTCTGTATGCAGCAGTAGGCGTACAATTAGCCAACAATTTTCTCTGGATGAAGCAACGACGTTATTCTGACTATGTGTCACGGGCAATTGTGCGATCCTGGATTCTTGCAGCGTTATTGAAGCGAGCAAGCGCTATGAAGATTCGCGTTTGCTCGTAAGAGATAGATGATGTACAAGAAAAATGAAAAATGGAATTACAGAAAAACCGAAAGAAATTATCTAATTTTCTTTACACTATTGTGCGTACAACTACTTGAAGAATTTCGGAAACTAAAAACAAACCTTATATTCTTTAAATGTATACTGTTTTTATTAATTTTTTTTTATATTAAACCTAATTTTGAAAAAATGGTTGAGCCATTTTTTTAAATGAGTTTCCGAAAAAGTACTTTTCATAAGCTTTACAATACAACAAAAATTTTAATTCTACGTTTACTGGTTCTAACGTAATTCACTTTTTACGAAATGTATCATTCATCTCTTTCTACCTAACGTAGACTTATAGAAGGAAAGGAATACTCCAATTGACGGCGTGCAGTATTTACGTGTGGAGGCTTTACATGTGGAATTAAGTCGTGTTCAATACCCTTAATCGGTGGGTGGGGGACTCTGTTCTGAGTCTAACTTTAAGTTTTCGGATGGATCAGAGAAATTGTTTTTCCGTAATATCGGAAGAAGTAGTGAAAACGGTTTTTTAGCAATTTCTCGTTTCCTGTTGCTCTGACGCTGAAATTGCATCAATGCAAGTTTCTAGTTTATAAAATTTCTCACGACTTTTCAAAATACCTTTTTCGTGAGCTGAACAATTCAAAAGTTGTTACCCTAAAAAGCCAATAAATTAATGGTTAAAATAGGTTTTACGTAAATATATTGTTTACGGTTAATCCTACGATGAAAAATACTCTTATATTTTTTGTAGAGCAACTAATTTGCATAAAATTTATATAGGAATGTTTTAACATTTGGACAATTATTTACCGTTCTACAGCACCGCAAAGGTCGCAAGTCACGTAAACTGGACATTTCGTGTGCACTTTCGAACGACACTGTGCCTTCGAGTGTGTCGCACCAACTGTTTTCCACACCACCTGTGAGGTACAGTTTGTAACGCGTTTTTTACGTGGTCTCCCTTGTAGGCCTACTCCACGTAGTGTATTTCTAACATTTCCACACTTCCCTTGGTCTTTTTGATGGGCAGGGTTCTGCTCGTCAATTCCAATCATTGCAGAATCGTCGATTTTGTCGCTCTTGTCAAGTTGTGCCTCCCTTGAAAAGAACTCGGGAAGAGAAAATATGTCGTCGTCGTCGTCGTCGTTGGTGTGGTATTCGTCATCGTCTGTAGCAAGCATTCTGGAGAATTATTGCACGTTCTCACATAATTTCCCACATTAATGAGACAAATCCATAGTATCGGAGGGCTGACTCACGGACGTGGAATATCGTACAGCACTATTGCCTCGTGGGTACTGAGGATGAAATCCATGCTGGATATTTGTGAGCAAATGGAAGTCTTTTGCGGATTAACGTTGGGTACTAGTGAGCAGCATATCGACTACAGAGACTCTCGTGTATGGCGTGATAATGAAGACATAGAGAAACTCGACAACTGGGTTGCTTCTCACAAACCCTTCCTGAATGGGACTGAATTAGCAGCCATCAGCACTAGTCTTGTTGGAGATCCCCGTCTCATTAATTGCCATCTCTCAGAGGAAACTAGTAAGGCAATGCTGTCCAAGATAGTGGAACAACATATTTCCGGATCATTGTCATAGAGACGAAAAGATAATGTTCTTCCTTTAACGGCCTTGTTCAGCAGTATCAAGATAGACCGATAGACGACATTCCTATCCCGATCAACCCGTTGCTTCTATTTCAGCGAATTTCCTTCGCGAAGCATCCATATAAAGCTATGCAAGATTATTTCGCTCACAAACTCGCGCCGTATCCATTGTCTCTGTTTTTGTATGAAGGCATGCAGAAAGGCACAAAATCTTCCTTGTACAACGCCTTTTCGCCTATAAATTATCTTGATCTTGGGGAAAGGCGATATTTCGTGATCGACGGAGGTTTCTTGATGCACAGAGTAGTGTGAGATCGCGGTGTAACTTTTAAAGCAATTTGAGATAAGTACGTCAAGTACGTTAAAGACCATTTCGGCACATCGGTGAAAATAGTTTTCGATGGCTACTCAGAAGAGTCAGAAATTGCCGGCACAAAAACATGGGAACGACTTCACAGAACAAAAAATTAACGTTACGCTGACGTCATCTTTACCAGCAATACAGTTCCAACAACTACTCATGAAAAATTTTTAGCGAACGAGAAAAACAAGGCCAAATTCATCCAACTACTTAGAATTCGAAGATTGCGATTTTACAGTCGAAGAAGCACTGGGAGATGCCGACTATCTAAATGTTTATTCAGCGATAGAAGAGTCTCACTTCTATGATTCTGTAACCATTGTGGCCGAGGACATCGATATATTGGTCCTTCAAACGGCACTAGGACGGAACTGCGCAAACGTTTTCCTTCGCAAGCCCGGAAAACTAAATATCAAAGAACAGCATTGCTCTACATCATGCGTTAAACACGGTGATGCTGTATCAAAGCATATCTTGTTCTTGCATGCATTTTCTGGTTGTGACACAACATCCGCAGCTTACGGTATGGGCAAAATGAAATTTCTTAAAACCCTGGAAAAGACACCTAACCTGGAATCTGCAGCAAATCACTCTGTAAAGAAAGATGTAAACACGGAATTTATCGCATTGGCGGGAGAGCGATTTTTTATTGCGTTGTACGGCGGAGGCATCCATAAAGACAAGTCAAACAACTTGCTGCGATACAAACACTTCCCGAAATCCCTTGCGAAGTTAACGTCCAATCTGGCATCATTGTCACCTACAAAAGACACGGCCAGGATGCACGCATTTCGGACATACCATCAAGTTCAAACCTGGCTTGAAAATGACACTATACCCGCGGAAAGATGGGGCTCACGCGCCTCTTGAAGTAATTAAATTAAACTCATGCCCGTGCAAGACCAAATGTGAAAAGGCTTGTGGCTGCCGCAAAACGGATATAAAGTGCACCGCCATTTGCTCCATATGCACCGGGGAATCCTGTGAGAACGTGCACGAAATCGCCAGAATGCTTGCTGCAGACGATGACGAATACCACACCAACGACGACGACGACATATTTTCTCTTCCCGAGTTCTCTTCAAGGGAAACACAACTTGACAAGGGTAACAAAATCGAAGATTCTGCAATGATTGGAATTGACGATGCAGAACCCGACCAATCAAAAAGACCAAGGAAAGTGTGAGAATGTTAGAAATACACTCCGTGGATTAGGCCTATACGGCAGACCACTTAAAAATAAACGCGCTACAAACTGTACCTCAAAGTTGGTGTGGAAAACAGTTGATGCTACACACTCGACGGCACAGTGCCTTTCGAAAATGCACGCTAAATGTCCAGTCTACGTGACTTGCAACCTTTGCGGCGCTGTAAAACGGTAAATAATTGTCCAAATGGAAAAACACTCATATATAAATTTTATGCAAACAAGTTGTTCTCCAAAAATATAAGAGTATTTTTTATCGTAGTGTTACGTTTTTATAATAACCGCTCTTCAAGTCGAGCGTCGAGAACCATTGAGAACCGGAGAGCGTGTCCAGGGTATCATCGATTCGTGGCAGAGGGTAGCTGTCTTTCTTGGTCACATGATTCAGCTGTCGGTAGTCAACACAGAACCTCGTTGAGCCATCCTTCTTCTTGACAAGAACCACAGGGGATGCCCACGGGCTGCTGGACGATTCGATAATCCCTTGGTTTCGCATATCTTGGACAATCTTCTCAGTTTCTTCCCGTTTGGCGAGGGGCAACCTTCTTGGATGTTGGTGTATCGGTTGAGCATCCCCCGTATTGATTTTATGCTTAACTACGTCGGTACGGCCGCTGGGATGATCTCCGCACTCGAAGACGTCTTGGTACCGGGCCACCAGATCTTCGATCTTATTCCGTTCTTGTTGGCTCATGCCCTTGCAGGTAGACATCACGGTGTTCATTAATGCCTTTGGGCAACACTTCGCCTTGCTGCCGCTGTCACTAGTAATCGTTCTGACAACGGCGGAGACCGGTGTGCATCTTCCCAAGGTTGTGTTTCTCCTGACAGTTGCCGGTTCCCTGTTGACGTTCATCATCCTTACTGGGACCTTAAGCCCAGTCTTTACCAAGGTCTTCCCAACCAGGATACCATGAGTGAGCTCCTTGTCATAATCGGGTTCAATCATGCGCACTACGTTGCAACGGAGATCGCCATCCAGGTATGCATCCACGACCCTCTCGGTTCGTCCAGGCAGAGTAACATCTTCCGCCAATACCACTCGTACTGCGATCTCTTCTCTTGAGTGTAGAGAAAGCTCCTCCCCACCCACGAGCAACACGCCGCGTCCCAGGTATAAAGTGAACCCACACTTATTCATGACATCCATTCCCAGGATGAACTCGTCCGCAATGTCAGCAATCAGGACCCGATGCTTGAGGGTTTGATTCCCAATCTTCAATGTCAAATCCATTTCTCCATGTGTGGTCACTGCGCCTCCCGTGGCAGTGCGAAGGCGTGTCCTGGTGCGCAGCAGCTGACCCTCGTCTTGTATTACGTCAGACCTGGCGATGGACTTCGTCGCTCCTGTATCCAACAGCAGAGACCGAACTCTTCCATTTATTTTCCCATCAATGAAGAGACTATCAGGCTGGTGTTGCACGGACGGCACATGTATGGGAATCTCCAGGGCATGGCAATCACTAGTCGACTCTCGCCCTTCTTGTCGACCCGCATTAGTTCTCCGACGGCTCGTCAGACACTCGGGCTCCTTTCTTCGGACAGCGAGCCCTAAGATGACCCATCTCTCCGCAGCTCCAGCAACGGGGCCCCTTCTCCCTCGTCTCATGCCTTATAAGCCGTCGCAACATGTCATCCATGGATTCAGGAGCCATCTCTGTCGTGGCGACACCGCGGACACGACCATGTCCTCTGGAGGCAGTCCTTGCCGCTTCAAATTCCAACGCATGGGCTAAGGCCTCTCCCAGTGTCCTATGGCGCCCCAGACGTACCGCTTGTTGAGTATCGGCGTCTTTAATTCCATCTACGAATGTTTGGACGGCTAGCTGCTCCAGGATGTCCTCCGGCGCCGATGGATACGCGAGCCGAACCAATCGAGCAACATCGGCCTCCAGTTCTTGCAGAGTCTCCCCCGACTTCTGAATTCTGTTCTTCAACTGGGCACAATGCACATGCTGAAGATGACCATTGCCATAACGCCGTTCCAGACGATTCACCAATTGCTGGAAGTCCCTCTGCTGATTTTCTGGAATCATTTGCAGAACATTCAGGGCATCCCCTCGCAATGTCAGGATCAATGCGGTCGCTTTGTCTGCCGTTCTCCAACCATTAGCGACGGCTGCGGCTTCAAATTGCTTCAGGTATGTTGACCATGGCGTTTTCCCATCGTAAGAGGGCAGTTTCATGTGCAAGCCAGATGTTGCGGGCCTCACTGGGGCAGTATCTTGGGACAGAGCAGCCTGAGGGGCAGCAACTCGCGATAAGGTAAGCTGATTTACTGCAGGAGGAGAAGAGAAGCCAGCAGATTCAGAGGGAGTTGGTTGGGCTTGGCCACTTCGTGACTTGGTAAATCGTCCCTGCAGCTAAAGCATGTCACCCTGAAGTCCGGCCATCTTTGTCTCCATTTCTTCCTGAATATCTCTGATCTCCTCTGCCAACTCGTCGTGGCTCGCTTTCATTTCTTCTTGAGTGGCTTTCAATTCTTCCTCAAGTTTTTGAACTACTTTTTCTTGTGCGGCTTTCAGCTCTTCCTTAAGTACTTCCTGTCCGGCTTTCAGCCCTTCCTTAAGTACTTCTTGCCCGGCTTTCAGCTCTTCTTGCGCCTTTTTCGCCTTGTCCTGACCAACTTGAATCTCTTTCTTAAGATCCTCTTGTGTCTTTTCCGCTTTCTCTTGCGCCTTCTCTGCTTTGTCCTGGCTAACTTGTATCAGTTGCAAAAGTTGGCTTAATTGGGCTGCCATTTTGCTGCTTTGAGATCTCGTCCAAGGCATGCACAATACTCACTTCAATTTATTTATCTGACCGTCGTTTTATCGGCACTTGTTAAATAATTTATTTATTTAATGTTCGTTCAATAATTTTTTATAGCCCCTGGTATAACACGGTACAAAACCCGACACAAAACCCGCACACCTGACACCACTGTTACGTTTTTAACGTTCGGGCTATTTAAAAATTATTCACTGCTTCTGTATTAAACATTTATTTACAACAATTAATGATGATTATTTACAAACACACAGATTACTTAAACTAACGAACTATTTCTAACAACGATACATTATTTATTTACACTGGTTAAACATCAATTATTTATGTGGCTATTTACGCGTTTAACATTAATGATTTATGTGCTTAGATTTATCTGTTATTTATTTCACTAGGGTTCGTTTATATCACGAGCGCTTCGAGTCTAAAGTGAACTGCCTGTCGATTCCTGCTGACACGTATTTATACCGAAGAATTTCCGTCTAGAACATCCCAGATTTCGCTCGTACATTCCGGCAAATGCATGTGTTGACCTCGGGCGTGCTGCCGGAAGCGTGAGTCATCCCTTACCTCTGGTGCAAGGTCGCTTCTCCAGGCGTCTGGAACATGACTCATCTGCCCGCATCTGGCTCCAAGACCGTCTCGGCAGCGGTGACTCATAAGTCTGCAGCTGCCTGATCGCCAGGCCGTTACAGTAGGATTAACCGCAAGCAATATATTTACGTAAAACCCATTTCAACCCTTAATTTCTTGGCTTTTTCGGGTAACAACTTTCGAATTGTTGAGCACACGAGAAAACGGTATTTCGAAAAGTTGTGAGAAATTTCATAAACTACAAACTTGTATTGATTCAGCGTCAGAGCAACAGGAAACGAGAAATTGCTAAAAAACCGTTTTCACCACTTCTTCCGATATTGCAGAAATACAATTTCTCCGAAAACTTAAAGTTAGACTCAGAACAGAGTCCCAGACCCACCTATTAACACAAAATGCTGTTATCAAGTTTTGCACGTAAGCCCTATTAACGATTTCCCTGACGCCTGTACTATAGGGCCGGTTCTACAAACCAAGGATAAAGTTATCCGGGGAATAGATGCCCTAACGATTGATGTAACAAAGGTAACTATGACCATATATGTACCTCGGATAGCTTATTCTAGGTATACAGTGTGTTAATTAAGTACGTAGACAAACTTTAAGCGGTGATTCCTTGATCAATTCTAAGATAAAAAGTTCATACAAACATGAGACCTAAACTGCTTCGTTTTCAAGATACAGTATGTTGAAATTTAAACAATTTTCTTTTTGAAAAATCTGGAAAATGTCTAGAGGCATTCTAATGAAACTTGGTGTAGGTTAGTATTTCATAAAGTATCATTGTTTGGTCAAAATAAATTTATTTCCACCAGTGGCATACATCAGGGCCACCTCAGTTACCTAATTTTAGAAAAATCTGGTACGCCACTGTTTTTTAGCCAATAAGACAAGATTTTTAGCTTCATCCATTGAAACTATACAAAAGATGTATCTTCTATCTTTTTGATAAAATAAATATTTATCCAGAAAAACGGAAAAATATATAACAGCAATTTCGTTCATTGGACGTTAATATACCTAAATGGCTTCGTTTTCAAAAGACAGTTTTTAAAAAATATCCGACATAATAATTTTCATTGCTTGCTTGACGTCACTTTGAGAGCGAACCTGTGGGCCGAATTGGCTGATTTTGGTGTCAATCGACTAAGGGCCGACGCAAGTAAGCCAGTAGTAGGGTTGTCAAGTTTTTATAGATGACTTTTTTATGTGGATTTTTTTGTTGATAGGTAACCTCAAAATTAACTCGACACACAAAATGGATCACCCTTGTACAAATTGCACTAAATAAATTATTTCGCGCCCAATTTGGGTGCAGAACGCTAGTTATTTAATAACAAACAATCTTACAATAGCTACAAAACTTTTGGCTAAGAAACAGTGGCGCACCAGATTTTTCTAAAATAAGGTAACTGAGGCACGCAACTGGTGGAAATAAAATAAATTTACTTTGACCAAACAATGCCACTTTATGAAATACTAACCTACACCAAGTTTCATTAGAATATCTCTAGCCGTTTTCCAAATTAAAAAAAAATATATTTTTGTTTAAACTTCAACACCCTGTATCTCGAAAACGAAGCTGTTCAGATACCATGTATAAGCCGTTCACGATCTTTTTGGGTCAGGTGAGGCTATAACCATATATGTATTATACATATATTGCTAGTAGGGCCTCGGAACGCCCGAAAACATTACGGCGCCGACGTAGTTTCACTTAGAGTATAATGCGTCTCGTGCGCATGCGTGAGAATTCAAACTCCGCCTTTAGAAGCGAATTTTAAACTTGACCACTTCCCCATTGGGCGGACGACGCCGCCACGCTTGCGCACAGCTTACCATTATACATTGAAGAGTTGGTTGTCTGTCTCACTTCCCTCGTTAGTTTCCCACTCATAGTCGCTAGCAATATATCGAGAGATCCAAAAAAAAACTGTTCCTCAGCGGGCTGTGGAAATTCAACGTATGAATAATATGTTGGTGACACTGTACGTCAATGTCAAATTCGAGGTTATCAGGTTAGGTTTTCCGTCAGTTTTGACACAGAATGACGCAAATCCTAACCTACTAACCTCGAATTTGACATTGACGTACAGTGTCACCAACATATTATTCATACGTTGAATTTCCACAGCCCGCTGAGGAACAGTTTTTTTTGGATCTCTCGATAGTACGTATTACATATATGGCTATAACCATCTAGTAATTTTGTTGGCAGAACCTCGATTGCAACCATATATGTATTACCACGACCTGCTGAATTGTTCGACAAACGTCACGACATTTGTCACACAATTCAGCAGGCCGTGTGTACTACTTAGGTACTATATTGCTAGTAGGGCCTGGGAACGGCCGAAAACATTACGGCGCCGACATAGTCTCACTCTGAATATTACGCGTCTCGTGCGCATGCGTGAGAATTCGAACTCCGCCTTTAGAAGCGAATTTTAAACTTGACCACTTCCCCACCGCGCACAACTTACCGTATACATTAAAGAGTTGGCTGTCTGTCTCACTTACCTCGTGACATACAGAGTGTCCCGAAAAATCGTTAAAAAATTTTCAGAGATTGGAGAGGAAGGCAAGTGAAGTAATTTTCGCTGCGCAACATATGGTCGGAAACGTCACCTTGGTATTAAAAAAAGTGATTTATTGGTTCTACAACCAGAAATTCCAGCCACTCCTGCCAAACGACTACGAACTCAGAATGGAGTACTGCGAATGGTTCTTAGAGCGTTGCACTGCAGACCCACAATTTCCAGCGCGAGGAATGGGATTTTCAACTTTAAAAACAACCACGTCTGGAGTGAGGACAATTCGCATGCAAATCTGTCTAGAGGCCATCAACAACGATTCAGCATCAACATTTGGGCCGGCATTGTCGAAGATCCTTTGGTGGGCCCTTACATGTTACCACCTCGCCTGAATGGCGAAATTTATGTAACCTTCCTCCAAGAAGTTTTGCTGGGGTTATTAGAAGACGTGCCCCTAGCAGTCAGGCAGGGTATGTGGTTTCAACATGATGGGGCCCCCGCTCATTTCAGTCACGCTGTACGCCAACATCTGGATCTGACATATCGCAATCATTGGATAGGTAGGGGCGGGACCGTCAATTGGCCAGCACGTTCCCCTGATTTAACGCCGCTGGATTTCTTCCTATGGGGACATTTAAAAAGCTTAGTGTACGCTACTCCAGTGAACACACAGGAGGACTTGGTAGCCCGAATTATTGAAACCTGTTGACGGATGCGGGAAACTCCAGGAATTTTGGCCAGAGTTCGAACTAACATGGTGCGTCGCTGCCACGCTTGAAATGATGTTGTAGGTCGACAGTTCGAGCAATTATTATGAATGATGGTTGTTAAGTACCATTTTGTTGTTTTTACTTTTGTACTTACGATAAAAAGCAATCTGTAATAAATCATTTTTTTCAATAACAAGGAGACGTTTCCGACCATATGTTGCGTAGCGAAAATTACTTCACTTGCCTTCCTCTCCAATTTCTGAAAATTTGTAAACGATTTTTCGGGACACCCTGTATAGTAGTTATTAAATATATGGTTGCAACTAGACTCCCTCATGGAAATTGACACTTTTTGTGTTAGGTTAGGTTGTTTTCAGTTTAAGGTTATATTTTCTGAATAGGTACATTGTTGCCGGATATTCTTTAGTTTCCACATCGACTCGCGTTCTTTTAAATTTGGTCTGTTCTTTTTAAATTGGAAGTAGCATCGTTTAATGGAAATTTTTTGTTGTAACAAAATTATTTTGGGCATTTTGACTTTTCCTTTGACGGAAATTAAAATTATTTTTACACATTTGATAAATCATTCATTTACTTACGAATATTAAAATAATAAATCTGGCAATGTGGTGGCAAGAAAACGTCGAACAGACACTGACAGAAAAAAAAAGTTGCATCCGCTACATCATCGAATCAGTTAGTCCAACATGAAAAGAAAAAATCATAGCCAACCCTGTCCCAAAAAGGTCGTGAACGGCTTATATGTTTGTATGGACTTTTTATCTTAGAATTGATCAAGGAATCACCCCTTAAAGTTTGTCTATGTACTTAATTAACACCCTGTACATACTTGCATTGTACTAAAACCAGCCCTTAATATTGGACCTCATTTGTAATGTAACTTATGCCGAATTTTAGCTAATAGTTTTAAGCAGAGGCAAAACCAAAATTTTATTTTGGATTTCAATTTGCATAATTATTTTTTTATTATACCTGCATCAGAATCACCGTTTAAAGCACGCCTGAGCGTGCGAATACAGGCGATTAAAGCTCGCCGAGCTTTAAAGGTTGTCAAGAAAACGACTGAATGCAACAACGGACATGGACGCGACAAAAACGTAAATAATTCTCGTAACTATAGTAGTAATATTATTATGCCCTCTCGATTTATAACGACAAAAATTATTTCTAAGTTTTTAGTGCGTAATTTATTTCCAGTATTGCAGGTATAATAAAAAATAGCGTAAAGTATTCGTGGATAACTTGTCTTTAAAACACTTGCTCTATTTCGAGCACTCCGGCTACGCCGTCGTGCTCGAAAACTCGCGCGTGTTTTAAAGACCTTGTTATCCACTCATACTTTAATATATTATTATTTCATAATAGTACGGGGACCAGTGAACTTTTTTGTTACGTCATTGGGCTCACGGCTAAATTAAACTTCATGAATTAGTTTTTGTGCTGATGTAAACAAAAATCGATTTCTGCAATCCCGAATCCGGGGATAACATTAAGGGTTGCGCTGTGAAAGTTGTCGTAATTGACGACTATTTCACGTCATTTTTAAATGCAAAATACAAGTTTCCATCAAAAGTTTGATTAACACAGAGCAATAAAATATGTTTCTGCAATGTGGAATCCGGGGATAACCCCTTCTGCAAAGAGGGTGAATATGTAGAGTTGAAGTTATGAAAAATTTTATAAGATAAATGAAAAATTTTTTTTTGCATGCACTAGCGCGAACATTAAACATTACAAAAATGATATTCTGCATAACAAACTCCGGGGTCATGACTTTCTGCAAGCACCTCAAAAGTAACTTGTCGCGCGCCGTCAAATGCTCGTGCCGAGTCAATTTCACGTTATTATATTCAACAAATCAATGCGATTTAGGCAACAATAAATATACACGAATTTTTCTTACTATTCTCAATTTTCTCAAGCATGTTGTTATCGTGTTTCTCAAGTGCTACCGGCATTACCTCTTTACACAAGATAGTACAATTTCCACAAATTAATGTAATAACACGACCATTAGAACGTTTACGAGATAAACTACAAAAAAGGCATGATCGAGGAATCGTAGATGCTTCCGAAGTGCTCGTATTGATGTCTGTTGCGAGGTCTACTGAATCAGAAACTTCTTCTAGAGCAACTAACGATGAAGTGGTACTCTCCTATTGTATTGAGATGTTTTTCAGTGCTGCTCTGGGTTTCAGCAGCCTGACTGTGATCTCTGGAAAGAATTTTTGATGGAATGTACAAATCTTTTCACTGTAATTTTTTAGTTTAGTTGCCACCAGATGATTTTTTGTGTAATCGGAG
The DNA here is from genome assembly GCA_940337035.1 of Agriotes lineatus. Classification (NCBI taxonomy): domain Eukaryota; kingdom Metazoa; phylum Arthropoda; class Insecta; order Coleoptera; family Elateridae; genus Agriotes; species Agriotes lineatus. The sequence goes on from OW679195.1 coordinate 3,621,239, forward strand.
AGAAAACGCGGGGGACTTTTTAGCGAAAAAGAAAATGATATTAAAATTATGATGTTCTGTTACAGTATCAAATTAACATTGCGACACTCACAAATGGGCGAGTATCGAATGCTAAACAAATCCGGGAAATGGGGCACGCTCACCCTGACAATCGTTAAAAACAGGCTAAAGGTCTCGGCTCGAATGCGCTCAGGGAGATGGGCGTGGTTCAAAACGGTACACCGCAGCACAAGCGTGTTGAGGTATATACAGGGTATTGCTAAAGAAATGGGCGCCACCAGATCCAACTCAAGATACCCACGTTCAACCGGATCTGGAGGGTTAAACGGAGCGAGAAGTACTGGGCCTCACCTTACAATGGTCGTAACACAGTGACACAGTCCCCCTGTAAACAAACATGCACAAGACACAAAAAGGCAAAGAATAAGACTGTTCGGTTAATACATCTATTGGCCACACCAAGTGACCTACCAAACACCATACAAAAATACAAGTATATTCGGCATGTATGCCGGCTCTTAAGAATGGCTTATAAGGTACGCCCAGCTGGGAGGCGCGTTAACTAAAGGTTTCGGCGCATAGCTGAGCCGAACAACAAATCTAGGCCGAAAGAGGTGAAACGTCGATTTAGGCCTCAACAGGCATGACGCGCGAGTACAAAGCCTGAACTTGGGTCCGAGTCACCAGACTCACTTACAGTGAAATATCTAAGAATAACAAACATGAACGGTTAATCTACACAAACAAAGCTGTCTGACAGCGCAAAATATTAGAACACTATGTTAAATTTTATTAGTTATAAACTAAATCCCCCGCGATTGAAAACAATTTCGAAAAATTCCTGAAGTTTGTTCATAAACATAAAATACAGAATTTTGATCATTTTTGTTTTCTCTGTTTTTGCGATTTTGAAATGTTGTTAAAAAGTAGTACATAAATTCTTAAATTCGTGTATATTTATTGTGAGAAATGATTGTTGTGCAAATTGCATTGATTTGTTGAATATAATAACGTGAAATTGACTCGGCGCGAGCATTTGACGGCGCGCGACAAGTTACCTTTGAGGCACTTGCAGAAAGCCATGACCACGGAGTTTGTTATGCAGAATATCATTTTTGTAATGTTTAATGTTCGAACTAGTGCATGCAAAGAGAATTTTTCATTTATCTTATAAAATTTTTCATAACTTCAACTCTACATATTCACCCTCTTTGCAGAAGGGGTTATCCCCGGATTCCACATTGCAGAAACATATTTTATTGCTCTGTGTTAATCAAACTTTTGATGGGAACTTGTATTTTGCATTTAAAAATGACGTGAAATAGTCGTCAATTACGACAACTTTCACAGCGCAACCCTTAATGTTATCCACGGATTTGGGATTGCAGAAATCAGTTTTAGTTTACATTAGCACAAAAACTAATTCATGAAGTATAATTTAGCCGTTTACCTTATGACGTAACAAAAAGTTCACTGGCTCCCGGACTATAAACAAAACGTGTAGCAGATTAATCGGTATCTTTCGAACACCTTGTATACAGATATTATTGTGTTTTCTTCTGTTGGCAGAACATTTCCTGATAAACTTGACAGTTTTGACAACTAGTAAAAGAACAACACAAATGGCGTCCGTAGTAATTACAAACTTCCAAATGTGATCTCGAACCGCATATGTTAGGAACGATCTTAAATCAAAGTTGAAATCAGCGAGGTGTTTTAAAATGGGGAGTTACGCAAAGGCTACCATGACTGGCTTTATATGCAGACTTTGTTCGGAACACAAGAAGAGTGTGATACACTTTTACAGTGCGAAGGCCCAGGAGTTGGAGCTGTTAAAGAAGCTAACTTTACTGCCAATCACCGTAAGTAGCTACGCTAAGGAAAGGCGCATTTCTAACTCGCTTTGCTGCAGGTTGAGAAGTACGACAATTTACCGAAAACAATATGCCAAGAATGTATAGACAAACTTAATTTACAGTATCACTTGATTCAGAGAATACGAAAAAGTTTTGTCATACAACGTAGACACAGGCTATTTCATGTAAGTGCAACGAGGTTATGCGGATGGTGTGTTACGACATTTTTTTTAGAGTAATGGTAGATGTCCAATTACATGCCCTCTTCATAGTATTGATGCGATTGGATTGACTGAGGAGCCTTCAGAGGCCAACTTAGATTTAGACACAGAAGCAGAAGATATAGACTTTGCGGAACCAGACAAAGATTAATATTTTAGAGAGTATTAGATGGTAATGTAAATGTGATTATTCTTGAATATATGTATATTGTTGCAGGAGTTTCAGTTTTGTTGTATTTGTATCAATTAGTTTCGTATGAATTGAATTAAATTTTTAACTAATAAATACAATTATTAAATGTTTCAGTTTTATTCATCAGTGGCTTTTTAAATCTGAAACTTAAGTTGCACATCAGGTTTCCTAACAACTTAAAGCTTAGTTTGACTACAGCAAGTAGTTTTGGTTGTGTAGGTAATATATAAAATTAAACGACTGATTTTGTAATTAGTGTCTCATGTCTAAACGTTGCACCATATTGGCTCAGTCAAACATTTACGAACTGGCTCGTTTGTTTTAAAGTATAGTCGCAGTACATAAAGTCGTAAACAAAGTAAAATCAACTGATTTGTGTATTATTTCTGAATTATTATTGTATAACAACTTCATTATTGGCACGGTTCACATCGTGTCCGATATAATACCTCTTTTCTGTGGTTTGTTATCATAGGAAAATTACGAAATTTGTGTGAAGTGCTACGTTTGTTACACCGCAATTTTTGTGCGAGGTGAAATATGTTAGCAGTTGTCCAAGTACGAAATAATAGTTTATTATGGTTAATTGCACTGCGTGTTTAAATGCTATCAGTCGCAACAGGCCTGGAGTTTCTTGAGATAGATGTAAAAGTGAGTACCATGCTATCTGCGTAGCAAAAAATCACGATATTATTGAAATACTGAACGATATACCGGGGCTGTCCTGGAAGTGCTCCGATTGCACTAAAAATTGTATCCTACCGATATTCACAATTTAGTAGAGACTAAATTAAATGATGCTCTGGGCTCCTTAAAAAATCAGATAAATTCGATAACATCAGAGATCAGTCAAATCTCAGAGCCTAAGCCCGCAACCTCGCAAGCGAGTTATGCAGATATTTTGAGAGATAAATCGCAACCAGTCATCTTAATTCATCCTAAAAATAATAATCAGCCTGCAAGTCACACGAAAGCTGATATTTTGCGTAACTTAAATCCATACGATGAAAATCTTCAGTTAGCAAAAGTTAAGACGGTTAAGGATGGAGGAATCTTAATAGGATGTAAAAGCAAAGCTGATAATGTAAAACTGAGGTCTATTGTGCAGCAGACAATGTCGGATTCTTACAGCGTAAAGGAAATTGGTGCCGTTCTTCCAAAACTTCGCATTGTTGGTATGACTGAAAGTTATTCATCTGAAGACCTTCGTAGTTACCTTCTGGCTGGCAACAAAAATATATTTTCAAATGATTCAGAATGTCAAATCATAAAAATATTTCCTACCAAAAAAAAACCTGCCCTATTTGTGGCGACGGTCATGATCTTAAAGATTGTAAGTCTAATACAAAAAAGTGTACAAATTGCGTAAAGCTAATTAAAGGCGTATCTACTAATCATGCGGTATGGGATAAAGTTCAGTGTTCGGCTTACATTGAGACATTGAATAAATAGAGGCCTAATATAAATACTGTTAAATAGCAATCACTGTCTAATTGTTCTCCGCGCCCGGTAAACACGACTAGAGTCTCGTCCAGTTTGGAGTGTGAAAACATTTTATCAATTCTATACCAAAACACCCGGGGTCTTAGAATAAAAACAGTTGAGGTTTTTAATAGTGTGTTGCAGAGTCCGTTTAAAATTTTGGCTTTGACTGAAACGTGGTTGAATTTGTCGATTAGCAGTTCAGAGTTATTTTGTCATGAATTTAACGTTTATAGGGCAGACAGAAATTATCTATTAAGAGATAATACTAGAGGTGGAGGTGTACTAATTGGAGTACATGAAGAACTTTTTTCGACACAAATTAATTTAGATGACCACGCTTTCCCTCAATTTGTATTTATTGTTATTATTATAGTCAGGATTCAACTAAATATGTCCGGTATCTACTTAATTAACTTATATATTCCTCCCAATACACCTATTGACGAGTTTATGTCTTTTTGAGGCATTAGAGTCATTGCATTTTCTTTACGACTCTAAAGTCTTAATGATTGGTGACTTTAATATTCCTGAGTATGCCCATAATACTCGGACAAATGCGAGGGTAACTGCTTTAATTAATTTTTCTGAGTTTTTAGGATTATCTCAAAGCAACTTGGTATACAATCAATTTCATAAACTACTTGATTTAGTTTTCTATAATCATACATGCTTTGTTGAGAAATCATTGGATCCTTTGGTGAAAGAGGATAGTCACCATCCTGCCTTGGAGATTAGCTGTAAATTAAATGAAAAACTAGATAATAAAAAGAAACTCGGATCTTCTTTTCTAAACTGTTATAATTTTCGGAAAGCTGATTTTCCACTCATGTATAACATGATGTCTACCATTGACTGGACATTCTTGGAGACTTTTACTAGTGCTGATGATGCCTGCACGTATTTTTACGGGAAACTATATAATGTACTGGATCGATGTGTACCGAGACATTCGATAAGTAACAAGAAAAAATATCCGCCATGGTTTAACGGTAGTATAATTTTTCGTATTCATAAAAAAGCAAAGTGCTGGCGCCTGTACAAAAGAAATAATGATCTTCAAGCATTTGAAGAGTTTAAACGTATCAGAGCTGATGTTAAAGCTGCAATAGATAACGCCTATAAACAATATGTTAAAAAGGCGGAATCTGAAATATCCATTAACTCGAATAAATTTTGGGCGTACGTTAACAACAAAAAATGTTCAGCCAAAGTTACTAACACAATGACATACAATAACAATCATTTAGATAATCCCACAAATATATTAAATAGCTTTGCAGATTATTTTAGTAACTCCTATGTGATTTCACAAATGGCTAATGTCAGCTTAGAAAACATTCAACCTCTACACCTTAATATTAATAGTTTTAATGAAAGTGAAGTATTAAGTGTTTTAAAATTTATTAAACCAAAAAAAACGACGGGGCCAGACAATATACCGGCATTTATATTAAAAGACTGTGCTGATGTATTGGCGCGTCCCCTAACGATACTAATAAATATTTGCCTGAAATCTGCTACAGTTCCGCTGCTGTGGAAATGTTCTAAAGTTTGTCCTGTTTTTAAAAATGGCATCCGAACAGACATTAAGAATTACAGACCAATTTCCATTATCTGTAATTTTAGTAAAATTTTTGAAATTCTTTTGGAAAAAAAATTTACTACCATGTGAATAATTTTATTTCTCCTCAACAACATGGTTTTATGAAAGGTCGCTCAACTGTAACAAATCTTTCTGTGGTTACTCAGCATATAGCAGAAAATATTGACAACAAAATGCAGACTGACGTTATTTATACAGACCTTACAAAGGCATTTGATAGACTTGACCATGGCATATTAATACAAAAGCTCGGTGATTTTGGACTTTCCAATAGTCTGATTGATTTATTCAGGTCATACCTTAATAATCGAACTCAATATGTTCAGCTAAATGGGTTCAAATCTGGAAAATACCTTGCCACATCGGGAATCCCTCAAGGATCCAACCTGGGACCACTATTATTCAATATATTTATGAATGATATTGGTGATGTAATAGACGTGAACTATTTGTTATATGCTGACGACTTAAAAATATATAGTTCAATTAAAAATGTTGCAGACTGTGAGAGACTTTCATTAAATGTAGATCGTGTAGTTGAATGGTGTAGGAGAAATAATTTAAAGCTAAATTGTGCTAAATGTAAGGTAATGTCTTACTCGCTAAAGACAGATCCAATTATTTTTCAATACGGTATTGGTAACTATTCACTTGAAAGGCCTAAAACATTTATTGATCTAGGAGTTACATTTGACTCGAACCTCTACTTTAATATTCATCTCGATAACATTATAAATTCAGCCAATCGTATATATGGATTTATAGTTCGAATCAGCCAGGATTTTAAAAATATTATGACCTTAAAGTGTCTTTATTATGCTTTTGTAAGATCAAAGTTGGAATATGCCTCGGTCATCTGGAGTCCACACTATCAAGTTCATATTGATCGAATAGAAGCCATGCAGAGACGTTTCTTAAAATACTTAAGCTATAGAATTGATGGAGTGTATCCTCCCATAGGCATATCTCATGATGAGTTACTATCTAGGCATAGTTTCTCAAGTCTCGATGTAAGACGAAAATATTACTCCGGTGTTACGCTCCATAAAATTATCAATAGTAAAATTGACTGCCCTGAATTGCTTACAAAAATTAACGTTAATGTGCCTCGAATAGCTTCCAGATACGTTGACTCATTCTACCTAAGTACACCTCATACCAATATTTTAAAAAATTCACCGATATATGCCATGTCTAATAATTATAATAACAGCTGTTATATAGACATCTATAACTGTAGCTTACAGAAAATCAAAGCTTACTGTTTAGAGTAATTGCTGTTATACCTTGTCATTATTGTTTGTGTAGTTTAGTTATTTAGCACAGAATATTGTAAATCCTATTATCCTGTTCTGTAATTGGGTTTTACCTGTAGAACAGTGTAAATTAAAATAAATAAAATAAATAAATACATAAATAAATAAATAAATATTTATGGAAATTGCTTCTCTAAAAGAGCACAAAACATTGAAGTAAACGTCTTGCATGTATACTTGCTTATAGAAATTTTAACAAGACAAAAACTGACGTAACTTAAGGTGTCAATAACTTTATTATGATGTTGAACACCTTCAATAGATTTTCTGAATTAAAATATAAAATACACTTTTGTGTTTGCTTTTTCCTGTGTTGCTGACATTTTATGTTGTTTGAATTTAGCTCAGCATATTAAATGTATTTTGCGCTTGGCATCTCACTTATTTTTGTACATTTTAATCTGTTCGTCTGTAATTATTCGGTAGTGCGTTATTTTTTCCTTCAAAAGTTTATATTCGGTAAAGTGTGAGGCTTTGTGTACGGTATGACGGAATTAGTCTGTACAATTATTAAGTGCAGATATATGTTTATTGTAGAAACCGGGTAGCGCAGTTGGGAAAGCGCAGGCTTGCATTAAGCCATTCCTCAGATCAAATCCCACGGGGGCAGAATTTTTCCACAGTCTTGGTGATTGGAATCTGGCTCGGTGAGAACATTCAGAGTTGGGCCCCAAATTAACTGTGCTCTACTCAGAACCACAGACCTAAGAGATGGAGTAACAAGGTCAACACATCGCCAAGACACACACCTCACACAATGGTTCGGCGCAAGCACAGAAGGTGCGCTCCAACTTTGTAACCTGAACCTGGGGCAAGTTGAGCAATGTACCGCCAGTCGCAAGTGTATAAAGCACCAACCTGTACACCGCAATGTAAAATGAGGTTACTGACAATAGAATGTGTTTGTTGATATGTTGGCTGATTGCTTTGTGTATGGTATTACAGAATTAGTTCAGTACAATATACAGTGATAAAAAAAAGTTACCACAGATTGTTGGAGTCAAAATAAGAAGATTAAACATAGCTTACCTCTATGCAAATAGATACCATTTTTCTTCCCTTTTTAAATAAATCTTATTCATGGCAACTATCCATTCTATATAATATAAATAATTAAGAACGACGTTCCTGGGGAAAAGGGAATTAACCAAAAAGACAAACACCCAAGTACATCAGGAGGTAGTGAGACCTTCACTTATACAGTGTATTCCAAAAAGTATGGGGAAAACTTCAGTATAGCGTCCCCACTGGGTTTGACATTTGCCATGCAAGCTCAGAAAACCCCCGAAAAGCAGTGGTTTCCAAACAAATGATAGAACATTGTGTACTACGTACAAACAAATCTTAAACCGCAGCTAACTTAAAATTATAGCTCCCAGACGAAAATATTCACGTATATGTGTGTGTTTATATACGAGCGCACATATATTTAAAAACTATTCTATCGCGTCGATTTCATTAAACGTGGTTTTTGACAGTTCTGATCCGTTGAAACGATGGGTTGAGAGCCGCTGGCTTGCAGAACTATTGCGCTTGCGCGAAGACTGGGGACGCTGTATTGAAGTTTAACCAAAGTATGCAAGATATGGCAATTAATTTCTAAAAAAATGTACCGTAGAATGGGGTTACTTGAGACAATTTTTTGGGTATTTCTTCAATATCTTTATTAATTATTTATAAAACGTTTTGAAATTTTGCATGATGATTTATATTTTTATAAAGAATTACGCTTTTACTTCATTTTCGAAAAACATCACAGTAAACAACCTTTCTTTTTAATTTGAAAAGTGTCTCAAGTTACCCTCAAAGTGGGGTATCTTGAGACATGTACATTTTAGCTCTGAAAAATGTACAAAAAATGCACGTGTCTTAAGAAACACTGTTCTAAAGGTTACTTGAGACACCTGCACTTAAAAAATATATATGTAGGCAAGTAATTTCATTATAAATAACAGGATAAATCGAAAAATAAATTAAAAATTGCAACTTATTTTCTTTATCAAATCAGAAACAAATAACACTACAAATTGGTTTTATTAACTACAAGAAAAACAAAACCTATTCTTAAAGATAATACTAGGGACTTATTTATTAATTTATTTATACGTTAACATCCCTTTCGAATGTTAGTGTGTCTTCCCCTACAAATAACTGGTTCAGTCAAAACACATTTTATTTGATTAATATCGATATTGGAAATGTGTTGTACATTAGGAAAGACAAAACAATTGCCCGATCCTCTATAATGACGTAAACAATTTACAGTGATTTTATCCCCATCAATTTTGAGAACCTTTGCAACAAACCTTTTAAACATTTCTTTTTTTGTTCCTTTATTATAACAAAACACTGCTATTACAAATCTATTTACATTTAAATATGTGGAAACTGCAGAGCATTTTCCAAGTCCTCAGGCTTGAAATTACTGTAACTCCGCGTACCCAACTGTCTTCGATATACGCGTGGCATGTCTCAAGTTACCCTACAAAATGTTACATTTTTATAGCAAATAAAATTGGTTTTATTAAGTGCCAATAAAAGTATTTAAATTACCATGCAAATTAGTTCAAATCGCATCTCAATATCTTAAGTAACAATAAAGTTACGGCATATAAAAGAAATTAGGAGATTTTGTTTTTCTTTAATTTTAAACAAGTGGGCCATGACAAGTAAAATTTGAAAATGGATTCTTAATGAGCTCTCAAACCTGCAACTTTTTGCTAATTTAACCATCTCTCTATCTCTTCAAATACAAAAGTTACCCATGTTGTCCCTACGAAATCCGGGCACCCTGTATACAAATAGCACTTAAGAGTGACGTCTGCGTTGCTGGATGGTTATCGTTAACATGATTCTATGATACTGCTTACAAACTAAGTTCAAATTTGGTAGGCTATCTGCAAGTCCCGTGGGGGTGTCGAAATAGCCAATGAAACGTTCGGTAACTTTGGCGTGGAAAACTAAAATGTTGCGTTTCTCACAAACGGTGCACTGTCGGCAAAGGTTTTATTGGGGGTGCAAATGCCATAGCCTCTTAGGGTAATAAAGTTATAAACTTAACAACTGCATTGAACGTGCTTATGAATAATTTTGGCGAACTGCACAAACCGTGAGAACATTTTGAATTTAACTAAAACGTTGCAAACTACAAAAATACATCTATCCTTTATCTAATAGACGTGTCTGTCCGGGACGCTGTTTTGTCTGTCTGGGACGCTGTTTCAGCAGCCAAACCGTAAGAGATAAAGAAAAAAGTTATGAAAGTTATATGTTTGGAATGGTCATGTCAGGTCAGGAACCGAATTTCAGTCACGTGACACTTCCGGTTTTCGAGAAATCACGTGATTTTCGTCCGTCCGGGACGCTGGTCCGTCCGGGACGCTGTTTCAGCAGCCAAACCGTAAGAGATAGAGAGAAAAGTTATTAAAGTTATATGTTTGGAATGGTCATGTCAGGTCAGGAACCGAATTTCAGTCTCTAACACTAATTATTATCTTAATAATTATCCTAATCCTAACTTTTTAGGTTAGATTCTAGGCAAATTTTATCAAGGCGAATGCGACTGGTAGTTTTGCTACCAACAATGACGTCATATACGTACGTGTGATGAATACGCGTTCTATTTGCAAAACGGTCTTTTTTGTTTTATTAAATGACTGGACTGCTAGTACTAACTAATATCCTTTATCTAACAGACGTGTCTGTCTGGGACGCTGTTTCAGCAGCCAAACCGTAAGAGATAGAGAAAAAAGTTATTAAAGTTATATGTTTGGAATGGTCATGTCAGGTCAGGAACCGAATTTCAGTCACGTGACACTTTCGGTTTTCGAGAAATCACGTGATTTCCGTCCGTCCGGGACGCTGGTCCGTCCGGGACGGTCTTTTTTGTTTTATTAAATGAGACATTTGTCTCACTGGACTGCTAGTTTAATTAATATTAAAACTAGAGTCCAACATTCTGCCCCCTATTGAAAAGTTGGTTTTCAATTGATAAGTAACAACATAAAACATTCAATAACTTCTTTTTTCGAATTTGAAGCAGTCGATGAAATTCAGGTACTCAAAATCATTACAACTATTAAAACTAATGCACTGGGGTATGATGGTATTAGCAACAGAATTATTAAATTGTGCCTTCCTTTTATTTTGCCCATCATAACCCACCTCCCAAATTTTTGCTTAGAAAATTCGGTATTCCCCGATGACTGGAAAAAATCTTTAATAAATCCTATTCCGAAAATCAAATCACCTAAGAACTAAACGATTTACGTCCTATTAGCATCTTGCCGTTTATGTCAAAAATATTAGAAAGGATAATGGATCAGCAACTTCGTAATCATATACAGCTAAACAATGTGCTGCCAGTCAACCAATCAGGTTTCAGAAAGGGATATAGTTGCGCCACTGCCTTATTAGACATTGTTGACGATTTGGTTGCGGCTGCAGATGCTGGTAAGATAATGGCTGTCGTTCTTTTAGATTACACAATAGACTATAAAGTTTTGTTATCAATTTTCAATTACATAGGTTTAAAACCTAAAGCTATTAAAATATTACATAATTATCTTGTAAAGCATTATTGACGTTGAGGTTTCTAACGAATTGAGAAAATTAAAATATAAATTCCGCAGAAGATTATGAACTATGCCAAACGCAGAAGTATATTTGTCAGCCACGTTTCGGTATACGCCAAAATCACATTGATTAACTGAAATATAATTTTTGAAATTTTCGAATTTTTTAAAAATAGAACAAACATTACAACATTTTGGAAGATACTGTATCTGACGCGCTACTATGGGGCATTCGTTATAATTTGTAAAATTGTATTTTGTAACACTTGCACTTTCTTAATTACTGGGTTAGATGAGGCCCCCCAAACTGTGCAGGCATATGTTAGGGTGAATCGGAAAAGGGACTGGTAAATTAGTAGACCACATTCAAGTTTCAATGAAGATTTATACGATATAACTGGGAGAGTTTCGTGTAGCTTCATTTATTTTTTTGTTGATATCCCATACTTGGTGGAGTAGGGTACCTCAAAGTAAAAATTTTTAGCTTTGCATTACGTGGATTTAAAGTGATGTTCTATTTATTTAACTGATTATGTAGTCTGTCCATGCTGGATTGGAGTTGTGCTGCAGTATTAATGTTTTCATGTTGAGTAATAATTATTGGAGTGTCATCTGCCTACACTGCGATTAGTGATGTAGGTTGGGTAAATACCCAGTGGGTAGGGTATTTAAAAATGGGTATATACCCCACCCTCGAGTAAATACCTAAAAACTGTGTATTTATCAAATTTGTATTATTTAGAAAGCTAAGTTAACTTTCGCTCATATAATAAAATAAACTGCATACAAATGTAGCATTGGATAAGCATTCACTCAGGTAAATTGTAGCTGCCGAAGTCTATAGAAGTAAATAATTAGACGCAATAAATTGCGCCCGTCAGAATTTACAAGAAAATTAGAGGGACTTTGTGATGATTCTGACCCTGGAGATTGGGATGATTCTTAAACTGAATGCTGTTAATGAATTCATTTATGTTGTTTGTACTTCATTATTTTTTTATTTGATTCAATTCAATCTATTAACGTCAAACATCAAAATTACATTTGTACAAGGATCACAGCTGGTTTAATTACTGGATCCTAAGCCCTACATGACGTCATGGTGTTTTACAACCTGCGAAATATTCTCATCGGTAATCCTACTTAACTATTTACCAGATTATTAATGTGTCAAATGATAATGACTATCTCTGTCATTATATGAACGTTATACTAGGGGCCGGTTGCAGAAAGCAATGTTAAGTCTGGTGTTAGCTAACATCGCGTCAAAGTGAACAAAAACGAATCAAATCTCAAATGCTTATGGTAACTAATACATTAGTAAACAAAATTTGATGCGATTTTGTTCACTTTGACGCGACGTTAGCTAACACCAGACTTAACATTGCTTTCTGCAACCGGCCCTAGGTCTTTCAAACGTACGTCATTTTAATTTGCTTCCATGGCACTGTTTCATTTAGCGAAACTGGTTGGCGTCTATATTAATGCAAATTTTACACAGTACCGTGCAAGAACCTGGCAAAGGTTTGTATTGCCGATGTCTCTCCGGAACACGCTAGGACCTTTGTTGCTGCAGGAACTGCTGGAGAATTCGGGAAGCCCAATAGAACAGAAGAGGCGAGCGATACTGAATCGAGCAAGAGCTTGGGCAATGTGGTTGATTCTTTGAGCAGGAAATCTGGGAGTGCTGCTAACGGGACGATAGACAATACGATACTCCGCCATGCACTACTTAAGTGACCCAGGCTCCCTGATTAATCCCGCAGAGCAGTATGAGGAGATATCCTCCAGAAGTTTGAAGCGATCGTGGTCACACATACACGTGAAAGCCACTCGACACCAACTGCACAACTTACTCAGGAACGGTCTCATTTAAGACCCTGAGTCTGAATTCGAATGCTGCAGAAGCTCCGTGAGACCCTTTTTAAAGATCAGGACGTCGTAATCGTGGCGAGAAACAAACAGATGTTTGCAACTATTGATTGAAAATGAAGCAGGCGATTAATTCAGCAATATGTTTGGCTGAAACCCTACGGGGATGAGAGATAGGGTTACTGATTTTTGCCAAGCTTGAGAGAAGGGGTTTCTGCTCAACACGTGTGTTTTGTGGCTCATACATTTTTAATGGCCTAACGAGCGTTTTGATTGACATCCAAATTGATATAACATAATTCCACTAACCACCTTTACTGGGAACTGTGATTAGGTATATTTCCTAGTTTTTATTATGTCTAATTTGCTACTCGGTAAGTTGTTGAATATTTGGGTCTAAATTCAAACTGGAACGCTGGGAGAGTATTCTTATTATTCAGTTTGCTGTTTAATCTAGCTGATATGCACCTTTCCAGGAATTTTGAAAAAGCTGTTAATAGGCTGATCGGTCTACAATTAGCAGGGTCATGTGGATTCTTTCCCGGTTTCTTTCCAGGAATCTGGGAAGTAACTGATTCTGAAATAAACATTAAACGGTTCGGTTAAGTAGCAGGTGGATTGTTTGGTAATTTTTTTCAGAACAATATTAGGAATTCTATCGTGGCCTGGTGACTTGATTGAGCAAGTTTTTAATGTACTTGACTAATTTTGTTGGTTTGAATGGGTTAATAGTTTCTGGTGACTTTGGAGCGTTTGTTTGTCTTGTGTAATTTCTACATTATAATTATTAACAGGTGTAGTGAAAACTTTTTCAAGATAGTTTGTAAATAACTTGCATTTTTCTTCATCAGTAAAGAACGGAATATATGCAGGCCATTATTACCAAAATATGCACACATATATGCACCCTATTTTGTAAACATTAGCAAAAAAATTCAGATAATTTTAGAACTATACAAGTGCATATGCCATCTCATTTAATTTGAAGACTGTTTAATTAATGGCAATCAATCATAAACCTATATAATAAAATTAAAAAAATGGAGAATATGTTTTACTCACTTTAATAATTCTTACATTGATTAAAATCAGAATTAAGTAATTATTTCAATCAAAAAACATGGTTAATACAAATAAAATTCATAAATTAATCATCGCCATAAAAACAGATTATAAGTAAATGCTTATCACAATTTTCTAGAAACACGCCTTCTATCTGAAAACATGTACTTAGAATATTGAACACGATCTTTCAACCTCTAGACGGATGTACCATCGTCTTCAGAGAAAACTGGAACACCCAATATTTCGACAGATTTAATTGGGCTGTAATAGTGTGGAGGTTAGATTTGGTATTTGATTGTTGGTTAGACAAACCGGGAAGAGGTAAAAATTTACAGGGTGATTGTTAAAAGGAAAATTGCGTCACACCACAGAATGTTGATTTTTGTTGAATTTCTGGGGCATTGTTTAAAAATAAGGACAACCCCTGAAATTAGCTGGATGGTTTCTACTGCAATTTACGCATTGTTTTTCTGTGGGCGTTTTAGTACAGTCCTTATAATGATGATTTTGTTTACATTTCACACATCTTGGGGTGAGCTTACAATAATTTTTTGTGTGCCCCATTAACTGGTGTCTGAAGCACTGTGGTATGTTTGCGTCTAGGTTTCACGTTAATAATGCTATGCATTAGTTTGTTAAGTGCATATATCTTGTTGCCTTCAGCATTTTTAGTTAATTCGACCGGGTCACAAAGGGATTGGATACTTATCTTTGTTATACAATCTAGCTACTTTATTAACTGGCAATTTAAGGTTCATTAATTTGTACTACCCTTAAATGAGGGGTGAGTACAACCCTAGCTAGCTGTAACTCTCGCTAGAATATGGCATAAATATGGACCAGACAACAGTTCCTAAGGTTACAAAAAACTACATAAAATTCATATAAAATGGGCGCCAGTTGTTATACACAACATAGAAACAAATCTAGCTACCAGATCAAATAACCACCTACCTCGTAAACCTCTTACATTGATCTAAATTTAAAAAAAACACAATGTGGTTCATGAAGGGTCATAGTACCGATAACCAAAGAAAATATAAACCAGCAACAGTTAATAGAATTGAATATCAATAGTATCACAAATAGTCATCGTAATTAAATAAAAGATATTAGTTAATTCAGAGAAAACATGTTGCTCTACTGCGCAAATATAATTAATTTTGGAGTCAAACACAAAAATATGAATTACTAGAATTCAAACCAATTTACAATAAAATATATTACAACTTTGATGGCAGCAGCATTATAAAGTCACAGTTATAATAACTGGCACAACATTGATATCTGAATACCATGCGAACATTCAGCTAGATTAATGAAACAGAGCGCGCTCGACTGGCTAGTACGAGTTTGTGAAAACCTGGGCGCTCAAGGTCACACTGCACAAGGGGTGTTGTACAGTAGTGATGGGACTATTCGAATGCAAATTACTCCAGTATTCGATTCTTGCAAGATCTCGAATGCATTCGATTCTTTTGAGTGTATTCGAATGCTTCGAATCGAATACTTAATCGGTGTTTGTAAATCTAGCCGGGCGTGATCTCAATTCCGATCCGAATGCTGAATTCGGCGTGATCTCGATTCTTATCCGATTCGCACTCGAATCGTTTCAGTTTTAGCTAGCACAGCTCTGCGTATCATAGGAGTTGAAAGAATGCCCGCCGTGGCAAACTCGCTCCGAAAGCAACTATATAAATTGCACAGAGAACTGCCTGTTGCCATTCCGAAAGTTTCGACTTTAGATAGACATTACATATAATAAGTATTTTGATTTCCATAGAAGGCAGGAATGGAATCAACTCTCAAACGCCGTTTTTTTATGCAGGTCTCACTTGAATAGTTGTTGCTGAAGTGTTTCTAGTTAAATATAGACTACAGAATTAAATATAAAATTAAAATATTACCACACAGACTGAAGATTGCACACTCAAAGGATATAACACCACCAAAATCATAAAAGCAACTAAATCTACTAAAAATTTAAACAGATACATCGAAGGGAAAGAGAAACAAACGCTGGGGTTGTCTTAATAATTTATTTTAAAGAAATACATATAGACCCGTAACAACAATAAAAACAACTATTTTATAAACAGTCCTTTTCTCATATTCATTTTCGGTACTATAAATTTAACATATAAGTTTTTCAAAACAAATATACGTTATTAATAGGGTAAGCTGAACCTCCTGCAATCAAAAGAATTTTTTATTTTTGCTTCGTGCACGTACAGCGTCTCGTTATCTCTGGTGTTGCATGTCGCCCAGCCGAGGTCACACGTCGCCACTGCCCCAGTACGAGAGCGAGCACACAACTCGAATCTGAATTCGAGTCCGATTTTGCATTGGAATTGCTTGCATTCGATTCTCAAAACATTCGATTCTCAAAAGTATTCGAATGCGATGAATTCGATTCTGAAAAGTATTCGATTCTGCCCATCACTATTGTACAGGGACATACAAGCATGCTTTCAGCTAATCCCTAGTTGAAAATCCACTAGCATCTAATAAAACTATGAATTTAACATTTCCCCGTGCACTTTTACTTTCAAAAACTCCTTCACATTCCTTCATATGCAGTCCACAGGTGCGAAGATATCATGCAAATCGCCACATTTCTGGATTGAGATTAACTGGTATGACCTTGGCTCAGAACTCATACGGATCGGTGTGCTCCAGAGAACTCAAGGGGCAATTGTCGCCAGACATTACACAAGATGATAAAGCATTACGCCGGAGGGTAAAAAGAATAGCCAAAGATGGAAATCGGCCTCACGTGCAAACGACATCGTTATAAGGTTATAACGTATGCTGCGGTTGTTGGCACGAAATAAAAATTCTACTAATCAACATAGCCTGCTTTGATCAAGGTCCTCAGAAGGCTTGAATTTCAGGCGTTCATATCCGCCCTAGACGAGCGCTTGCAATCGAAGAAGGCAACCTGCAAAAATCTCAACTCAGGTACCTCTATTATCGAAGGTTGCGAGCCTTTCGGAAAAACCAAAAATTCATTCGCGCGGCGTTCGACGAAATAAGGAATGTGCGTGTGATATTTATATTAGAGCGCGTCAATGAATGGGACGTTATAAATTCAATTTTGATTTCATCTTCTGTTAAAGAGATGGGACACTTGGCAATATTGCAGAAATAGTTTGAGAATCAGCATTTTTAAATGTATGGCATTTAATAGGGGCTTTGTAATATTTGGTCAAATTTTGATAAAAGTTTCCCATATGTTGCATACTTTTTGAAAGACACTGTATATGGCAGTGAGTCATTGACATTAACAAAAAGAAATAAAAATAAACTGACGACCATGGAAGTCAGGATTTAAGAAAATTCGAAGGGATTACAAGAGACAGGGTGAGGAAAACAACAGGTATCGAGCAGCTAAACATAAAATCGATAGGAAGAGTAGGTAATTGAGGAAATACAATTGAGTTGGCTGGGTCACATATACACAGAATGAAAGACGAGAGAACAACAAAAGAAATATACGAAGTAAGAATAAAAATGAGGTTTTTTACTGCTTGTAAAAAATTAATTTTGTAAACATTTTCAAAAACAATTTTTTTTTTACAAAAGTTATAGATAATTACATAATGTACAGAGGTTCATGAAAAACAGCCAGAGCTGTAGGATCATTATTTGTCACCTGATTTTCAAAACGCAATCACCAAATTAAATGATTCAAAGCCCGCAAAACCCACATCTGCACATTGGTAACATCGAACACTCTCCGACCATCATACCTTTGATGGACACCTGCAAAGGGCATTCTTCCTACTAATTCTGTGGGATAGGCTATCCACCCTCCCGGGACGCGACCAAAGAAGGTTTATAAAACCACACTTTGTGCGGTAATAAACTATCAGCCTATATGAAGAAGAAGAAGAAGATATGATCATTTCAACCAACTATCTATATAAATACCTAGCAGTTTGGTTTTCTCAACATTTTTTATTGTCGTACCATTACTCACAACTAATAAGCTGTAATCAACCTCTTTAAGCCAAACATTTTTTCAGTTTTGTTGCTATTTAGAATAAGGCCATTATCACTGCAGTACTTTTTGCAAGTGTTACAACAATCCTTAGCATTTATGACAAGATCTGATACAGCCACGGAAGACAAGCATGCCGAAATATCATCAACATATACCGACAAATTAGTTTTGGTCTTACTGACCCAATAAGTAATGACATTAAAGTATGCAATAAACAGTAAAGGGTCAAGGATACTGCCTTGCGAGACTTCAGTTTCTATGTTAATCGTATTAGATAACTGATTTGTACCATTATTGAATAAACGTATTTGCTTAGTTCGGTTACTGAGATAACCCTGATCCAGCTTACGGAAGGTCCTCAAACTCTGTATTTTTCCATTTTTATTATTTCTTTTTAAACACACTCTTAATAAAAACATGTGCTTTTAATGAGGTAGGGGTAAACTAACAATATCTATTACAAAAAAGTATTCATGTAGGAGTCCATCAGAATACTCATCATAGTCATCAGCCAACATAACTTTCAGTATTTGTAAGTTCACGAATTTTTTGTTTGTTATCTTCCGCCTTTCCAAATGAAGCTGATCCGGGATATCTAATGGGCCAGAGGTAACTGTTGGGGCTCTTCATTGTGGCAAAATTTGCCATTCATTACGAAATCATAGTTTGTAGCAAACATCATCATTTGCATTATACTTAAGGGCTCGTATGTCTAAAACCTAGAATTAAAAAGTAAAACTTTCACGAATATCAAATAATTCAGAAAAAAATGATAAAGGACACTGCAACAAAAATGAAGTTTTTTTATTTACCTTTGCATCTCCCTTTGATTTTCCAGGACGAATACTAAAATTCAACCTTATTGGACTTTTTGAAATACATGTGGTTAAAGTAGGAGACTTCTTTGAGTTCTTACGAGCCTCTCGACATATTGTATAATATTCTGCTGGTAAATCTATTAATTTATCCTTACAAAACATCTCTATTATAGAGTGCATAGAATCTGCTACCATTTATGTATGTCCAACTTCCAAATATTTTTGTTCAGTCTTGATTCTTTCATTCAATGCAACATTAAGTAAGGCATTCGAAACAGTAACATTTCTGTTTTGGTATGTTACAGCAATTGCTGTGCAAAATTAGTTTTATTGATTCAACTATTTCGTGGTTAATGGAAGGTAACATTTTTTCTGTAATTAATTGTGAATAGAGATGGGCGCATGAGTGAGTATTCACACAACACTCACACCATAACACAGATGCGCATGCGCAGCTCCATCTCTACATCTTCCCCACATGAGAGCGGGTGGGCGGGGCACCCTGCAATCTTTTATTCATTACTAAATATTTAACGTGAAATTAACGTGAAATGTGAATCACGCCTTGGAAATTTTCACTAACGTTCACGTCCCGATTTTCAAATAATAGTCATGTTCACGACTGTTTTCACGTCACGCGCCCAACCCTAATTGTGAACAAATGGAGTAAACACTTCAGTATTAACTCCACCTACTGTTTCGTCCCATATGTAACAAATCCATCTTTGTTTCCTAGGTTACAAAAACATAAGTTATGCACGTGCAATTCGATTTTATAGTAGAGATTAGAGATGTTTGCTTTTGGAGCCATTAGTACTACTTGTAAATCTGTAATTTGCACCAGTCGTTAATATAGAATCGCTTCAGACTATTTTTGACTGCCACTCTGGCAGGCAATATTGTTTTGTTTGCTGAGACCCTACAGTAGTGCGACTCCATTGTTGGAAAGAACTTTATAAAACTTGTCAATTCTGTATGAAAGGGTTTTTTTCTTTCTTTCTTTATTAGCTGTATTAGTATTTTCTTACCAGACCCTGTCTCCCGTTTCCAATTTATAAGACGATAATCCTGCCAATTGACAAGGTATTGAAAAACATAACACGACATAGCTGAATATTATTATTGTTACATCTTAAATTGTACAAAACTGATTGTGATCTATTAGAAGTTTTGTTTTCTATTTTTAGGATGGTTTATCAGTATTAATGACACAGTACTGTTCATAAGTGTTTATACCACCTTTAAACAAGGGGTAGCGCAGCCCTAGCTAGCTCTAACTCTCGGTAGAATTATGGTATGAATAAGGACCAGGCAGCGGTTCTTAAAGTTACACAGAAAAAACCTTCATTAACATTTACAATTTGGATGTCAGTCGCTAAACACAACATAAACCAAATCTAACTACCAAAACAGATCACCACTTACCTTGTAAGCCTCTAACTTCAACCTAAATCTTAAAAGAACACAATCAGGTTCATAATGGGTCGTAGTCATAGTACAGATAACCAAAGAAAATATAAGCCAGCAACAGTCAATAGAAATTTAATATTCAACAACAGTAACAGCAATTAACAATCATAATCAAAGCTGGAGGCTCAATAATGCCCAGAAATAATAACTAACAATTATATGGGGTAGAATTTCCCAAATCAAACAGTCACAATTAAAATGAGTTATTAAAATTCGAAGACATTACAACAAATTAAAAAGTGCTCACGCCAGCAATAGTAGCTATGGCATAATTTGACATCTGGATGCCATGCAAACATCCAGCTAATAAAAAAATACAGAGTGCATTCAACCGGCTTGCAAAACTGATATTTGAATTTATGAAAAGCCAGGTGCTCAAGGTCACACTGCACAAGTGATGGTGTACAGGGTACATACAAGCATGCTTTCAGCCAATCTCTAGATGAAAATGCACTGGCATCTGATAAAACTAATGTTCCATGTTCACTAGATGATTTTCAGACAGTGCAGTTCACTACTGGAGGTTCAGTAGGCATGGGACTTGAAGATGGTAGAGTAGCGAGTAAGTCTGGTATTTTTCTACCGGGTAACATCTGATTATATAATAAATATTTCTAAAGCATCACCAGCAAAATTGATTCGAAACTTTATTGTTGATATAAGTAGGTGGATAAAAAAATAAAACTTAACACATGCACCAACTTTTATCAAGAGTAAAATCTCCTTAGGTAGTCAATTGCATGAGGTTCATTATTTTTGACAGATATTGTGATTGTTTGGATATAGTAACTTTTCGTGCAACAGGATAACTTTGTAGCTATGCTTTTTGGACTTCGGCAACATTTCAAGGATATTCCGCAATTTTATCACAAGAAAATGATTCCATAAAGTCAATCACGTACAACAGTGGACTTAGCAGATTTACACTTTTAACCATCGAAATATTGAAATTATGACATTTTATGATATGTTTTATTGAACTTTTTCCACTGTCTAGGATGTAAATCACACAACGTTTCGGGAGTTTTGATCTACTCCCGTCTTCAGGTGTTCCTGGTTAGTCCTGAGAAGGACTAATATTGTACGTTTTTCTACGTAAACTCGTGACTCCCCCGGGGTTTGAACCCGGGACCACTGATCGCTGTGATTACTAGTCTGCCACTCTTACCACTAGGCCACCAGCTCGGTTATATATATTAGTTGTAAACTTATATATATCAGTCCTTCTCAGGACTAACCAGGAACACCTGAAGGCGGGAGTAGATCAAAACTCCCGAAACTTTGTGTGATATACACCCTAGACCAGGCTTTTGAAAATTACAGTCAAGTCGATGTAGTATATACTGATTTTTCAAAGGCATTCGATAGAGTAGATCACGATATTTTACTTGAAAAACTTGAGAGGCTAAATTTATCTTTTCCTTTATTACAATTATTTCAATCTTATCTGCACGAAAGATCACAATATGTCGTAATAGGTCCTCATAAGTCAGAAGCATATGGTATGCCGTCGGGGGTTCCTCAAGGATGCAATTTGAGCCCTCTGAAACAATTTTTTGGCTCCGCTTAATTGTTTCGGCAGTTAACCATTTTATTTCAGGCCTAACCTGTATATTTTTATTTGAATTATAAATCCTTTGCATTTCGAATTCTTAAATTTTCCAAAGCAGCTTATTTTGTACCTGGATCGAGTTCCTTTCGTTCCCGCGATGCACTTTTGACCCGTGCTATCTGTTATCACAGGCCGTTGTAATGCGAGCTTTCCTTTGGAAGCGAATTTTTCGCCGAGGACTTGCTGTTCTCTCCTGAGCCCGCTGTCACCGGCGCGGTTGAGGTTTGACTGTTTAAGTCAAATTACGTGCGCTCAACCAATTTTATGGGCATTGTGTTTCCAAGGGCTGATTATGATCAGGTACGATGGCGCTTTTCTGTTTTGTTATTCCCATAGTAATTACATTTTCTCTTAGCTCTTATATAATAGTTTCAACCAAACCAATTTAATCTGGGATGCTGGGCCGACGGTCCGCTTTGATTCTCGATTCCGGCTTATATCCAGCCTAACTGCTGCAATCTGGACATTTATTTTGCTTCGATTGCGGGTCCATTCAAGGAGCTCCTGACCATTTGGTATAGCCACCCTTGACCAGTTTGCCGTCTACAATTAGTGGGTGCTAGGAACTCAAGGTTAGTGCCGCACTTGGTGGTAATTACCCGGCCGTCAAATTGATTTGGTCCAGCTGTCTACAATTACTTTCTATTAAATTACATTCAGTACTTGGAATTTGGATTTCAAAACCATCCACAGTTAAAATTTGTGTTTACGCTCACTGTCATTACATAACTACATAGCTTAATTTAACACATGTTTTTATTTGATATGTAACTGGTTATCATTATATTTCATCATGATTAATATTTAAAGCTACAATTTTGATGTGTATTGACCCTTTGTAAAAGGTGCATTCACGTTTTTTTTTAAATTTCAATAGCCTAAAGGTTTTATCAAATGACTGAGGTATGCATATCCCACGATTGATTTGAAGTTACAGTTATTAGAATAACCCGAAAGGGGTTTTTGATTTTTATGTGTGTCGCAACCTTCAGTTAATGTACACAACCTTGTCTTGACTTTAATTGCATATTAATTATTCTGTTTATTTATTACTCACTCTACAAGTCCATTTATTAATTATTAATTAAACGCTAGTCACTTGTAGTTCATTTTAATTCTTTAAAATCTTTTGATTTCTGGCGCCCATTTCCATTTCCTTTCCTTTTTTGAAGACATTCCAGGGTACACAGCTGATGTTTGAACCTACGATCCAAGGCCGTCAAAATTTGAGTTTTATTAATTTTATTAATTAATCGCAGGTCGGCTTCTTTATCATTTCACCTCTTCTATTTCTGATATTTATTAATGACATATCTTCTTCTTCTGCAAAACCCTGGTACCCTAAACGGGTGTCAGGTTAATGACATATCAAAATCAATTAACCACTGCAATTTTTTGATTTTTGCTGATGACCTGAACTTATTTACAAACTTGCGAAACTTAGAAGAATCGATACGAATACAACAAGATATAGACTCTGTTGTTGAGTGGAGTGAAAAAAATAAACTATATTTTAATGCAGGCAAGTTTCAGATAATGACGTATAGTTTCAACAAGAACAAGAAAATTGGAATTATACTGAGCGGTGCCAACTTGCAAAGGGTTGAAAAAATAAGAGATTTGGGAATTAACTTCACAAACACTCTAAATTTTGATAAACACGACACATCTACAGTAAATAGTTGCCTGAGAACCCTTGGATTCATAACACGAACTTGTCAAAAATTTAATAACATTTTGGCTGTCGAAACACTATTCAATATCCTCATTCGATCGAAGCTAGAATTTGCAATTATAGTGTGGGATCCAGGAGTGGCGATGCACGCCCATGCATTGGAAACAGTGCAAAATAAATTCTTTAAATACATATACTATAAAAAATATCGCAGGTATCCTGGCTTTGGATCCTATGAGGGAATACGACAAGAATTTAAAATTGTAAAACTTTCTCAAAGACGCAACTTACTTAGTATGACTTTTTTGTTTAAACTTATACACCATCTTCCACCTTTGTTAGCGCTCTTATCGTTCTATGTCCCGGCTAATAGCTCACGAAAAAAAAATCTTTTCTATATTCGACGTTATCGAACTCTGGTAAAAAAATTCTCACCCATTACTCGTATATGTTCTTTATTTAATTATTTAGACAGCACATTAGACTTTCAAATAGACATTTTTTCATCATCTCTAGCGCAATTTAGATCAGGGCTGTCCAAAATGTGGCCCGCAGGCCGCATGCGGCCCGCCAGGATATTTTTGCAGCCCGCGGATCGAATTCCCCCTTGAGTCCACCAGTCCTGATCTTGTCCTCTCCTTTTCTACCTGGGCCCTCCGGTCTGACACGCTGAACTGTCTAACGGAGTAGGCCTCCAACCCTTACCAGACCAGGCTTCAAGGGAGATGACGTGTTGTACTGTCAGCCCGAGAAGTTCAAATTATTCGCAAGAGCAAGACCGCTAGAATTCGATTTTACCTTGATTGTTGAACTTTCTTGGGAAATCGAATCCCTGAGGCTTTAACCCTGTCTTAATACGCTGTACTGTCTTGCAGAGCTAACTGCTTAAAAGCCATTTCCAACCGCCTAATTTTTTAAACGCAAATCCCGGCGCCCCGAGAGGTGAAATACTCCTCATAACCTCATTTTACTAATACCTAAACCTGTAACAATCGCAGCCTCTACCCCGCTTGTGAGCGGCTAGAGTCCTGTAGCCGCCCTTCATAAACTCACCTGCAGGGCCCGTTTTTGTTCATTAAAAGGCGAATTCTTGAACTTCGACGTTCGATTCCGCAGCCCGCAAATTTCCTACCGGGGGAATGCCACCATTATTTTCCGGCTCAAGGCGAAAAAATTCCATCTGCAGGATTTGACACCGCGTTCGCTCCAAGAACGCCGCCTGCTGTCGTAAGGTACCAGCAACCTCTGCACCAGGATTTAGGCACTAACGCCCGCCCCATGTAACCCTTAAAATCGCTAAATTCACCGGAAAATTATAGCTTAAAATCACTGCTGAGTGGAAGGTCAAGTTTGCAGGAACAAAAGACCTACTCAGTCCATTTCCCGAAGAATCGGCGTGCGTACCGGCGGACTACCAATAGGGACCCGCAACACTCGCCGGTGCATTGGGTTGCAGCTCGGCTAAAGAAAACAGACACGGCTCCAGAAGAACATGTTAATTTTAAATAATGTGCAACTCAGAGTTATTTTTAATTAATCATTGTAACTAGCTAAAAACATTATATTTGTTTTGGTAATTATCTATTGTTTTACCTAATCGAATATATATTTATGTGAACGTATTTCTCCGATTTGAGTTTAAACCGAGCGGTAAATCTTTGACGCCCTTAGTAAGGTGGTGAAACGTCACATCTCTATACATAAATTTACATTAATTGATGTCATTTTTTTCTTTTGTCGGTATATCAAGAACGGAAAGGAATTAACCTAAAGTGAATATGAATTTTTTGTATAGAATCACTTCTAGAACATATGGTGTAAGTTTGTCGGTTACATCTTTTATGTTTCAATGCTTTTTGTAATGTAACCTAAGCTTCGTAAATAAATAAAAATTAGTATTGAAATATAAACGTTTTATATTTATTACAAATCACTCACAAAGTCGCATACAACACATTTTATGATGCGGCCCTCACAACCTTCAAATTTTTTACTGTGGCCCTTGGGCCCCTTGAAGTTAGACAGCCCTGATTTAGATCACAGATAAATATATTATTGAACCAATAAATACCATGTTGCGTATGTTGACGTATAGGCACATTCACTGCATATTTTTGTTTAAAATTGTTTATTTGATAAATGGTTGCAGTTAAATATCTGTATGTAAATAATATGACATGTATTAGGCATTGATATTTTTCGATAACTATCGAACAATGTAATTAGGCGTTTCGCCTGTTTTGTTCGTCAAATAAAGAAATAAATAGACAGTGGAAAAAGTCTGATAAAACATATAATAGACCACTGCCAAAAAATGACATTCAGAGAACAACATGACATTTTATATTCGTTGCCATGATAACATAATACTATTAGAAAACTGTATGAAATAGAGTACACATGCAGAAGGTAGCTAAAAAAGTTGCATTCTTTTGTCTTGGATTTCTCTTCTTTAAGTGTTCTTCCATTCTCTCTACTTATTCTAATTACACGGTCTTTCATTTTCCTTTATTTTGTCCAATATTTTCTATCGGGGAGAAGTTTCATGTTTTATTACACATTGCTAGATGTATTTGTTTGACTTGTCATGTGATATGTTGATGATAAATAAAAAAAAAAAGATAAAACTGTTTGGATGCCCATATTTCTTCGACAATTTCCTCATGTAAATCCCTCTTTTTTACAAACATACTAATCCAGTAAAACTCTGATTTTCTGAAAGTCATTTACACTAGCAGCGATAAGAATCATGAAAAACAATATGTTATAAAACGGTTTTAGAGCGATTATAGGTTTTTTTGTCTATTTTACCATCTTTTGAATTATTCAAATCTTTGGTTGATATTTTAATATTTATTAACGGCAGCCAGAGGAGAAATGGCAGAGCATTATATGAACTAGCAAAGCGAGATAAGAATGGGTATTAAAGTATTATGAAAATATCACTTCACGTTCAGCTTTTTACACTGATGAGTGTAGCATTGCAGGCACTTGACACAGTGTTTAAGTGCATCTATATTTAAACCATTTTACGGCCCTCACGTAACACTTTATTAAGGGACCTTGTTCAATATTTCGTGGTGGAAGGGCCATAAAGGACTTAGCAACAACACTGTCGTTTATCTATGCCTGCTTATAACTTTGACTTTTTGTATTATTTTATACATGACTGGTGACTGAAAAACTGCTAAACCTTGTCACCTAGTGTTGAGTATGTTTATTATAGTGACATTTGCACTTCGAGACTAGGAAAATTGAATGTTGTTTTAAACTAAACCGTTGTTACCGC
Organism: Agriotes lineatus; assembly: GCA_940337035.1. NCBI lineage: Eukaryota > Metazoa > Arthropoda > Insecta > Coleoptera > Elateridae > Agriotes > Agriotes lineatus. The sequence goes on from OW679195.1 coordinate 3,648,294, forward strand.
TATTGGGACATTTGTTGTGAATATTTTGACATTAGCCTGAGTTGCCCTAAACGTACTTAATTACTATATAAAGATAAAAAGGATTCGAATTATAATTTTCACTATGGTTATCGTGGAATAGCAGTGTTGGTTACGATTGGGACTACTAACTGTGTTTACTCATCGAGTCGTGTGTGTTGACTCTTGGTTTTGTTCGCCTTCTGAAAGAAATATGCTGATTAATGAGTTAAGATAATTACTCATCTGTTAATTTTCGACGTTTGAAGGTTACTTGTAAAGATTTGGCTGCACCTCTCATCTCATAAATGTGACCCTAACTGACAGCTGATGGGTCATTAAGACCTAGTTTGAGTTAAAAATCACTTTATTATATGTTTTTCTCAGTTATTCCAATTGACCCTGATAATTTAAGTCCTGTATGATAGATTACTATTATCAGAATCAATATAGGCATAAGCAGAAAAGCTCAAAAGTAAAGTAAAAACCCCTCGTTTTTTCTTTACGTTTATTTAAAATATAATAATTAATGTACATGTACAAAAAACATCCTTGTTTCCTTAAATATCACAATAAATTATGATTCTAGGTTATTTCTTTAGTCTATAAATATTAGTAGATAACAAAAATATTTCTATCTATCTATCAAAGTTATGAGTTTTGTAAAATTTACCATAACTTCTAAAGCTGATTGGACCTACTAGGCTTATCAGAAAAAGAACAATAGTATCGATCACCTACACTAGTGTACAGAGTATAAGTTTGGTCATGAACACGACATACGCAAGAGCTCTACAGCAAGTCAGGATTGCAATTGTCTTGATAAGTGATACACGGCGGATACTCGTACAATTCAGAGAATATATAGACATATACACATACCATAGATTAGCGTGATCTTCGGTAGCTGCCACAAAACCGTACACATAGTAACATTAACTTGTATGCTTAGATGGTTTCGCTGTCGAAAGCAATATAACTGATGATCACTACAGCTATCAGATAAGCCGAGATTGAATTGCATCGTACAAACCAGTGACTGAACGCAACAATTAATAGTTGTTCAATATTTCAGAGCACATAATATGTCACTATTAAAATACAACAAACTGTTTTAAAGGATTTCAAAAATAGGTAAGTACTTACTATTAAAATTGTTCAATGGCCATGTTATAGTTTATTTTATGTGATCAGCAATTACAAGTATAAATTAAGATGTGATGAAAACTGAAAGCTTTGTTAGGTATTTTCAGCATTTTGCTCACATGCTAAACTCTCTGTATAACGTTCAATTTTACTGACAAACCGCTTCACTAATCTCACTTGAGGCCATTAACTTTTGCAGATACAACAACATTGCCCTATTAGGTTTGTGGCCTCACACCACCTGCAGGCATTTTTCAATTCACTAAAGGCTTGTTATAATAAAGTGATTTGTTCATGGCGAATTAACCTGGTACTCCTATTACGGATACAAATTTTGCGCCAATGTGTGGATGTTGCTGAAGCGGTTCATAACATTGAGTACGGCATTAGTGAAAATTCAGATTAGTTTAGAGTCTTTATCACATCTGTGCACATCAGAAAAGAGCAATTTTTTTTCGCCTGGACAAGAACCAGGTCAGAGTTGTTTTATGTCGGCAGAGTCTAGCAACTCATTTTGGCAATTAAGGCTCTCAACTATTCATCGTTCTAATCAAAATAAGCATACGAAATTTTCAGCCTTCTTGTGAAAATTATAAAATGTTAGAGGAAAAAGAGAAGTTAATTAAGGAGAAAGAAGATAAACGATAATAGGAATCCTCAACTTTCAGTCTTCTCCTGCTTTTGTGTAACATGCCATGAATGTTACACAGATCCTCCAGTAGAAGACTGTACCACTTATAACGACCAAGGACAGTGTGTTTCTTAGTCATCATATTACCCCATTATGTTTGTCATCTTACCTGCATTATATGGTAGGATGACTAAAATGCAGTTGAGTTTTTTTTTTTTGTAAAAATACACACTTGTTTTAAAACATGGTGGCATAAAATTCTTAAAGGTAACATACCCATATATTCATTAGATACTTGACGACAATATAAACAACTTCAAGTCTGTAGTTAATATCGTCACCTTACTCTAACTTCTCTTACTATTATTAATTTGGACAAAAATACCTTGCATTATGGATTTTTGTGAACCAGTACAGTGAAATGGAAAAATATATTTCACTATTGCTTTTTAAACACTTATATCTCACTAATAATTTAAGTTTAATTCCAAAATTGTAATTTTGTATCATTAAAACTAGTACTAGAAACACAAATAGGTGTTGCATTTGCTCATTACATATTTTCATATAAAATGTTGTTCTTTTGTTTTCTTTAAGAGCTGTAACGTTATCTTCTACGCTTTAAAACAGTTTAATACAACATACCATTTTCGGTTTAACAAACTACACCTTACATCAAGTACCGTCAACCGGGGTGACTTTGAATGGTAGGGGAACTTTGATGATAATTACCAACCTTTAAAAAAATTGAACCATTTCCAAATGGTTCGGAATAGCAACAGGAGGATAGTGCAGAAAGATAGCCAACGTGACAGTGAATGAGTACCAAAAAGGCTGTGGTTCATGAACTATCCCTGAACTGTTGGTGATAGTTTCAGGTTTTTCAAAACCTGCAAATTTTTCAATGGCCTCCAAAATGTAATACTTGGAGAAGTACCCATTAGTGTTTTGAGCAATTTTAGCAAATTTTGTGCTCTTTAAAGGGAAGAAATATTTGAATATAACTTCTGTTTGTTAGGGACTTTTGTTTCTGCAAAACACTGCAACAGATTTTGAACATTGACAATTAGGGGTTATGTATGTTGTAAAATCTAATATAAGTGTATAGTGCTCATGATTTTAATAATGTCAAGACACTAGTCTGGCCAAACAACTAGTTTGCTACTGTAACTACGTAGACAGTACAGCCAGCGACGCAAAACCGGTGATTTTAGCGTCTGTCCCCAGAGGGGCGGCTATATCACCAAGCATATCTGCGTCAGCTTCCAGAGGAACGGCAAATATGTATCATTCCATCCAACAAGGTATGGCTCCGTTTACCAGGATCATGGTAAATGGCAGTGAGCAGCAGCGCTGTCATTACTGGATTAAGGCTATTGAAGATTGACTTCCCTAAAGGTTTAATACCAGCTATTCATTGGCGACAATCAAATTTTGATTTCACCGGCAATGATACTGCGGCACAGAAAGCAAGGGGAAACTACTGTGCTTACTTCTTTCCCACGAGAACCCATTATCAATATGAATTTGGCAAGCTGTGACGAGGCCTCGGATAGGCTTCGTACCCCGGTTGGCAACCGGCGCTGCTCTCTTTCCGGGGAGAGCAGTGAGAAATCAGCGTCCGGGCGTAGGGAGTTGGCCCACCAGGCTCCCTGGGCGAAATTAGTTACTAGTGTGGCACATAAAAATCGTAACATCAACCGTCTAGCAACGTGGAATGTTAGAGGACTCTTACAACCTGGGAAAATCGACATCATGGAAAGCGAACTGATTAGTGCCAATATAGCATTTGCGGGTTTGTCAGAACTACACTACAGAGAAGGAGGGCATTTCATAACTTCGAATGGTAATTTTGTATGCTTTTCTGGCAATGAAAATGAAAGCAAGAATGGAGTAGGTTTCTGGGTGGCTAAAAAACACTGTCCAACAATCCTAGGATATAATACTGTTAGTGATCGAATCATTTCAATAAGAATTAATGCAACTCCAACAATCATCAACTTGATTCAAATATACGCTCCAACCGGTAAGGCTACTGATGATGAGATAGAATCGTTTTATGCTAATCTGGAAACTACCCTACAAGCTCTGCCTAACAGAGAGATGATAGTGATTTTGGGTGACTTTAATGCTAAAGTGGGTGACACCAGGACAGATGACCATATTCGAAATGTCGTTGGCAAATTTGGCATGGGTGTGCGCAACGAAAGAGGAGAACGGTTAATACAATTTTGTTTGGACAATGAGTTTACAATTACAAACACAGTATTTTCACACCATTCTCGTCGTCTGTACACATGGACATCACCAGATGGAAAATATCGGAACCAGATAGATTATATCCTAATCAAAACCCGATGGAGATCATCAATAAAACAGTGTAAGACACTACCTGGCTCAGATTGTGGTTCCGACCATCAGTTACTTATGTGCACTTTCCAACAAAAATTCAAAACGTGTCACAGGTCCAAACAGAAAATTCTGCCAAAGATTACTGATACAATATCTTTTCAAAACCATGTCAATAAAACTGTTACAAATGACATAAAACTCCTCACTTATGACAATCCAAATGAATTATGGAAGTCTTTGAAACAACACATCGTCCAAGCTATCTCAGAAACTCAAAATCAAAACACCATCAATCAAAAGCAACCATGGATGACAACTGACACATTCAATCTAATACAAAAGAGAAAGTCTCTTAAAACGTCTAGTCAACAGAGTGAACATAAAGCGACAGAATATAATGAAATAACCAGACAAATACAAAAACTTTGCCGGAGAGACAAAAATGCTTATATTCAAGCCATATGTAAAGAACTAGAATCCCATGCGAACAACAACAATACCAGAGACTTGTTTAAAAAAATCAAACTAATAACCCGTAAATTCAAACCAAAAACTTGGTCAATCAAAGATGCTGAAGGAAGGATGGTTACGGATTTAGATGAAGTCATGAAAGTGTGGCAAAAATACTGTGAACATCTATATGCACACAATCAAAATCAAGAACTAAATGTTTCTTGCCATGACTATGAACGTGAACCAGATATTCTTATGGTTGAAGTGGAGGCAGCTATACGAAAGCTGAAATGTAATAAAGCTACGGGTATAGACTCAGTTCCTGCCGAAGCTTTTAAAGAAATGGGATTCGGTGGTTTGAAAATGCTACACAACCTCTGTCAGAGAATCTGGGAAACCGGTATATGGCCAGATGAGTGGAAAACTTCGATTTTTGTACCTCTTCATAAAAAAGGTCCTACAAACAACTGCGACAATTATCGTCTTCTTGCATTGATTTCTCACGCGAGTAAGGTTTTATTATATATTATTCAGGCCCGACTGGAACACTACCTCGCCTGGCAGATATCTCCAGAACAGGCTGGATTCGTTAAGGGACGCGGTACACGAGAGCACATCTTAAATCTTAGGCAGGTTATTGAGAAGGCTAGAGAATACTACATTCCAGCATACATATGTTTCGTCGATTACAGCAAGGCGTTCGATAATCTGAAATGGGAAAAACTCTGGGATGTATTACTTACTATGGGAGTGCCTAAACATCTAGTGTATCTTATAAAAGAATTGTATAACAATAACTCTGCTCGTGTGAGAGTCGATAAATATCTATCTGGAGAATGCACTATAGGCAAAGGTGTCAGACAAGGTTGCGTTCTTTCCCCATTGCTCTTCAATGTCTATAGCGAAGTAATAATGAGACAAGTGCTGGAAGAGTGGAATGGTGGTATAACTATTGGCGGTACGAAAATATCAAACCTTAGGTTTGCAGACGATACCACGCTGCTTGCTGCAAATGAAAATGAAATCTCCACACTCTTAAACAAACTTGAAGAGATTAGTGTTCTCTACGGTCTCAAGATTAATTATGATAAAACGAAAATCATGATAATTGACCGTGAAAACAACAATTGGCCTCACATTCAAAGCATCGGCCAATGCCAGGTTGTAAATAGTCTGACATACCTGGGAGCTTTAATAGACAACAGCGGCAACTGTGAATACGAAATTCGACGCAGGATACAGTTGGGCAGGACGGCGATGACTCAACTTAACAAAATATGGAAAGATACAAATATCACGAAACACACGAAAATCCGACTCGTTAACTCGCTGGTATTTTCCATATTTCTTTATGCCGCCGAGACATGGGTTGTCAAAGAAGCAGACCGCCGTCGAATTGACGCGTTTGAAATGTGGATCTGGAGACGTATGTTGCGAATTTCATGGACAGCTCACCGTACAAACGTCTCCGTTCTCGAAGAAATTCGACCACGACAAAGACTCTCGTGTACCGTTTATAGTCGCATTCTGTCCTTCTTTGGACATATCCAACGCAGCGAACACAATATTGAAAGGCTGGTAGTTCTAGGTAAACCAGATGGAAAAAGAAGACGTGGACGATCACCAAAACGTTGGATAGACTTAACAAGAGATCTTCTCCACACTAGTTTGAGTGAAGCCGCCCATATGGCTTCCAGTAGACAAAGATGGCGAAACACGGTAAAAAGAGCCATCAGTAATATCCAAAATTAATAATGGGTCACAACACATCTGTCAAGATGTTATGAACAAGAAAGAAAAAAAAGACACTATAAGACAGTACTAGTGGGAAGGATCAAAGGTACTGATTAGCGATAATCTTTTGAGCCATTTTTCGCCATAAATAATTAGATTGTCAGAAGGAAATAAGATACGATTTGTCTGTTTGTGTCACCTAATTGTACCCACATTGCCTACCCTCTAAACGTAGCTTTCCTTGCTCCACTAAAGAAATTATGGTGGAAAGTATTAGAAGATTATGGAACTTCACATGGAGTATCAAGTGGCATTTCAAAACATGAATTTCTATTTTTACTAATCCTCCGTTCCACGGGTTGGGCTTACGAAGTTCTACTTTGTTGTAACTTTTGTAAAAAAAACTTTCTCTGCTTAACCTCATACCTTCCTTTCATGCGTTAAATGGGACATACTTCTATGTGGCTATTTTGAATTTAGCCCCTTTTCTTTAAATATGACCCAACCTGTGGATTCATGTTACTGTGGTAACCAACCCCTTAAATTTTGTAACTCACGTTTGTTTTCAACTGGAAGCCAGATAATTTCCCTATTTCATATATAAGTATAATTTTGTTATATAGAGCTTGGGAAATTCCCCTTTTCCGTAAAATTGTCCTTAAACTACAAGGTAATTCAGGGTAACTGCAGAATAACAATTCCAAACCTCAAAACCCAGACGATGAGGACATTGCAACATGTGCAAACGTTCTAGCAAGACTGTGCTTTAGTTTCATTTCTTTTAGTACTTTTGAAAAAATTAAGTTTACTTATGTATTAAGTAAAATCGTAAAATTAAGGGGCTTAAATGTTGTTCTTTGAACGTTGAATATGATCACCTTCGACTATTAATCTAAACTTTTAGTGTAAAACTGGAAAAAATTATGTAATAGGTTAAAAAGTTGAATGTCACCCCAGTTGATGGTAGGTCCAGAAAGACAGCAAAACAAAATCAGGGCATGTGCTTGAATTATAGGAGAACACTTAACAAGTGATATGTTTTATCGGACTTTTTCCACTGTCTAGAGTGTATATCACATAACATTTCGGGAATTTTGATCTACTCCCGCGGTCAGGTGTTCCTGGTTAGTCCTGAGAAGGACTGATATTGTACGTTTTTCTACGTAAACTCGTGCCTCCCTCGGTGTTTGAACCCGGGATCGCTGATCACTGTGATTACTAGTCTGTCGCTCTTACCACTAGGCCACCAGTGCGGTCCTTCTCAGGACTAACCAGGAACACCTGAAGACGGGAGTAGATCAAAACTCCCGAAACGTTGTGTGATATACACCCTAGACAGTGGAAAAAGTCCGATAAAACATATCATAATAGACCACTGCCAAAAAATGACATTCAGAGAACAACTTAACAAGTATCTTCAATTGTCTGGATCAATTTTTATTTAAATATTTTTTGCATAATTTGCCTTTTTCTTAACAAAATAAGCAAGGTATTGTAGTAGGTATTGTAGAAGGAAGTGCTTTGGTTCAATAAAAGAATTAATACAAAAAACCAATATGCTATGTTTTTAGTAAAATGACACAAAAATATATTTAGCTCTGAAAATCTCAATCAATTTTTATTTCTCTGATTAATTTTAACCTATTTGGGTCAGCACTTTTAAAAATGTTTGGATTTAGAAAAGTTACTATTTTAAATAGCTGCATTTGTAACATTTAACTGCTGCTTTGTTCAGTACTGATTTGTTAACCAATTTCCAAAATTTACACTGCCGCCTTAACAACCATTATGTACAGAGCTGAATGTTTATAATAGTAATGGCACTTACAGTAGTGTTTGTGAAACAAAAGAGTGACGTCACTTCGATGCTAAAAGCAACTATAACAACTATTTATTGATAACAAATTTCAAGACAGCCGCAGCTTAAGTGACGATTTACAATCGCACGTTAATCTTGAATGAAAAACGGCATTCCTGCCAAAATTACAGCAAACACTGCTTCAACTTCCCGCTGCTTTAAAAATCAACATTAGCAATAGTATTTGCGATAATCGTCGCTATTTCTATGATTACTATGTACAGTAGTTAATTTTATACGATCTGGTTAGATAGAAAATGTGAGATTCTAAAATTTAAGGTATATATTTGTTGCACTATATGATAAGAACAGAATGAAAGAATCCTCTGAGGTTGCTAATATATTTGAGACTTCTTAGTTTTAAATTACTTGAATATGAATATGAAAAAACAGTTGTTTAACTTAACTGGAAATGAAACATAAACAGGTATGAAGTGGAAGGACAAGCATTATGTGGTACTTGCAAAAATATATACCTTTTAAGTTCAACAAAAATAATTACAAGGTCAGTACAAACCTACAAAAACTATTTGTAGATTTGGAGATGTGTTTGCACAATAAGGCAATCAAACACTCAGTCAAATCGTTAGAAATATGACAATATTGGAAAGATAGGATTACACATAAAGCCTATTAGTTTGTATTTATCAGTTACTTACTACATCCGTTAGTTGAACTAATTTTTTGGTAGGCTATAAAGTTGAATGTTAACGTTATTTATTTAGAAATGAAGAAATTTCAAAATCAAACAAAAAGGTTTCTAAATTGGACACATAAAAAAGTGATTCGTAGATAATCAAAAGTCCATGTTTAATAAAAATTTTAAAACTATTTTATTATTAGAGCCACGATTATTTTTCTTTTTTTTTTTTATTTTATGACTATGATATGTGGAACGTAAATTCAAAACAATTATTTTGTATTTGTACTTAATTGATAATTTCTGATTATACAAATCAACAGTAATTTGGTATTTTTAAGGATTCATAGATGCATTGGAAACCTTACTAAGATGAAGTTTTAACTCTATTAGCAAATAATCTTTATTTTTATATAATGCCAGAACTTACTGATATAAAAAGCAAGAAAACTGTATTAAATTCAACCTAAAAAAATACTTCAAAGCAGAAAATATGTGTTCTGGCGTTGTTCTATTGTGCCCACGAGAATCTCAGAAACTACAGCAGATAGAGAAACAGTTAAATCGGAAAAACAGGCAGTTTAATGAGTATAAACATAACACTATTGTTGGTTGTTTAATATCCCCCACAACATGTATTAACTCTCATAGGGCTGTAAAATTTGATCTTTTGTTAGTTTTGGGAGTATTTTGGCATTATAAAACATAGCTAATTGATTCTCTGATTTTATTTGCTTATTCGCAACTTCAACTAGTTTTATGCCTCTGGTGATACATGTCTTATTCATTCTGTGCGGTACATATCTCCGACGACATGTATTGACGATTGCATAAACTGTAATGTAAGTTGCATTCATTTTGTGGCTTAACATCTATGTGTAAATAACTGCAAGTTGTAAGTCATGTAAGTATGTAATAAGTGTCCAAAAATGTTTAGACTTGGCTCTACATGAAGCTCTTCGACGAGAGTAACACAACAGTCAGATTTGTGAATATATGATATAGTTTTAAGCCCATTTCCCACTGTAAAAATTTGTATATTGGTTTTATAATTTTTTTTATAAAAACATGGTGACGTCACGCCCCATCAAAATAGTTTTAAGCCATGTCCCACTGTCAATACTTGGTCCAAAGTTTTTATAAAAACCAGATCAGCTGTCTGAAGAAACACTGAAAAATGAGGTTAGATTGTAGTGTTTTGACTGATACTGCATTTACTTGACATCTGCACTGTCAGTGTCAAAATTTAAAAAAATGTCTTGACTATCCCTCAAAAATAATATGTTTTTTATTAGACTGTACAGCAATTTAATTGTTAAAATGTGAAAAATAGCAGTGGTGCCAACATAATGTCAGTTTGACAGTGCAGATGTCAAGTAAATGGACTATAAATAGCCTTTGATTATACTGATGCATTCCTTACTGCAATGAAAAACTTAAGTAAAGTGTATATAGAATATTGACTGGTTTTCATAATGGTCGATTAATGCACCAGTTTATTCAATAGACCACGTGCCAGTCATTCTCTCAATTTTTTTACAACTACAACGTAACCTTAACACAACAGCTTCCCAAGAAGTGGTGGCTAAGAATGAGGTTAAAAATTAGTGGTGGAAAACTATCGATAGCACTATCGATACTATCGATAATTATGTACTATCGAAAGTATCGATAGTAAAAAAAACTATCGATAAACGTGCAAAAAGAAAATTCAGGAGGCGGTGAAAAACATCCCGAGGGAACTGTTGGCTCTCCTGATAAGCTAGTAACGTCGGTCAATCCATGCAGTGCCAGCACTTAACCTAGACTAGTCACTTATAATGTACAATCTCCAGATTGCGGACAAGTGCTTATTGCACTTATGCAGTCTTCTGTGTGTTGAGTGCAGTGGAATTGCTTGTATGATCCACTGTAAAAATGCTCAATAAAAATTATTATTATTATTATTACTATCGGAACTTTTTTAAAATATGAATTATGAATTATTATTTTTAACGAATTTTTTACTACAGTTTTTTATATTATAAAACTGGCCAACCCGAGACGCGAGGCTAATTTGGGGATTTTCTTTCTATGTGTTATCGTTATGTGCTGTGCTGCTGTGTTGGTGCCCCACTCCACTTGACATTTGGACGTTTGGCGTATTGTGTGTAATTTTGTGTTTGCAACTATGTGTAACTGTGTATATTCTTCCAAGAATAGTAAGTTAACAATCAGTTTTATTAAAAATAACAGGCTGTTTACGTTCAATTGTGATTTAATTGGAAAAATGGAAACAATATTTTGAGGTTAGGTTGAGCAACGTTGCACTTCACAATAGTTTAATTCAATTTAAAAAAATAGTTTAAACGTGTTTCTTTGTGAATTAGGTAATAGGATCTATTAACAAATGTGGTTGATTTATTATTTATAGAACAAAGTTAATTACGTGCACAGCAATGAATAAAACAGAACGAACAGAATCCCAACCCGACTGTGGGACCGCAACCGCAGACAAAGAACATGGTGAAGCTGGACCAAGTCGTGAAAACATAATGTAAGTAGAGCAAAATATAATATGACGTTATCCAAAGAACATTTACATTTTTCAGTGAGAAGTCAACAGGCAGGAGAAAAAAATCTTCAAAAATATGGAAATATTTTAAAAGATCGGAAAACAAAAGTTTTGCATTATGTAATCTTTGTGAAAAAGAATATGCCTCAAGCATCTTCATGATCATCTGAAGAGGAAACATAGTGCAGAATTATTGAACTCTAGCGGTAGTGAGACTGAGTCTCAGCCGAGACTGTCGAAGTCGATGCAGCCGAAGTTGAAAGTATATTTGAAGAAGTCTATGATGTACGAAACCACTAACAAGAGAGCAATATTGTTAGATCAACGAGTAGCTTCTTTCATTATTCGAGGGTATCATCCTTTTACCCTGGTCGCTGAACCTGCTTTTATTGAGCTAATGGAGGCAGCTGATAAAAGATACCGTGTTCCATCAAAAACAATTTTGCGCTACAAATTAATCAATGAAGCTTATGAAATGTCAGTACAAAAGTTAAGAGCGATATTATCCGGAATCGAGTGGTGTTCTTTAACAACGGACCTGTGGACATCAAAAGGGTACATAGCAGTTACCTGCCATTTCATACATGAAGGCAGCTTTCGATCAGTATGCTTGGAAGTAGATGATATCAAAGGTACACCTACTAATTTTATTGATTACTTATTTATTGAATTATTTACATAAATTTTTTTATGAAATTATTTACATGAATTTTTAGGCAGTCACACAGCTGAGAACATAAAAGGAGCTTTGGAAAAAATTATCACGCAGTGGCAGTTAACGAATAAAGTAGTGTGTATCGTGACTGACAATGCCCAAAATATGATTAATGCATGTGATTTACTAAAAATATCGCACCTACCATGTTTTGCCCATGGGCTGAACTTAACTGGAAGATTGGTTAAAAGGCGATGAATATCTTAATAAAATCATTCAAAAATGCAAAGACATTGTGAGATACTTAAAAAAAAACACGCGTGCATCCGAAGTATTACAAGCAGAGCAATCCAAAAACAACGAAACATTGCTGAAATTAAAGCAAGACGTCCAAACTCGATGGAATAGTACATTTTACATGGTGGAACAATTGCTGCAAGTTGGAGACTCCTTAACCGTGGCTTTAAGTAAGTTGCCAAAGGCACCTCCACCTTTGGTTGTCGAGGAAGTGGAATTTCTTAGGGAAGTCATAAAAGTTCTGCAGCCATTTGAAGAAGCAACAAGAATACTGTCCGGAGGTAATTACGAAACTGCATCGTTGATTATTCCAACAGTTATGGACATATACACCCAAGCAATTGAAATTGAAAATTCTATAACACATCCTGCAAGTAAAAACCTACTCACGAAGCTGAAGACTTCCATAGGTAAAAGATTATTTCTATACGAAACTCGAAGTATACCAAAGATGGCAACCATCCTAGACCCACGATTTAAGAAATTAGCTTTTAGGTCGCAAGATAATGCTAAAAATGCTCAAATGAGATTAGAAAACGAATTGGCACACTTACTGACCCATAACACAGCAGCTTCTACAACAATAACCAACATTGAAACAGTTGATTCTCAAACAACAGCGAAGAGCGGTAGGTTCGGATATCTTACCGCAAGAAAAAAAACCTACAAAGTACACACTTCTACAAAATCGGATGCCATCATCCTCAGCAGGCAATATTTTGAAATTCCAGTAGAACCAGAAGATTGTGATCCAATAAAACACTGGTCTTCAACCAAGCAGAACTCTCTGACTAGTCTGGCACTGAAATATATGTGCGTTAGCGGCACAAGTGTACCTTCAGAGCGCATTTTCAGTAAAACAGGCCAAACAGTCACAGATAGGCGAACAAAACTGAAGCCATCTGTAGTGAATAAACTAGTGACAATGAAACAGAATCAATGGTTACTAAATTTAAATGGAAATTAATAATTTCAAAAGTTGTCTCAATAAGTCTTGTTTAAGTTTTACAGTTGCTTTGTGTTTTTTGTTTTATGGGTGATATTTACCATATGATCGAAAACTTTTAATTTCTAGAGAACTGTGGATTTTTTTAAAATTTAATTTATGTTGGCAGTGATGAGTAAAGGTACTTAATAATATAACCTATACAATCTTGACAGAATCACTTACCTTTTACAGGATGTTCAATACTGAACACAAGGTGGTGCTATGAAAATGCAAGAAATCATTTTAAACAGCTGTAGTTCTTTTTGTTACTAACATTTTTATGTATTCAACAAAAATGTTCGTATTTCTAAAAATGACATTCCTGATATAACCTTAAACTGACAGATATAAAATGCCAATGTGATTTTTATTACCACGACTGCCAACATTTTTTTACAAAATAATTCCACAGCCCTCTAGAGGATAAAAGTTTTCGATCATATTGTACCTAGTTAATAGTTAATACTTACTTAACTTTTAGAGCCCAACAAGTGGCTTTTATTAGTTTTCTTAGAGATTTTTAAAATTTGTTCAGAGTTTTGCGTTTTGTTTTGAGTATGTCTTGTATGTACCTAACAATATTTAATAAAATGACATTCAAAAAGCAACAAAAACTGTCTTGGGTCACTTAACATTAAAAACAAAAAAAAATCGATAGTACTATCGATAGTTTTTTTTTTTTTTTTTTTTTGTTAACATCAATGAATATTTACAATCTATTATACAAAATAATATTCAGTAAATGGTTTGTTTTATGCATTAATAACATGTGAGAGAACACTCCAGTGAGAGCACTCTACCTTAATTAAATTTAACATATAAAGCTGTTATGGTTGTAACATTTTGAAGTTTGGTCTAGTTGAACCTGTTAGGCAGATCAAGTGGATCGAGTCTTTTGAGTCTTTTAACATATGGTCTGTCCAGTAGATTTGCTGCGAGTTCATTAGTGTGCGCACTGAGCTTATCACGATGCTTAACACTGTGGGTCACTATTTCATTTTTTATTGTTGGTATAGGGATATCCTGTTGTATGACCCAATTGGGTACATATCTTGGTGCGTTGATGATGTTCGTGATGACCTTGTTTTGGAATCTCTGGAGGATCTCAAGATTAGAATTGCTGGCTGATCCCCACAGCTGGATCCCATATGTCCACACCGGCTTTAGAATGGCCTTATACAGTAGTAGCTTGCTGTCTACAGAAAGTTGGGAAGTTCTACCAAGGAGCCAGTACATTTTTCGGTACTTTAGATCTAACTGTTTACGTTTTTTCCAGATATGTGTTCTCCAGGTTAATCGTTTATCGAGGTGCAAGCCCAGGTATTTAGCATTATCTGCCTGTGGTAGTTGTTTCGTGTTGAATGTGACAGGAGGACAGGTTTCCTTGCGCAGTGTGAACGTCACATGCACAGATTTGTCTTCATTGACTCTAATTCTCCAGGTTTTCATCCAGGTTTCTATTTTGTTTAGGTTATTTTGAAGAAGTTGTGATGCAATACGCTGATCATTGTGGGAAGCAAGCACAGCGGTGTCATAGTATCGATAGTTTTTTTAAAACTATCGGAAACTATCGATAGCTTAAACTATCGATAGTTTTCCACCACTATTAAAAATGTTGAGCATGAACGTTTTAAAACGGACGGTCCGCACGCCTTTTCAAATTCTCAGTAGGCTGGGCTTAGCCATCAACATCCAATGAAATGCCTGATCTCATCAAAATTATAGAAATCGTTCTATTCCAAAAGTGTTTATAAAACTATTTTATTCGCAACCATATATGTAATGCTAACATTCCTGACCTCATTTGAGTGGGGGAAGTCGCACATTTCAGCCCGCTACTTCCCGCTCAAGTGCGGGAAGTACATTCCCGACCGCTGAGTAGGTAGGGACACTGGGAATCTCGTTGATCCATTCATGCGCGTCACAACCTGTCATATCATAATATAATAATTTTTCCAATTATTGTTTAGAATAAAGTGGTTGCGAATAAAATAGTATACAAACCTCGACAGGAAGTTTCCTTAGTCTTGAGATAATAGCTGATATCGACGATTCGCGTCTCAATCAGCTAACTAATCTCTCGACAGTAATGAAACACTTGCCATCTCGGGCTGTAATATACTATTACGTGACGTCATCAAAATACAGAGGCCGTCAATGTAAATTTCAGTGACGGTCATTTTTATAAAACTGTGAGCTGTCACACTATCAAAATTCTGTTTATAAAACTGTTTATAAAAATTTTTACAGTGGGACACGGGCTTTATAGTGATGATGTAGATTTGTACGATAGTGATGATAAAGCTGAAGGCTACACACCACATGTTTATTCTAAATGGGCCAGCCCATTCTCAGTCCTTAGTTTTAAAATTGCTGGAATCAGTACACTCCAACGAAGATAGAATGTTATACGTTGACAACTTCTACTTTTGTGTGCCATTAGTAGAAAAACTGTACAACCAAACAACTCTTTATTGTGGAAATTTACGAAAACAAATAGAAAAGAGGGGCCCAAAAGAGTTCAACAAATGGAAAAGAGAATGAAACTAAAATAATAAAGTAGGTAGACAATAGACCTGTGTTGATTATTACTAATACACTGATTTGAACAGGCAAATAAAACAGAAATGGAAAAGATATCATAAGGCCATTGTGCGCCATAGATTATAATAAAAACCAACGAAGGCGTAGATTTTAGTTACAGAATGTCTTATCATTCAGTATTACGTAGAAGTGTTAGTGGTGCAGATACGACAAAAGTATGCTTTCCCACTAAGTTATGATAATGTATTATTCTCCTTAGCATAGAATTTCGGCTTAGACCGCGTAGTATTTATAGATAAACACCCAGCATTTTCTTGCTTAAAGTGCCTTGCACCTTTTGAAGTCTAGCAAAAACCCGCGCGATGGCCATGCGCTTTGGTGGCTCGTGTTGTTTGAGTATCTTGAGAACGAGGATACTTAGGCAGATTTGGCCGTTTTGCTGTTTGTGCATCCATATTCACTAACGTTTCGCAAGACCTTACGTTAAAGGCTCGACTGATAAGATAGGACGTGTCCTGCAACATGCAACATCAAAACTGTGTTCACCAGCAAGGAAACTTTGGGTAACGGCTTCAGATCGGTAAAAGACAAGATTCCAAGTTTAAAAGCCGCTGGCGTATATCGCATTCCTTGTTCTTGCGGCTTGAATTACATTGGACAGACTGGTCGTTCCGTTGATCTAAAACTCCAAGAACACAAAGGCGATTGCAAACACAAACGCATCACAAAATCAGCCGTAGCTGAGCATACATTTACAAATGGACACACTCTAGAATTTGAGCATGCCAGAGTACTTGCCAGAATACCTCATTACTTCCCGCGAGTTATACGTGAAGCCATAGAAATAGAAAAACATCCAAATAATATCAACAGGGAGGATGGCTTTAAGCTTAGTAAAACGTGGACCCCTGTGATACACGATCTAAAGCATTACAACCACTGTGCGTCATACGGCCACGCCCCACGGATTACGTTGCACTCGGATGACCAACCAGCGTTACGCCACTCTGCGCACCTGGCACAGAGGACTATAAATAGCTCCACACCGACCTTCGGTTCTTAGTGCGACTTTCACTCTGATGATGCAAGCTGCAAGGTCTTGCGAAACGTTAGTGAATATGGATGTACAAACAGCAAAACGGCCATATCTGCCTAAGTATCCTCGTTCTCAAGATACTCAAACAACACGAGCCACCAAAGAGCATGGCCATCGCGCGGGTTTTTGCTAGACTTCACAAGGTGCAAGGCACATTAAGCAAGAAAATGCTGGGTGTTAATCTATAAATACTACGCGGTCTAAGCCGAAATTCTATGTTAAGAAGAACAAAACCAAGTAGTTGAAACAAAGGATGAAACAGATCACAGTTTACTGGAACCATCTGGTTTATCTATTTGGAAAGAATGTAATGAGGATGACACACCTTTGACTCGATAAAAATGAACTGGTAATTGCAAGATTTTGCTTCATGTTTTTACACCTCTCGAATACTTTATGATGTTTATAGGTGAAGAAATGTTGCCACTAGGGATGGCCGTGTGACGTGAAAACAGTCAGGTCATGTCGTGAACATGGCTAATATTAGAAAATCGGGACGTGAACGTGAGTGAAAATTTCCAAGGCGGGATTCACGCTTCAAGTTAATTTCATGTTAAACGTTTAGTAATGAATAAAAGACTGCAGGGTGCCCATCCCACCCGCTGCCCTCCCATGTGGAAGATCTACAGATGGAGATGCACATGCGCATCTGTGTTGTGTGTACTGTGTACAGTCAATGGCGTCCCACCTGGGAATTAATAATTATTTCTATTCTAAGGTCCTATTTAAGGCAGCCGGGACGCACGGACACAAGAAGTGCTCTGTAGTGCATGTAGGAATAGCGCATTATCTTGCAATATCCCACAAAACGCAAATATCCTTTTTAGTTGAAAATGTATGTAATTTATTAGAAATCAGAAGATATTTTTACCCATAGCTTAATTTGATTTTTAAAATTATTTAGTGTCACAATGTCCACTTACGAGGGAAGTTCTGGGTAAAGCCCTTTACAGATTTTTATTGGTTTTAAAATAGAACATTCTGTTCTATCTGAATTTGAATTTTGAAATAAAACCTTCGGGTTACGTCGTGAGTGATCGTGAGTGTGTGTGAACGTGACTGTTTAAAGCAAGCGTGAAATGTGCATAATGTGAGTGAGTACTCACTTATGTGCCCATCTCTAGTTACAACTAATGGTGGAACAGCGCAATTAGAATTAAAAATATGGATTTGCATAGTATTAGGTATGTCTTATTATCAAGCTGCCTTCAATATGGTTGTATTGGAATCCTAAATATTGCAAACGTGAAGGTGCTGATCACATGAATGTAAATAGATTCGAATCTATCAAAGCAAATCTGTATTTTGCGAATACATAATAATGAGCAACCAGGTGAATAGTCATGATAAAATTTTTAAGATAAGACTCCTGTTAGACCATGTTGTTTGGAATTGTCAAAGCACAAAGCACACATAGAAATTACTTGCCCAAATTCAGTAAAAAGATACAATCCATTCATGGGTGGAGTAGATTTGTTAGATTCTATGATTGCTCTGTACAACATCCTATTACGTTAAAGAACTGGTATTATAGTGTTTTTCATCTAAAGGCAGTGAGTTCGATGCCAGGTCCCAGGGAGGTTTTTATAGATGAAAAAATGCAGTTAAAACCTCGACAAAATGGAATCTTTCCGAAGCGATGTAAAGCCACGGGTTCCATGTTATTACAGTGTGTAGCATGTAATAGAATGATATTAACGATACAAGTTTGATTATGAGCATCTTAACGACACGAGTTTGATTGCCAAAAACGAGGCGGTGAGCCGAGTTTTGCGGCAATCAAACGAGTCTCGTTAACTGCCATAAGCAAAACGTGTATTGTGTAATATTTTATCTTCATCAATAAACTCTGATTCAATGTATTTCTTTATATAAAAGGAGTGCGGTAATATTTATTACCACACTGAGTGCGGTAATGAAGCTCTTAATGATACTAAAATTAATTTGGTTAAGAGGCTATAACAACACTGATGAAGATAATAGATATTAACGATACAAGTTTGATTATGAGCATCTTAACGAAACAAGTTTGATTGCCAAAACGAGGCGACTTTCATCAATAAATTCTGGTTCAATGCATTTTTTTATATAAAAAGAGTGCGTTATTATCTATTACCGCACTGAGTGCGGTAATGAAACTTTTAACGATACTAAAATGAATTTGATTAATAGTCTATAACAACACTGATGAAGATAGAAGATGTTAAACCAGGGCTGTAGAGTTGGAGTCGGGAGTCGGAGTCGAGGAGTCAGAACTTTTTGGGTGGAGTCAATCCGTATAAATTACCCGACGCCGACTTTACAAAATTTGTTTTTAATAAGAACACCAAAAGCTAACAAACTATTTGAACGACTGTAGTACTGACTATTTGAAGACAGACTCAGGGCTAATAAAAATCGATTTTTCTTTATTTACATTAGTTTATGAAAATGCACTTGCACTATAATATGTTAATTCATAGATCCACGAGTGTGCAGAGTGTGTTCTAGAATCAGTGTGATCACCGTTTGTAAATTTAAATTCCTACCAAACTATTTAAAAAATACCGACTTTGTCCTTGTACAACGTAGTAGACGGTTTTTCTATATCTTGCCAAACAACTGTTTTATGTGATTAACAATAAAACAAGCGTAGTATGTATTATTAGTATTACGTCTAATTTCTAACGTTTATAGTGCCCCTTATTTATATATAACTGTTTCAAGATGTATTTTAAAAGTTAAAACAGTTTCAGCATTTTGTTATATTGTTACTGTTCTTAGTGGTTTTGTTTATTTGGCAATATTTGAAGAGCACTTCTTTTGTGTATTTATTTTGTTAATTTGGCAAAATATAAAAAATATTATTTAAATCAATGATTTTGATAATTAAATTACTCCATTAATCAAATAATTTAAATCTGCTCAACCTTGCTCAGAACTCAGATTATTTGAATTTATTATGACTCAGTAAACTTGTATTATGTAGGCAGGTAGTAAATGACCCCTTAAGAAAAAAATAAATCTACTACGGAATGTAGTTAGTACTGTTAGTTTAATAGGCAGGTAAGAAACTATCTTGTTACAACAATGGCATTTGCATGTTTATGAAATTTTGCCATGAAATGTATTCTTCTTAAAGTAAATTTTATCCTTTTCCTCATTTACATTTGTAAACCTTTCTGTGTATTTGTACGTGAAATCAATACGTTGCTGGAAACCGTGAATATAATATTTGTAAATATGAAATGTATTATAATCAACTACATTACGCAAAAGTTGTGAAATTCGTCATGAGCCGTTAAAGTTTATCAGCTAGATGAAAAGGAATGGGGGGGGTTATCAATATTCTAGTACTGTCGGAGTCAGGAGTCGAAGTCGGATTCAAGCTACTATTATCAAGAGTCGGAGTCGGAGCCGGAGTCAGATTTTTTGTTACAGACTCCACAGCCCTGTGTTAAACAAACAGATTCAGTAGAAGCTCCTCTTACAAACGAGCTATTGCTATTGGTAAGCTGGTTGAAGGCAGCTCAGTTTTATTTGAAATTAAACAATTGTTTAATGGTCCAAAGTCTTTAAATTGTAACGTGTAAAATTGGTTTTTGAGCAATTTCTGAATCTGTTAAATAAAGTACAGATATAATGTTAGTTATTCTATTTTCTTGAAACAACAAAATTTAACTCTGAATGATTGCAGTGAGAAAAAGATGAATATTAGAAAACAACAGCAGATTAATAAAAGCTAAAAATGAGAAGTGAAATACAAAAACTGAAAAGTAAAGTGAGACTATACCGGGTGCTAACTTGCTCGACGCACCATAGGAAATTACATAGTAAATTCTTTATGTTCAATTATTTGCTCCCCTAATTATTTTAGAGTTAAAGTGTAAATACATTTTTTGTAGAGAAAAAAATACTGCATCCATTCATACTGTTGCTAACAATTTTTCATTTTCCAGAACCGAAGGAATGCAAAAAACAAACTAGCATTTTCACAAAAATCAGTGATGCCGTGGAATTATTGAAACAAGCCAATGCCAACACAAATGCGTGCGGCGCGACAATATGTGCTGTTTGTTTGTTTGTCGTTGATGTTTAACGTTTATAATAATTCATTAATAATTATGTTCTGCTTAATATATCTAAGGTATTTTTTTATACCTAGACCTTGTCCATAACAAAAATGGTTTTACGAGTATGGTGGACGTTCGTTAAGTAAGCTCCTTGTTTATTGTAAAATATCCGTATCGGCAAATTCCAAACAGTACAACCATTAATAAACTGATTCATTTTAAGTTTACGACTACAGGCACGTTATTAAATAATTGTAGGTGCAATAATGAGGTTCAGAACTTACACCAAAACAAGAAAAACGACAATACATTCAATCTTTTGACGGCAGTGACTGGATGATCGCCCCGCACGCACTTGCGTTGGCATTGGCTTGTTTCAATAATTCCATGGCATCACTGATTTTTGTAAAAATGCTAGTTTGATTTTTTGCATTCCTTCGGTTCTGGAAAATGAAAAATTGTTAGCAACAGTATGAATCGATGCAGTATTTTTTTCTCTACAAAAAATGTATTTACACTTTAGCTCTAAAATAATTAAGGGAGCAAATAATTGAACATAAAGAATTTACTATGCAAATTCCTATGGTGCGTCGCGCAAGTCAGCACCCGGTATAAAGCTCGTTGGTACAGACTGCAAGAGAAAGATTCTCCAAAAGAACAGTTGACTAACAATTATCAATCTTTGCATTCCGACAAAGAGAAGTAAGTTTTTAATAAAGTTGTAGAAAGTAGAAAGAAAAAAATATTGAGTTGAAACTCAAATGTTCTTTTTTTTTTAAAGAAGCAATTATTATTGTCCTCAATGACCAGAACAGTGTTTTATTAACAGCTTTTAAAAATGAAAAAAAAATGTCCGACAATTTTTAGAAATGGATATCAACAGCATGGCTGTACTGTCCGAGTGGAAGGAAAGTATGGACGACATAAGAAACACTAACATTCAGAAACAACA
Organism: Agriotes lineatus; assembly: GCA_940337035.1. Taxonomy (NCBI): domain Eukaryota; kingdom Metazoa; phylum Arthropoda; class Insecta; order Coleoptera; family Elateridae; genus Agriotes; species Agriotes lineatus. Next base: position 3,670,243 of record OW679195.1, read on the forward strand.
TATTTCTCCATTGTTGAAAAAAATTAGATATTATGGCTCCAAATATTGCAGAAAACTTGAAATCTGCTTCAGAAAATGTGGAATAGTGCCACTGTCAGTCGATCCGCCGCTAGTTCACCTTCCCATGGGCAGTTGTGATTCGAACAAAGATTCAAACTTTCTTTCTCCAAACTCTCAAAAATAAAACAGCAGAATGTACCAATCCCACTAAGATTTGCAGAAAGATAATATTCTGCCGAGCCAGAGAATTTGTGAGACGAGCTCGAAGAGCGAGTCGAATAATACTGGCGAGGCAGTAAAGGCCCTAACGGACGTGTATTGTACAATAGTTTTTGTAATACCCACATACAATTCGGTCATATCTATATTTTTCTAATTTATTTTCATCAAAACGCTAGGTTTGTGTAATGACATTTTAGAATGATTGAGAGTGCGTAGAACGTTGCAACTGTTATTTATAAATGTCAGTTATTTCCAATTTCGTGTATGGTTGTAAGCAGTTTTAAGTTGTAACCAGCTCGTAACTTATGACATCTGTAGAAAATGATGAAGATATTCCTAAAGACGTTAACATTCTGAATGAGCAAGTTATTTTAGCGTATGTTCAGGAGTTATAGCAGTCTCTTGCGGCTTCTTCTATGTGGAGTTGAAGGCTTGCTTGCTGCTGGATTTGTGTGACAAACGTCACTTTGACGTTTGGCACACAGTTTAGCAGGCCGTGGTCTTTACGGACAGTTTTTACGGCCGGGCCGTAAAGAGGTTGCTTACGCAGTAGTAAACAGTCCTTAAAGACATATTTAACAAGTAGGTATTACAAAAAAGCATTTTTGATGCCATGGCAGCTGAACATTCAGAGAGAGAAGAAATTACTTGTGCAGAGTGCCTTGGAGTCAGTATTTTCAAAAATAAAACACCTTGTTTCTGCAGATACTAAAATAGATATTAATCGCATATAAGTCTATTTCTGTCTAACGCAAACAAAGCCCATAAACTATACTCTAGCACAGTGGTCGCCAACCTGTCGATCGCGAGCTACCGGTAGCTCGCGGGGGCAATTCTGGTAGCTCTCACAACGAAAATACAAAATCAGAGAAGCTTCCTAAAATTCCACAAAAAAATCTAATTGTCATAATATTAAACATAAACAGCGGCAACGTTGCGGCGAGCGATCTGCCGCTGACGCCATCAAGCTAGAATCGGCTAGAATCGGCTAGAACCGACCAGCCGGACCAGTGCGTTAGTGTTCGAGAACGATCTGGATTGCTTTGAACGGGATAAATACGCACGGCACGGCGACATTGCGCTTAGTTTAAAACTGAACGCGTAACCAACGTCCAGCGGTTGGGTTAGTAGTGAACAACAAAAAATAATATTATGGCAAGCAGTTGTAAGAAGGTAAAGACATACCACTTTCATTCGGAATGGGAAGAACAATACTTTTTTACAGAAGTTAAAGATAAAAATGTGTGTTTGTTATGTAATACTTCGGTCTCCGTTGCTAAAAACGGAAATATTGAGAGACATCATAAAACTGTACATTCTAATTTTGAAAAATCATTCCCACTACATTCTGCCGCCAGAAAGGAGAAACTGAAACAGTTAAAAAAGCAGTTAATTGGACAACAATCAATATTTTTAAGAACAATCGACAAAAATAAGGCTGCAACTGAAGCATCGTACCGTGTGTCCCAGATAATTGCACAAAAAAAAGAAACCTTATGAAGACGGGGAAATGATAAAACAGGCGTTTTTAGAAGCTGCTGACTCGTTATTTGCCAACTTTAGAAACAAAGACGAGATAGTTTCAGCTATAAAATCTATGCAACTTTCTGCTAATACAGTGATGAGACGTGTAGAAGTAATGAGCAATGATATTTTTTTACAGTTAAGAACTGACTTAGATAACTGTGTTTATTTTTCACTTCAACTGGATGAATCAACAGATGTCGTTGACACTGTCTAGATGGCCGTTTTCGTCAGGATGGTTTTTAGTGATTTTACGATTAAAGAAGATCTTTTGAAGTTTATTCCACTGAAAAGACACACTACTGGACAGGAGTTGTTTTCTCATTTAAAAAATATTATTTCTTCCGAGAAAATTCCAATATCGAAAATGGTAGGCTTGACAACCGATGGCGCTCCAGCTATGGTGGGTTTTGATAAGGGTCTGGTGGCGTTATGTCGTAAAGATGAAACTTTTCCGCAATTTCTCTCTTACCACTGCATTATCCATCAGGAAGCATTATGTGGAAATTTCCTGAAACTAAACAACGTTATGAAACTGGTGGTAAAAATTGTGAACAAAATTAGAGCTCAAGCGTTACAAAGAAGATTATTCAAAACCTTGGCCGATGAAGTTGACTGTCAATACGGGGACCTACTCCTTCACTCTGAAGTCCGATGGTTAAGTAGAGGACGGGTGCTGAAACGTTTTAATGATGTCCTATCTGGCATAGTTCAATTTTTCAAAAAACGCGATGAACCGACTCCGGAACTAGAAAATTCAATCTGGCTTAGAGATTTTGGTTTTCTCGTGGACATTACCGAGAAATTAAACGAACTTAATTTGCAGCTTCAGGGGAGAGACAAAGAACTAGCAGAAATGATTTCTGATATAAAAGCATTTATCAAAAAGCTGGAGTTTTGGGAACAAAACCTAATTAACAGCGATGCCAAGCATTTTCCTATTCTTTCAGAAAAAATATCTCAAAATCCATTAGAACCCTATGACAGCAAATATCATGTAGAAATAGTTTCTACCCTGAAGAATAACTTCAAAAATCGTTTTAAGGATTTCAACGAAATGGCTTTAGTAGCGCAGTTTGTTGTTTCACCCTTTATGGAAATTGATATCCAACAGTTTGCAACTTGTGTTATGCAGAACTTTGGCGAAGACATCGCTGCAACAGAAATGGAAGTAATTGATTTTCAAAATGATTTAGCCTTAAAATCGTTAGTCTCAAGTACCAAATGTATCTGGCCTATTGTAAGTAAAGACAAATATTCAGTTCTATGCCGTGTTGCCTTGAAAGTGAAAGCATTATTCAGTTCAACCTATTTGTGTGAATCTTCTTTTTCCAATATGAAGTTTATTAAGAACAAATATCGCAATCGACTTACAGATGAACATTTGGATAATTGTATTCGAATGGCTGTATCAAATTATACTGCAAACATTAAAAAAATTATCGATGAGTCTGAGTGTCAGCCTTCTCATTGAACGTGCTTTTTTATTTTTCAATGTTTATGTTCATGATAGTGCGTTACTTTTTGGTTGTTATTATTAACTATTTTTAAATCTTACGTGACATGCCGTTGTGGCTGGATAAAAGTTTGTGTTTATTTTTCAAACAACTTCGTTTGGTAGGTAGGAATGTAGTTATTATTAGTACCTATGTATTATGTATTACCAGTTAAATAAATAGTAAAATAAATACATATAATGATAAATTAACTGTGGATTATTTCATTTACGTTGCGTTACGTGGCTTCCGTGTGGGTAGCTCGCTGTTTATTCCAAAATTAACAAGTAGCTCAACACATTGAAGAGGTTGGCGACCACTGCTCTAGCACATTGATTACCTATGTTCACATTTTCCTCCATCCATCTGTATATAATTCTATTCAAGATATTGACATGAAAGTTTTTATGCCGAATGTACGCTTATTTTGAAGTAGTATAACATAAATTTGATTAGTTCAATGAGCGTTTTAGGTTATATTTTTGTAACGTTTGTAAGAAATATAATAATGGTGGTAATGAGGCAATGAGATACAGGAGCCATCCAGTTATTGTTTTCAGATGGTTTGCAACTACAAATGAATTACAAATAAAGCCACCTGGACCAAGGGATCAGAATTTGTATTTGGAAAAAATAAATACTAACATAACTTAAAACATTGTACAAGTGGCGTTAATTAAAGAGTGACTTGAATTTATTAAATTCTCTTTTATTATGAGTGATAGTAGTGACAGTGAAGTTATATTTGATGGCAGCAGCATTACATTCACTTAAAACTTGGATCCTTAAATTTGTAACTATAATCCACTCAGGAAACTCCCGTGATGTAAAAGTCACTATCAGTTGGTTAATATGAAAATCGCTAGTAGGGCGTTAGTAATTTTTGCATTTTATGTTGGCGGCATTTTCAATTTAATCAATTTTGTGTTTTTTACATTCACTTTGACATTTGAATTATTGAAGTACATTTTGATTAATTTGGTTGCATATATAATAGATTACTTACTCAAGTTATTAATAAATTATGTTTTTACTTTGTTTCTCTAAAACTACGATTCGTATTTAAGTTTAGCAAAATAACAAATAATTTGGCATAACCTTACTTATCTACAAGTTTGACGCTACTGACCGTTAAGTACAATCAGCTGAAATAGTAGGTACTTAATACTATCAAGTACACTCAAAATTTTGTATTTGACACTGTAAATGTCACGAGAGTTTCCTAAATGGATTATAACTAGATTAGCCCCTTCTATTGAACTAGGTATAACTTGGCCCCCAAAATGAAATCAAACTTTTAACCCTATTCAAATGCCTCTATTAAATACATTAATTCTAATTTCATCAGGAATTACTGTAACTTACCACGGCGCAGATTTGCCTGAACATGTATTTTTACAACCATAATTTAGAAAGTGTTTCTAAATAATTTACACAGATTTACTAGTAATTTTCTTATAAAATTTTCTGTTTGCAACGAGCACACATTTTTAAAATGATCTATAAAAAAATGTATGTACTTGTAAATTTTCACACATAATCTCATAAGAGCATTAATTCTTTCCGGAAATTTTTTTGAGTGTGTTCCAACAACGTCGTATTAATTTGCCCGAGCGGGACGCGAGGGCAAATTAGGAAGTTGTTGGAATGCACGAAAAATAATTTCCGGATATGAATTAATGCTCAAATGCAGATTCGGTAAGAAAATCGTAACGACACAAACCCTAAAAAGAAGTTATGTCTACCTACAAAAAATTTCCAAGAAATTTTGTTGTTGTCTTGGTTACGGCTCGTGAACTAATTTTTCTATTGGTCATTAATGAGTGTCGTACGATTTTCGCATAAATTTGGTATCGTGTTATACCAGCTTTAAAAATCAACTCAAAAAACACAGTTTTTAGCTCCACACAGAAACAAAAGTCATATTTTATTGTTACCAAAGTTTTATTTTGTAGTTACAACAATTCAAATAAGGCAGATTGCTTATGAGTATGCTGCATTAGAAATTATTTCAATAGAACTACAAACTTGCTGGCGAGGAATGGTTCTCTGGTTGCTTAAAACGCCGGGAGTACCAGACTGAGCAGAATTTAGGGGGTTCATTTATGTTTAAAAATTTTACAACAACCATGAAGAAATGTATGACAAGCATATATATAATACACATATATTGCTAGTAGGGCCTGGAAACGTCAGAAAACATTACGGCGCCGACATAGTCTCACTTAGAGTATAACGCGTCTCGTGCGCAGGCGTGAGAATTCGAACTCCGCCTTTAAAAGCGAATTTTAAACTTGCCCACTTCCCCATTGGCCGGACGACGCCGCCGCGCTTGCACATAGCTCATCATTATACATTGAAGAGTTGGTTGTCTGTCTCACTTCCTTGGCCAGTTTCCCACTCATAGCCGCTAGCAATATAGTAAGTATTAGATATATGATGACAAGTACTAGTTTCCTGCATCTGACATCATTAACTGTGATGACGAATGTCAACAGAGTTGGCAATGCACTAAAAATATTTGTTGGCCTTATTTTAAGTGCTGAGAGAAGAACAAATACCACAGTGGTGTGCTGCTTAAGTACTGCGGAATTTGACGTGCCTCCAGTGTTGTTTTCAAATGCCGAAGGATGACTCCACTATTGGGGAAAAATGAACCACTAAATGCTATCTATCTATGCTTGTTTGAATACTGAATGGATGTAAAAAGTATACAAGTATTATATTTATCTATTATTGTATTTATATAGTAGGCCCTGTTATCAGAAATACATATTACTGTTTAAGGTCAGTTATAAATAAATCTTTAAAAAAAATTGGACTCAAGTAAATCCCCTAATTGTAAACATTAATGATGAGGTAAAGAAGCCAAGTTGGAAAAAATGAATCAAGAATTGGATAGGCAAAAAGAATCTAACAAAAACGGGAGAAAATCACTTATTGGAGTTGATTCCTGAAATTTCTTACCAAAAACATTGTTGGGTCAATTTAAAGTCAGAAAATTTTTACTTGCTGATTTTATAGAGAAGGTACATGCAAAACGGTGCACTACAAATACGTGCGATCTGTAGAAGGCCTTGATGATGCCACTGGGAATATAACAGTTTTGAACCACAAGAGATACGATAAATTTTTTACAACTTATGCAAACATGATTGAAGCTATTTTACCGAACCAGTTGCTGTGGAGAAGGGCAAATGCATTGTTTATGTTTTTCCAGGAAGTACCAATGTATTTGAACAATAGATGTTTCTTTTGTAGTTTATTTTTATTTTTTTGCTTGTTTTGTATGTTCTTGAGTATTAGTAAAATGAGAACAGTTATCTTTCATTGAGTAGTGTATTAAAATAGGGTAATTGGCAACGTTGTAAATTTCAGATAATTTTGCTACTCCATTGTTTCAATCAACTTTATTAAAATATCTTTTAAATTTGAAGCCAATATCCCCCACAGTTTTTAAAATAATCATTTACAATTAATTACCCCCGAATAATGGGGCAATTGTAAACTCGCTGGGGGAAATGTAAATATTAATTTATACATACTCACGTATTTAATAATTTTTACGGGAAAAAAATAAAGAAAAGTAATTTTAAAGGATACCAAAACACAGCAAACAACCTTTACAATTACCCTACTCAACTCTATAACAAAAATAACAAATATTTCTCAATTTCCTCAATCGCAGTGGGCATCACAGATTAACTACTTGATTGTCGAAAACAATATATGCAAATAGTAGCACTATCAACCTACTATGCACTGTTCCACAGCTTGTTACCAGCGTACATAAATCAAACAAGTAGAGACACTCACTGTCAGTTCCTTTGATGTCAAAATACCGATTTGGATGACCTTGAACGGCTCCTGGGAGTACTTTCTGATGGTACTAACAGATGGCGCCACTACTTTATCACATACGATTGGTAGCAGAGCTAGTAACTGGCTCTGATTGGTAGAATTTTGTGCTGCTAATTATCTGATAGTCAAGCTTAGAAATACCCCCCGACGTACTGTTCCAGGCACTCTATAGACAGGTTTCAACATTTGGCTTGAGTGTTTCTACTTGTTTGATATATGTACGCTGTTGTCACTATATGATACAATGTCATGGTGTACTACAACACAATCAGATCTTCAAAGGATTTTTGTTCGTCAGAAACAGGCGGTAAGAACTATAGCCAACAGTAACTCCAATGTCTTTTCCCATAAACCCCCAATTAAGAAATACAGGATAATGACATTATATTCCATTGTCCTGTAGTATCAGTTCGTATGTAATAGTACAGCAACGCTCATAGATCTACCAGCAAATTGAGACTACCATACGTACGACACAAGAAGGAAAGATGACTTGGTTATACCAGCCGATAGATTATTGGCTGTTCAACTACCTCCCTTAGAGAATCATTGAATTTTTTGCTTTTTCTAATTTCTTTGTATTTCGTTTTAAGTCTACTGATAAAAACAGTGACGTTCTTGGCAGACAAAAATGACATTTCCAATGTAAGCTTCGACAACATTCTGTCAATATTTCCACAGGTATTTGAAGAAAAAATAATAAAATCATTTGTTAGTTTAGCAAACCAGTGAATGGTTTTGAATAAAAATAATTTACACTTAATAAATAAATCTTTTGTCTATTTCTATTTTCTGAACATTTGAGTTATCATGTTAAAATGTACCATTTGTGGGCATTCACCAAGGTAACAATTTTTTAAGTTGCTACAGTTTCTGAGATTTCTGGAGACACTTGGGAAAGAACTCACCTTGTATAAAATGTAGTTAGTAGTAAACAAATATCTGAACAATTTAAAAAATATGTTAATTGTTGTCTATGTAAATAAGCAATCATTTTAAGAATGAATTGGTACTGCTATTATTTTTTTAATTATATTTCACAACTAATGACTTTACTTTTTAACGGATATACAGCTTATTTAAATATAGCTTATTTAAATATATCAGAAGTAAATGAAGTAACACCACAGCATTAATTTTATCTGCTGCCACATTGTCAATAATGCAGGTTGTAGCATTTTCTCAAGTTTACAGAAGAAAGAAATATTATTATCACAAATCCCGATATTATTAGTCTGAAATAATATCAACAGCTGCATTATACCACAGCAAATAAACACAAAATACGTTGTCCTGCAAACTCAGAACTACCACAGTTCACGATTTGCCTAAATCTGCCATTACTGGACGTGTTTTGGACTGCCTTATTCGCCAACATCAAAAATGTTGATAGGTCCTCTAGTCTTCAGCATACAATTGTAACAATTACAGAATAACGACTATTAAACTAAACCACTAGATGCAAAACTCCAAGCAGGTATTTCCACACCTATCAGAACGCAAAAATCAAACCAGCCAGCACATATTGAAAGCGAACCTTATCAAGACTAAGTGTTAAAAACTGCTCGGCTTACTACCGTAAGTCTATACAATGCAAATTCAGTACCAATGTGACATAACCAAACTTGGGATTTAAAAAATATATATTTGTATTTGCTAAGATACAAAAAATTGAAACTAACGGGTGCGCCTGCGCTAAATTGGACTACCTGCCTGTCCACCCTCGCCAGAAGGAAGCGATGCTGGCGGCAGCGCTAGTCACCAGTCCGCCCGCCATGCTACTAGCCTGCTGGGTGCTGGTCATTTGTGCGATTGGCGGCGACACAGGCCCTGCAGGAACTTCGGGGCACTGCACGTGAGGCACCTTGAAGCAAAGCATAAACATGAGGTTTTTAGTATTCTTTTATTGCAGGAGGGATGTTTCTTGGGGATCTTTTTTAAACTTACAGCCTCCCACTCGTATGGAAGTGCATCGCCTTCTTCAGAGTCTGAATCTTCACTTGTCTGCAAATCATTCGATAACTGCTCTTCTAATCCATTGGCTACCTGAGCCTCTACTTCCATCGGGCCTTGCCTACAAATAAGAGTATATTCATTTGCATTTAAATATACACAGGGAGAACCAACGTTCATGTACTGCATTGCTATCTTGAAAACAAGAGATGTAATATTACGGACTTAAAATTACTTTTTGTTTTTGAGATAACAATGCTACATCCTGTACACTAACTGTTTTCATTTATATAGAGCACGGTTTAAAAGTGCGCAATTTTCTTGCATAAAACTATAAAAACACTTACCTTCCCAAATCGCTAATATTGGTGTCAATTAATTGTAAAATATTGTGAAGAGTGCGGGAAGGGTGGAGTACCTCCAAGTTCGTATTCTGTGTAAAACATAAATGAAGGACGTTGGCGTTTAACCGTGCCACCCTACGGGAAAATTGCTGCTCCGTTATATCACTACTGCAGAAATCACTGCAAAAAATTGTTTTATTGTTTTATGAGATATATGGAGTACAACATAACATACCTAAACGACATTTTATGAGGTAATCGGACATCTAGGTAAAAGGCAAGAACATTAACTAATTGCGCAGTGTAGGTCAGAGCTGCACTGATGTTGTATGCGGAGTTGTGCTCCACTGCTATTGTACTGCTGCTGCCCGGCACTGCATCCTTGTTTTGAGCCACTAGAAAGTGAGATTGCATAAATACACATTCCATGTACAGGAACCAATTTGTAAGGATCAATATTTACCCCACACATTATACGCTGAATAGTTTCCAGAGCCTGGCAAGGATGGTGCAACAATGCAATGTTGCAACTCGCCTGAATTATCCGTATATACCCAACGATCTCTAATGTATGTTGTATGCGTGGCCTCTGCTAATGCACTCACCATATCCAGAGCACTAGATTCTATTTCCCTATAAATAAAATTTTTACTAACTGAAAATAGTAATAATGTAATGCGAAGTCATTATTAAACAAACACATAAAGAAAGGAAGACAAAAGAAAAATTAAATTTACCGAAGAACCAATTGACAGTGACATTTCATTATCTGAATTAATTGTAAAAACAATCTTTTCAGATTCTATATCTCTATAAATAAAAAAACCTGCATATGCAGGTAACAGTTCCCACTATGTTACAATATGTTAGTTACATTGTGTTATTTAAAAAAAAGAATTTTAACTGTAAAATGGAATGTTACTTTAAGATTCCAAGAAGATCAGATAATTATATTGAATGAGGTCCTAAAAATCAACAAGACTTCTAAAGTGTTTTGAGATTAAACATCAAGAAATAACAAGATCCCAAATAAAACATGAAAAAAGTTACATATGTTTAAAAAATGTACTAAAAAAGATGCTGACGGATTGGACTGCACTTGTAAAGAAAGGATTTTTTAAAATAAAACAATTAAAAAAAGAAAAAAATTACAGGAAAACGACAACAATTAAGAATGAAATAAAGATAGAAAACGAAGAAATTACGAAATTAAAGTAAGAAATGATTAAAGGCAAAAAATGTACTTATCACCCTTGCAGAGAACATTAAACTAATGAGAAACAAGCACGCACACGTTAGGAATGAAGAAAATATATATTGAGAATGATTTAACGAAATAGGAGACAAAACTACAGGCACACATTGGAAAGAAAGCAGAGGAATAGAAACAAAGGTGAGAAAGAAAGAGATGTCCAGTAGAGTAAACATAATTTTAAAAAAACAATTGTCAGTAGACGCAATGAGAGATAGATACAAGAAGACGAAAACTGCAAAGAAACACGGAAATGGAAGTAGAGAAACAAAGGATGAAAGCAACAACATGGCATTTAAGAACAAATAATGTGAAAATTGTAAAGGACAAGAACAAAAAATTAAATATAGGAACTTGGAATATTAAAACAATAAATGGAAAAACGAAGTACTATAAGAAATAGGACAAGCAAAAATATAAATCCTAGGTATAAGCGAGGCATGGAAACAAGTGGCACTAGTGGCATCCATACAGCTACGTTTAAAAAGAATCTGCAAGGTAACACCAACAAATGAAATAGACCTCGAAAAGCTGAAAGATGAAACTGTAAAAGAGGCCATAATTGAAGACCTGTCAGAAACCATGCTTAGGAGCAGAAATCATCAGGAAACAACAGAAAACATGTGGCAACAAGTCAAAACATCACTCCTAATGGCAGTCAAAAACAATTGTGAATATAAAACTCAAAAAAAGAAAAAACCTTGGATGACAGAGGAGATCCTGCTACTGATGGACAAAAGGGAGCAGAGAAAACAAAAGACAAGCAAAAGTATAATGAAATACATAGGACAATCCGCAGAAAAATCAAGGAAGCCAAGGCAACATTTCTAGAGGAAGAATGCAATGAAATAGAAGAACTTCAGGCAAGACATGACACATTTAACCTGCATAGAAAAGTTAAAGAGGCTGCAGGTATCTACAGGAAAAGATACAATGGACTTCTTTATGATTCCACACGATATATATGCATGATCCTATTGAACAACTGAAGAGCTGGAAGAACTACGTAAGTGCACTTTATGATGACAATCGTATAGAAATTCCGCCAAATATTAATGCAACAGAAGGACCACCAATCTTAAGTTAAAAAACACAAAAAATAGGAAATCAACAGGCCCAGATAAAATACCAGTGGAAATACTGAAACTTCTAAGAGGACACAAAGCCCTAGATATATTAACAGATCTCTTCAATATCATATATAACACGGGTATTATACCAGACGACTGGCTTAAATCCATTTTCATCCTCTTGCCAAAAAAGAATTCTCCCAAAACACATAACGATTATAGGACCATAGCATTGATGAGCCACGTTCTAAAAGTCTTATTCAAAATCCTCCATGCCAGAATTTACAAAAAATGTGAAGAACACCTTAGCGAGATGCAATTCGGCTTTCGCAGTGAACTCGGCACAAAAGAGACGCTTATATGACTACATGTTCTAGTGCAAAGATGCCGTGACATCTCAATCGACGTGTTCGCGTGCTTTATCGACTATGAGAAAGCATTTAACTGCATCAAACACAAACAACTTATAGACATTCTCAGAGAAATCGGACTAGATAGCAAGGATGTTCGAATTATCGCAAACTTATACTGGGGACAAACGGCATCTATCAGAGCAGGAAACAGACGCAGCGAAGAAATACAAATAAAAAAGGGTGTAAGACAGGGCTGTGTCCTGTCACCGGTTTTGTTTAACCTCTACTCAGAAAAAATATTTACAGCGGCTCTGGACAACAGACAGGAAGGAATTGTAATAAAAGGCGAGATAATAAACAACCTACGTTACGCTGACAATACTGTGCTTTTAGCAACTAGTGAAGATGAACTGCAGATTCTGGTAGAGAGCATAAACGAGAAAAGTATGGAAGCAGGGCTAAAGCTGAATGTTAATAAGACTAAGGTAATGGTAATCAGCAGAAATGAGGATCTAAGAGCAAGCATAACGGTCAACAGTAGACAACTAGAACAGGTTGTGAATTACAAATATCTGGGATGTTCTATTAATAGTAGCTGGAACAACTCTGCTGAAATCAGAACAAGAATCGAACAGGCCCGAAACACCTTTAAAAGAATGAAGAAGACACTGTGTTCTAGGGATTTAAGTCTGAACTGACAACTACGACTGCTTCAATGTTATGTATTCTCGGTCTTACTTTACGGAGTGGAAGCTTGGACCCTCACTGCCTGTACTACTAAAAAAATAGAAGCATTTCAGATGTGGTGTTATAGGCGTATTCTTAGAATACCTGGGACAGATAGGGTACGCAACATCATAGTACTAGAGTGATTACATAAAGACACCGAGATCTTGTCCGCAATAAAAGAGCGTAAATTAGCATACCTTGGCCACCATACCTTGGCCACATTATGAGGAATAGCAAGTACAGGATCCTGCAAAACATTTTACAATGCAAGATAAAAGGAAAGAGAGGTCCAGGCCGGAGAAGACACTCCTGGCTAAAAAACTTACGAGAGTGGTATGGAGTGAACACTGCTACATTATTCAGGAGAGCAGTCAATAAAGTTCAAATAGCTACGATGATAGCCAACGTTCGCGGAGAGCATGGCACGTAAAGAAGAAGATGGAAACAAGGAACAGAAGACTTAAACTACAAAAAAACAACACAGAGGGAGTAAAATTAATAGCAAATGAGAGATATGTTTTATCGGACTTTTTCCACTGTCTAGGGTGTCTCCCAAGTCCGATAAAACATATAATAAACCACTGCCAAAAAATGACATTCAGAGAACAAATGAGAAAATAGTAAAAAAGGTTAAGAAATGGGAACCCTTAAACCTTAGAATTAAAAGTATACAATTAAAATTCTCAAAGAATATAGCAATAGTACAAATATACATTTTGGTGGAAGGTACGAAAATAAAAGTAATGGAAAATTTCAACAAAGAATTACAGGAAGAACAGAATAAAATATTCATCATGGCCGATTGGAATGGAAGAGTAGGATCTCATACAAAAGCAGGACTAGGAATAATGGGAGTAAAAAAACAAACCAAAAACACAAATTACAGGCAAATTATTAATTTTTTCATATCAAATGACCTAATAATAGACAAGGGATTTTTCAAACATAAAATGGGAGAATAGATATACATACAAAGCAGTAGGAAAAGAGGAAAGTTTTCCAATCAGAAATCAACAGAGTTATCAAAACGGTAGAACAGCATGATTGAATTAGACATAGAAAATAAATGGAGAATATTGAAAAAAACACTAAAAAATAAAGCTGCGTTGATATGTGGCACAATGAAGACCAGTACAAACAAATGCAATACAAGATGGTGGATAGAAGAAGTAGAAAGAATGGGTAGAATGCAGGAGAAAAGTAATACTAGGAAATTTTGGGACACTATAATGTCAAGTATAATGGATGAAAAGGGCTTATTAATATAGGATTTTCAAGGGCTATTAAATTCTTTAAAAAGGGGAGAAAAGTTGAAAGAACAAAGAGAGGGAGGAGAAGATCAAGAAGATGAACCAATAACAGTAGAGGAGGTCCAAGAAGTAGTAGCAAAGTGGAAATTCCCGATGGAGTAACACCAGAAATTTTAAAAGCTGAGAATCTGTGATAAAGAGTTATGAAATATGCAATAAAGCATGAAAAATAAATAACACTCCAAAATAATGGGAAATAAAGATAATACTCCCAATACATAAAAAATGTGACTTTAAGGACCGCAAGCAATAATTATACAAAAATAACATTGTCACCAGTAATACTCACAAGATTTATAAAAAAAATATAGACACGGGACTATCATCCAAAGTAATATATAAAAAAGAAGACAAACAAGGAGCATATTGGAAAGCTAAACAAACCAGTGGCGTAGATACGGGCAGATTCCAGGAGGTCTGGACACCCCCCAGGGCCAACATTCATTAGAGGTACAATATCACCCAAAGAAATAGGCGTGAGAGCATAAATTGCAACGCCGGTCCGCTGCCACAAATACGTGTATGTTTAGGCTACGATCTCTCCTCACTCTTGTTAACTAGTTCTTCATGTTTGTTAGTTTTACTGTTATGTTTGTGATTAGTGAAACTGTTCCAAGCTAAGAAAGTTAAAAATCTGGCTGATAAAGAACTGCGAAGTATAAACGCACATTAACCGCACTGTACGAAAAATAGTACGTAGTATTTATATTTATAGGCCATTCCCTTTGGATATTCTGCAATTATATCAGATTACAAAATAACACCTAGACATTAGCTATAGTTCCTACAAAAGGGCTACAACAACTGTGGCAAAAGATTGGGCACAAATCTTGCTGCTAGATTTTTGAAAAAGTTATTGTATAAACGGTATAAGGGGTTACAGATTATGTATGTATGTATATTTTGAATTTTACATGCTGCCGTGTCAGTAAGTTGAAAATTACCATTATAAAATATACATTGATACCAACAAATGTCATGTTTGACAATTCATATCTAAAACCATGAAGCGAAAAATGCAAACTCTCGATCAGTTTTTCACCAAAAAAACATCCAATTCTTCGTTCGGTATACAAGCAGTACCTTAAAGTACCTCAGAACAATCACTGGGTATGCAGTCAGGCGCACAAATAATACCTAGAAAACAAGCTACGTTGCAAGAAACAGATGTATCCAGTGGCTCAACCTCCAGCTCTAATTTTTTTACGCCTGAAGTAGAAAACGCTACTCACTAACCGCAACCGTTTAAAAATGTTGATGTCATTAACGACATTAGTTTATTTGGTAACAAAGTGCTCACCCACGAAGAAAACTACTGTTTTGACTAATATTTGGACCACAAATATTTCGTATTCATTTCCAGTCTCTAAATGTCGACCTAAAGTTTATAGTAATTTATTATACAAGACGATAAAGGTAAATTTTATCCATGAGTGAATCGTTTAACATCGAGACGTTAATGATTCAAGAGTGGATAGTAATAACTTAGGAGATAGGAGAATCGTACGACGAAGACTGTAAACAAGCAGTGGAGGAAAGAAATGAAGCCAGGTTGGAGATGTTAAGGGACAATACGGAGGAAAAGATAAATCAATTTACTATTAAAAGAAAAGCAGCAAAAAAGACTTGCAGAGCAAAAACGAGACTGTACGAGCAACAACTGGAAAAAATGGAAGAGTATGGACAAAGCAGAAATATAAGGCAATTTTGTAAGGAAGTAATTAATCAAAAGAGATGTTTTCAGCCAAGAACATTATGTAGAGATAAGGATGGATGTTTATTAGGCAGCAAAGAGGGAGTTATTCAAAGAGGAACTATTTCGTCGAGCTATTGGGTAGACAAGATAACAGCGAACAGAATGCAGGAGAAAGGGTGTCGGAGCAAGAAGAGGATACTGAAACAAAAGCACCAACATGAAGAACTAGAATAAACTATAATAAAAATGAAGATTATAAGGCACCAGGGCAGGACAGTATAACGATAGAGATGATAAAATACAGAGGCCCACTAATTACCAGAGAAATATACAGTAAAACCTGCTAAAACGGAAACTGGTGGGTCCATGTAAAATTTCCGCTTCATACAGGTTTCCGTTTTGTCAGGTTTGACCTAAAAATTTATACGCCTGTGAAAGAAATTGCTTCAATGTCAAAACTGATCAAAACAAAATGATAACAAAAAACGTACACAAATTTATTAAGAAAATCAAACTTACATTATTGCATATCAATCAGTTACATTTAAAAAAAAAATCCGTTATGGCACTTTGCTTGCAAATTTTTATTTTACTGTCTATAGCCCGTTTTTCCAATTCAGTCCTTAAATTAAAAGTTTTCATGAAACACTCACTTTCGTCCTCCATACCTGATAAGAAAATTTCAAAGTGTTTTAGATAATTTATAGCTTCACCAAAATCTTTAACGTTTGATTCTTGTATTACGTCGTCCGCATTTTCGTCATCTTGTTCTTGAGATGGTGTCGCTGCCTGTACCAATTGCACAGCATCCACAATAGGATCAGAGTTTTCTATAGAAAGGCAATCTTCAAAATTCAAAAATTCTTCTTCGTCAATTTCAAATGGTTGTGATTGTTGCAACAACGTCCGTAATTCGCTTAATGGAATGTTGTCTGAATCGTCATAGTATTCGGCTCCGTTTGCTTTTTTAAACCCCGCTTTTACAAAGCATTTTTTTATTGTTTCCGGTAAAATATCTTTCACCGCTTTTCCTATCCACATTACTGCATCTAAGATTCATTTGGGCAGTATGCCATCTTATTTTGATAGATATCTAGTGTACTGCAAGGACATGTATGGATATGAAACCCGAGGAAAAAATAACTTTTACGTCAAAACTGCAATTAAGGGAGTGGGCTACAATTCTGTGTTTGTGAAAGGATTTATTAGGTACAATGAACTAGATGATAATATTCGTAACGTAGGTGACATAAGGATATTTAAAATTAGATTAAGGGAGAAGTATCGAAGTGAAAATTAGGTAGATACTGTGCAGAATTTTTTAAAATTTTTTTGTGCTTTGTATTAAAACGATGTAAATATTAGAATCGAGTTAAACGTAAATGTAGCAATTATATATGCTAAATAAACAACATTATTATTATTATTATCTAAAACTGTGACGGATCTTATCACTTCTGTAATGCTTTTAGCGTCGTCATATTGGTTAATTAATGTTCGCAATAGATATTTTCTGTAATGGCATTTTAAATTTTGAATTATGCCTTGATCCAAGGGCTGCGTAACAGAAGTAGTATTCGGCGGTAAAAAACAAAGTTTGACGTTCGACAATTCAACTTTTGGGTGACATCCTGCGTTATCTAAAAATAAAATGACTTTCCTTTTCTGTCCCTTCATTTTATTGTTAAATTTTATTAAAAATTCTTCCATTAGTTGTGAAGTCATCCACGCCTTCGAATTCGCTCGCCAAGTAACCGGTAACGTAGATGTTTTGATGTTTTTGAAACATCGTGGTTTTTCGACTTTACCAATAACTAATGGTTTTTCAACTTCACCTGCCATATTACAGCACAACAAAAGTGTGAGACGTTCTTTGGCATGTTTTCCGCCCACGCAAGCATCCGCCCTAACGGCAAAGGTTTTACTGGGAATAGCCCGAAAAAATATTCCCGTTTCATTACAATTGTAGATGTCTTCCAACTTATAATCATTAATTAGATCTGAAATCTTTTTATTCCAATCATTAACAACATTTTCGTCGACATCTTTAGCTTCACCGTTTATTTGTCTCCACATAATTTGATGACGTTTTTTAAAAAACTTTCCAACCAGCCATTGGAAGCTTTAAATTCGGGCAATTCTAGTGCAGCCGCAACCTTTTTAGCTTGTTCTTGCAAAATTGGGCCAGACACAGGAAGTAATTCTGATCGCGCACTCACAAACCACTCGAAGACAATTTTGTCAACTTCATCATAACCAGTCTTTCTTCGTTTTGATTGACTGCCACTGGAATTAAGCCACTGATTTTTTATTTCCGTCTTCCTCTTTATTGTTTCATACACTTGTGTTTTTCCACAATTAAAATGTTTTTGAATGTCTTTCACGGGAATTTTCTTATCATGCATATTAATAATTTCCACCTTTTGATTTAAATTTAAACACTGATATTTTTTATTAGACATTGTAATGTAGCTACGTAACTAATAACGTGGTTAATACAATTTAATATATAACTTCACTACACAAACGTGTTTAACAACCGAACCCTAACAACAGTCTAACAGCAATATGTACGCAAATATTTATTTAAAGCTCCGAAAAATAAACTCCAAGTAAGAGCTTATTTTCTAGGAAAAATAATTATGTACTAACCTAAACGGGTCGCACCGCCGACCGCCCCGGGCTGGTAATCCTTCTTAAGAAGGGTTCAAAGTAGTGAATGTATATTGAAGACGGATTGCTAGGTAAAAACATCATGTTGTCTGCATTCCGCATCAGCAGGTATAAATTCATAATACTGTTCACGTTGGGACCGTAATTTTCGTTCCGTTTCCGCGTTCTGAAGGTTTCCGCTTTAGTATCATAAATTTGTATACATTCGGGCGGGACTAAAAACATTTTCCGTTATATGGGGGTTTCCGTTATATACAGGTTCTGCAATGGCAGGTTTTACTGTACAACATTATAACAAGAATCTGTGAAGAAGAAATTCCAGAAGAATGGAAAGTTGCCACTGAAGTTAATTAACCTAGTGAAAATGTGCTTAGCAGATACTAAAGCAAAAGTTAGAATTCAGGACCAACTTTCAGAAGAATTCAAAATAGATGTGGGGTTGAGACCAGGAGACACTCTCTCAACAACCCTTTTTAATTTTGTGCTAGAAAGGGTTCTACGAAGCCTACCAATAAACCCTGGAGGCACCATCTTCAACAGGCATTGCATTGCCATTATTAAATAACAAACGTTTTGAGGGACAATCTGCCCTCGTTATCAACGATTAACAATTAAAAAGGAACAAGAAAACTTAGCTTATTTAATAATTTTAATTTGCAGAGTGGCGAAATACCCAAAAAAGATTATGAATTATAGATTCACGCCACAAATAAGTTTCAGAGATTATCATACGTAACGATAACAATAAGCGAAAAACATCGATGAGATGAACAGGCAGCCTCGCTGACTATATCAGTAGGGTTGGGGTGCGGCCAGCCGCCGCTCCCTGTAAAAGACCAGGCCCCGTAAACCGAGAGGGGGGCTATGGTCCTTTTAAGGACTTATGAAGCCAAGGCGTAAGTAAGATGTGCGCTACGATCCGATATTTTGAAGTAATTTTCAGCTTCTGCAAATCCAGAAATAAAAATCCCAACAAAATGATTTTGTTAAGACTAAATCATCCTGTTTAATCTGCATACGTATTACTCTTCGGGTTTCGACTAGTACAACAAAATCATAATTGACAAATTCTAAGAGGAATGACTACTTCATCCCAACAAATTTTATGATAATGATTAAATATCCAAAGAAAACTTCATTTTGCACCAGGGCAGCTTAAATATTTACAACAGCAACTTTTCACTAGCATATCGTAACGAAATTCGGGAAAAATTTAATACCCGAGTTTATAAAAGACGATTGCGTCACTCAGTCGCAGTCACCTTCTCGTCTTCGATGTTCGGTAAATTGGTTAAAAGTTCTTCTTTCAACCAGTTTTGTTTTCTTATTAAGTGAAATTGTTGTGCTTTTGCATTTTGACCGCGACCAATAAAGGGTTAACTGCAATAATTTTTTTTTTAAATTTAAGACAGATTGCTGCTATATATAATTATAGTGTTCATATTAAAAAAACATGCTACGTTTATAAAACTAAATTTTGTTGGAAAATGTAAATACGTTTCAGTTATTATTTTCATTTAAGTTAATATTGATTTTGAAATTATTTATTGTTGATTTCTTGTTTGTTACTCCCATTATTATTGCTAAAGTTATATTTGCTACACTATAATTCGAAGGTTGGTATAAATAAACCTAGAAAATATCCCGGATCGAATGTGTAGCGGTATTTAATGTACCGGTACTTTTGTATAAAATACTGCCCCAAACCAATACGATGGTACCAGTACTTTTCAATTTATGGAACATCCCTAATTGAGAGGTGGAAAAACTAGCTCTAAATAAAATTTTAATTAAACATAATTCAGTTATTCACAAAAATCCGGTAGTCCATCGACTATTTATGAATAAGGCAGTAGTCAATTCAAGCTCACAAAACTAAACTTCTTTCACATTTAACCATTTCTCTACCTGCTATAGGTAGTTTCTGAGAATACGCACAATTAATATAAATTTCATACAATAACGAAATTGTTATTGAATTAAAGAATACAACAGATGTTCACGATAATTAATTGAAAAGCATTAGACAGTGATCAATATAATTAAAATCATTAGAGCTGATATATTAATATTGTGCAACAATATGAAAAATATAAAAGGAAATTACAAATTTTGAACCATCGGTAAGTGTACGCTTTAAAATAGAAAGTGTATCAGGTACATACGTTTTAGGCTGCACAATGGTGATTGGGAAAATGTAACGCATGAGTTGCTGCACCCGAATCTTTGTGAGCAGCTTCAGCTCAGCCAGCTGCGATTCAATCTTTTTCTTCGATGTTTGCGTCTTATCATCTTTGCCACCGACATAGCAGCCGAGCTCGACCACCTTTTCCTCATACCGTGGCAGGCTTTTGGCCAGCTTCTCGTTTTTGTGCTGGAGCTCTGCTAGCTCATTTTTGCGAACGATTTGTTTCTCCTGCGTCTCCTTAAGAGCGAGCTTGAGCACGGAGATCCGGTCCTTCGATTGTCTTATTTTTGAACACTGAAACAAAACCACGGCAGTTCTAAACAAAAGACAGGGTGAACAAACCTTTGACAGCTAAAAAAAACAAAAGGTACACACCAATTCGTCTACTTTTTGTTTCTTCACCAAGAGCTCCGTGCATCTGCCCTCGTAGAACTTCTTGGCTGCTGTTAACTCCCGCAACCGGAGCTGTTTATCGACATACCTGGAAGGCGAAATAAAATTTTGAAACTGACGTAATTTACGTCTTATTCAACTACTTACCTCTCGGAATAGTGCGAACTTGAATTGCAAAAATCTCCGTTATGTAGGCATTCTTTGCAATAGAAATTTTTTCTAAATTTGCTACACAGGGGACACTTCTGGCGACTGGGGCTGTTTCTGCTGCCACTGTCTAGAGATGAGGACAGGTGAAAATCTTTAGGAGCTGTGATACTTTCGTCTGAACTGCTAGTCGCCATAACAAAACTAATTCTCCATCCACAGTAGCTTATGGTTTCGAACGTCTCGGGAGTGAGGTTAAGGGCACGTAATGATTTCCATTGAAATTAAACCCAATCGAACTGCAATTGTTTTCTCACAAGAAGCAGCAAGAATTTGTTTAGTTTAATCTTCGATTGTTTGGTGTTAACCCGGTTAACCGCATTGCGTTTGCTGGTTAAGCACCGGTTAAGACAGGTGGAACGAAATACAAGCACGGCGCGTACTTTGAATTTTGTATGGTAACTGAATTTAAAAACTACTTGCGTTTATTTATATTTATGCATCCCTACCTAGCCACCCTTGCATTAATTTCCGGTAAAATTTAAATGCATTTGTTTGAAAAATACGTTAGGTTTGGAATTTTACAAGTGCGGTGCAAACAATGGTTGTGGTTATTCCAATCTATTCTAAAATCTATCATAAAATTGAAATGTCTTTGTTCAGTAGCATAAATGGTCCGGATCTGCGATAAATACGTAAACTTATTTTTGTGATAAGGTATTGATAGACGTAGTTGTGTGCTCTAAGCTTTAAATTAGGCGATCATAGTAAAGAAGATGAGTGTTATAAATAACTACTGATTTCTTAAGATATATTTAGCTTCTAATGCAATGAACTTTTATTTCCGTAATAGTACCTATATTGTAATACCAAGTGTGGAAAGAATGCCATTGGAAAACAGCACTCGTGTACCATTTGCATGTTTTCCAACAGCCTTTTCACACGAGTTATGTTTATTTAACGACGATTAGTGTTTTAAAAAGGATTTATTTATACTTAAAATGCTAAACACATTACAGACGTCGGGGCTTCGCTCCACACACTTAATTCATGACAGGCTAACCTGAGTGTCAAAACAGAAGTGAAGTAACTGCAGAAACATTTTGCCGATAAAGTAATAGCTATTTATACAACAAGTGCTAAAAGTCGACGTTTATGCACGAGACATGAAAATTATGAAACAAAGCCGAAGGCTGAGTTTCATAACATGTCGAGTGCAATCTGCAATAACACTTTTAGCACGCGTTGCATACAATATTTTAACTACGACCTTAATTTTACTGTTATTAATCCATAAATATCGATTTTTAACAAAGAGGTGCACCTACGACACTTATAATTTATGTCATAATAAACAGTAGTCCATGCCGCGCGGGCGAATGTTTACGAAGCCAGTACTGGCAGGGTCAGTTACGAAAGGTAATTATTAATACTACACATGTGACTGTATTAATTACATAACTCTTTAATTATTTCAAAAACACTATACTTGTAACGCAAGAAGTTACTGGAATAACTTTACAACTTCACTTCGAAAAAGGCCTACTTTTAGTAGTGGTCGTAGATAATAGCTATTTATGCAAAAAGTGCTAAAAGTCGCCGTTTATGCACGAGACATGAAAATTATGAAACTAAGCCGAAGGCTGAGTTTCATAACATGTCTCGTGCATAAACGATTTTTAGCACGCGTCGCATACAATATTTTATATACGACCTTAATTTTACTGTTATTAATCCATAAATATCGATTTAACAAAGGTTTGCATCTACGACACTTCTAATTTATGTGATAATAAACAGTAGGCCATGCCGCGCGGGCGAATGTTTGTGAAGCCAGTACTGTCAAGGTCAGTTACGAAATGTAATTATTAATACTCCACATCTGACTGTATTCATTACATAACGCTTTAATTATTTTAAAAACACTTTATCTGTAATGCAAGACGCAAGTAGAATAACTTTACAACTTCGCTTCCAGTTCGAAATTGTAGTTTTATAATCTCACTTCACTTTTAGCACATGGGCTAAAAGTAAACAGTTGATTTCTTTAACCACGCTAAACTATAAAACGTCACTTTTAGTGAAACAAGCTAGCGCTAAAAGGCCTACTTTTAGTAGTGGTCGTAAATAAAGTATTGTAACGAACGCAAGAACGGCCTTGAAAGCAGATGTGCGCGGGTGAATCAGAGGCTGCCGGCAGGAGCAGGTGTGGAGATGTGTCACAGAGTTCCAGACTTTCGGATAAGTCTGAAGCCAGGTGCAGTGCATGACTCACGCGCGCCCGAGGTCAGATGCGTCATGCTTTCATCTGGATTTTCCGGTGAATGCCGAGAAGTTTCTGGAACCTCTCCAGTGAAAGATAAATACTCGCGCAGCGGGGATGCGAGTCAGTTCTGAAATAATTCTCCGGGCAGTTCGAACTCACGTCGAGGCTTGTTAGAAGCCCCCATATAAATAACCGCGTGTACATAATCTCTCGTGAACTAATAGAAATAAACAACCATATATAATCGTTAGTGTTTAAGAGTGATATAAATAAATAAATCCGTATGTAATAGAAATAAATCTATCGATAGTTCTTTAGTGCCTGCATTTAATTTGTAATCTGCTTGATAGTTCGTTAGTGCTTGTAAATAACAATAATCGTAATAATTCATTCTTGTAAATAAATGTGTGAACCCATGTTTGTCGTATAATTTTAAATAGCCCGAACGTTAAGAACGTAACAGTATTTTATCTACTCCAGTGGGATAGGTACCTAACTCATTAGACACTGTTTCCGTTAGGTAATGAAGCTTATTACACCACTTAGTAATGTAATGGCTTCATTACGTAACTGAAATAGTGTCAAATGAATGACATAATGACATTTTCCTACTAAAATATTTTTGAAAATTACGGATCTGACATTTCTCATAATGCACTTTTCTCAATTTTAGGCAGTTGTAGACATGGGCGTAGCCAGAGAAGGGCAAGGGTGGGCAGTTGCCCACCCCTAAACATTTATAAAGGGCAAAAGGTAGTTGATTTATAATCATTATTGCAATTCACATTTTAAATTTAAAAAAAATAAGCTACAATCAGCAGCAATTGATGTTTCAACTTATAATTTTTGTAATTTGTAAAAAATTTAAAAAACTATAATAATAGTAGTAGTTGATTGGGTAATTAAATTTATCCCCCCTCTAACTGGAATCCTGGCTACGCCCTTGGTTGTAGATAAAATTGTGTACAATACATGTGTGATAATGCATCATTAATATACGTGTGTGTAAGTTACAAACGAGTACGTAGCACGAACTATGTAAGCACTTGCATAGTAAATAACTATCGGGTGACCATAAATGGTTGTGATTTTTTTTCTTAGGTTGGCACTGTTTATGTAGGTGTGGCACTTACATTTATGGTCACCCGATATTATTTCACTAGGTGAAACCCGCGGCATATGCCGCATTTAAAATGTAGGACGAATTTAATAACTTTTGTTGCACTAAAGAAAGTTTTAGTCGTAAAAGCACGCTAGAGCTTGGCAGTAAGGAAAAGTTCCAAAAAATATATTTTTAAATGGAAAGCCTCTGGAAAGGAAAGGCTCGCCCCTGGAAGGCTTCCTAATTAATACGACGTTGTTAAAACGCAGTAAAAAAATCTGGAAAGAATTAATGCTTTTATGAGATTATATGTGAGAATTATTTGCGCCACCAAAATAATTTTCAGCTGCCTGCAAACTGTGTTTCTTTTCAGGTTTAAGCCGTTGAGGCGTTGAGCGTCATAAAAATATAAATGCGGTAAATAACTCGATTAATTATTATTTCTTTGTCAATTTAAACTGGCACTATTATTATTATCTCTATAATAGCAACCAGAAGTAACTGTTTATAATGTTTATATGCTAGCGAGTTTATTATCTCCTGAAATCGCTAGTGAATTAATAGTAGATTGTTCTACACGTTAAGAAAGGTGAGAGTTTTCCAGCGAATGTAAAAGTTTCACGTGAGCATGGAAGAATCACTTTTCCAATGTGTTGAACATGCAATTTTTCCGTGTAGTTGACAAAAATATCTTTTTAAATAATTTTGGTCAAAGTATGGAAGCGCAATGTTTTTGTAGCCATTATACATTTTCTGAATAAATTTACTAAATGTGTTTGAATTTAAATTGTTTTTAAATAAATTTTGACCATAAAATGTTATTTCATGTTATCAAATCTATTTTTTTTAATAGTTAAGTCATATTTATTTGCCATGTCAGTGAATATAATTACTGTAGATTCTTTTGATGGATGACGGAAGGCAACATTATGACATGACATACGATAGTCGGGATGCATTATTTGATTGTTTAAAATAGACCTGCGCTTTTCACATATCGCAGTGGTCGTGCTTTTAAAAAACGACGTTTGTATTTAGTTATTTTACAGTACTGCAATTAAAGTGATAAATACATCGATTAAAACATTTATTTGCTATTATTTTATATGCCAATACCAATATAATACAAAATACGATTACTTTCACTTATACCACATAAAGGGCAATGCCATTCAGTATTAGGTACAGATGTTTAACCAACAGAAATCAGATAAAACCATTCCACGGAACAGTATAAATTACAGCAACCAATCATAGGCGTTCCATTATCAGGACCCTTACACAAACAATATATACTGTTATCTTTAGTTTGCGTGGCTACGGGAGCAGTGGTCCTTGTTTCCGTATTAGACGTACTACTTTTATTACAAAAATTTGTACCATTATTAACATTTAATGACTCTTTCAATACATTCCAATCGGTATTAGCTGCAGCATCCTTAATTGCTTTATTTGTGAAATATTTACCGAGAAGTTCTGGCATAATCACATTGTATAAAACCTCATAGCAATAGCGCTTTCTTTTTCCCAAAATACCTCAAATGTATTCTTTCACGGAAAAAAATTTTACTCCTCCATACCACAAAATCACAGTAATTAACTCCAGTAATAGCGAGTTGCATTTGTATCTGGTAGTAGTAGCCATGGTTATGATCTAATTTAAATTCTTCATCCTTTTTTTGTACACCTGCACGTTTTAGAACATTTAGGTCATCTATGCCAATGTCCTTTGAGCAATAAGGGCAGTTAATGCAGAACACTACAGGCCGTGTTTACACGATCAAAAGTATCATGGTTGCATTCGTACGTTTCTATTTTCGGAGTTTTGTAAACAAACGTACCACGCACCAATAAAACAACAGTTATTTTGAGAGCCAGCTTATCTACTTTGAAATGGTTTCGGTAAGTTATGATTTGAGTTTCCAGACTGATATCACATAACACATAACCTAAGCTATTTTAGATTTGTAATGAATAGTTATGCCTTTTACAAGCGAGCAAGACGCTTTTATTATTATTAAGAAGTGATAGAGGATATTCAAACTAAAATGAAAAGAAGTACTAATAAATCCCCTCCGAATTTCGCTGCACAAACTGGTACGAATATAAGCAGATACCTAAATAGCAAATCTAAAACTTAAAATTGTTCTTTGTACAGGATTTCGTATGGAACTAGATGGAAAGCACTCGTACAAGGTATCGGTAGTTCAACAGCTGTATCCACATTATTTTGGACATCGGATTCAATATTGTCAATGGTTTATGGTAATTACCTGTTATACTGCACATTTATGTTGAAACCAGCTTGTCCCCGCTCAAAGTTGGAGTATGGGCAACTATGTCACAAAGGCGAATTATTGGCCCATTTTTTTTTCGACGATACAATAAATGGAAAAAGATGTAATAATATTTGACAACTATTTCCAAAGTATTCAAACACATTTCTTAATTGGAAGTATTTACTTTGGTTCTTAATATTAAAAATAATATGTTTTATTAACTATCGTTATTTTAAATCAATTGAGCAATTTAATTAATTCTCAATTTTATTGCAATTTGTCATCTCAATCTTATCTCCTGTAAAGAACTATCACATGAATAACTAATTTGCAATGTTTTTCAAAATTTACAGAACAATTCTACTGATATTAAATTACCTACAAGAGTAACAAAGAAGAAAAACAGTTGCGTGGTGGTCTCAGTCTAAGCAGAGCTTGCGCTCTGCGCACTTGAATTTAAGTGATCGCCTTCCCAGTAATTCACACAACAGTGTAAGTAACAGATAAGTAAATTAACGATAATCTGATAATATTTCCCATATAGCCAAAAATAAGAACAGTGTATACCCATTAGTAATATTAATATAAGTTAAGTGGGGTACCCCGTTCGATTCCTTTGCTTAGATAAATAAATGTCCCTATCAATGCATATAACATAGAATGTTAGCCAAAAACGAATAGTGTTAATAAATTTAGTTAAAGTATTGCTTTTTTCATTTAAACTTTGAAGGTTCAAGGATTGTATTGTGAATATATAATGATGTTTATAAGTTTCTTTACCTATATGAGTGTGCTTGAGATTAAACTTGTTGGCGCTCGAATTTGAACATCTCATTAATAAAAAATACACGATGTCTTCACTGTAGCTAGAGACGGGCCTCAAGTACACTTTTATAGCGATGAATTTTTGAAAGTTAAAATATAGAACGCTGACCTAAAGGTAAGTGAAAAGCTAACAAGGCTGGCGCCCCACGTTGGGCGTCACAAATATTATTCAAATATAAAATTCTAGGTTATTTGATTCCATTTAACGCGGTATTTTACTACGAAGCCACTAAAAAAGTGAAAGTGAGTGTTGTGGTATGCTATTCAACTGCCTATCCACATAGTAGAGGTTTCAAAGAGCTACAGTGAGTTTTGATTTCGTGTTTGCTGACTAGAATTTATTCAGTTAGGAGCTGAGATAACACATTCAGGTACAAGATAGACAATCAGAACGTTAGTGCCTATTCCTTATAAAATATTAAGAAGTTATATAGCAAGTTTGGTGAGTCAAATCACTAAAATAATTGTAAATATACAGTGTGGCCCATTAAGTGTGCAACAAATGGGACATTTTTTTATTAGTTGTACAACCAAAATTTAAATATCGCCAAAAGTTAGTGCATGTTCGATAACCACATCAGGTGCCCTTAGAATGGCTGCTTCAAGTCAAACGGCATACAGGGGCGGACAAAAAATATGAAATTGGTGAAAGAATAAAGTCGCTTTATTTAAAAAATATAGCTAAATTTTATTGAGAAAAGTTGTTTAGCATCAAAAGTTATGCTCAAATATAATGTCACGGCCTCCTATTCGAATTTTTATTATTTTTTGGAAAATTTTGTATTACCCCCGTATGATACATATTTTTATTATTCTGATTTTATGTATTTAAAGTAGCCAGAACCACATCACTTTTAAATAACTTTTATCAACTTGAAGGGTATTTGTAAAATTTACTTGAATTTATATTTTTCTAGGTAACCGTCCACTTCATGTTTGTTGCAACGATATTTAACAGACCTTTAGAATTTTGCAAATATTCTTTTTAACAAGGCAAATGCTTTACTAATATTAATTAGATATAAAAAAACTCTCAATAAAATCAGAATAATAAAACTATGTATCATACGGGCTAATACCAAATTTTAAAAAAAATAATAAAAATTCGAATAGCAGACTTTGTATTTGAGCATAACTTTTGATTCTAAACAACTCTTTTCAATAACATTTTGCAATATTTTTTGAAGTAAGGTCACTTTATTCTTGAACGAATTTCATATTTTTTGTCCTGCCCCCTAAATGCAGCTGATATGGTTATCGAACATGCACTAACTTGTGGCGGTATTTAAATTACGGTTATACAACTAATAAAAAAATTTCCCATTTGTTGCACACTGAATGGACCACACTGTAATTAAAAAATAATTTAGAAGAATTAATTTTCTAAATTTAATAGTGATTCGAATACTCGACCATACAGACAACAAAATTAAAACAACGCCTCTCTAAAATTTTAATATTTAAATATTTTGAAAAAAACGTAACTAAAAAATTAAAAATTAATTTAAAAATGAAGGTTATATACTATTTACTATATTTAACTATATTACTATTTTCGGAGCTATAAAAATTTTATTCGAGAAGAACTAAAAAATCAGTCATATTGCACTGTAACACATCTTTTACAAGATGTTTTCGAAACAGTCGCACCGGTTTTATTGAAAGAAGATTTCTGGGTAATAAATTGTAAAAACGTGGAGCTAAATAAGACGCGCTTCTTGTTCCAATTGTCTTTTTGGCATTTATACTAGCTACACACTAATTTGTAACATTTCTTGTGACATAACCATGACAAATAAACTGTTTTGGTTTGTCGTGATATTTGCATATAGCTGCTATCGTATTGTGACGATCCTGCTGCCGGTCATTGCCCCGGAGATATGACACAGTTCCCCGATTGTTCTGGAACCTCGAGAAACGACCTTGCAACCTTGGACCCCAGGTGCAAACGCGTGACGTCAGCGCCCTCGGAGCCAGCTGCGATGGATGCGTCATGCGGTTCCCAGAAAGGTCGAGCGAAGTCTAGATGGATCTCGAAGGAAATTACCCGAATATAAATATACGGCCGCCGGAGTTCTCATGAGTTCGAATTCAGACTCAAAGCGCGCGTGATATAAATGAACCGTGTGAAATAAATAACAGATAAATAACCATATAAACCGTTAGTGTTTAAGTCGTAAATAGCCAAATAAATAATTGGTATTTAATCTAGCGCATATAAATAAATAAATGTATCGTTGTTAGAAATAGTGCCTGTAGTTCGTTGGTTTAAGTAATTTATGTTCTGCCTTGTTAATTCGTGTGTTTGTAAATAATAATAATTAATAGTTGTAAATAAATGTTTAATACAAGAAGCGTCGTATAATTTTTAAATAGCCCGAACGTAAAAACTCGGGTTATACCAGGGGCTATAAAAAAATTATTGAACAAACATTAAATAAATAAATTATATAAGTGCCGATAAAGCGGCGGTCAGATAAATAAATTGAAGTGAGTATTGTGCATGGCTTGGACGAGATCTCAAAGCAGCAAAATGGAAGCCCAATTAAGCCAACTTTTGCAACTGATGCAAGTTAGTCAGGACAAGGCAGAGAAGGCGCAAGAGAAAGCAGAAAAAACACAAGAGGATCTTAAGAAAGAGATTCAAGTTGGCCAGGACAAGGCAGAGAAAGCACGAGAGGATCTTAAGGAAGAGCTGAAAGAGCTGAAAGCCGGGCAGGATAAGGCAGAAAAAGCACAAGAAAACCTCAAGGAAGTACTTTAGGAAGAATTGAAATCCGCGCAAGAGGATCTTAAGGATGAACTTAAGGAGAAACTGAAAGCGAGCCATAATGAGTTGGCAGAGGAAATCAGAGGTATTCAGGAAGAACTGGAGAGAAATATGGCCGGACTTCAGGGTGACATGCTGGAGCTGCAAGAACGATTTACCAAGTCACGAAGTAGCCAAGACCAACCAACTCCCTCTGAACCTGCTGGCTTCTCTTCTCCTCCTGCAGTAAATCAGCCTACCTTATCGCGAGTTGCTGTCCTTCAGGTTGCTCTGTCCCAAAATACTGCCCCAGTGAGGCCCGCAACATCTGGCTTGCACATGAAACTGCCCTCTTACGATGGGAAAACGCGATGGTCAACATACCTGAAGCAATTTAAAAAGCGACCGTATTGATCCTGACATTGCGAGGGGATGCCCTGAACGTTCTGCAAATGATTGCAGAAAATCAGCTGAAGGACTTCCAGCAATTGGTGAATCGTCTGGAACGGCGTTATGGCAATGGTCATCTTCAGCATGTGCATCGTGCTCAGTTGAAGAACATAATTCAGAAGTCGGGGGACACTGCAAGAACTGGAGGCCGATGTTGCTCGATTGGTTCGGCTGGCGTATCCATCGGTGCCGGAGGACTTCCTGAAGCAGCAACATTCGTAGATGGAATTAAAGACGCCGATACTCAGCAAGCGGTACGTCTGGGGCGCCATAGGACACTGGGAGAGGCCTTTGCCCATGCGTTAGAATTTGAAGCGGCAAGGACTGCCTCCAGAGGACATGGTCGTGTCCGCGGTGTCGCCACGACGGAGATGGCGCCTGAATCCATGGAGGACATGTTGCGATGACTTATAAGGCAGAAGACGAGGAAGAAGGGGCGAGAGTCAACTCGTGATTGCCGCCCCGGAGATTCCTATACATGTGTCGTCGGTGTAACACCAGCCTGATAGTCTCTTCATTGATGCGAAAATAAATGGAAGAGTTCGGTCTCTGCTGTTGGATACTGGAGCGACAAAGTCCATCGCCAGGTCTGACGTAATACGAGACGAGGGTCAGCTGCTGCCCACCAGGACACGCCTTCGTATTGCCACGGGAGGTGCAGTGACCACACGTGGGAAAATGGATTTGACATTGAAGATTGGGAATCAAACCTTCAAGCGGGTCCTGATTGCTGACATTGCGGACGA
Source organism: Agriotes lineatus (assembly GCA_940337035.1). Classification (NCBI taxonomy): domain Eukaryota; kingdom Metazoa; phylum Arthropoda; class Insecta; order Coleoptera; family Elateridae; genus Agriotes; species Agriotes lineatus. The sequence continues at coordinate 3,701,871 of OW679195.1, forward strand.
GTTCATCCTGGGAATGGATGTCATGAATAAGTGTGGGTTCACTTTAGACCTGGGACGCGGCGTGTTGTACGTGGGTGGGGAGGAGCTTTCCCTACACCCAAGAGAAGAGATCGCAGTACGAGTGGTATTGGCGGAAGATGTTACTCTGCCGGGACGAACGGAGAGGGTCGTGGATGCATACCTGGATGGCGATCTCCGGGGCAACATAGTGAGCATTATTGAACCCGATTATGACAAGGAGCTCACTCATGGTATCCTGGTTGGGAAGACGTTGGTAAAGACTGGGCTTAAGGTCCCAGTAAGGATGATGAACGTCAATAGGAAACCGGCAACCGTCAGGAGAAACACAATCCTGGGAAGGTGCACACCGGTCTCCGCCGTTGTGAGAAAAATTACTAGTGACAGCGGCAGCAAGGCGAAGGGCTGCCCAAAGGCATTAATTAACACCGTGATGCTCTACTTGCAAGGGCATGAGCCAACAAGAACGGAAGAAGATCGAAGATCTGGTGGCTCGGTACCAAGACGTCTTCGAGTGCGGAGATCATCCCAGCGGCCGTACCGACGTAGTTAAGCATAAAATCAATACGGGGGATGCTCAACCAATACGCCAACATCCAAGAAGGTTGCCCCTCGCCAAACGGGAAGAAGCTGAGAAGATTGTCCAACCGTCCAGCAACCCGTGGGCCTCCCCTGTGGTTCTTGTCAAGAAGAAGGATGGCTCAACGAGGTTCTGTGTTGACTACCGACAGCTGAATCATGTGACCAAAAAAGACAGTTACCCTCTACCACGAATTGATGATACCCTGGACACGCTCTCGGGTTCTCAATGGTTCTCGACGCTAGACTTGAAGAGCGGTTATTGGCAAGTCGGAATGGAACCTGCGGACAGGGAGAAGACTGCATTTACTATCGGAACTGGGCTCTGGCACGCCACGTTCGAGAGGCTGATGGACACCGTCCTGAAGGGTCTATCTTGGCAGACCCGCCTTATATACTTGGACGACATTATAGTGGTGGGTAGATCCTTCAACGAGCATCTGAAAAACCTGGAGGAAGTTTTCGGTAGACTGCGAGGTGCCAACCTGCGATTAAGTCCAAAGAGGTGCCACATCTTCCAGGAGGAGGTACAGTACCTGGGGCACGTCGTATCCCGCCAAAGAGTAGCAGTAGACCCGAGTAAGGTGAATGCAGTGCAGGATTGGCAAATCCCGAAGGATAAGCATGAGCTGCAAAGCTTCCTGGACCTCTGTACTTACTACCCACGGTTTGTGCTGGGCTTTGCAAACATTGCAAAACCGTTAACCCGTCTAACAGAAGAGGGACGACAGTTCGAATGAAGTGCTGAGTGCGCGTAGGCCTTCGAGACGCTCAAGACTGCCTTAACCAGTTCACTTGTACTTTGCTATCCGCGTCAGGAAGGCCAGTTTATCCTCGACACTGACGCTAGCAATGTCGGAATAGGTGGTGTTCTGTCCCAGGTCCAAGATGGGCAAGAGAAAGTCCTGGCATATTTCAGCAAGGTCCTGTCCAGACCAGAGCGGAACTATTGCGTGATCAGGACTGAGCTTCTGGCAGTAGTCAAGTCCGTGGAGCATTTTTATAAATACCTGTATGGCAGAAGATTCTTGCTGAGGACCGACCATGCTGCTTTAAGATGGCTGCTGCAGTTCAAGAACCCTGAAGGGCAGGTGGCTAGGTGGATCGAGCGCCTACAAGAGTACGACTTTGAAATAAATCATCGACCTGGCACAGCCGACCGCAACGCCGATGCGTTATCCAGGAGGCCCTGCCCTGCGGACTGCAGCCACTGTTCAAGACTGGAGAGTCGTGCGGTACCCATCAATCGTACCACTGTAGTCGACGACTCGTGGGAGCTAGACGAGTTGCAGAGCAACCAGGAGAACGAACCCGACTTAGGCACGGTTATAGCCTGGAAGCAAGATGGCCGTTGACCTACCTGGCAGGAGGTCTCCGCCACGAACCCAACGGTGGAGACCTATTGGGCGCAATGGGGCTCCTTGCAGCTGGAAAACAACGTCCTGACCAGAATCTTGGAAGGCGAGGACGGCAGGGCAGCGAAATCACAATTCATGGTCCCAAGGAGTAGAGTGACCGAGGTTCTGCGCCACCTGCATGATGGCTCCTCTGGGGAACACTTCGGATTGAAGAAGACGTTGCAGAAGGTCCGAGACCGGTTCTACTGGGCGAGCTGCAAAGATGATGTCCGAGAGTGGTGCCGGAGATGCGAAGCCTGCGCTACAGGAAACGGACCGGTTGGTAGACGTAGAGCTCCGATGCGGCAGTACAACGTCGGTAGTCCGTTCTAGAGGATACCCGTCGACATCGCTGGACCATTCCCCGAAACCGAATCGGGCAATAAATACATCCTGCTGTGCATGGACTACTTCACCAAGTGGCCCGAAGCGTACGCCTTTCCGAATCAAGAGGCCGGTACTGTCGCTGATGTTCTGGTGAAGGAGTGGTTCAGCCGTTTTGGAGTCTCCCTGGAGTTACATTCCGACCAGGGGCGTAATTTTGAGTCTGGACTGTTTCAGAACGTTTGCAAGCTACTGGGGATACACAAGACCCGGACCACTGCCCTCCATCCGCAATCGGACGGCATGGTGGAAAGGATGAACCGAACCATAGGAAAGCATCTGTCCAAGGTGGTTTCCGAGCATCAGCGTGACTGGGACCAGTACATTCACCTGTTCCTAATGGCCTACCGATCGGCAGTACAAGAGAGAACCAACCACACCCCAGCCACGGTACTCTGTGGGCGCGAGCTGCGATTGCCATGTGACCTCAAATTTGGAAGAAAGCCTGGCGAAGAAACGGCCGGCGAGGACTACGTGGGGAACCTGAAGAAGAGGATGGAAGAGATCCACGACGCCGTACGCCGAAACATTCAGGGTGCCAGCGACCGAATGAAGGACCGATATGATGCTCGCGCTGAGGCCGGTGGTTTCCAGCCTGGCGATTAGGTATGGCTTATAACCCCCAGAGGCGTCGTGGCCTCTCCCCCAAGCGCCAAAGAAACTGGAAAGACCCCTACACTGTAGTTGCTCGACTGAATGACGTGGTATAATAATAATAATAATAATGGTTTATTGTCCAACAGAACGAAAAATTCAATTATAGGACAATTTACACAATAAACTTAAGTATTACATATTAATAATCTAAACTTTAACACTAAACACTCGCTTATAGTGAAACAAACTGAAAGGGAATACAATATAATACTATACCTATACCTACTAAACTAACAAAAGCTGTCTATACTAATTTTAATATGCTATTTAAATTACAATAATTAATATCACTCATATTTGAAATGTCATTGTAGTTCTGACTCATTTTATAAAGTGGTGATTTTTGTAGTACATTAGTACGTGGGGTTGGATTATAAAATGTTACGAAATATCTATTTTGACGTAACGGTACTTGGAAATTAAGCATTTCCAGAAGAAATGGACAATCGATTTTGGCATGACGAATATTATATAAATAAGTAAGACTAATTATTTTCCTTCTTCTTTCTAAACTAATCATATCAAATCGTTCCAGTAATAATGGTTGTGAATAACCTCTTTCTGGGTAAACTCCGTCTACTTTATAGCTTAAGAATTTCAAAAATTTCCTTTGTATTGCTTCTAGATTAATTATTTGATATTCATAGAAAGCGTACCAAATTAAAACACAATATCCAAGTTTTGAGCTGATTAAAGAAAAGAATAAGGTTTTCAAACAACTATGTTAGTAAAGGATTTACAGTTTCTTACGACAAACCCCAGCATTTTCAGAGCGGAAGTATATACGTTTTCCATATGACCAGCGAAACTAAATTTATCGTCAAAAAGAACCCCTAGATCCTTAACGGTGTCACTGCGTTGTAATAAGTTTGAATTTATAGCATACATATACCCTAATGGTTGTAATTTACGGGTTTATGAGACTACTCTGCACTTCGATATGTTAAGTTGAAGTTTATTGGTGTCACACCAGTTGTTCAAATTGTTAATTTGTTGTTGCAACCAAAGGCAGTCCTCAATAGTAGCGACAGAAAAGAAAATTTTGAGATCATCCGCAAATAAAAGCCTCTCACAACAAAGCACTTCAGGCAGGTCATTGATAAATAATAAAAATAGCAACGGTCCTAAGTTGGAACCTTGTGGGACACCAGATGTAGCAGCAATGAGCTTCGACTTATAACTGTTGTATGTTACATACTGTACACGATTTGACAAGTATGAGGTAAAAACTCTTATTAGAGATTCGCTAAAACTAAGTAGCTTTTGTATTATAATGGAATGCAAGATGCGGTCAAACGCTTTGGAAAAGTCGGTGTATATTACATCAACCTGCCCCTGATAATCAAGTATCTGGGCCGTATATTGTGTGAAGTAGATTAAATTGGTAGACGTTGAATGATGCTGCATAAAACCGTGTTGATACGGTGACAAGTACTGCTTTACCGAAGAGTATATTCGATCATACAGTATCACCTCAAAAATCTTGGAAACATTTGATAAGATGCTAATGGGTCTGTAATTGACAATATCAGCTGGATCACCACTTTTATGAACAGGACAAATACGGGCAGTTTTCCATACATCAGTAAATTGAAAAGACTTAAGTGAAAAGTTCAAGATGATATGCAAAGGTGTAACGAAGACTCCTGCACAATCCTTTATTAAATAACTAGGGATTTTATCATCGCCAGCGGTCTTCTTGTTTTTCAATTTACGAATAGCCTTCAATATTGCTTCCTCACTAACGTTACTAATGGAAACACAGGGAATATTATTGAATGAATCTGAGTGAGTTATTGTTGAAGAGGTAGAAGTAGTATATATGCTAGCAAAGTATTCTCCAAAAGCATTAACAATTGCCTCAGGAGTATTAAATACAGTGCCCTCGCGGTGCATTTTACCTGGAATTCTAGATGTCCCTTTTTTATCACGAATAAAAGACCAAAAGTTTTTTGCGTCATTTTTTACGGATTGCTCAATATTTCTTAGATAGTTGCTATACTCTGTGGATATTTGAGATTTTACTAACCGCCGAAGACGCTTATATTCTATGTTATCAGCCAGTTTTCTATATTTCCTATATTTATTGAAGTATTTATACTTTTTCCGAATATTGGTATTTATATCCAGTGTAAACCACTTGGGATATTTGCTACTGTTGCAACGAAATGTGGGAACATGTAGGTCAAATAACGAATATAATACATTATAAAATTCGTTAACCATTGCGTTCACATCGGACAGACATTTTAAAGATGACTGAACAGAGATGCCTGAGAGGCTGCTTCAGGGTTCCGTTACTTTGCGCTGATTCTATCCGTCAAGCACGTAAACAAGACTGTGTTTACGTTTTAAACCAATGTAGTCAATGGTACTTGAACGGACGACAGTAAAAAACCACCCTTGGAGCACAGCCTCATGCCCCATAAATATTATGGCTTAGAAAGGGTAGTGAATGAATCAAACATTAAATGCAGATTAATTTTATTATGAAAATAGACTAGTATTTATACAAATTAAAAATGCTTAACGCAGTAACAATATCAAAGTTCATATATACAGTTTAATAGGCCAAAGTGTTTAAATTACAAAACAGCAGATAAGCAATTTGTGCAGTTTTTATTTCCTGATAGAGCGAAGGTCGCCCGTTGAACTTACTACTGTAGGTCGCAATTATGCAAGGAGTGCAGAATTGCATTTTCCTGGTCTTTAACTCGTATGATTGCGTAATAACACTGGCTTTTAAATTACGAATACTGTTTCGTAAATTTGAACTGAAATATATAGTTTTTAATCTAATTTAAACATATTAAATTTAGTAATTATGATTGCAACATTAAATAAATGGGAATTGCATTTAAAAGATATGCAACTGGATTTCGTAAATTTTAGAAAATTTATGTGTGTTTAAATCAAGTTTAAACATATTGCCAATTTTAAGCCGAAGAAAAAGAAAAGGAAAACTATATTGTTTCTTCCACATTAAGGGTTTTTAAAGGATATTCTTCTACGGCTGACTGGCGTTGTTTGGATTGATGCTTCCTTCGGTTGATCCTTTTCCGAATGTAGTAGAAGGCTCCTATTAGAATAGCCCCTCCTAATAGGCTGCCTGTGATCCCGCTGGATAGATAGGAGTGGTGGCGGATGGTTTTCCAAGTTATGTCTTTTAGGTGCTGCTGGAATTCCAACTGTGAAGTTTGTAGATCCTCGAAGTGGTCTGACTGTTTTAGAACTGGCTCCTCTGCAATTTCTGAAAAGGAGTTGGGTGTTATTGTGTTGGTAAAGTTGATGCTGACGGCCTTGGAATATCCTGCGAGGATCTTGAATTTCTTGCTATGCCTGGGGGTTAACGTATTCTTTGTAGTTTGTATGATGCAGTCTGACGAGATCTGAATCACACCTGTTGTGTTGACAGTGACTTCTTCCCTATTGCCACTACAAGTGATAGCTATTCGGGTTGGCTTGTTGACTACGAACATCCAGGTGTTTTCCATGTATAGTTGTTTCCAAATAATGGACTGGATCTGATGTCTTCGTAGGCTGCACTGACTAATTTCTGTTCGATGATATATATCATCAATGATGCAATTTGGGTTATTTTCAATTCCTTTCACGACTGTTGGACTGCAGATATACGTGTTTGGAGTAATTTGGAGATTTTCTTTGAATTCCTCATCTGTCTCTTGAAAGTACATTTGTAAGTTGTAATCCACAGCGAAGATCCCTTTTGGTACGTCGATCACCCAGTAGGACCCATTGTTAATTTGGAGAGGAATTGGAGTCACCTTGATTAAGGTATATTCGGTTTTTTCGACTATGATGAAGTATCCTTGGACGTTGATGTATATGTCATCATGTCCGAAGTCGACCTTCAGGATTGGAGTCGGTAAAATTTCTAAATTTGGCGAGAGTTTACTGGTTGCATTTGCGAGGATTTGCTTGATTTGGGCAGGTGTTATTAACTCGTAAAAATTACCTTGTTGGAAATGAACGTTCAAAATGTTTGTGTGGTAATTGCACAGTTCACTAATAACATTTGTGGCGACTTGATAGACACTGATGATGTGGATATTTAATCGGTTGGAGTCGGTTGCCTTATACCACTTGTCCATGTTGTTGATCGCCCTGATTCCTTGGTTCAGCTTCTCTTGGAAATGTTCCAGCTTCTGATCGATTCGTTCTTCGGTCTCATTAAATCTTGAAAGTGCTGACAGCAAGAATTTGGATTGTTGACTGTCCATTTTTATTAATTCCTGTTGATTTTTGTCGAGTCTATCAATATCTTGATAGACTTCGTCATTTACTCCGAAAATTGACGTAAGTACAGTCCCAAGCACTCCTCGTTTCTCTCTTCTTGTTATGATATCTTCCATGCCAGTTTTAATCCATTCCATATGCCTTTTTTGTTCCAGAAGATGATGCACCAATGTCTTGCATAACGTGTCTTCGGACAGTTCTTTCGCAGAGTTGCAGAGGTCGTCGAATTTGTCCACCATGTCGGTAACTGTTTCGAAGTCTTCTTCGATCTTCCCTCTCTCGAACTGAATTTCGATCCTGAATGTTCCTCGTTCAATCTTCCCGTGTCCAATATGCTCTACATAGTACCCGCTGTCTGGTTTTTGTATGTTGAATTCTGCCTTACTCAGTGTATTTGTGGTAAGGAGAGTAAATATGAGTAGAAGCATTTTCCATTTGGACCGGATAGGTGTCTTTGGTACTGGGAATGATTGTGTGTGGGTGTTGTTGGCCGAAATTTTTTCTTCAGGCTCTGGTTCCTGCGATTCTTCGTTAGTTGGTAATGGAATGATACTGCCTATGGAACGTTTTAATTGATGTCCTCCTGATTTCTGGATGGTTACTACTCGTACTGATCAATCGGTTGCAGGATGAATGTCGGTAACTCTCGCTAAGGGCCATTTACTAGGATTAATGTTTTCTTCTTTGATTAGCACTAGGTCACCAACTTTGATATTCTCCACCGGTTTCTTCCATTTGTTTCTTTGCTGTAATCCATGAAGGTAGTCTGAACTCCATGATTTCCAAAAATCTTGCTTGATTTTTTGGATCAATCTCCAGCGATTTGACAAATTTGTTGATATTGGTGTGCTGATTGGGTCCGGTGGTGAGATTATCTCTCTTCCTATCAGGAAATGGCCTGGTGTCAATGCAGTGGTATCTTCAATATTGTTGCCTTGTGGGCACAGAGGACGTGAGTTTAAGCAGGCTTCTATTTGGCAAAGCAAAGTTGTTAATTCTTCAAACGTTAGAGTAGCGTTGCCAATGGTTTTCTTCAGATGATGCTTCATTGATTTTACTCCTGCTTCCCAGATTCCTCCGAAGTGTGGGGCTACTGGGGGGATGAAGTGCCATTGAGTACCAATGGTGGATAAATTTTCTTGGATAACTGGGCCTTCCATTGCTTGACGGATTTCCTTGTCCAAGACCTTTCTTGCTCCAACGAAATTCGTTCCGTTGTCGCTATAAAGATGTGCACAGCGTCCTCTTCGGGCGATGAACCTCCTGAAGACTGCTAGGAAGCTGTTACAGTCATGTCGCTGACGGCTTCTAAGTGTATTGCTTTGGTTGACAGACAGACAAAAACAGCAATGTATCCCTTGGATGAAAAATGCCCTCTTCCTTTAGATGTTCAGATTTGTATTGGACCGGCATAGTCCACTCCGGAATGGAAGAATGGCGGGGTTGAATTAACTCTTGTTGGTGGAAGATTCCCCATTAATTGCTGGGCTGCCTCTGCCTTGAATCGGATGCATCGAAAGCATTTCTTGATGCTGGAACTGACGGCTTTCTTTGCGTTGATGATCCAATATTTTCTTCGGACATAGGACAGTGTGAGTTGAGTGCCACCGTGTAAGGTGCGTAAATGTGCCTCATGGATTATTAATTTGGAAATATGATTGGAATAAGGAAGGATAATTGGGTGTTTTTCGTGGTAGGATAAGTTGGAATTTTCTAGCCTTCCTCCAACACGTATGATTCCATGTTGATCGATGAATGGATTGAGATTGGCGATTTTGTTGTTGGAGTCCACACATTTTCTCTTTTGGATTTGAGATCCTGTTGCCTTCAAAATAGGATCACTTCTTTGGACGACCTTGATGAGTGTGAGGATGGTGTCTTCCATTTCTTTAACTGATAGACATCCTGGTTGAATGGGAAGACGCCTACATTTGTTGATGAATCTTCGGCAGTATGACACGACTCGTACCATTCTTGTCAGAGACGAGAAGCGATGAATAATCTCGTTCTCGTCTTGATGAACTGTAGCTTGATGCACAGTGTAACTTTTTGCTTCTTCATTGGTTGTGGCGGTGTCTGGTTGACACGGCCATAACTCTTTGTTAATTAACCAGCTTGGTCCCTCCCACCATAGTGTATGTTCCTTCAATTTTCCTGGACTAGTACCTCTGGAGATGACGTCTGCAGGATTTTCTTCTGACTTGACGTGGTTCCAATGTTGATCCGGAATCAGGTGGTTGATTTCGGCTACGCGATTTGCGACGAATGTCTTCCATCTTACTGGATCTCCCTTTATCCATCCTAGTGTGACCATGGAATCGGTCCAGGCGAAGATAGATACCTTCGGAATGTCCAGTGCCGTGATTACCCGTTGTAATAGATTAGAAAGTAGTACTGCTGCGCAGAGTTCTAGTCTGGGTAGGGTTGCCTTTGCTCGAGCTGGTGCCACCTTGGATTTGGCTATTAATAATGATATCTTGGATTGGCCTGATGACGTGATGACTCTGGTGTAGACCACGGCTCCAATAGCTCTTTCGGAGGCGTCACAGAATCCATGCAGTTCCATTTGAGCTTCCTTTTTGGTAAAAAGCCACCTTGGTAAAGTAATTTCTTCTACTGATTTGAGTTGAGATTTAAATGCTTCCCATTTGCCTTGGATACTTTCTGAGACTGGGTCGTCCCACTTGACGTTTTCGAGCCATAGCTCTTGGATGAGCAGTTTAGCAGTGATGATGATGGGTGCTAACCAACCCAAAGGGTCGAAAATTTTAGCGACTTCGGATAATATGCTGCGTTTTGTGGATCCCTTTTGCTTCACATCCACCTTGAAGCAAAACACGTCTTCATATGGAGACCAGTGAACGCCCAATGACTTCTTTAAGCCGTCCTCACTTATTTCGCGGTAGGTTTGCTCCTTTAATTCTTCGGGTAGTTCTTGTATGATGGCTAATTCATTACTGCACCATTTATGTAGGGTAAAACCTCCACGTTTTAATAAGGAAATTAACTGACCTTGCTGCTTGATTGCTTCTTCTAAAGTGTCGGTTCCGGAGAGTACATCGTCCACATAGAAATCTCTCTTCACAACTTCCGCTGCTAATGGAAAGGAAGATTTTTCGTCCTCTGCTAATTGGTGCAAGGTTCGGATGGCCAGATAGGGAGCTGATGCGGTTCCATAAGTGACGGTGCATAACCTGTATTCCCTGATTGGCTGTGATTGATCGAATATCCATAAGATTCGTTGATAATCCTGGTCTTGGCTGTCCATCTTGATTTGTCGGTACATTTTCTCAATGTCCGCAGAGAAGACGACCTTGTGAGTTCTCCATCGGAGTAGAATGTCGACCAGTTCTTGCTGAAGTTTCGGTCCAGCATACATGACTTCGTTTAAGGATTTTCCATAAGATGCCTTGTTCGAAGCGTCGAAGACGACACGGAGCTTCGTTGATGAACTTGCTTCTCGAATTACGCCGTGGTGTGGGATATAATACTTGCCATTGTTTTCTTGTTTTTCTTCTACTTTTTCCATATGTCCTAGATCCAGATATTCTTGCATGAATTTCTTGTATTGGATTTCTAGATCTTGGTCTTGTCTCAGCTTCTTTTCCAGATGTAGTAATCTTGCCAATGCCGAGGGTTTGGATTTTCCCATGCTCACTGGAGTTTGCTTAAATGGAATCTTGACTATGTATCTTCCATCCTGGTCTCGCTGCACTGTGTCTGTGAATTTATTTTCACATACCTGGTCGTCTGGGGAAATTTTTCGTTGAGTGGGGACTTCTTCTATGTTCCAGAATTTTTGTAACTGCTCATCTTCTTCGATTTTGGCAACCATGGTGTTGACTTTAATGATTTCGTTATGTTGTCTTCCAATGGTTCCAGATAAGATCCAGCCCAGCTCGGTATTTTGTCCTAAGATGCCATCCTTGGTTTTAGTGATTCCTTCTAGAATTATTTTTGAATATTCTTCGGCTCCTAGAATTATGTCTATGGGGCCAGGTTGGTTGAAGGTTGGATCGGCGATAAAAATATTGCTCCAGGAATTGATATTTATGTTTGGGATAGGGGATGAAGGCATGGCTTTGGTAAGTTTGGGAAGTATTAGTAAATTTACAGGTAGGGAAAAGTTACTTGAAAATCTAGGTGTGATCAAACCTGGGATTTTCCATTTGGCAATTTTTGGCTCGCTGTTCCCAATTCCTGTGATTTCAGCTCGAACTTTGGTCCTGGGTAACCCCAATAATTCGGCTGATGCTTCCGTGATAAACGACCCCTGAGACCCGGGATCTATTAATACTCGTAGTAGATGAGTCATCCCGGATGCTGCCTTTACTTGAACCATTGCTGTGGCAAGTAGAACTTGGCTCTCCTGTGCGCCTACATTGGCGGTGATGATGTCCGACTTCGGCTTCTTCTCTGGAGCGTTGGAAGTCTTCATAGCTGCTGCATGAGCTGACGTTCTCATCCTTTGGGCAGGGAGCGGCCTTGATGGTGGCTGCGCCTTATGAAGCAGTGTATGATGCGGGAAGCGACAGATCCTACAATTAAAATAGGCACGACATGGTATATTTGAATCGTGCCGCAAGCATCGATAGCACAATCGATTGGTTTTTACTGCTTCTAGTTTTTCATGGGTAGATAGCCTCTGGAATTGGCTACAGTTGTCGATGTAATGATCTCCATGGCACAGCTTGCAATTTAGGGATGCGGAAGCGTAATTCTTCTGTGGTCTTTCCTGCGTGGGCTTTCGAGCTCCATCTATGGATTCTAGAGATTGGAACCGCACTTGCAGGAAGGCCATTAAATTTTGGTGATCCTGGACTTCATTTGGACATTGAAGCGACTGTTCATATAATTTGTTGGTTTCAGGATCCCATTTTCGAGCGATAGCTCTGTTAATCCACGGACCCCAACTGTCCGTGGAGATGCCTAAATTTTTGATTGCCTCCACACATTCCTTGATGGAGTCGTGCAATCTTTTTAACCCTTGGGCTGACTCTTTGGAGAGGACCGGCAGATCGAATATGGTATCTAGCAATTTAGTTAAAATAAGGCGATTATTTTGATACCTTTGTTGCAGCAGATTCCAGGCGGTGTTGTAGTTTGCTTGGGTAACAGGTAGATGCTGGATCAGTCGGCTTGGCTCTCCCTTAAGATGCGTCTTTAAATATTGCATCTTGATGACATCGTCCATATTCTGGTTGTCATCTACTAATTTGGTGAACAGGTCCTTGAAAGTGGCCCATTCCTCATAATTTCCCTCGTATATGGGAATTTTGACTTGAGGAAGCGAGATGGCTGCTGCTTGCTCGTTCCTTGTCGGCGCTTGCAATAAAATAATTAAATTTCTATACCTGTCTTCCAACGTAGTATATTCAGGACTGAAGTGCATTTGTTTTGAAGCCATGTCGTTTGACATAACTTCTTCGTTCATCTCGACCACACGATCCCATTTTTCTCTTAATTCCCTTGTCGTGATGGCGGGCCTCCCTAATTCTTGTGTTAGTTCGGCGTCGTCCATCGCTTGCTTAAAATTCTGGATCCGAATCTGCAGTTTTCGGATACGAACCTTTTGCTCGGGGTTGGCCACCATTTCCTCTTGCGTTCTGCTTACGGAAGCGTTGGAAATTTCCGTTGTTTTTGAACAGCTCTGCAAGTAACTTTTTGCTTCGCCGTATATGGCTTTAATTTGGTCGTAATACCTTGTTTTAAAATAATTATGAGTTGGAATACTTAGCTGCCCCATTTCTGCGTGATTTTTAGTTGCAGTGTTCCAAAGTTCGTCCAGCGTTTTGTTGCGACTGGCGATGTAGGCTTCATTTTTTCGGCTGGCAGGGTCCTTTTTGCTGTTGGATAATATTTGCTTTATCTTCTGCGCGAGCTCTTCTTGGGCGATAGCTAAGTTGTTGAATTCCTCCATGTTGTTGGCCATTTTCTGGGAACTGGGTGGTTTGGCAGATGTTGTCTTCTTCTCGGGATGTGTTTTTTTTCGTTAGTTGGAGACAGATCCGGCTCGAAGGACCATGAACAGAGATGCCTGAGAGGCTGCTTCAGGATTCCGTTACTTTGCGCTGATTCTATCCGTCAAGCACGTAAACAAGACTGTGTTTACGTTTTAAACCAATGTAGTCAATGGTACTTGAACGGACGACAGTAAAAAACCACCCTTGGAGCACAGCCTCATGCCCCATAAATATTATGGCTTAGAAAGGGTAGTGAATGAATCAAACATTAAATGCAGATTAATTTTATTATGAAAATAGACTAGTATTTATCCAAATTAAAAATGCTTAACGCAGTAACAATATCAAAGTTCATATATACAGTTTAATAGGCCAAAGTGTTTAAATTACAAAACAGCAGATAAGCAATTTGTGCAGTTTTTATTTCCTGATAGAGCGAAGGTCGCCCGTTGGACTTACTACTGTAGGTCGCAATTATGCAAGGAGTGCAGAATTGCATTTTCCTGATCTTTAACTCGTATGATTGCGTAATAACACTGGCTTTTAAATTACGAATACTGTTTCGTAAATTTGAACTGAAATATATAGTTTTTAATCTAATTTAAACATATTAAATTTAGTAATTATGATTGCAACATTAAATAAATGGGAATTGTATTTAAAAGATATGCAACTGGATTTCGTAAATTTTAGAAAATTTATGTGTGTTTAAATCAAGTTTAAACAATGACCAATCTATAGTAAGTAATGCATTATACAGTGAATGAAAATCCGCTCTATTAAAGTTGTAGGTTTTATGTATTTTATTTATAGGAAATTTAATACCTGCATTTGTTTTATTGTTAAAAATGATTTGTAAAGGTGGGTGATATGCATCCTCTTTAACCAAGGGCTGTGGGTCGTGAGATACTTCACAAGTAATGCTGGTCAAGAAGTCTACCTTGCAAGTTTGTTATTCGATTATACTGTGTCAAATTAAGAATATCTAAAAATGTTTTCATCATATTACATTTGCTATCATTAACGGTTTCGTTATTAAAGTGAGGTACATTAAAATTTCCTACTACTAACAGCTTATCGTAGTCAATACACTTTTGTTCAAAAAGTTCAATAAAGTTTTGAAAATCATAAACTGTAATACTAGGCGGCACATAAATCACGAAGACATATAAGGCCCCAAAAGCAAATAAACATTTACAACCCACTATGTCTACGGTGGGTACAGTGTTAGCAATAAATGAAGTATCAATTATTTCCGCGTTAATGTTACTATTCAATGCCAATAGCACTCCACCGCCCCACTGTTGACCGTTAATAATATTGTACTGTCGGTCACATCTGTATACGTTGTAATGATTGGGAAAAAGTTCACTGCTATTTATGTCACTTGTAAGAGCCGTTTCAGCCAAGCAAATAATGTCAAACTCAATTGCACACACTGATGAATAAAAATTTTCAATTTTAGATCGTAAACCGCGAACATTTTGATAAAAAGCAAACAAATTCGGTTTTTCATGGAAATTTAAATTAGAAGTCCTCACGGTAGATTAGTTTTTTGCATCACATATTTGCGGCACACCTCTGTTATAACGTATAGTAAGATTAATCTCACCTTTTGCAATTCTATCTGCCAATTGAATCCGTAGATCCCTCAAAAACTCGCGCTGCATAGCAGTCTGTCAGTCGCAACCGATACGGCACCATTAAATTAAGTGGCCGTGGTTTGTTCGTTGACTGAACCCTGCCTATACGAAAGGCTCTGATTTTTGTAATATCGATTGACGGTAGTTGAGTTAAAGTCTCCTTAACGTGCGTTATATCTTCTTGAGATCCTGACTGGGGGTTATCAGCAGAGCTTTCGGGTATGTTGTAAAAAATTATGTTATTGGCACGACGCTGCCTTTCGGCGATTTCTTGAATAATCTCCTCCGTTCTAGACTTGCTTAGCGGTGTCAAATTCGCAGTGCTAATGTTTTTGAGCTGTTTTAAATCTTCGATCTCTTTGTTCAAATCAATGATAAGTTGTTTTAATTCATGCATTTCCATTTTTAGATTTTTACACTTGTTACATTGGTAAGCGATACGTCTGTCCTTCGCAAGCACACATTGCACCTTGGTGCGCGATAGCCCAGAGCAGGTAGAATGAATAGATACCTTACAATCATCACAGTGGACCTCTTTATCTGGGTTAAGATTATTCGAACATACTCCACACTTATTTGAAGGCATTTCTACAATTTCTACGATAGATCTTGATATGTGTATATATAAATACTAGAACTCGTGGCCAGCCTACGTCTGGCCCTGCCAGCGTAAAGAAACGGTTAACAATAAAAATGCTTGATTAAGCCGGGGGCCAGCCGACGTCCGGCCTTGCCAGCGTCAACAATACAAATGCAGTCTCGTCATTCGTGCGCGCGCGCCGCTTGCTAGCATGCAGGCCGCTCAGGCTGCGTGTGCGCGCGCCAGTGCTTACGGACGGCATCGGCTCTTATAATATAAGATAAGAATCGGTATGAAGTAACACGTCCGTTCACTACAAGCGTTACAGACAGAATGGTATACCGAATCCAGAAACCTCCTCGAGGAAAGTGCAGGGTGGTGCACTTCAATCGGTTGGTCCCATATGCTGGAACCAATGAGGAAGTGGAGGCTGTCACGGAGCAACCCCTGAGACGACTAGGGACCGGAGGAACCTTCTTCCAGGAGTTTATGGCCGCTTATGGAGGTACGAAGACTGCGCGATTTGGAGTCACTACAGAGGTGCAGCGTGACCTGTTCGACACCCTGCGGCAGTATTCCCTGGCACACTGCGTCGCTCGGGACCTCCGGATGTCTAGGGGGATCGCCGCTGCCTTCCGGGAGAAGGCCGGTTAGACCAGCTGCGACAGCAGGTACCTCAGGTTGGCAGAACTTTGCAGCTGAAGGAAGGCAACAGCTCCATTTATTACCTGGTGACGAAAAGGTTGTCTTACGAAAAACCTAGTTACCAGGAGCTCTAGTTGACTAATCTAATGCAAATTGTGTTGATGATTTTGACTCGCTGATGATGACAATAATAATATTTGTGTAACAAATAAGAGAAGCGAAATACAATTGTCTAATGACAATAGTTCCAATGCCTTAAAGGCATTACAGGTAAATACCGTAGATTATCGAAATAACTTGCTTCCGGTGAATGCCTTAAATTATGTCTGTGGATATTTAATCAAGAAATGATTGGAAATTCACACATGCCAAATATATGAGGATTTCGCCAAGGAAACATATTCTGCAAGCTGATAATTTCTTTTGCTGCTTTAAAGCATATGCAATTAAACATTAGAGAGAAGAATTTAGAAATGTCATCAATACTGTAGAGGACAAATTTATGGAGCATATTGACAAATTGATACGAGGTAGTAATGTTAGCAAAAATATGTATTCCATTTTGGTGCAACATTTTTTTTAACATACTTTTCAAAGCACATTAGCGTACAATAAAATTTTTATGACACTAGTGTAATAAAAGTTAACTTTTTGCACTAAAATAAGTGTAGAAAGTACGCACTCTGTACATGATCGTAGATAAATATATTTTTAATATCAGTTATAATTTGTGTGTTATATTTTTTATCTACGACAGTGTGTAAAATTGCCTTTTAGTTGGCAGTTTAAGTTTGTAGAACGACTGTTTAATAACATATTTTTATTAGTTTACGTCGTCAGTAGCAACGTGTTTTAAATTTTTTTAAACACGCAAAATTACGACCGGTTGCTGGTAATCCTAACTTGCATTAATTTTTTTTGTATTTACCGGGTTTTTTAGATTCAATCATAGATAAAATATTGTACGATACACATGCGTAAAGCATATTTAGTCACTCGCGGGGCTTAAAACGCTCGCTCACTCGCGTTTTAACTTTGCCCCACTCGTGACTAAAGTGTAGCTTTACGCACTTGTATCGTAAATTACTAAACTAAACTATTTGATTGCAAATCTTGGCTAATTAATTTTAATAAAGAATTAAAAATCTCGGGATTTTTTTTTGTGTATTTATACGTATTATATAGTATGTATATGTATATATTTAATAATAAATTTACTCGAACAGTTTTAATGCAAAATTTTGCTGGAGTTAAGTATCAAATGTAAATGCATATACACCTTATTTTTTACCTCAATTACAGGAATAATTAATGGAGTTTGTTCACTAATCGAAATCCTATTAACAACAAAACAGTCATATCATTTAGATAGGTACATTGGTAAAGGTAAAAATTTTTGGCGAATAAACAAATACCTATTGCCTATTCTTTAAGAATGTGGTCTTGGAAACACCTGATTTTTCCTAAGTTTAAACATACAATAATAAGAATCAATAAGTGAAATAAATATTTCGTAATAAATTGCTAAAGTTGTGTGTGCCAGCAGGTAGTTATGATTTTAAAATTCAAAATAGGCGCCAATCTAACGCCAATGGCCAACAGTCACGAAATCGGCAGCCTCGACTTCAAAGGTGCAGCGGCGTTGTGTCGTTTCTGGTTCGTTAGCTATGTTCCGTGGTGTAACGACTCATTCGTGATATATAAATACGTGTCAGCAGGAATAGACAGTTAGTTTTCATTCAGCTCGAAAGGCGTAAGCTGCTACATAAATAGACGCGTATAAAATAACTAGCCACATAAATAATTGATGTTTAATCCAGTGTAAATAAATAGAGTGTATAAGTATATAATTCATTACTGTTAAGCGCATATAAATAAATAAGTGTATCGTTGTTAGAAATAGTGCCTGTAGTTTGTAAGTAATTCTGCCTTCATAATTCTTATATATTTAAATAATCATAATTAATCATAGTAAATAAACGTTTAAAACCAGAAGCGTCGTATAATTTTAAATAGCCCGAACGTAAAAACGTAACAATATGCAACTTGTGGCTGATAAAATTTCAATGTCTCGAGTTACTTTTATCAACTCGCTTTGCTAGTTGAAAAAACCACTCTCAACGTTGAAATTTTATTTTAACCATATATTTAATAACTACTATATTGCTAGCAGCTATGAGTGGGCAGGTCACGAAGTAAGTGAGACAGACAACCAACTCTTCAATGTACAACCCATTTTTTTTTAAAAATCAGCTGTCAGAGTCAAAACTTTATAAAAAACCAGACTGTGTTACCCTAAATTCTGTACTTACCGACCAACTGTATAACAGTTTCCTCCATGTCGAAATTGAGGTTATGTCTGTCTAGCGTAATTGAAATGTCGAACATGCATGGTTAAACGTTTCAATGAAATGTAAGTTTTTAATATTATAGGTTTATGTAGGATGTAGATACTTCTATATACAGAGTATTTTGTAGAGCATGTTCTTTCGCACATAATGGTAAACCAGTACGTATAGACGTAGATCAGGTGAAAGAAGCTGTTATGCAAAGAAAATTGAAGAAAGCTCCCGGACCAGGAGGTATCTACCCAGAACTAATAAGGTACGCACCAGAAAAATTAATTACCATGCTGAAAACCCTATATCAACGATGTATTAATGGGGAGAATATCCCACAGGAATGGAAAACATCCTATATAACTCCCATACATAAGAAAGGACCTAAAGTTGACCCACCAAACTATTAAGGAATAGCAGTCATAAATACATTGGGCAGAATATACTCACGAATATTAAAAATCTGGTATGATACACTCACACAACTTCCTTTTACAGTGATCTTATAATTAGTCAAAAATTTCATTTTTAATTTTGAAGCATTTGTCAAAAATTTTCAAAAATTACAAATTCTATAAAAACGGTACAAGATAGAGCGTTAGTTGAAGAGACAAATTTTCTCTAAAATTTTAAGCTGAATTCAAAATGTAATAATATATCGGGTGTTCTATTTGAAATAGGAGTTAATAAAAAAATAGAAAAATACTTTTGACTTTAGAAGCATTCAACTGGAAAATCACCTAGCTCACATCAATACACATTAAAAATGTAATAAAAATGTCAAGTTTGAAAAAAATCGTTAGAGCCGTTTTTGAAAAAATCGAAAAAAACTGAAAAATCATAAGAGTAAACACCTACTTCCGGTTATGCGATTTTCTTCAAAAGCTTGCTGTCTCATCTACATACTACAAAAAACTTATATATGAAGTTTCAACGCCATACCTCTTCATTTTTGAGATATTCTGTTCACAGACAGACAGACCAATGAAAAAAAATGTTTTTTGGGATCAGGGCACTCTAAAACGTGAAGATCTATTGAAAACTCAATTTCGAATGTTTGGGGTGAATCCAATACTTCCTTTATCGTAAAACGAAGTAAAAAACCTCATTGAGAAAGAAATAGAAACAAAGCTACCTGGTTGCTTTGTTTCTATTTCTTTCTCAATGAGGTTTTTACTTCGTTTTACGATAAAGGAAGTATTGGATTCACCCCAAAAACAGACGGGCTTTCGAGCAGGGCGATCCACAATAGATAACTTATTCTCGTTGAAGTTAGTACTGGAAAAAAGAGTACAAAGAAATAGAGAAACACACATAGCTTTAATAGACCTCGAAAAAGCATATGATAGTGTACCAACATCTAGATTGTGGAGAGAGATGAAGGAACTTGACATAGAACCTAGGCTTATACAAGCCACCAGGCAGCTATATGAAAGCAATTTAAAAAGAATAGAAAACGGGAAAACGTTTACCGAGACAACCAATAAAATCACTTTCATTGTTTGCATATTGATGGAGGTTATCAAGGGTGAAATGTTGTTTTTTTGCATGCAGGGCATGAATATGTCTACCCAATTCTTCTTGTATACAATAAAAGGCTGGGTCAGTTTTATAATTAACTTTGGACCGTCCTTTTTTTCGGGGTTGAACACATTTTGTCGTTTTAAAATTATTACATATCTTGAGTGCAGACGTCCAACGTATCTAGTAAAGTATTTACGGAAATAAATGAGAATTTAGAAAATAGGTATTTAATACGATACATTGAATAATTATGTTCGAAGCCTTCTCACAAATCGCCTTCTTAGTCAATTCAGGTTTGTCAACCTTCACCTCTTCGCAATACCGAATCAGGGCCATTTTTTCACGCTCTGTGAGGGGTTGCCCACTACCTTCTTTTCGCAAAGGCATCAAATCAAATTTTGTGCGTTAATTTTTCAAAACAAAAGCAATGACAGTTATGAGCAATGACAGCGCCGATGACCTTGAACGGCTCGACGCTGCCAACCTACATTGTGAAATACACTATTTACTAGTTTCAACTCACACCAACTTGACAACACTTTAACTGCTTTCCTTTCGCGTGCATCAAACCCCGACGGCTAGAAGCCCGAGTCGCTCGGTGCTGCTCGTGAATGGAACTCGATTCAGCGGCTTAGCGCACATCTAGCGCGCGCCAAAAGTTTCAAACAGTCACATAACCTTAAAACGTTATTTTGAGAAATTTTTGTTTGGTGCTGAACAGTAACAAAAACTGGCTGAAAATTCATTTTCATTTTTTATTATAACCGAAAATATTGCAACACTTTAAAAACTTAAGTATACTGAAAAATTTAATCTAGGCACCCACTATTTTACTACAATATCACAAGTGAATTGTCTTCTTCTATTAGTCTTTGTTTTCCTAATAGCAACTGCTTTAGAAAATGAAACAACTTTAGATGTAGAATGGTAAGCGTTTAATATGTTTAATTAATAACTAACTTAGTTATATTAGTTATTTACTATACAAGTGGGATAACAGTATCATTAATATACGTGTGTGTAAGTTACAAACGAGTGCGTAGCACGAGTTATGTAAGCACACAAGTTTATTAATGATGCATTATCACACATGTATTGTACAAAATTTATCTACGACTGCCTAAAATTGAGAAAAGTGCATTAAGAGAAATGTCAGATCTGTCATTTTCAAAACTATTTTAGTAGGCAAATGTCATTATGTCATTCATTTGACACTATTTCAGTTACGTAATGAAGTCATTACACAACTCAGTTGCGTAATGAAACCATTACATAACTGAGTGGTGTAATGAGCTTCATTACGTAACTGAAATAGTGTCAAATGAGTGACGTAATGCGTTACTTATCCCACTGGAGTAGATAAAAAATTTTACGAATTCAAAATCCTAACAATTACAAAAAAAAAATTAACATTCCTATAACTAAAACTGTTCATGCGCAAAGATGAAGGCTTTATTTCAATGATGACATTTTTCTTAAAAAAATTTAGCACAAGCACCTAAAACCAAAGAGAAGTTGCACCTAACCTCAAATGATTTCGCCTTCGCGCCTTTTAAAAATTAAAAGTATGCCATGCTGCTTGGCTGTGGTTTCGCGCCCCGGCCAACGAGCTGGAAAGGGGAAATAAGCCGAGAGCGACTCCGAGGTTAAACGCCCTTGTGAAAGGAACGCGGTGCGCGAGAGTTTGGAGCCGCTCCGAGCTGCTCACATGGATGAAAGGAAAGCTCCTTTTTGACAGCTGATTTAAAAAAAACTATATATGGTGAGCTGTGCGCAAGCGCGGCTGCGTCGTCCGCGCGGGGGGAAGTGGTCAAGTTTAAAATTCGCTTCTAAAGGCGGAGGTCGAATTCTCAGGCATGCGCACGAAGCGCGTAGTACTCAGAACTCAGAGTGAGACTATGTCGGCGCCTTAATGTTTGCGGCCGTTCCCAGGCCCTACTAACAATATACCTGGTGACTATAAATGATTGTGATTTATTTTCTTGGGTTGGCACTGTTTATGTTGGTGGCACTGTAAGTATATGTCAAATTCGAGGTTAGCAGGTTAGGTTTTGCATCAGTTTTGACACAGACTGACGTAAAACCCATATATATAATACACATATATTGCTGGTAGGGCCTGGAAACTTCAGAAAACCTTACGGCGCCGACATAGTCTCACTTAGAGTATAACGCGTCTCGTGCGCATGCGTGAGAATTCGAACTCCGCCTTTAGAAGCGAATTTTAAACTTGACCACTTCCCCATTGGGCGGACGACGCCGCCGCGCTTGCGCACAGCTCACCGTATACATGAAGGAGTTGGTTGTGTGTCTCACTTCATCGGTGAGTTTCCCACTCATAGCCGCTAGCAATATATAAAAAAAAGTAAGTATTAGATATATGGTAAAACATAACCTGCGAACATTGAATTTGACATAGACTTACAGTGCCACCAACATAAACAGTGCCAACCCAAGAAAAAAAATCACAATTATTTATAGTCACCTGGTAGTAAGTAATATAAAAAAAAAAGTCAAATTTATACCCATTCGGAGTCACGTGATAATCTAGTAATTTTACGTATGTCGATTCTTAAAAATGCAATTTTAGGGAAATAAATGACATTCCGTTTTGTAGGTTATCCTGACATACCTATGCCAATTTCTAAAACAAGGTTGCTACGGGTTTATTCTCTTATATGAAATCAAACTGAATTTACATGTTAAAGAAAACATAACATGTCGTAAAATGTAAATATAATAAAGATATGTCAGCTGCTACATTAAAAACCTGCTGCGTATAGCAAATTTTAAGTCAATTTCTGTGCATGCATATTCTGTTATAGAACATTGCCATTTGAAGCCTATTTCCTTGCACAATCTATTTAGGGAAGAAACTGAATGTGAAAAATCTCCAGATTCTTCAACCAAGCATTTTTTAGATTTTTTATGGTTACAAATTCTTTAGCTACATACATTTTATATACAGTGTCTTGACTGCTTCGTCGACTTCCGTTTTTGCATTCTTCACTTTCTGGCTCATATTTTCGGTAAATTGTGCTCTCCGAGATATTTAACGCAAGAGAAGCACGGCGAACAGCGTTGGAGGGTGAAACTGTTGATTTACTATTATTAATATTGTACTCTTCATAAAAAAAACGCATAATATTCAAATTAATTGTTGTGACTGCTCGTTATACCGCATGTCCGATGGTTTCTTTTAATTTCCAGTTTTTGGCTCAACAATTTTAGGTTTTATTACCCTTATCTCAATAACTTACACGAAAAATATAATCTGACAGATTAGAAACGTCAAATTTTTAAAATTAATTTTATGAATCGACATGCCTTTTTTTCAAATTTCTTTCATTTCATCTATTTTACTAAAGATGAACAGAGACAGACAAAAGTCACGTGACTCCGAATGGGTATAATTTTGACTATACATATATGATTTCAACGGCTTGTCCCATAATATACTATTATACTATAATCACGGATACTGACATTTCATTATCAATACTTATACATTTTATCAACAATAACATCCAAAGTGCAAATAAAATTCAGTTGGTGAAGCATCTTTAATAATTATGTTAAAATTATTCACAAGCGATTAAATTTTGACACATTTTTAACCGCAGTTATATTTTGACGTTTGAATTTTTGTCATTATTAAACTGACAGAAAACATGGTGATTACGCATTATTATAGATATGAAGGAAATAATTTAAACCTGGAGTTGGATTTACACTTCTCTAAGTTCACGTATCCAATTTCATAGACTCCGAGGGATGCCATCATTTTATGCAATTTTCAATAAAATGCACAATATTTGGCAACAATGCAAAAGAACCAAAATATAACCTTAAAATTTCTCAAATTTGAAAATAAGGTTAGACAATGCTTAATACAAGGCTAATAGTTAATAATACAAATTAGAATGCTCGTAATACTACGAAATTCGCTTCTCGGAAATATATGCAAAACACAATTTAGTCGTGCAAATGCTCAAGGATTCAAAACTTGCACATCTCTGGGTGCCTTCTGGGAACGAGATGAGAAAGGAGGCTACAAAGACCAAAGGGAACAGCCTTCCAAAACACGCATGGTACGGGAGGGTTTAAGGGAACTGAAGAATGAAATAGCACTGTGGTCGTTTGAAATGAAGGAGACGTTCGAATTTGACCCATGCATGGTGTACAGGCCCGGCGAGACTGATATTGTGTGGAAATTTGGCACAAAGGAATCTCTAGAAAGCTGGGTTGTAACTAGCGATAAGGATCATAATGAAGGATACAGTACGTGTTCCTTAGTACTAAGCAAGCAAGCCAAGGGGCTGTTTTCTGGTGAACTAAATACGACAGTGCCTAAGGACGGTCGAATCAAGCGAGCTGGCTATTGCAACATTAAAACACTTAGAGCAAGGGTTAGTATGTGCCACAATAACTGTTGCTTTTTATTCATGTTTCTTGAGTTTTAGAAATCGTTTAAAAGGGAAACATTTCTGGATTGGAGTAATTATAATATGTTGGTAATGAAAGTGCGTGGGGATGGCCGGTCGTACATGTTAAATATTTCAACGAAAGGTTTTTTTGATTTGATGTGGAATGATACCTACCATTATGTCTTGTTTACGAGAGGTGGCCCATACTGGCAGATTTCAAAGGTAAACGTAGAGTAGAGTAAGGAATATTTTTCGTAATTTGAGTTTCAGATACCGTTTTCGAAATTCTTCTTCGCATCTAAAGGACGTGTGCAAGATAGGCAGTCTCCAATCCCACTGCATAAAATAACAAATTTTGGTATATCTGCAGGTGATAAAATAAATGGGCCATTTTCATTAGAAATCGATTATATAGGTTTAGAATACGATCCTAATCACACCGAAGAGTTTGCTTATGAAATGTATAAGACTCCTAAATATATAGTAGCAACGTAATATATTTCTGTGATATGTAAAAAGTGAAAAATAATGTATTTAAACATGTTGTGTTAATATGATTTAAGTGTGCCCAATTCATCATACAGAGCGTAGCTAAAAGGTATGTCAGAAACGTAACTGCAGATCTGGGTCATCAAATAGCAGCTATTGACCAATTGCATATAATTATTATCACCAATTATCTTTTCATTTATGGTAAATAAGAAATAGCAAATTTGGTTGCAACCTCTTGGAAATCAAAATACGGAACATGTTGCTGACTGTAGATTAGGATTGAGATGAGAAGACATCAGTAAGTGACGTCATATGCGCCGATGGCTATCATTAACTGTCAGTCATTGGCAGCCTTTATTTGTTTTAGAAAAGGGGTCACAACATGATGAAATCCATATATGTACGTACCTCTTTACAGAATACACACGCCACTCTTAATCGTACAAAGCTCACAAATAAAACTGAGAAAACAGTAAACGGCCAATGTTTCAATATTTGTCCACATTTTACGATCCAGGTAGAAAGCTTTATAGGTAAAAATTCAGTATAGAGTCCGGTCATATTTTTTCTCTAAAAAAATTCATCAACACCTAACAACTAACCTAAACCGCTAACCTGAACCGCCAAGAGCGCAACAACATTGCTTTAAACATTACGAGACGATAGCGGCACCCACAACATTTTAAATACTCCGATTTCAGCGCATGCGCAATAGACCAGACCGTATGCTGAATTTGACCCGCTGTTTTATAAATACCGAGAAATATATCTAGCTGACGCTACTGACTACTGTGTGTCACGCTAACTGTCAAAGCAAAGGTTACCCCTTTACCTACGTAATGGACCCGTTCGATACAAAATCAGCTATTGCGCATCAATGATGCTGGTGTCTTCTCATTTTAATCTTACTCTACTTACAGTGACTATAAGGACAATGTGGCCATTTCGAAGCGGCAGCCATTTTGAGTCATTTGTCTACAGCCTGCACAGGGAAATCTTACAATATTTCAGTTGACTTTAATAACGCAGGCAGTAATTGAGAATAAACAGGTATATTAAATGTAGAGTATAGTATTTCAAACAATTATTCTCTTTTCAAATGGTAACAGATCCCCTTTAGATGGTTAAAAGCAATCTACAAATAACTCCAATTTTATCAAGAAATTTTTGAAACGATGACACTCGTACTAAAAAAATGGCTTTCATTGAAAATGTCTGACAGAGTACTATTGGTACCACAAAAAACTAGGACAACTTCTAAATCCATTAGCCATGCATTTTTATTGTTTTAGTTGATTAAATGACCTTAAGAAACTGTCATATGACAGGTTAGAATTATCTATATGTCATAAAATTTTAATATCAAAAGCTACAATATAAAATAGTTATAAAACTAAATCAACATGCAATTTGCTAAATAGTTACACAGTTTTCTAAGCAAGCGTTAATCCTAGCTTTTGAAATTGAACTTATTTTAGGCATGATTGACAGTGACGTTTTGAAATAATTTGAAAGTTAATCAAATCTCAGTTGCCAATTAAAAATTCCTATTTACACAAGCAAAAAACCGTTGTCCTAGTTTTTTTGGTAGCAATAGTACATGAGTCTCCCCACAAATACTATTATTACTACTACACTGAAATATCATTACAAATATCTATGTAAACCGCAGGAATTGTATGTACCCCGTTCAATCAATTTGTTATATTGTTAGCAGGCTTTACATGTGCATTTTTTAAAACGTGTAACATTTAGTAAAGTACGTTTTTTTCCTGTAAAATTTTGAAGGTCAAAGAATTTAGGGTTTATGTTGGCATAACTTGGATTCCTTTAAAAATTATGTGTTGGTAGAATTTGTTTTAGTAACTTTTTAGAACTAAAAATTGGTGGGAAATTTAAAATCTGACATTAAAGGAGTTTTGTTTTTAGGTAATCTTTCGTAAACTTCTTCTTCTGGCATGTTAGGCTGCAGATCCAACAGTTCCTCTGCACACTTCAGAATTTCTTTTTTGCATTTAATTTTAAAAGATTCCGTTTTTTCCGCATATTCATTTTCAAAAAAGAAAAGCTGATAATTTAATTTTTATATCAAAATGACACAAGTCGTTTACAGAGAAACCTGACAAAAATAAATTTTCTAATAATTTAAAGAAAATTTTTATAGGAAAACAACGTACTTTAACAAACTATTACTAAAGTTTAAATTATTGCTTGGTTAATATTTAGTTTGCATTTTTACTTACTTTAATTTTGTGTATAAAATAACACAAATGTACATCAAAAGTGATATGATTTATTTTGGTACTTAAGCCGTGTTCAGTAACTGAATTACTTTAGATAAATTATAAAATAACCATTTCTTATTTTGACATTAGTAACTTTTTATAATTAAATATGCGTACACTGCTAAAATGACTCAAAATACAGGTATCAAAACAGCCAATCAAAAACAGGACCAAAATTGACCACACTGTAATTAATGTAGCCACTGTAATTGCACCGCTGTTGTGTTGCCAGTGACAGCATTTTTTTTACGAAATAATGAAAACGCAAGTTACTAAGTAAATATAAATATTAAAAGTCTGTAAAGGACTTCACTCAAAACTTCCTTCGCGAGTGGAAGGTTTGAAATTAAAAATTTGAAAATATCAAAGGAAAAAGAAATTTTTTAAGGTGTTCGGCCTGTATATTTTGAGTCGAAAATATGCCCCTTTTTGTCAAGGGTAAAAATTTGAGCTGTGTGCAAAATATTATGTTTATTTAAGTAATAATTCCGGAGTAAAAGCAAAAATTGGTAAAATTTAATATTTTTAAGGTGATCACCGTCAATATATTTGTCCGAAATGTTCTCATCAGTTTTGAGACATATAGTAAATCCAAATGCAAAATATCATCTTTTTAAATTTATTTACAATTTTGGCGAGCCAACAGATCTTCCTCCAACAAATAGTTTTTGAGCTATACCGCCAACAGACAGACAGGCAGACGACGGAATTGAAAAAATTGGTAAAGGGCTTTACTCGGAACTTCCCTCTCAATTAGAAGTTTTGAAACTAAAAATTTGGAAAACCAAAAAATGTAAGGTATTTGCCATGTATATGTTGGGTCCAAAATATGGCCTATTTCGTCAAGGGCATAAACGTGAGATATGTGCAAAATATTACTTTTATTTAAGTACTAGTTCTTGAGTTAAGCGAAAATAGGCATAATTTTATTTTTTTACGGTGCTCACTGCATATTTTTGACCGAAATTCTCTCGGGTTTGAGCCAGGTACATATAATCTGCTTGCAAACTATCGTCTTCCTCCGTCAAATAGTTTTTGGGCAATGCCACCAACAGACAGACAGACGGATAGATATTCAGATGGCTATTTTTCGTCATCTAGGGACGCTGAAACGTGAAGATCTGAAGGAATCTCGGTGGTCGATTTTTTACGATTACAATACTTCTTTTGTCTTTTTGACGAGGGAAGTAAAAATCTATATATTTTCAGAGAATGTGTTTATCATTGTTACTTCCTTCGTCTGAAAGACGAATCGAGAAAAAATCACTCTCTGAGATTCAGATCTTCACGTTTCAGACCCTCTAAATAACGAAAAGTATGTTTTCTCATACTGGTAGTACGGTGAACAGAACTGGTAATACGGTGAACAAGGACGTTCGTATGTTCCGCGAATCGCTCCGCACTAATTATCAAGTTTCGGCATAATTAAGATTAGGGTGACGTGTGTGAGTGCGTAGAAGGGTGTGTATAGCCCTGCGTCACGCACGCACAAAAAAAACTGCAACTTAATTCCAGATATCGCAGCAATTACAGTGAATTTTGTGATCTCGTGGCATTATTAACTGGACATTATTTGGTGCTTGTGAGTGGAGGTGGGCGCGAGTTACGGGCTACTCTGTGTGTGGGAGAAGGAAAGAACTCATTGTAAACTTTCTCCAGCGTAGGATCGGCCGTGATTTCGGCCTCGTCGCGCGCGGCAGAAATTCCTTCGTGGTTCGCCGGAATTCCACTAATTTTCCCGGCAGCTCTCTCATACAACGTGAACACACAGAAGCAGCTGGACGCCAACTGCACTTAAGACCGGTAGCCGCCACTAGCCAGTAGCAGGCGCCTCCGCACGTGAAAAAGAGATCGAGTAACAGGAACGCAGACGTTACGTGAAGCGGGTCAACTTTTCTGTACGTGAAAAGGAGAACGTATAACAGGAGCGCAGCAGTTGAGCGAACCGGGTCTATCGCAATCTGATTTTTGTATCGCCGCTAGTTCGGATGTATAAAAAGAAACAAACGCAACGAGATAGGGCGAGCAGTGTTGGGCAACTCGACGAGTTCTTAAAAAGAAAAAGAGAAACAACCAACAAAGAAACAGATACAAACGCTGAAGAGCACGAAGAAGTGTTTCAAAGAAGCAAAATAACAATAAGATCGCCGATTAAGCAAGTAGAAAGCGAGGTAACGAAAAACAACGAAAAAAAGTTACAAGAAGCAGGGGAAGAAGAGAAAACAGAAAAAGAAGAAAATATGGAGGAACTAAAGAAACTAATAACAGATATGAACGCCGACCTGAAAAACGAAATAATCAAGAATAATCAGGAACTAAGAAAAAACAACGAAGAAATGGGGAAGCTGAAAGAAGAACTTAAGAAGAACAATGAGGAAATAAGAAGAAAGACTGAAGGAAGAAATGATACGAAAAGAAACAAATTGGGAGAGAGAAAGAAACCAACTTACTAAGAGAATAGAAGCGCTAGAAGAAAAAACTGAGAACCAAGAAAAAGCAAAGAAACGAAACAACATCATCATAAAAGGGTTACAACTAAGACAGGATGATATGAAGAGGGGAGTAGAGATTTTCATGAGTGAAACACTCGGAATAACGCCAAAGATCACGGCAACATACAAGGTGGGTAGAGAGGAAGGAAAGCAAGCAATACTGGTAGAATTGAGTGAATGGAACCAGAAAAAGAGTGTAATGGAAAATAAAAATAAGCTGAAAGGCAAAAGGATTTATATAGAGAGTGACATGACATTAACGGAACGTAAAATACAGATGGCAATAAGAGAAAGAGCAAGAAAAGAAAGAGATAAAGGTCATAAAACCAAAATAGGATACCAAAAACTAGAAATCGGAGAAAAACTTTATGTGTGGGATGACAGAAGAAAAGAACTGCAACCAAAAAACTGAAAAAAGGACAACAAAAAGGAACAACGACGACCCAAGCAACGAAAAGGCCAACGATTAAGGAAAATAATATAAAGCAGAAACCAACAGGAAACCCAAGAAAAAGTAATAGAAAGCATGAAACCAAGAAGAAAAAAAGAAGCAAAGATGTTATAAGGATAGGAACCTGGAACATAAAAACTTTACTAATACCAGGAAAAATTATGCAAATAGCAAAAGAAATAGACAGATATAATTTGGATGTAATAGCAGTACAGGAAGTGAGATGGAAAGGGAATGGAGAAATTAACAAACAAAACTTTACAATGGTATACTCTGGAGAAGAAAAACAAGGAAGGAATGGCACAGGATTTATAGTGGCAAAGAAATCAAAACACGCAATTATGAAATTTACACCAGTAAATGGAAGACTATCGATTTTAAGAATAAAAGTCAAACCAAATAACATCTCGATTATTAATGTATACGCCCAACAGAAGACGCGGACGAAGAGGAGAAACAGAAATTCTATGAAGAATTGGAAAAAGCAACAGATCAAATTAAAAAACATGATACCCTGGTGGTACTAGGGGACTTCAATGCCATGGTGGGTAAAGAAAATTGGCTTAGAG
Source organism: Agriotes lineatus (assembly GCA_940337035.1). Lineage (NCBI taxonomy): Eukaryota > Metazoa > Arthropoda > Insecta > Coleoptera > Elateridae > Agriotes > Agriotes lineatus. Next base: position 3,732,573 of record OW679195.1, read on the forward strand.
AAGTGACAGGTAAACACACAATCCATGATAAAACAAATAACAATGGATTAAGACTATGCAATTATGCTGCAGCAACAAATCTAATAATAAGCAGCACTAGATTCCCACATAGAAGGGAACATAAAGAGACATGGATTATCCCAGGAAGAAATAGAGGTAACCAAATAGACCACGTTCTAACCACAAGAAACAAAGCAACGTTCATACAAGATGTTAGAACGTATAGAGGGGCCAATGCAGACACAGACCACATGCTGGTAATAACGAAATTGAAACAGAAAATATTAAGAGGGGAGGAAAATATTAACTCACAAAGGAAATGGGCAGTGGGAAAATTAAACAATGAAGAAAACAGGAAAAAATACATAGAAGCAGTAGAACAAGAACTAAATTTAAGCACATACAGACCAGCAAGTGACATCGATATAGAATGGGAAAACATCAAAACAAGCTTAAAAGGAGCAGCAGAAAAAACCTTAGGATATAAAAAAAATAAAAAGAGCAAAATATGGTTCGACGAAGAATGTGAGGAAGAAATAAGTAAGAAAAGAGAAGCTAGACTGAAATGGCTAAAATCTGGAAAAGAAGAAGACCAAGAGAAGTATAGAAAAATAAAGAAGGAAGCAGATAAAGTATTCAAAAGAAAGAAAACAGAATGGATAGACCAAGAAATGGAAGAAATAGAAGCTAGTAGAAAGCTAAACAACACGAAAGAAATGTATAAGAACATTAAAAAAAAACTAGAAGAAATAATGTAATTAAGAGAAGAGGAATGAAAGACTACCAAGGACAATCACAGTATGATACCAGAAAGATAAAAGAAATATGGAAAGAACACTATCAAAACCTGCTGTTTAGAGTAACCGAACCGAAAGAACAAGTAGAAATGGAGAGCACAAGAGACGAACATGCAGATGAAGAGCCAAGTTACACCGAAGTTGTTAGAACTATAAAAAAAATTAAAAATGGTAAAACCCCAGGTATAGATGAAATAAATGGAGAAATGATAAAATACGGAGGGGAAAAACTATATATCAGGATACACAGAATAATAACAGCAATTTGGAACGAAGAGAAAATGCCAAGCGACTGGAGAAAAGGAATGATAATCCCGATATTTAAGAAAGGAGATCCAGAAATATGTAACAACTATAGAGGCATCACTCTCCTGAACGTAGCATACAAGGTTTTTACATATATACTACAACAACGGCTAAGTGTGCACACTGAAAAGAAGCTAGGGGACTACCAATGTGAATTTAGACCAGGCAGGTCGACGGTGGATGCCATACACGTAATCAACCTAATCATTGAAAAAGCGCACGAATATGACATTGAATTGAACCTCTTATTTATAGATTTCCGAAAGGCATTCGATCAAATCAAAAGATCACAATTAATACAAGATATGAAACAACTACAAATACCACAGAAATTAATACGACTAACCCAAATGACAATGGAAAGATCAGAAACCACAGTAAAATTGGATGAGGGAGAGACAGAATATTTTGAAATAAACATAGGGGTTAGACAGGGAGATGCTCTCTCACCGGTTTTATTCAACATTGTACTGGAAAACATTGTGAGGAAAACGGATCATGTAAGCACAATAAGAAATAAGGAAATGCAACTCTTGGCATATGCAGACGACTTAGTCGTAATATCGCGGAGCAAAACGAAATTACAAGAAACACTTAACATCATTGAAACAGAAAAAACAAAATACATGCACTGCAAAAGAGGAAAAGACACTGATCCAAAACAATACAAGGTGGGAAAACATGAATTTGAAAAAGTACAAACATTTACATACTTGGGAACGGAAATAAACAACAAAAATAACAAAGAGCAAGACAAAAAAGGGAGGATCCACCGAGGGTTTAAACTGTTTAATATATACAAGCCACTGTTAAATGATCGAAAAATTACAAAAGTAACAAAAATAAGAATCTACAAAACATTAATAAGACCTACAGTAATATACGCAGCGGAAACAATGCGGGTAACCAAAAAAGAAGAGGAACAACTGCGCATATTCGAAAGAAGGATTTTAAGGAAGATCCTAGGGCCACTGAAATTGGGGGAGAATGAATACAGAATAAAAACAAACAAAGAAATAGAAGACGAAATAAAAGGAGAAGACATCAGAGAAATAAAGGCAAAACGAATACGTTGGTTAGGACACTTGGAAAGAACACAGGAAAATCGAATGATTAGGACAATAACGGAATGGAAACCAGATCTGACCAGACCACAAGGGAAACCTAGACATAGATGGAAAGACGAAGTTTTAAAAGACCTGAGAAGGATGAATGTTACGGACTGGAAGAAAAGGACCACTAACAGAAAAGAATGGAAAAACATTGTACTACAAACTAAATCAAACAAGAACATATGAAAGAAATTAAGGCACTAATCCAGCCGAAGAGGATTGAAGAGTCTACATAAGACGCCAATGATTCCTGTAAAGGAATTACGGTTTATATATATATATATATATATATATATATATATATGTGTTTTCTCAATCCCGTCTCTCTGTCTGTCGAATTTGACATTGACGTACAGTGTCACCAACATATTATTCATACGTTGAATTTCCACAGCCCGCTGAGGAACAGTTTTTTTTTGGATCTATCGATATAATAAATATACAGTAAATGAATTAAACATACGTTTATTCACGAAAAAATGTTGATCTCACTCGCACTACGTGCTTGTGAGCTTTGAGTGAATAAATGTTTAATTCATTTGGCGTATATATGTTTTTATTCAGTTTTAATGAAATTTTGAACAAAAATAAACTATTCAAATCAAGATATAAATTTCCCCATTCATTGTCCATTTGATCTAAATTTTAGTAATTATATATTACACACTACAAAGAGAAAAAATAATTGAATGTAAATATTTGTACAAATAATAAAAATATGTTATTCGTCATTGAAACTTTTTTAATTCACTAGTGAATTAAATCGCTAAGATTTCACTCGTTAATAATTGACTGCTTATGAAGGTTGTTATGGAGTTAATAATGTCACTTTAAACTGTCAAAATTAAATAACAGTATATTATGTTATTAGGAGCAAAAGTTATACTTTATGTGGCATGGCTGAACGGTTTATCTGCCGAGCTTGCGAGACAGATAAGTACAGCTGAGCCACATAAAGATAATTATAAATTATCTGTATTTTAAATTTTTAATATTTTTAACTAAACACGTAACTTTTTCATAAACTAGATTTGAGTTTTTCTTGCGTAAAACTTGTTGGTTTCATTCAAGTTTCATTTTAATAAATTGTTTCATAAAAGGGAATACGGAATACTGTACTCCCGAACCTATACCGATTCAGCATCGTGCGAAGAATTGGTAGAGGATCGGCAGATCCTGCTGTCGGGTAGATTCGGATCGTCGACACGCTAAATTGGTATAAGGGCGGTAAAAATGCTACCCAGCAGGGTTGTTGTCACTACCCGGCTAAACCGGGTAGCCGGTCAAACTCATCGAGTAACGCTGGGTACCGGGTACAACCAGGTACTCAGTGCATTCCTAAAATATATCCAGAGCGACCACCTTAAAAAATAAAATTCTACCTATTTTTGCTTTAACTCAAGAAGTTAAATAAGGTAATACTTTGCATATAGCTCAGATTTTTACCCTTGACAAAAAGGGCATATTTGCAACATGTATAGGACCAACCTTATAAAAATTAGAAAAAAATGTGTTCAAAATTTTTGGTTTCGAGTTCCGAGTAAAACCCTTTACTTACAAATTTTTCTTTAAATTGAAATGCATCATGTGTTTAAAAAATCATTCTGAGCATGCCATGGTCAAATTAAAGTTTGCTATAACTTGATACAAACACATTCAAACAAATGAACTACCATAAGTCAGAGATAACTAAATTACATCTTGATCTTGAACTATTTTTATTGATTGTTATGATTATTACACTCGTTGTGTACATGCCATCTTATTTTCCTTTTTGCTTCATACAAGTAAACTTAATGCAGTGTAAACTTTTGCCTGTCACAGTGACAGATGTTTTCATAAACAAAATGCAATCTGACATTCACCTACAGACTTAAGTTATGACTTGACTAGAATTTTTATCTTTCTTTCCGAGGGCTGCCCTAAATGAGTTTGTTTTTGGAACACACGATATATTTTGAATTGAATTTTGCCGCTTTTATGATACGAATACAGTACAATACAGGACAAGAGGGCCTTTCTTCGGGACGCGGATCATTTTGCTTAAATATGGAACTATCCTTGAAACAGGTGTCAAGATATATGTACAAATATTGTATTCCCTATATTTTAATACCGCGGACAAAGTTATGCAACCCATTAACCCTTATACTAGCGAACTTAATACTCAAGTCTTTTTTCAAAGTTTTTTTTAAATTTATTTAGCAATCCACATTTATTTGCAAACTGTATAGATACATTCAGCAAATGGTGTATAGTACATTTGAAACAATAAAGAAGCCGACCTGCGATTCATTACTAATAATAATCAAAGGTAGTAAAAATCGCAGATCAACCCCCCTACCGTTTATACACCACGGCAGCTCTGAAAACTCTTTACTTACCGCGATGGCCCTAGCAAACTCAAATTTCGGCGGTCTTGGGTCGTAGATTCTAATCATCAGCTGTACTTCTGCAAGCTCTTTTAATAAAAAAACACAGGGCGCCAGAAATCTACAGATTTCAAGTAAAGAATAGAGTAATAACAAGCAACTAAAGTTTATTTAATAATCAATTAATAGTTGTCTTGCAACATCAGTAATACATTTTTAAATTGATTTTAATAGAATCAATATGTATAATACAGTACTGTAATTATGTTTAAAAATGCAGCACGCACGACAGAAAAAAGTGAACCCCTTTTGAGTTCTCAGATTAAATTTGAAACACAATTCAATCGTGGGGTAAGCTTACCACAGTCATATATTTTAACCGTTAACTCGTGTAGGCACCTTTTACAGAAATTGCTTAATAAACTTTAAAATGAAAGTTCTATAATAGAATAAATTTTAAATATTGCAACCATTGGCAATTAAATTTATAATATTTATTATTTGTGACGAAGAGCCGTTGTAATCAGCCGAACCAAAATCACTTCTGTGGCCGGTGTGAGCGATAAACGTTGAAATAAGAACTAACCTGGATTATAAAAATTCTGTTACATGCAGAAGATAAACTGGTCCAGAATGCTGTCGGAACTACCCCCCAGGGTTGTCTTCGTGTCCCGTGTTTGAAGCAGCAATTAATTCCAGGTGGGAATGATTGAGGTTGAACTCATTTGACTAAATCGATATCGGAGCGGCTGGTTTTCAGAATGAATTGATGGATTCAAACTGTCATTTAAAAGCGCCCAGATTGAAGTTGTGGGTTCAAAATGTCAATTAAGAGCTAAGAAAAGGGAAAATTACTATTTGAATACCAAACAAGGCAGTGCAATCATACCTGATTTCAGTTATCAGCTCTCAAACGAAGTTAAATAACTACGGTGCAAATAGCACGTAAAAATGCCTTCTTGGAAGCAAGTTGCTTCAATGGAATGCAGAAATCGAATGACCGCTACGCGAAGAAACAGCTGCCAGCTGAAGCGGAGCGATAACAAGTGAATTTCGGGAAAACCAAAATCGGTATTCTTGCGCGGAACAAGATTTGATATTTGAAATACAGCGAATTATAACTCAAGTGAAAATATACATGCTGGCTTGAAATAGATGGTTAATTGGAGAAACAAATAGACGAAGCTAAAGATTTGTTTCACATTGAGCGTGTAGAAGTAAGCTCTGTAGCATACTTCTGTAACAAATAGGCCACAATGCCTGTTTTGGCTTTAGGGAAATAACTTACAAGCTAAATCTTAAGAACTAAAACTATACTACTGTTAAATAATCTCAAAATCTGGTTAGCACATCTGTTGGCAAGTGTTTCTGTAGCCTCTTGTTGTTGGGAGGTTTATTCATAAGTTTTACTATTAAGTTATTTGGGTGAGCACTAAGACGATCACGGTAGTTGGAGCTGTATCGGCGGATTTCTTCTTTGACTGATGTCAGTTGGAGGTCCCTCAAGATGACCACGTTTGGCACGAACCAGGGAGCATTCATAATCAAGCACAGCATTTTCGATTGGAAGCGTTCTAAAATTTCCAAGTTGGAGGTGCAAGCGGTGCCCCAGAACTGGATACCATAAGACCGTATTGGTTTTAGTGGTTGATTTATATAAAAGGAGTTTGTTATTCAGGGTGATCTGATAGCAACCATAGCAGGCTCAAAATGGAAATGGTCAGGGCACATTGCCAGGCAAGAGGACGAAAGATGGACGAGACATGCAGTAATGTGGAGGCCAAGACAACATCGACGAAGCGTAGGAAGACCGAAAAGGCGCTGGATAGATGACATAAAAGAGAAGGCGGGAAGTAGATGGTAGCAAAAAGCTCAATGCAGATCGAAATGGAAGATACTAGGGGAGGCCTACGTCCAGGAGTGAACGGAAAAAGGCTGCTGAAGAGAGAGAGAGAGAGAGAGAGAGAGAGAGAGAGAGATTCAGGGTGAGTTTAGAATTACAACCGAGTATCCAGAACATTTGGGTAAGGGTGAGTGCCAGTTGTTTCCTTTTCATGAAAATATGTTTGCGCCAAATAAGCCTTCTGTCAAGGTGCAGTCCGAAATATTTGACTTTCTCCTTTTGCGGGAGTTGATTATTGTTCAAATAGACTGGAGGGCATGTTACTCGTCGTGTCGTGAAAGTTAATGGACAGATTTGGATTCGTTAACTTTTACTCGCCAGTTCTTTAGCCATTGTTGGATTGCTGTTACGTTGGCTTGTAGCTTCTGGGAATCAACGGCAGCTTGCATGCCAGACTTTATCGAACGCCTGTGTGATGTCAAGGAAAGCTGCCTGTTTTCAAAGGTTTCATTGATTGTTTGTACAAGTCGATGGATCTGCTCTATAGTTGAGTGCATTCGTCAAAACCCGAACTGGTGATCAAGACTTAACTCATTCTCAAGAGTTGAGGAGAGTCTCTTAAGCAACAGCTGTTCAAAAACTTTGGATACAGCGGATAAGAGACTTATTGATCTATAGAATTTTAGTTCGCTAGGTGGTTTTAAGATAAGAATAATCTGCGCGACTTTCCACTTGGACGGAAAGTATGCTATGTGCAAAACTGCATTGAATAATTGAGTAAGATATTTTATACCAATGAGAGAATTTTTCCCGTTATTAGGTCGTATCCGGGTGCTTTCCTGGAATTTAAGGAAGAAATTACTTCTTGAATATGGGCGATTTTGAAACGCTGGAGTGGTGGTTCTAGTTGGAAGGAGTCTTCAATATGCTAGTGAGGTTAGCTTCTTTAATTCATATTCTTTTTTGGGTATTTCGCCACTCGCACATTGACGTCAATGTCAAGCAATTCATTGGAGGTTGGTGGTTTTCAATCTCCGTGAAAAAGCTAAGTTTTCTTGTTCCTTTTTAATTGTTATTCGTTGGCAACGAGGGCAGATTGTCCCTCGAAACGTTCGTTATTTAATACGTTATTTAATAATTTTAATTTGCAGAGTGGCGAAAAACCCAAAAAAGAATATGAATTATAGATTCACGCCACAAAGAAGTTTCAGAGATGAGGTTAGCTTCTTGTTGTGGTTGGTTTTCTGGCGGATGTAAAGTACGTTTTTTTCCTATAAACATTTTCAAGGTCAAAATAAAATTGGCAAAACTGCTTTTTTTAATTATTAGAAAATTTATTTTCGTCAGGTTTTTCTGTAAACGACTTGTGTCATTTTGACATTTAAAATTAAATTGTCAGCTTTTCTTTTTTGAAAATGAATATGCGTTAAAAGCGGAATCTTTTAAAATTAAATGTAAAAAAAGCAATTCTGGAGTGTGTAGATGAACTGTTGGATCTGCAGCTTAACATGCAAGAAAAAGAAGTTTACGAAAGATTACCTAAAAACTCCTTTAATGTCAGATTTTAAATTTCGCGCCAATTTTTAGTTCTAAAAGTTACTAAAACAAATACTACCAACATATATTTTTTAAAGGAATCCAAGTAATGCCAACATAAACCCTAAATTCTTTGACCTTCAAAATTTTTATAGGAAAAAAACCTACTTTAGTTGGAATACTTTGGTTAAGTGTTCAGCAAACACGTGCGTTGTTTCTTCATTGCTTCTTTCCCAAGAGCCTTGTAGTATAAGCTGTAACTTCTAATATTTTTCACAGTGTACTAACCTAACCTTAAATATATGACTAACGTCACTTTTGACATCTAATTAAACACTGGAAGTTATTACAAAATTTTGTAAAATATACCTCCAAAATGCCAATAAAGCTAACAGAAGAAACTAAGTAAGTGATTCATTGTTGCCTTCGTAAGTTCAATTACAAATTTTTGAAAATAGCGGAAATTTTAGTTCTAGGTTACCTTGCTAACTTAATTTGTAACCAACATCAAAACCTGATTTTTAATTACATTTCTATCTATACTCTTACAAAAATATATGGTCATGGCCTGCTCCGAATCATGTTGAAAAAATATTTTCTTAAATTTATACAGCGTAAAATAAATCAAACAAGTAGGGACACTCATGCCAAATGTTGAAACCTGTGTAGAGTGCCTGGGACAGTGACTTCAAAGTGGGTATTTCTAAGCTTGACAACCATATGGCAGAACATGTGAAAACTAGAGACCCTGTATATTAAGATCTTATTTAATATACAGGGTCTCTATGAAAACAATTTGCTGTATTTTCGCCCTTTTCCGCCTTTCCGCCCATTTTTAGCTTTGATTTTAATCCTTTTCTCAGTTCAGCCGCACCTAAATTGAAAGTTTGGCGAGGGCTCAAAATTGTAGTCCATCCGATACTTTCTTCCAATTGTTGAAACACTAACGCTCTGCAGATTATTTTAGGAACTTCGATTCAATTCTCCATATGCTGGTTTTATAAAGTAGGCTTTGTTCTAGCACGCTGCCTGAATGTTGCAATCTGTCTTATTGCATTCTAAGAATTTCGCCGTTGCTTGACGGTCCAAAACTTAGCCGAGGGCACAGGCATTTGCTTAGTCAGGATTTCATCAGCCTGTTGGAATTTACCCGCGAGGCTCTTGACTGGATCAGAGAACGAATTTAAGTCACGCCTGCGTGGTCTTATTCTGTTCCCGCATCTTCGGCGAAAGCATCACTCAGCTGCCGGGCGCTCAGATCGTCAAGAGGTGTTGGTGGTTGAGTACGCAACGTCGGCTTCGATTAGCCGAGCATCGCGTAAGTCGAAATTGTTGTAATTTGTAAAACTACATTGTTGCTGTTGTTGAGCCAGTGCGTAGTGATGGTCATTTGGTGGACATTTAGCCGAGTTGTCCGTACCGTTGGAGCTAAACATCTCCGTTAACACTGTTATAGTGTATTTTATTTAGAATTCTCAACTGTGTGCTAAACCTGCCAGTGTAACAAAGATCCGATACCGTACCGCCGGCTGCTTGTTTACCCTGGGTTCGTTCAAGTTAACCCTCATCTTGGGGATGTAATGCCGCTCACATTTGCTCGAATGCCGCCCCTATGCAGTTTCCCGTCGTTCTTTTTGTAAGGCAATTAGCTGAGGTACGAGCGACCTGCAGTTGGAATTGGACATCAATATGGAACGTCTGGATTCCTCCAACTTAAGGTATTTGTTAGTTCATAGCTTTACAGTGAACTGATTTTTAAAGTGTGGTCTAGGCAAATTGTGCCATTGCACATTGGTTGATTTAAATTGTGAGATGTTGAACAATACCGTCAAGTTTTATATATGTTGTTTTTGCATTGTAAGTTCAAGTAAACGTGTTGTTCCGTCACTATTTGACTGATTGTTGATAATTTTGATCATGTAACGTAGTTCCTTTGTGCAGAATTTATAGTCATTATTGTCTGGAATGTAGTCAGGTCGTTTGATTGTCACTTTACCTCTGTGTTTAGTTTAAACGTCGCCATTTAACATGACTAACCCCTTTCGCATATATTTTAACTGTAACGAGTAAACATTTACATATTTTATTATTTCAATACAGTTTATTGTTACTTGTACTTACGTTTTTCATTGGTTTTTGTATGCATATTTGTGTTTTGTTAAGATGTACAGGAATTCAGATGATTGTAAGCAGGTGTAACCAAAGATAGGTTCAATTCAGTTGTTGCAGTCGTCGCCTCAAGCTGTGCCAAGCCAGAAGTAGAAAGCTGGACCCACTTCATTCCACTTTTAAAGTGGGCCTACCTGTGTTGCTAATTTTCCCGATTTAGCCCGAAAGTGGTAGCGCCTCAATTATTTAACATCTTTTACCTCGATTACCGGAGTGCCGCCCTAATCTTAAGGCTGTAAAGAACTTGGGATTAGGGCTGCGAATTTGGTTAGTTTTACCGATTGTGTCGTTAAGAGTATTTACGTTGGAACCAATTGTTGTTTTTATGGTGTAGAACCATCTTGTAGCTGTAACAAGCTGGTAGCCCAACGTGGTGTATTGTTTTTGTTGCTAGAGACCATTTTGACTGTAACAAAAGTTTTACCAATTAAGGTCACTAGATTAATACACTAAGTGTAAGGTACCGCCATTCCATTCCTTGCGTGAGAATGTGAGAAAATTGTGAAATAAAGATAACAAATACAAATTTCCCAAGTGCAATAGGGAAGACACTAGTTTTTGGGATTTTCTTTTTGGTGTAATGGCACTGCTGTAAAGTCAGGAATGTATTAGGTTATGTCACTTATTATCAATCAAAAATGTCTGACAAACGTCAAATTGTCAAACAATTCAGCAAGCCGTAATTTTTAGATTGTGTTTTTATCCCCAGTTGAAGAAAATTGTGCGACAAGTATAGATATAAAAAATCACTAATGGCGGTAACTTACACTTTAGCGTGTTGATCTAGTGACCCCACTACCAATTAAAGGCCATGTATACATATAGTTAGGTAAAAGTCGGGCAAACGCGGGTCATTAATTAGGGGTTTTCTGGCCTTGAGATTGTTCAGTTAGCTAAAATTAACACACTCTAAAAAAATCTCATTGAAATCTTACTTAGTTTCCGAAAAATAGCACTTTTTTGATTTTGGTAATTTCGAAAAAACTCCATTTTCTATATAAGTAAAAATCACTCGTTATATATGATAGGGGCTAAATAGGTTTTTAGATAAGACCAAATTATTGACGTAAAACGTTTTTTTGAAAAATCAAAAATAATTTTTTTCCATATGCCAACTTTTTGGCGGACACTGTATATTTGTGTTATTTTATACCTACACAAAAATAAAGTAAGCAAACTACATTTTAACGAAGTAATAATTTTGACTTGAGTAACTTTCGTACCAAATGTCGTTTACATCGTTAAAAAAATCTGGTGTGATACACGCACACAACTTCCTTTTACAGTGATGCTATAATTAGCCAAAAATTTGATTTTATAAAGGATTACTTATAATAATCAAAATATACAGTGGGTTATCGTAAAATATAATGAAACAAATAACATAAAATAAAACACAAAATGTTTAGGTTAATGCAATTCGCGTCACAACGTATTGTTCTGTGTTCACGACCCCAAGCGAACTTTTTGGCTTGGCTTTGGTTTCCGGCTACGCATGCTCTGTCCAGTTCTTGCTGCGCACGAAACCATCCCCTGTAAGGTGGCATCCTCTTACACTCCCCCTCTAGGTCGGCGCTGACGTCCTCGTAGGCGACCTAGCAGTTGTTTTCCTTGGGTGGCCTCTTCGCCTGATCGGGTGTTGCGGCACCGCCTCAAGGTCCCCGAAGTATGGAGTTAGCTGGGAGACGTGGTACTTCCCAACCTGACGCATGGACTGCTTTGGGTTCGCCACTTTATAAGATGTTGGACTAACGATTTTACTTATCACGTATGGACCGTCCCTGCGAGGAGCAAACTTGGATGTTACGCCTTTTGCCGCATCGCTAAGTAAATGCGTTTTTACTAAGACGGCGTCTCCCATCTTAAATTGCTCAACATACCGCCTTTTCTGGTCAGCTAACGCGTTCACTGCGTCTTGAGCATGTTCCATGTTATCACGAGAGATCTGTAATGCATCCGCAATTCGAACGAGGTAAGTCGTAATCGTTCCCACGAAATTTTCGCGATTCACTATTTCGCGTAGATCTTCAGATACGTCACTCGTCGTGCGCAACTTCCTCGCAAACATCAAATAAGCCGCTGAATACCCGGTGCTACTGATTTTCGCCGAATTCATCGCAAAACGGATAGCAGGTAGTTTATCAGGCCAATCGCGATGATTCTTCTGGACGTGAATAGAGAGTTGCGTTTTCAAATCACGATTTTTACGTTCGACGGGATTCGACTCGGGATGATAGAGCGGTGTTAATTGCTGTTTCACACCTAAACAAAACAAAGCCTTCTGCATAGCGTCCGCAACGAACTGGCTACCATTGTCACTGATTACACGCCGCGGCACTCCGTATCGTAAGAATATTTCGGCCACGAGTATTTTGGCACACGCCGCGCTGGTCGCTCCCTTCATAGAGAATAATTCTATTAATCTATTCACTTGGTAGCGGTGTCTTCGATGATCAGTATCCATCTACACCGTTGGCTGCTTCCGGCAATGGACCAAACAAATCCATGGCTAAGATCTCGAAGCGCTGAGCATAAGCTGGGGTTTGAAGCAATCCAGCGGGCTTCAAATTCGAAAATTCATATCTTTGGCAATCGCCACAAGTTTTAATGTAGTCCGCGATGTATCTTTGCATGCCTGGCCAGAAGTATCTAGCTGATATTCGCGCCAAGGTGCGCTCCACGCCGTAGTGCCCTGCTGTGGGAGCGTCGTGATACTCCTCGAGAATTCGCTTGCGTGCGACATCAGGTACTACCAGCTGAGCTTCCTCAGAGTCTTCTTCCGGGACGTATCTGTACAAAACACCATTGTTCATCACATACCCGCGGTCTGTCCACTTCGAATACTCGGTTTCCGCGGACTTTTCCTCAAAGGCGTCCACTATCTTCTTAACTTCCGGATCACCTAATTGTTCATTCCGCATTTCGGCCGCGCTTCGCGTTGGAATTTCCACGAACACGCTGCACACCCCGCAAGAGTTTTCAGATTCCGTCGAACACGGAGGTCTCGATAATGTGTCGGCAACAACATTAGCTCGGCCCGGTGTGTACGCGATTTTGAGATTAAACAGCTGTAATTGTAGGGCCCATCTAGCGAGACGACCAGAAGGCGATTTTAATGACATCAGCCGTTGATGTGGCTGATGGCTGGTGGTCTGTGTTGCAGCGGACGTCGGCTCCGTCAATATACCCTCTCAACTTTAGTACGCTCCATACAAGAGCTAGTGCTGTAGTTTATTTCGGCTGATGTAAGAAGACGGCTCGCGTACTCGATGGGTTTTTTCTCTGTGCCCTCCCCCTGCAGCAAAACACCTCCGATCGCATAATTACTACTGTAAGTCCGAATCACGAATGGCAAATTTTCATCCGCTTGACGCAATACCGGAGCTAGAATTTTTAGGTTTTTGAATGCTTCCCTTTGGCCGGGCCCCCATACCCACACCGTCTTTTTCTTCGTCAAATGGCTTAAGGGACGTGCGATTTCCGAGAAATTTGGTATAAATCGGCGATACCACGAACACGTTTGCAAAAAGCTTTGTACATGTTTCACGTTACGCGGTTCCGTCATATTCATGATCGCACTTACTTTATCGGGGTCCGCCTGTATCCCGCACTCGGTTATTAAGTGCCCTAAATACTTCACGCATTTGCCCACAAAATGGCATTAACTTCTATTCACCCCTAAGTTAAATTGTCTTAAACGCGCGAACACTTCCTGTAAGTCTGTGATATGGCCCTCGAATTCCGTTGATAGCACAGCTAGGTCGCCCAAATACGCTAACACGGTGACACCGTTCAAACCGCTACGAAAACGGTCCATCAAACGCTGGAAGGTAGCTCCAGAATTCTTCATCCCGAATGCTATGCGTGTGAACCGGAAAATTCCTAACGGCGATATAAATGCGCTCTTATCCCGGTCCTGTTCCCGTATTTTCACTTGCCAATAACCGGCTCTAAGATCCAACGTAGTCATAAACGTAGTTTGTTTCGCTGCGTGTAACAAATCATCTATCCGCAGCAATGGGTATTTGTCGCTAACGGTAACCTCATTTAAACGCCGATAATCCACGCACACACGTACATCACCTGAACTTTTCGGCACCAATACCACATTCGAAGCCCATGGCAATTCGCATTCTTCAATTATCTCATCCTGTAGCATCTTCTCGAGTTCGACCCGAAGGATTTCCTTTTTCCCTGCCGGCATTCGATACGGCGGCACCGCAACAGGTGCATGATCGCCAGTATCAATGCGATGCTCCGCGTATGGCGTAGGGCCTCCCCCTGGAGCGAAGACGTCGTTGTATTCTTCGATGAGGGCGTCGACGCGTTGACGCGTTGACGCTGCTGTATAGTCAATGATGCTCCTTCGTCTGGCCTCAAATTTAAAGAACTTAATGCAACAATTTGCGATAGCCGGTCTTCTTCCATAAACTCATACGTCATCCTCGGAGTATCTGCGAAAAACCATACGCGACGTTGCATGTCCAGCACCAGTCCTGCGGCCTCCAAGAAATCCACACCTAGAAGTGTTGAACTTTCCTCTGCTCCCGGAAAGATGATAAACGTTGTTGGAACCACTCTGTTCTTTAATCCCACATTTAGGCGCGCGAGAAGCACGGATTCTATCCGGGGTCGACCATCTACAAGCGCCACGCTTAAGTTGGTTTGTCCGAAGTTATATCCAAGTCGCACCAAATGTTTATACAGAGAATAACCTGCAACGCTTTGTTTGGCTGCCGTGTCGACAAAACCACAACCGTTCAAATCTTCGATTCGGATTCTTAACAAAGGACGCGATCGCGGCCGAATTTAAAAAATCGAATTCGGTGTCCCAATAGAACAGAAATCCACGCTGGACGCCGAAACTCCGGAGTCCGCCGGATTACACTTCTTGCAGTTACTGCGTATTACACCCGGACTGCCGCAACCATAGTAAGCAATCTTTGACACCACCGCATTACCCGGACTGTGCTGTTTTACCTGGCTATTGTTCTTTGCCTGCAATCTCCGGCAATCCGCTTTATCGTGGTTATACTTTCGACAATAGCTGCACCGCAGTTTTCGCGTCGAGTGGCTCACAGTTTTGTTAAAGTCAACAGGGGTCTTTGCGCTTTCACTGCCACGCACTTCTGCAAAAGAGTTCTCAACCACTCGCGCTTTGTCCAAAAGCTCCTTAAAACTTTTTACATCGTTGCGCGGGACTCTCTTTCTGATTCGCCTGTTCAACAGCCCATATACCATATCTAATTGCACCTGTTCAGGCAAATCTGTTTTCGGTATTTGCGATAACAACGCTCGCGCACTTGACACAAAGATGTCCGTCGATTCTTCTTCCTACTCCTTCGCGAACAGTTCACGGTAGATCTGGAATGCCGGTTTCTTTATCCCGAACGAATGGCGTAGCTTTTCTAAAGCGTCTTCCCAGGACTCTGCTGTACCTTTTGTGCCTTGCCACCAAACTGCTGCATTTCCTGTTAATAACATGGGCAGGCCCTTCAATGCATGTTCTTCACTTATGTCGAGGCACTCCTTATAAACACCAATTGCGTCGATAAAAGCGTCGACACTCTCGTTTCCTCTGTTTCCATTGAGCGAGTCCGATGCCTGACTTGGATATGGGGCCGCAAATCGATCATTCCAAGTTTTCTGAAATTCCTGCATCTGCACACTTACTTGGGCTTGCATCCCCGCTAGCAGCTGCTGCACGACTTCAGGCGTCATTTGCATAACAGGAGGTGCTTCGGATGCTGGGCGGCGGTAATCCTTTCAAACGGTAACTTCTTCGCAGTCCCTTAGGGGTCGACGTCATGCTCACGTACCGGCTCTTAGCTGCTACAATGGCGTACCCAAACACGTCAAACCACAGCTTTTGATATCCGAAAAGCGAGTTCCCTTTAGTCACAATCGTTCCAACACACGCGTTTCTTGAGAACCACGGCAATTTCACTTGAGTACCACAAAACAAAGGAATTTGTGTTTTGCTTTATACCTATATCCGTTTTTTACGGCCACTACTTGGGCGCCAGTTATAAAGGATGATTTATAATAATCAAAATATACAGTGGGTTATCGTAAAATATAATGAAACAAATAACATAAAATAAAACACAAAATGTCTAGGTTAATGCAATTCGCGTCACAACGTATTGTTCTGTGTTCACGACCCCAAGCGAACTTTTTGGCTTGGCTTTGGTTTCCGGCTACGCATGCTCTGCCCAGTTCTTGCTGCGCACGAAAACCATCCCCTGTAAGGTGGCGTCCTCTTACACTCCCCCTCTAAGTCGGCGCTGACGTCCTCGTAGGCGACCTAGCAGTTGTTTTCCTTGGGTGACCTCTTCGCCTGATCGGGTGAAAAATCACAAGAGTAAACACCTACTTCCGGTTATGCGATTTTCTTCAAAAGCTTGCTGTCCCATCTAGATAGTACACAAAACTTATATATGAAGTTTCAACACCATACCTCTTTTGGTTTTTGAGATATTCTGTTCACAGACAGACACACACACAGACACACAGACAGACCAATGAAAAGAAATATGTTTTTTGGGTTCAGAGGAGTCTAAAACGTGAAGATCTGTTGAAAACTCAATTTCGAATTTTTGGGGTGAATCCAATACTTCCTTGTAAATGGAAGTAAAATTGCTATTCTTTTTACAACATCATCATGGTTTTCCCCACCAGCTTATTTTGACGTTGGCAAAAACATGGCAGCTCACAATCGTTTGGCCACACCATATATTTAATAGTACTATATTGTTAGCGCGTGTAAGTGGGAAGGTGACAGTGTAAGTGAGACAAACTACCGACTCTTCTACTGACTTGGTGAGCTGTGCGCAAGCTAGTCCAGTAAAATGGTGTTCAAAAAGAGCTTAAAGTGGAAAGTTCTGGTGTAATTGTTTTGAGTGACTTACCTACTTTATGTTTTTTAGGGTGCTGAACACGAATCTGAAGTTGTCTAACAATTTTTTTTGGCAAATATGAGAAATCATAAAAAAACCACTAAAAATCACAGTTTTTTTTGGTTTTTGGCTTAGAACTTGCAAAGTAAGCTTTTTACGCAAAAGATGATGCTATATTAAAATAAAGACGAGAAAATTTCCTATAATTCATGTTGGTATCATTTATTTGTACGACATATGGTTTCCGCGCTAAGAGGCGTTGAAAAACTGCCGAAAATCAGTTGATTTTAGAAAATAGCAAAAATAGTATACATATTATGTTATTAGGAGCAAAAGTTATATTTTATGTGGCGAGGCTGGACGGGTTTTCTGCCGAGCTTGCGAGGCAGATAAGTACAGTCGAGCCATATTTTACTGCCGTTTGAAGAAAAACATATTTTTTCTACGGTCACTTTTAAAACTGACTATTAAAAGCTCACTGTCAATGCGAAAAGTTAGCGATTCACACATTTTTTCCCTAGCAACCATTTTAACATCGCAACCACGTAAACAATGTCTTAATGAAATAATCGTGTCACTTCATTTTACTTTACGCATCGCCATGGCTAACCTGATTGTTATTGTAATTCGTAATTTTTCTAGAACTGGCTAAAATTATTGACAATTGCATCACGGCGCGTCCATCACCACGCAACAGTTTTATTGAGTTTGTGAGTTTTTGTGAAGTTGAAGATGGAATCTGAAGATAATTGAACCCCGCCTGAAGTATTTGAAGCAGCCCAGACAGCAACCAATGAGTTGTTGCCGGCCAAATCGCGCGGCCTTTATGAACGTCGTCGGTACAACGACTTCATCAAATGGTGTGAATCGAAATTTCAATTATTTAATCATTTTGTCATTTATTTAGGACCGTAGAAAAAATTTTGTATGTATTTCGAGTGTAAAGAGCCATTTTGGTATTCGGTTGCTTTTTCGCGCCTCGCTACCGCTCGGCACGAAACTCGCATCCTCATACCAAAATGGCTTTCTTTACACACTAAATACATAAATATCTATTTTACAGCCTTTCCGTTCATAACACTAAAACTAAGCATTTATCTGTAAACATTATCCTATACTCTGAAATAGGAGATAAAATTCTGTACAATTTATGTGTAAATAATTTTTTCGGACCTTCAATAGTTATGAGTAGAGCAATGACGAATGCATGAAGTAGTCAGTCGCCTCCTTATTGAAGGCATACTTAAATGCACAATTATATGTCTGCACAGATATGTAAAACGCTAACCTTAGGTTATATAGGTGAAACAAAAAGATAAACAGCATTTCATGGTTGATTAATATGAAAACTGTGCAATGTTAAACAATACATATAATAACATGGGTTAATAGGTAGGTATTTTATAAAACGCTTATTATTAAATGATTATTGACATTGAAGTGAACCTCGTCAGTCAAATCAAGCCCTCTTGGTCAAAGGTTCCATGATTTCTGCAGGGATGACTTCCAGTTCTTCTACATCTAAAAAAATAAATTAAATATAATTAATGACTTAGTTTTAATTGTTTGAACATTGAATAGTTGTATTAGGATACATATTTTGAACACATAAATAAAAGTGAATGAGTGAAAAAATAAAGGTGAAATGGAATTATTTATGCATAGTTACCTTCAAGTACTTCAGGAAGTTCCGGGTCATCCCCGTATTCTTCGATTACAGTAAGAGGCATATTATTGCAACTGGTTTCGCAGTTCACACACATATTGGAGCACTTGAGGCCTGCTTTTTTCATCCACAGTTTTTCTGACAGGTCTTCTTGTATTTGCAAGAAATAAGTTTCAAAACGGCCTGAGGTGCTGGTGGTTCTAGCGTGGTTACTCGCTCCAGACCACCTGTGGTTTTCTTCTAACCCCATTGTTCAGGATCTTCTTCATTCGCAAGCCAGCCTCGGCTGGTCGAAAGTGTTTACAGATGCTTGCTGATTCATAGATTTTCATTGTTCTACGGAAGTGAGTAAAGTTGTATATATATACTGTTGAATCGCTCGATGGAGCATTGATAAATGACACGCAAGCAACAAAGGTTGTGTCACAAAGGAGACCACTTGTGGTTTGCTCCATGAAACCACTCCATTCTGAAATGCTGGGCACATCTTTTCACTTGCTGTAAAGCCAAATTAGGTCCGCCAAACAGGGTGTGATAGTACCCGATGAAACAAAAAACTTTTTGAAATCCTTTAAGCCAGGAGAACCTGCTTTCTCAAAAATTTTCAAGGAAACAGCACTCATCTCACCAACTAGTTGAGCTGGTAGTATTTTCTTCACTCGGAGGACAATTCTCTGATCTGGAGCAATAGCATTTCTTGGGACCATCAAATGTATACACCCATCCAGTGTACGAGTGTTAAAATTCGTGTTGTCATGAACGGATCGATGGAAAGCTGTGGAGTCTATTTGTAAAGATGATCTCATGATTACTGACACTTCCAAACGAACAGCTTCCGAATAAGAGGTGCAAAGTCCCAAGGCTGACATAATATCAATTAGTTTTTGTGAACCATACTTCTTATAAAAAAAGCTCCAATAAGGAGGCGACTGACTACTTCATGCATTCGTCATTGCTTTTCTCATAACTATTGAAAGTCCAAAAAAATTATTTACACATAAATTGTACAGAATTTTATCTGCTTTTTCAAAGTATAGGATAATATTTACACAGAAATGCTTAGTTTTAGTGCTATGAACGGAAAGGCTGTAAAAAATGTGTTTTTTGCTATTTTCCAAAATCAACTGATTTTCGGCAGTTTTTCAACGCCTCTTAGCGCGGAAACCATATATTATGTCGTACAAAAAATGATACAAACATGAATTGTAGGAAATTTTCTCGTCTTTATTTTAATATAGCGTCATCTTTTGCGTAAAAAGCTTACTTTGCAAAAACTAAAAAAAAACTGTGATTTTTAGTGGTTTTTTATGATTTCTCATATTTGCCGAAAAAAAATTTGTTGGACAACTTCAGATTCGTGTTCAGCACCCCAAAAAACATAAAGTAAGCCACTAAAACCAATTACACCAGAACTTTCCACCTCGAATTACCATTTGACTGGACTAAGCGTCGTCCGCGCGGTGGGGAAGTGGTCAAGTTTAAAATTCGCATTTAAAGGCGGAGTTCGAATTCTCAGGCATGCGCACGAGACGCGTAGTGTTCAGAGTGAGACTATGTCGGCGCCGTAAAGTTTTCGCCCGTTTCCAGACCCTACTAGCAATATAGAAGTAAAAATCTATGGATATCACCATATATGTATTATACATATATTGCTAGTAGGGCCTCGGAACGCCCGAAAACATTACGGTGCCGACATAGTTTCACTTAGAGTATAACGCGTCTCGTGCGCATGCGTGAGAATTCGACTTTCGCCTTTAGAAGCGAATTTTAAACTTGACCATTTTTCCATTGGGCGGACGAGGCCGGCGCGCTTGCGCACAGCTGACCATTATACATTAAAGAGTTGATTGTCTGTCTCACTTCATTCGTGAGCTTCCTACTCATAGCCGCTAGCAATATAGTAAGTATTACATATAAGGGATATCACTAAGGACAGAACATCGTTGTTAAGCGATATTTGGCAACAAGGCTACTTAGTTTTTGAGTAGGTACATTGTTTTCATATATGTAATATTTACTATATTGCTAGCGGCTATGAGTGGGAAACTGACGAAGGAAGTGAGACAGACAACCAACTCTTCAATGTATAATGGTGAGCTGTGGGCAAGCGCGGCGGGGTCGTCCGCCCAATGGGGAAGTGGTCAAGTTTAAAATTCGCTTTTAAAGGCGGAGTTCGAATTCTCACGCATGTGCACGAGACGCGTTATACTCTAATCAGTGAAACTGTGTCGGCGCCGTAATGTTTCGGGCGTTCCGAGGCCCTACTAGCAATATATGTATAATACATATATGATTGTTTTATGTTTTGTGAATATTTTGCATGGTACTCAATATTCAGTAGTAGTTATATCCCTAGTCCATTCTGTATATTCGAATATTTCTCGAGAACGCCAAGCGTTCGAGAGAAATACTCGAATTATACAGAATACAGGCGGGGAATATTGCAAGACTATTCCCCGAAGAAATTTCATCATTTGTATACCATATTATTCCTTTTTAAAGAGTATTCAGTTTTCTTTCTGAAATTTCTTGTTTACTTAGCTGGTTTGCTTTTCTTTTCCCAAATACTCGATATTGCACTTGTGCATATACCCGGGTATTGCACTTGTGCAAAATATTCGTTGTATTCGACTCTGATTGGTTCAAATTTTGAAAATTGATTGATGGGATTGGTTTATATTATCTGAGGGGAATAGTCATATACAATACCGCGAGCGGTCGACGAATTGCCGAAAATTTTTGTCAAAGTGTATGAGTGTTTATTGCTTCGATATAAATTGGTCGAGTGCGACAGCACGAGACCAATTTTGAAGCAATAAACACGAATAAACACTTTGACAAAAATTCATGCAATTCGTCGGCTGCAAGCGGCATTTGAAGGACTATTCAACGAACAAAATTGACATTTCTTAGTAATTACTTAATCAATTTTATCACGTCCTCTTTGAAAATAAAAATCTGTTGACGTAAAATAAATTGTTTGTCAAATTTGATATTTCTAATATCATATTTGATTAATTTTACAGGAAGTTAAATACATGTCACAGGAAGAGAAAAATATTGTCATTAAAACTCCGCTAGCGGAATTGTTGCACAATTTTACGCTGATTGGTGGCAAATGACATATAAATACTAAATTATGATTGGTGAATAGTTAACTTGAAGGGGGTGAGTTGAATAGTCAAGGGTAATACCACAAGTAGTGGATATATTTTTGACAAATATTTTGCCGTTTCCATGTAAATT
This sequence comes from Agriotes lineatus, assembly GCA_940337035.1. Taxonomy (NCBI): domain Eukaryota; kingdom Metazoa; phylum Arthropoda; class Insecta; order Coleoptera; family Elateridae; genus Agriotes; species Agriotes lineatus. The sequence goes on from OW679195.1 coordinate 3,754,519, forward strand.
ATTGCGTTTAAATTTCACGAAACAAAATCACATCAAAAATGTCACGAGCCGAAGGCGAGTGACATTTAAATGTGATTTTTTTGAGTGAAATTTGCAATAATTTCTATGGAAATGGCAAAATATTTTAAAAAAATATATCCACTTCGAGTGGTATTTGGGGTGACTATTTGACAATATTAATACATAACGATTAACTTTATTGAAAAATCATCCAACAATTAATATTCATCCTCAATTAAATTTAGCGGAATACTTCCAAACCACAACATTTTAAAATTTTTAACGCAAGCCAAACTTTGTTCACACAGTTTGTTGGTGTTTAGTATTACGTAACCTAGCGATATCACTAAGGACAGAACATCGTTGCTAAGCGATATTTCGCAACAAGGCTATTTAGTTTTTGAGTACGTACATTGTTTTGTGAATATTTTGCCTGGTGCCCAATATTCAGTGATATACTGCTGTTATTGGTTGAAAAATGCAAATGTCTGCAATATGATTGGCTTATATGTTATAGTGTTGAATAGTCAGTGATATACTGTTCCTATTAGTTGAAAGTATAGCCCCTCTATTAATAAATAGTAGCGACATCGTGGAGCAAACCTGATGCAAACATGAAAATACAAAAAGTTACTAAACGGTGAGAGCAACTGCTATTTAAAATTTTAGTGTGTAAACAGTTGTTACGGTATTAATTCATCAGATCGACATAGGTCGTATTGATTGTCCAAAATCGGGTACAAACTACAGGGTTCGCCGACTTTCCCTAGAAATCACAGATCTTAATGTGTCGGAGCAGATGACATCGCTCCAGTTACCTTCAGGCTAGCTTAATCGGTTGGGGTGGGATTCGAATACTCAAAAGGGAAAACCGACGGAGTACTTGACCTAGTACTTACCCTATGGCTTGCGTAAAGGAATTGCCAAAGGACGCCACTTGCTTTTAAAAGGGGTTGCTTGCGTGAATAAAGCAAGAACTTCACGAAACTATGAGGAGGTCCCCCCAGGTCCACGGTTGTCCTCGCCTCGCTGTCCAAGCCTCCATCGAGTCTTCAGAATAAACACCAAGAGTGGGCATAAACAAACGACTTACCTTAAGGCACACCCTTGCTAAATAGTGACAAAAGAACACTAACACTAACCCAGAGCTTGGGGCTTGCTTATCAACAAGGCGTACCGTAAAACGGGGTGAGATTGACCACTTTTAGCATTCTTTATTTAATAACTTTTCTGTTGTTGCACAAATAGAATTACAATGGCCGAATACGTATGAGTCTATAAGCCATATAACTTTTAACACTCTCAGAACACTACTTTTTTTATTTACAATAGAAAAAAAAACACCCGGTCAATCTCACCCCTACCTTTGGGGTGAGATTGACCGCCTATCTAAAACTCTAGTAATTTTCTATATAATGCTTGTTGAGGTGAGAATGACCACAGTTTAGATATAATAAACTGCTTTCTAACTGAAAAAAAATATATAGAAACGATAACCATGTCAAAAAATGAAAAAATAAATTATTTAGACAACATAAGAAGTCACAATGGTTTTTATTCATTATAAACTAAGTAAATGCTCAGAAAAAATATAATGGTAACTAAGATACGTTTATTTACTGCATATAAGAGTCTATACTAGCACTGTTTGGAAAAATATGATGCTCACGTCGTTCGATTCTGGGGGGTGGAAGTATTTTGACAACATAATTATTGTATTCAATGGTGTCTATATCTTCTACTGCAGACCACACAAACCTATCTCTAATAGCTAAATACTTGATAAATATAGAGTTCCTGTATATAGGTTACTAAGAGTTACGAAAGCAACGGGATACATTTTGATTGGTTTGGATCACTTTTTGCAAGGCATGTGTGCTAAAAGTGCATTTTCTACATATTTTGTAACATGTTACGACTGATAGTTTCACACATGCAAGTCTAAATCTTAACTAAATTGGCCGTATATTCCTAATAGTCGGTTATAGAGATCCTAAGAATGATCAATACTCTGAAAATTCTCCCATCAAAGGCAAGTTAGCAAGGTTGGTTCCCATAACCTCTTTGTTCGACATATGTCAAATATCTAATTTGGACCAAAAATGTATGTCAAATCATGCTGTTTGCCCAACTCTTAGTAAACTATATACAGGATCTCTAGATAAATACATGGTAAGGTTTCATCTGTGCGTGAGTAGTGCAACTTGACAGCGGTCAATCTCACCCCAAAAATTACAGAAATCTGCATCTTTGTCTAAATATTTATGTAAAAAGTAGTAGGCCATAAATATAAATATTGCGAGTTGACAACAGGCCTTAAAAGACAATGTTCTACTACAAAAAAAATATTAGACATGTCTACTTGATTTTGTTGGGTTTGTGGAGGTAGAAGTTTGTAGGTTATGTAATTTTCTAATAAATTGACATTTGACATTCGTTTTTTTCCTGAAGAATCCAATTTTTTTACTCAACAAGTAGTATTATGTTATTAATATACAGACATTTGACTAAAGATTGATTTTTTTTGTTTTCCTATCATGCATCACTGTTGATCTTGAAATGCAAAATAAACTTTTTGGAACTTTTCGGTCAATCTCACCCCGGCGGTCAATTTCACCCCGTTTTACGGTACTTTCAGCTTTACATTGCAAATTACACTCGGCCTTTGCCACACTGGATTAAATGATGACCCAGAAGGGGTTCAGAACTCAACAAATAATCAAATTGACTTTAATGGGTTTATTATTTAAAGGAACAAATTACAGTTTACACAAATCGGTACATTAAAATAAACACCCGGAGGTGAGTTTAAATTTAGTAATACGATATCCTACGTGAATATGAAAGGGGGCCTCACGAAAACCAAAATATACTTATACGCACTTTGTGCACTGAACGAAGAATGCTTGCTAAGACGAATTTGAATGTAACTGTACAGGGCCGTAATCAGTAATAATTCGGGCAGAATATTTTTAACTAATTTCGTTAATGACAACCTATAGTTAAATTAACCGCATGAATAGCTTAATGACGTCGAAATCACTTAACACCCCCCTTACTAGAGGTCAATTTCTTAAATTGATCCTTAGTATAACTGAAGAAGTTGCTCGAAGAATAGCCTAACCTAGGGTGCGGATTGAGATAGCCGTCACTACTCGGGATCCCAACCACGCGATGACGGATAGCGTCAATGGATAGAGTGAGAAGGAAGAAGTTTTTGCCAAAAAGACCGGTTACGCCGGTGGAAATTACGTAAAACCCCAATCAGGTACTGGCGGTTCGGTGAAGCCTAGAACACCCCTCCCCGGACCAGGGAATCGGGCGACAAATAAACGTAATTTGTCCCAAAGGGGGGTACTCCGCCAGGGGTCCCATTCGACTTGGCGATCGAAACTCAACATTTCAAAGAAAAATTAAAAGTAAACACGGACCATTCCACCCCGTAAAGGATGGTGTCCCCATCTCAAAATAATCCGACCATGGCCGAGCGACCATGGCACGCGTCCATGGGGTGGCGGGTAAGCAAGGCGACCGGACCCACTGCCGACTCACTATCCGGACCCATGACACGGTTTAAAAGGAAAAGTGCCAAAGGCAAAGCGGGTGAGGGCAAAGACAGGTGTCGCCGGACACACGGTAAAGGGAGGATAGAACGAAAGAAGAAAGATGAGAAAGAAGAGTTGATATCCCACCTGGGATTTGGATTTTGCTCTTGAATGAGCTTGTCATAATAGGGTATAAGTCATCACTGTGCACTCTTCCGTCCAACCTACCAATCGAACACAGGGTACGAAGCCCCAAGGTTCCCAGCCTAACTCTCGAAGATCCGTTAAAGAGGGCACGCGAGGCGTCACGGGATCAGCCTCTTGTGTTTGTCCCACAGCAACAAACGATCAAAGAAAGGGGTAGCCACGAACGACAGGAGTCTCCAAGGCCTTGAAGGCCGCCTAACCTAAACTAACCTATCCTATTCTAATGAAACGAACAATTACATACAACAGTAAGTCACCCATGGTTAACCCATTGTGACTTGGAGATTATTGAAGACAAACGACTTAATTGTCATCTGGGCCGGGTTTCAAGTCCTTTGCGTGCCAAATGCCCTTAGAAGCTCCACTCTGATCTGATAACTCATAGGTGGCCAACGAGACTTTTCTCGAGATGTAAAAGGGGCCTACAAACTTAGGTGCAAACTTTGCATTGAAATGCTTGGCTGCATCAGAAAGGACATAATTCCGGCGCCATACAGTGTCACCGACAGCAAAAAGAGCGGGGCGTCGCCTCAAATCATAAGTGGCCTTAGAGGTCCTATATGCGGATTCCAACCGCTTCACAATATCTTCATAAAGAGGCTTAAAGGCAGGTGTACGACGCAAAAGATGATCACGGTTAGCCATCTGGACATTACCCACATCTATTTCCTCATCGGGAGCCTCAGCTTCATTACCTTCCAGCTGAATTTCCCTCCCAAAATTAGCAAAGTACGGGGACATGTCTTCATGAATGGCAGTCCGTGCTGCACATGCGACCTTAGACAGATACTTGTCCCCGTCACGGTGATTGTCTTTGACGTAAGAAGCCAACATAGTCTTTAAAACCCTATTCACCCTTTCAACGGGATTTGCTTGCTCATGGTAATATGCGTTGAAGATGATTTTGGATTTATAGTTATTCGCCAAGGTGCGGAATCCTTTACTACGAAATTGGACACCATTGTCCACTAAAATATATTGGGGTGCTCCAAAGAGCAAAATGACGTCGTTCTCAATCCTTTGGGAAACCGCGGCGGCGGTAGCTGCTCGTAACGGAAAGAAAAGAGTAAATTTAGTGAAGCAATCAGAGACAGAGAGAATGTAGACATAGCCCTGCTTAGAGCGTGGCAACGGGCCTACTATATCAATGGAGATCATTTGCCAAGGTTTGTTATCTACTGGATGGCGAGCCATCAGTCCGGCAGGTCGCTTTTGTTCCGGTTTATGTGAAACGCAGGTTGTACAACGATTAACATAGCGCGCGACGTATGCCTTCATTTGTGGCCAATAATATTTCTGCGCGACCCGTCCGTACGTTTTAAAAATGCCTAAATGACCCGCGGTAGGCTCATCATGAGCTTTGCGTAAGATTTCCCTGCGTTGGCCTGTTGGTACTACTTTTCTCCAATTGTCTTTGTCATTCAACTCTGGGTACTTGTTCCTAATATGTTTGAACAGCCGTCCGTCCACGATCGTCCAATTTGGGTAGGCTAAAGGTTTCTCAGTGACGCGTCGGCGCATCAGTTCGTACCAACGATCGGTCTTCTCCCCTTTAGCCTGCTCTACATGATTCGTCTCAGGGACCTCGACAACGTCCGTTACAGGCATAGCGCGAGATAGTGCGTCCGGGACAACGTGATCCTTTCCCTTACGGTGCTGAATAGTAAAATCGTACTGTTGTACGCGAACAGCCCAACGGGTAGGTTCCTTCAAGTTATTAAGCCATAATAACGAATGGTGGTCGGTTATGATCGTGAAACGAGTACCCTCAAGATACGGTCTCAGCTTTTCTATGGCCCATAAGACTGCTAAACACTCTCGTTCGGTGACTGAGTAATTTCTCTCGGCCTTGGATAGTGTTCGGCTGATGTAGCAAATAACACGTTCCTCCCAATCGATGGTTTGGGTAAGTACTGCGCCTACTCTCACATTGGAGGCGTCCGTTTGTACCGTAAAGGGTACTGAAAAATCGGGGCAAGTGAAAATAGGTGCGGACACCAGACAGTTCTTGATGGTTGAGAATGATTCTTCGCAGTTGTTATCCCACTCGAACCGTTTTGGTTTTCTTAGCAATGACGTCATTGGTGCGATGATCGATGAGAAATTAGGTATAAACCGTCGATACCAAGAAGCCATGCCTATTATTCGTCGGATCTCGGCGACGTTTGTGGATTGGGGTAAGTTCATGATGGCGGTTACCTTTTCAGGGTCGACCAGTAGACCTTGTGCGTTGACAACATATCCAAGATATTTTAGCTCGGGTTGGCAAAAATGGCACTTGTCTCGTCCTAGTGTCAAGCTTGCTTCTCGTAGGCGTCTCAAAACCTCTCCCAAAACCTCTAAATGTTTTTCAAAAGTCGGGGCGCAAATTATCACGTCATCTAAGTACACGAAAACGTAGGGTTCTAATTCTGGGCCTAAGACCTGGTCAACAAAACGCTGCCACGTGGCAGCTGCATTATGGAGCCCAAACGGCATGCGATTAAATTCATACAAGCCACGTCCTGGGACTGTAAAGGCTGTCAGTTCCTTAGATTCTTCACTCATCTTGATTTGGCAGTAGGCCGACTTAATATCTAATGACGTAATAAAGCGCGCGTCGCGTAAACGGTCTAAAATTGATGATACATATGGTAGGGGGTAGGCGTCCTTTTCAGTAACACTGTTTACCTTGCGAAAGTCCACGCAGAATCGGTAAGATCCGTCTTTCTTCTTAACCAATAGGATTGGGCTGGACCATGCTGATCGTGATCGTTGAATGACCCCAGCTTTAAGCATTTTGTCTAACTCGGTGTCAATATGCGCTTGCATGGCAGGTGAGACTGGATAATACCTTTGCTTGATGGGTGCAGAGTTTGTTATAATGCGATGTTCAATATGCTTGGCACAACCAAGCTCATTACTACTGTCAGAGAAATGTCGGTCAAGTACTTCCTTCAGTTGGTTTCTTTGGGTCATGGTCAAGTCGAATTCAAATTGCAAAGTGCCTGTAGGAGTACTGATGGTGGCTAAATCGGGTTTAGAAAACTCCCACTCGCCTCGAAACACATCAGGGACTATGCCCACCATTTTCCAGAAGTCTATTCCCAAAATCATAGTATGGGGTACGTCAGGTACGATTAAAACGTCAAGAGTAGTAACTTTATTATTTAACTTAATCGGCAAAAACACGGTGCCTAAACTTTCTACTGTTTGTCCGTTAGCTACTGCGCATACTGGGCGTAATTCCTTATTGACACGAAGGCCTAATGTTTTCAAAACTTCCCATCCCTTATCTCCAATAATAGTGCTGTTGGCACCAGAGTCCAACAAAGCTAAGTAACATAAGGACGACGATCGTCCAATGATCTTTCCAAAACATAATCTAAAATAACTTTGTTCTTTACAAATTTTTCCTCACGTTCGTTAATAAGTTGTTGAATATACCTAGTCGAGTTCACAAAAGTTCGCGAAGACACCGCTAGACCCTTCAGCGTCTCGCCGGGCCGTTTCCCGAACCTCGGTTCCGTGACTACAATTTGGGCAATTCTAACAGTTACTTCGGGCTTGCCGCAGTAGTAGCAAAACTTCTCATCACGCGGGCGCTTGCACGCGACAGCCCTGTGGCCTACTTCCTGACAGTTCCAGCATTTAATTCCCGAACCCGAAGCTGAATTTTTAACGTTTTCGAAGAGCTCGGTTTACCGGCACTTGAGCGATTGCCACAGGTGTTTGTACCGTATTCACGATAGGTGTTTCCTCTAGAGGTGCGGCCTCGACATAGGCCAAGTCGGTCTCCAAATCAGTTCGGCGTCTTGATGGTGGTACATAGGTCTCGACAGCATAATGGCGTTCCTCAATCTTGCATCCATACTGAAGTAGTTGCTCGATTGAACGAATCTCTACAGTCCCAACTGGGTTTGGTACAAGGGTGCAACGTTACGCAAAATAATTCTTAACTGCTTTGTTTCAGTCAAAGGTTCGACCAATCTAGCGAACATGTTTTGCAAATTGCAATGTAAATACCCATGGACTCCGAAGGTCCTTGAGTTCTTCTCTTAATTTCCTCCAGAAGGCGCTCATCGTAATCCGCAGGTTGGAATTGCTGACGTAAAAGGGAAACTAATTGTTGCCAATTGACAGGCTTAGCTCTATTAGCGCGGTACCATAATAGTGCGTTGCCGGTAAATAAGTCGATAGCTTGCGCGAATAATTCATCTTCAGGCAAGTTTCTAGCTATTCGTAATTCATTGACGCGTTCGATAAAAGCATTAACCGAAAGTCCTCTAGGATCTCCCGAAAATTGCAAACTCCATTGTGCTACAGGTATAGCTTTAAACGAAATCGTCCTCATGGCTGGTGTGCTAGAGCTTAAACTCGTAGTTGGGGTCGTAACTGCCGATGAAACACCACTCGGAGCTATGGTGGGACACCGGAGTCGACGGTGCCTGGTGAGTCTCAGTTGCCTCAGTGGCTGATGCTACCATTAACTGCGTAACCTCGAAGGTAGAACGCATGACGGCTACTTTCGCGAATAATTCAGCTCTGTTTCTTTTCCTCTTCATCATTAGGCCGGTTTGCTATTACTAATCCTCCTTAATGCGCAATAAAATTTTGTTTCTATTACTGCAGCACGATCCCTATCAGGTGTTATAGCGTATTCGTCAGTTTTTTGGTACAATAGCCGCGACCAATCAGAAACCGCATTATAGTCTTCTTCGAAAGAATATGGGTGCGCTGGGCGCGCTGTCGCCACCTCACGACCTTCATCCCTTAACGCGTCTCGTAAGCGTGTACGCAAAACCGATACAACACCAGTGCTATCTATTCCTCTAATGTTTAATTCGTATTCCAGACCTGCCTTGAGTAGGCGGTCGATATGCCATTTCAGTACCATTGTGTTATTTAAGAATATTAAAAATGCAAAATACTAGAAAAAAACGGTGCTCGTTCCCTACTTAGGGTTGACTTGAAGCCTTTCAACACGAAAAGTTATTTTATACGTAACAAAAAAAATTTTCAAACTTTCACAAATTTCCGACTTTTCAGAAAACTACCAATAGATTTAAAAAAACCCGAATGCCTTATTGCTATGGGTAAAAGCAAACGATAGCACCACAAAGAATGGCTCCAAAAATGTGCCCTAGCACGAAAAGGAAAATGTTGAAATGTTGAACACGAAAAAACACAAAAATCCCGCGAAAAATCCCGGAAAAAACAATGTTTGGTCTATCAAAGGGATAGCAAGGAACTCATTTAATAAAAGAAAACATATAGGATACGCGTCTGATATGAAAAAAACACGTTTCCAAATTTCAAAGTCCTAAAAAGTCAAGTTTTCATGCGGAATACTGGAAAAAACTATATGACGTTAATGCGAAACACTAAAATGAAGCTGTATGACAAGAAAAGAAACACAAAAACAATGCCCTAAGGGCGTTATCGACAAAAACGAGCCACACGTTGGGATAGCCAGTTATCTGTTACGGTATTAATTCATCAGATCGACATAGGTCGTATTGATTGTCCAAAATCGGGTACAAACTACAGGGTTCGCCGACTTTCCCTAGAAATCACAGATCTTAATGTGTCGGAGCAGATGACATCGCTCCAGTTACCTTCAGGCTAGCTTAATCGGTTGGGGTGGGATTCGAATACTCAAAAGGGAAAAACGACGGAGTACTTGACCTAGTACTTACCCTATGGCTTGCGTAAAGGAATTGCCAAAGGACGCCACTTGCTTTTAAAAGGGGTTGCTTGCGTGAATAAAGCAAGAACTTCACGAAACTATGAGGAGGTCCCCCCAGGTCCACGGTTGTCCTCGCCTCGCTGTCCAAGCCTCCACCGAGTCTTCAGAATAAACACCAAGAGTGGGCATAAACAAACGACTTACCTTAAGGCACACCCTTGCTAAATAGTAACAAAAGAACACTAACACTAGCCCAGAGCTTGGGGCTTGCTTATCAATAAGGCGTACTTTCAGCTTTACATTGCAAATTACACTCGGCCTTTGCCACACTGGATTAAATGATGACCCAGAAGGGGTTTAGAACTCAACAAATAATCAAATTGACTTTAATGGGTTTATTATTTAAAGGAACAAATGACAGTTTACACAAATCGGTACATTAAGACAAACACCCGGAGGTGAGTTTAAATTTAGTAATACGATATCCTACGTGAATATGAAAGGGGGCCCCACGAAAACCAAAATATACTTATAAACCGTTCAATAGTTATTTGCCAGATAGGAGGCCATGTTAGGGTGATGAATTTCACCCTGTAAATATGCTGTCAGTCATTAACAAAAGTTAGGTTATGCTCATTTTATACAAAATGATAATTTTATGTTAATGTACAAAACGTGGTTGCCAGATTTGGTTTTGGATTTTGTGCCACTTTTATTGTTGGTTAAGATAAATTTCATGAAAGACAAATTGCTGATTCTGAATACGTTTCATACTTTGTTGAGTAGGAATAATGGTATATAAGTCGTTTTTTTTTATTGTAATTATAAATTGTATACAAAAATATTTAAATATTACAATTTATGTATTTTTTCAGTATAAATAAAGCTTTTACAAGCCACTTTACGCCCATTGCATAACAATCTCTCTCCATTGTTCCTTATTCATGATTTTATTTCTCCAGTCTTCTATTCCTTTCCTTGCTATGTCTTCCATTACTGCCCCCTTCCACCTATTCGTTGGTCGCCCTCTTCTTCTAGTTTCTTGCGCTCTGCCTTCCAATACTATCTTAGTAGCTCTCCCATCTGGCATTCTCCATATATGCCCAAACCATCTTAACCTTTGAGCTTTAATGAAGTCTACTATATTTGGCTCTCCATACTTCTTTTGTACCTCTTCGTTTGTAAGTCTTCTCCAACCATCATCCGTCCGAGTCCCTCCAAATATTTTTCTCAGCATTTTTCTCTCCCACCTACTTATCGTATCTTGGTCTGCCACAATCATCTTCCATGTTTCACATGCGTACGTAGCCGTGGGTCGAATTACTGTCTTATAAGTCGTAGTTTTGCATTTCGTGACATTTGTCTTAAGGACATTATACTATTTAACGCGCCCGGACATCTCGATGCTTTTATTAACCTTGATTTCATTCCTTGTGTGTAATTTAAGTTTTCAGAGATTAATGTTCCTAAGAAAGTAAACTCCTTAACTCGTTCTATTCTCAAATCTTAATATTACGCCATTATTATTGATTTCTTCATTTTTTCCATTACTTCTTTGTTAAAGCTGCTGAATATTGTCCAGTGGAAGTTGAAGAATGGATTTTTTTTAAATATGGCCACAGAAGAAAATCACAGGGAGTTAAGTTACAAGACCTCGGGGGCCACACTGTAGACATGTTTTGACTAATAACTCTGTTTTTGTAAAACTCTCCAAGTAAATTTATGCTCCATCTTATTGAAAGTACGTAACCCTTTTGTAATTCATTGTCACGTAACTCTTCAAAAAACGGCGACAAAATTTCAGTATGAAATGGTTGTGCATTTAGAAAACCTAAAATTTGAACTATTAAAATAAAATTTAATCGTTTTGCTGCACTCAATTACCTTAAAAAAATATAGGACCTATAACTCTTCTTTTACTAATTGCAGCCCAAACCCCGATTTTTTGTGGGTGAAGCGGTTCTTCAACATAAAAATTGGGATTCTCAGCGCTCCACATCCTCATACTTTGTGAATTAATATAGCCAGATAAATAGAAGTATGCCTCATCAGTAAAGAAAGTTTTCTCAAACGCATTATCGTTATTTCCTAAATTATTGATAAACCAGTTACAAAATTCCAATCTAACCGGAGGATCGTTTGGCAGCAGTTCCTGATACACTTGCAACCGGTAAGGAAAATAATGCAAATTGCTTCTTAATATCTTATGAGATGTTGAATATGAAACATTTAATTGCTGTCCTAAATGGCGAACCGATACGTGTGGTTGTTCTTGCACAATTTGTCTCGCATTGTTAACTACTTCTTCAGTGCGTATGTTGCAAATAGTATGTATCATTTTTAGGTCGTGGGCCAAAAGGTTTAATTTCAAAATTGTTCCGCCCCATAATATTTCTAATAGTTCTTTCAGATATCTAAAACAGTACAAAGCCGAAAATTAAAGCAACAATTAAGTTTTATGCATAAATACTTGCATCCCAAAAGTCACTATAAGCCGGGCAAAGATTTCAGTTTCACTGAGATCGGGCCTGTCGGCTTTATAATGCCTGTAAGCCTTTGTAATTTGTAGTTTTGTGTCACCTTTAATGACTTTTGGCATACTTACTTTAGTACTACAATTTGTTGACAGATAGATATCCATGACGCCGATGTCCATACATATTATGCCTAGTGGCAAACAAAGTATAAAAGGACTGGCAACATTGCATGTTTAACCTCAAAATGTCAAAGTAGACACTTTCGTGAGCCTCCTGTACATAACAGCTGCTTCTGACAAAGTGTCAGAAAGAGTTTCTAGGGAGTTTTAGTTTTATTAAACATAAAAACAAAATTCCATGTCTACCTACTTGGCAAATAACTATTGAACGGTTTATATCTTAGAACAGAAAATAGACTGTTCTAAGGTTTATATACAGTAAGAAGTCGGGCAGAATATTTTTAACTAATTTCGTTAATGACAACCTATAGTTAAATTAACCGCATGAATAGCTTAATGACGTCGAAATCACTTAACACAGTGAAAAAATAACAGATCTGAATAGCGGAAATCCTTTTCTGCCACTACTTTTACACTTGTCGACACAACACCCTGACATTACCATGTCCTCGACTTGGAATTAGCTCCCGAAGAGAAAAATGAATAAAAACACGACAACTGTCAATGTCACATTTTAATTAATTTTGGAACTTCCTTTGCAATTTTTAAATATGCCAGGGACTTAAAGGATACCAACGTGATTTTGCTCCAGCGGCAACATCAAAGGTTCTCGCAACTATTTGTAAATAGAGGGGCTATAGTTGAATTTGGGTTTTCTATGTAGTTGAAAGAAGCAAATCTCTGCAATATGATTGACTTTTATATTATAGCGTTGAATAGTCGCTGTAGTACCAGAGTATGAGTCGAAAGAGTCATAAAATATAACTTGGCTTTTTTTCTTACTTTGTAATTAACATTAAGCAGATCAATGATATTAATTGAACTGTTACGTAATAGTATATTACACAACGAGAGCTGTAGGAAGCATATTACACGCGAGTTGGAAAAGTTACGCACAAGCCGCGTAGCGGCGCGTGTGTAATTCCACGAGCGTGTAATTGCTCTATAGCTCGAGTTGCGTACTATACTTTTTCTACGATCACACTCATTTCGTTAAACGAAAAAGAAATATTTTATTAACTGTCAAACTATCTGTCACACCATCTTAAAAATTAGGCGGCTGCAGTCACATCCCTACACCGCTTCGTACAAACAACAGAAGCTAACTGTAACGTAATAAAAAAAATTACGTGTTAGTCATTATCATTACGTAACACTGTTTGTAACAACGAATTTACTAATCAAGTAATCAGTGCTTAATGAGCAATTTACTAATAAAGGAGTAGAAAAAATAACCTAACTTTATGACATATTTTTTCACGTCTTCTTGGATTGCATTCTTTAAAAACAACATTGCTGATTGTAGGTTTTAATGGAAAGGCTATTTTGGGTTGCATAACTTTGTCCGCGGAATTAAAAAATAGATTATAGCTCAAAAATGTTACCCCACTGGAATTGGAGGAAATGGAAACTGTATGTAATGGCAATCTGCACGTTTAACCAATGGGTTAGGAGATGTCATTCACCTTAAATTGTTTGACGTATGTCAACGGCATGTCTTTTAAATGTTGAAACGTAATAGAAATATGTTGTGTGCTACTAAAAGCAGCGCTAAAAATTTTAAAGCGAACAATAATTGAAATTGCTACATTATAACATTAAAAACACACTTTAAAATAGTTTTGTAAGGTTAGTTTACTATTCTCATCAAGCTCAAGGGAACAACAAGGAATGAACAACTGGAAAATATGTGCTCGTATCGGTCGTATCGCTTACCAGCACGAAGTACGGGCTTCCGTGGTCGTACAAGCAGGACCTCGACTACTTCACTACGACGGACGTATTTATATGAAACAATATTACAGAGATTTTAATTGTTACAACTTGCAAAATTCGAGAATTTTCAAAAATTTGAAGTATAGGTTTCACTATTTCTGTACTACTTCGGACAAGAAAGAAGTTTGCCTGGCTAGTCACAAAGATGCCGTGAAGAAAGAGTTCCAGAGCTACATCGAACAAAAAAAGAAGAAGCTACGTGTTACTGAACAAAAAATCAAAGAACGAGGAAATGTGATTTTAAAAGATATCGAAAAAACAAAAAACAGGGTTAAGGAGAAAGTGGAAGGAATAATAGAGGTAAAACTTTAAGCACCTAATGATTGTATCGCTGTAGGTTTGTTTTTCTAGAAAGAAAATGTATATACGATACCCAATTTTTTATGCGTTTCGAGAATATTGATTTCACCATATCTAGGAATGCTTATTGTGCAAGCCGAATTTCAGTTTGCTCTGGCAGTTCTAGGAGTGGCTGCAATCACTGATTTGGTGAGTTGTGGTTAAAAGTATTTCTCTTTGAAGTACTGAGAACCAGTTTATAGTTGGACGGCTGGATTGCAAGAACATGGGAGAGTCAATCTTCGAAAATGGGTAGTTTTTTAGATCCTATGGCTGATAAAGTACTAATAGCCACGCTGTTTCTGACACTGACTTATGCAGATTTAATACCAATTGCTCTCACAGGCCTGATCATAGTCAGGGACGTTATTCTAGTAACCGCGGGATTTGTAATAAGATACCGCTCCTTGCCACCACCTGTAAGTTTAGATCCATTTAGAATAGGATTGGGAAATATGCCGACATTATATTTTAGCGAACTCTAAGCCGATATTTTGATGTAACCCATGCCACGGCTCAATTAGCCCCAACATTTGTAAGCAAAGTAAACACGGGAGTGCAATTGCTACTAGTAGGATCGACTCTTGCAGCTCCAGTCTTTCAGTACGTCGGACATCCTCTACTACAGTCTTTGTGGTATGTTTTATAGTAACAATTCATTTTATCTGGAATTCTAATTGTGTTTAAATGATTTTGCTATAGGTACATTACTGGGGCTACAACAATAGCAGCTGGTTTAAGCTACGTTATTTCAAAGAACACATACCGGTTCTTAAACAAGCCTAAGTAGTGCTACAAGTTGCAACTGCAGTAGCTAAGTTTTAATATCATTATGATACTTATAAGGCTAAACGAAGTGCTGTTATTTTATACTGAAGTGCTGAAGTTACTGAAATAAAGTTGTGTACATATGCAAAATGTCGCATTTATTGTTCTGTTTAGTTTGTTATTCTTAAAGAATATTAAAGGTGTGATACTGATATCTGTTATTTAATTTTACTTCACAAATTAAGGTATAACTAATTTTGTAAAAAGTAAACTGGAATATGCCTTTATATATGGAGTCCCATGTATGCTCACGGTATAAATGCAATAGAAAGAGTGCAGAAACAATTCCTTAAATACTTATAATTCAAAGAAATAGGGTACTACCCCTTATGTTCACATTAGTCAGAATCATTAAAGAAATATTCAGACATTATAACCTTAGAGAAACGGTTTTATTTGGAAGCACTTGTATTTTTACACAAGGTGTTTAACAACGAAACTGATATTAATCCAATATTATACAAATTACGTTTGCTTGTATCCAGACAAGTTTCCCATTGCAATTAAATATTTTATCTTCCACCCTCGCAAACAAATTCATTAATAAATTCACCAATTTATGGAATATGTAAATATGCAAATGTTGTAACTGGATATGTAGATTTTTTAACCTTAAAATAAAGATATTGTTAAATATGTGTTTGGGCTTATGCTATGAACATAAACGTGCGACGGAAGTCGCCATTTTGGACAACCACATTATTCGGCTGAGGTCGTGTAACTCGTGCTCCATTTGTTCTAAATCGCTCGTTGTGTACGGTTGCATCAAATCCGAAATCGAAAATTGTTGTTTGTATTTTTCGTGGAAAATAAACAAAGTAATGGTTAGTTGTGCAGCCTGTGGTTGTTCTAAAACAGCAAGGAATAAAATTGTAATGGATTTAGCGACGTTTTCAATGTTTTGTTATCGCTGTTTTTATTGCAAATTCAGTGTTTACAAAATGTTGGTGTGTTCCCCGTGACCGGCAGTACATTTATTCAAGACAATAATATTGTTTTTATTTGGGTCTCGTAGCACCAGCCTTTACACCGAAAGGTAAAACGAGGTTAACGATAATACATACATACATATGTATAGGAATGGGACGCCACTCGAATCTCTGAACGGAAATGGCTGGTCCCGGCCACCTTGTTGCAACTTTTATGTTAAACACTCCTTCCTGACTCGACCTCCGGTAAATATGCTTTAAATTTACCAGGAGGTGAAGTTGATATTGGGGCGAGGCATATTTAAGTTTTAGCTTAGTACTTTAGTTTTAATCCAGCTTTTCATGTTTTTATTAGTTATTCAACAATTTTTGGTATTGGTTTTACTCTGATAGCAAATTGTAAAGTTATTCTCTTACATTTGTTTTTCCAATTGTTTTTTTTTGTTAATTTCTGCTTTTGAAAACCGGCCTATACTAATGTTAATTATTTTATCGGTTTCAGAATATTAAGTCTTTGTTTACATATACAAAAGTAGGCTGGTAACTAACTCATAATTGTGTCTGTACGGTAATAGTGCTTTACCGAACATGGCAACCATTATCATACTTCAACCGATAAACTATTGAACAAACCACGGATGTTATGAATCATAACAGCCATAGCCATAGATGTCTTAAAATCCTCGCTCTAAACGTCTGCTGCAGTTATGATACTCTCATAACATTCCTAGATATCTTAATAGCTATAAAATGTAGCCTGTCATTGGCATTAGCTGTTGGCTACAATAATAAATAAGGAAATAAAACTAGATAAAAATAAAACAGAATAAATAATGAGGTGTGTCCATCACACGCCTTTCTAATAATTTTTCTAAAAACAGTGTTATATGTATATCACATAATTGTCTACAATTATTGTAAAATATAGTTTTTGAAATAATTGCAAAATATTTTTTTTTAAAATGATAATCATGTTTTTTTGGCTGAATTTAAAATTTCCTCCAACAAATTGTTTTTGAGCTATACCGCCAGCAAACAGACAGACAGAATGTAGAAAACCTGTTTTTCGTCATCTAGGGACCCTGAAATGTGAAGATCTGAAGAAATCTCGGATTTTTTCACTATTGAAATATTTCTTTTCGAAGAGGGAAGTAAAAATCAGTAAATTTTGAGCAGGCGCTAAAGTGGCTATTTTTCAGGACGAAAGAAGATATGGACAGGCAAGGCGCAGCCGAGCCTGGCCACTTCTTGAGGCCTGGAAAACCACTTTACTGCCATAGTTTACATATTATTTTTTATCGTACACTATCAGAAAGCTAAATATGTTCAAGAACGTAGTTTTATTTAATAAATAATACAAACACATAAATATATAAGGGGTGGCTGTGGAAATTAAACGTATAAATAATGTGTTGGTGGCACTGTAAGTCTATCAAATTCGAGGTTATCAGGTTAGATTTTCTGTCAGTTTAGACACAGACGGACGCAAAACCTAACCTGCTAACCTTGAATTTGACATAGGCTTACAGTGCCATATCATTGCAATGTGTCTATATAAATCTGCTTATTTTCTTGGCTAGCTAACAAAATTTAGTTTCTAGGCTAGCCGGAAAAATTTGCCCTTTCTCTTTTCCATAAAGCCGAGAAAATTTAGCTTTTTGATAGTGTAGGATAAAATAGTATTTTATTTAACAAGCATATAATGTAGGGTATATTATACGAGGATGAAGTTTACACACTAGTTGAAGGCGAGTGTTGTAATCATCCAAGTGTAATACAGCCAACTATGTATATAGTTGGTGACACTGTAAGTCTATGTCAAATTCGAGGTTAGCAGATTAGGTTTTTGCATCAATCAAAACTGATGCAAAACCTAACCTGCTAACCTCGACATTAATGTCATTTATTTACAATGTAGCCCACTAATTTAAAAAAATACCCTGTGGAATATGAATCCACTAGTGTAATATGAACTGCTTTTTGTATTTAGAGTTGGATATAAAATGCACTTATTATTTGACAGTTGTAGATAATAGTATATTATTATACGAGTTTCATAAGATGGCCCATTGTAGCACCTCACGCGTGCTCCAATGGAACAAGTGCTGCAATGCCTCTTGTTAAACGAGTATAATATACTATTTTATCTACTTTGAGTTGCTGATTTTATAGAAATTCTACATATCAGATACTAAAAATCATGGTGTAAAGAATACAAGGTGTAACGTTCCGCAGAATGTGGGCGGACCTCAAATTCAACCAATAGGACATGGTCCGACAAATGGCACGATTGGTAGTACTGAAGTGTATTGTTGAAGACGCTGTCGATGTCAAATTCGAGGTTAGGTTTTGCGTCAGTTGGTGTCAGATTGACGCAAAATGTAACCTGCTAACCCCGAATTTGACATCGACTGACAGTGCCAGCAACATATACGATCGCAACCATGGTTACACCATGATCGCGGCCGTGATGGATTTCCTGAGCAGGACCATCGGGGATTGGTTGACATCTCCCCTCTATTTTCTGAACGACTGCCCATCCCGGGAGCGTTTCACCTTGTATTCTTTACACCATGCTAAAAATATTGCATTGCAATCTAGGAATTTTTGGGTGTTAAGATGGCGACATTGTCAAGTGACATGTGACAGTCGCCATCTATTGGACAAAGTATCAATTTCGCTGATCTGAGATTTGAATTAGTTTAAATTTGGTGCAAGCTTTTTGGTTCGTGTGCTGTTCAAATAGGGCTTTACCTAGAACAATAATTGTGTTTAATTAATTCGTTTAAAAGTACTTTCAGTTTAAGTTATATTTGATTAGAATAAATTTAATAAATACAGTTCCGAGATTGTGGTTATGTATTCGATATCTGACGTTTGTCGTGTTATGAGCGTGTGAAAGCAAATGTCACCAATCTTATAAATCAAATAGTTACCAAAAACAGAGTTATAATAGACTCCATTGTAGCACTGTTTTACGTGTTATAAAAACCATATTGTGACAGCAAAGTAGATAGTAAGTAGTATATTGTGTATTTAGGACGAAAAGCGTAACATTCCCGGACTCCTCTGTTATTCACAGTTGTCCGGGAATGTTACGCTTTTCGTCCTAAATACACGTATTTCCAAATTTACCAACATATTGTCGTCGAAAGCGCCTCAAGAAAGGACAAATCCTGAATGTAGAAGAAGACAAATATTGGAAAGACATGCACAAGCAGTGAAAGTGTTTTTTAGTGATGACACCAGCAGTTTTTTTTAAGTTTATGGAACAATTTGCGTCACACAAATTTAGATGTTACCGAGCAGATAAGTTTATTATGTTCAAATAAGATTATTTACAGCTGTAGCACCAATTTTTTTTGCATATATGTTGTACTCTCAATCAGCAGTGGTGTATAGAGTTACAAACTTTAAAATAATTACAGAAAAGTTCTTTTATACATATGTTACATAGGTTAGGTTGTTTTATTTTTATAAATATACTGTTACATGTTTGTATTACTTGACTATGTAAATAAATGTCACCATTACAGAAGCTATCTTTAGTTAATTACAGAGTAAAATTTGATAAAGAGTAAAACTGTGCTCTTAAAACAAAATTATTTCAAATGGGAGTACAGTGAAATCTCCCTTACCGGACACCTCTAATAAGCGGACACCTCTCTTACACGGACATTTTGTTGTGAACCAACTTACTTGCATTAACTTTACTAATAAAATTTTCTCTAATAAACGGACACTCTCTTAAACGGACACGGACACCATTTTTCGACAATTTTTAGACTGTGAATCTCTCTTGTACGGACACTTCAAAATGCAGGCCCAGCTGATGGCGTCAGAACAATCCATAAATCCAACATTTAATGATAATGTTGTTAATTTATCGAATTCTTTTGCAATACGGGCGGTATTAAGTCAACTCAAATCAGCGTTATGACTGCAGGAAATTTGACACTTTCATTACCCTATGCACGATATTACAAAACAGTCCATGTCGCCCAATTTTAGAGGCCTTCAATAATTCAAAACTACTTTTCCTTTTGCCTGGGCAGCCCATTCTGATAAAAATAAAAATTGGAAAAATGTTTCCTGCTTGCTTTTATGGAAGGACAGAACAAGAAAATAAGGCCCAGGGCCGTCCCGCGACCGCGGAGCCTACGGGCATCAAGTTACGCCACTGTAATCAATTTGAACCAGACGACGATTTACCCTTATCAGTAATGGTTGAAGTGTATAGGAATATTCAAGAAATCGAAGACGTCAACCCTGACGAATTTATAAACACTGACAAAGAAATAATCCTGGATGATGTAACCGAAGGTGAATCAGCTACCGTTGATATGCAGTTGGCAGAATTAGAAAACGATGGCGACTTAGAAATTTGTGAGAATGTAATCAATACCTACACGGAAGCATTAACAGTGAATAATTTTAAATGCTTTGCTAAAGTAACGACTTTAAAGTATTCAAACTGTCAAAATATTTAGAGATACATGCGGAAAGTATAATAAGCAGTCAGAAAAAACCATTACGTCAAACGAGTATTTTAGATTTTGTAGCAACTATTACATAACTTTTTTTCAATTATTTTATTATTCTTATTAATTGTTAGCGCGTATACCTTTGCATAATACGACTTTTTTGACATAAAAATGGATTTTTTCCTTAAGCGGACGCCTCTAATAACCGGACAAAAACTTTGGCACCGTGCGTGTCCGCTTATGGGAGATTTCACTGTATTGTAATTTAGGACCACCAACTACCAGTGATGCAATGTTGCCAAGTCTAACAGCTAACAGCATGGCTTGTAAGTGTTAGAGGCAGTGGGCTGACTCAATTTCTTGGGTAAGGTTGTTCCAGGCGTCCACTATGTGGTTGGACAAGATGTTTGTGGGTTGAGCGTGCTTAAATTTCGCTTTTCTCACTTTCATATTGTGTCCTCTGCAGTTTCGAGTTGGGGGCAGGTTATAAAAAAGGCATAGTTCCGGAGAGTCATACCATTCAAATTTTATATGTTTCCAGTACATCGGTGCGTTGCTTTCTTGATGATGAGGTTGGGCTGTCAAGTCAATGGAGTCTGATTTCATACGGGAGGTGTCTGAATCACATTTTGTGACAGTTGTGATAAATGCTTAACAAATATTTTTAATTTGTTAAAACATAATTTATGGAAAAAGTATTTAGCGACAAAAGAAGGATGGGATTACCAATTATATAAAGATCAAAGATTAAGAGTTAAAAATTTAATAAAACAGGAAAAAAGCAAGGCGTGGGAGCAATTCGGAAATAAAATGGAAAATTTGGGAGCGGGAAACTCAAAAATGCTGTATAGAGTGCTTAAGGGAATGCGTAAAAAGAAGCAGGAGGATCTTCAATGGGTTAAAGACAAGGAAGGGAAGGTGCTCATGAATGTAGAGGATATTAAAAACAGATGGTATGACTATTTTGTAGAGTTGTCGGGTGAGGAGGAGGACGTGAACGGACAAGAAATAGCAGGGGAACAGGAGCATACCGATGGCACCCTTCCAATAAGTCTGGAAGAAGTTCTACAAGCCATTAAGAAGCTTAAAATAGGAAAAGCCGCGGGCCCAGATAATATCAAACCAGAAATGGTTAAATACATGGGTAATGAAGGGATAAAATGGTTACATGAGATATTGAATTGGGTGTGGAAGGCAAAGAAAATCCCAGATGATTGGCAAATTGCAATAATCATACCGTTACACAAAAAAGGCGATAAGTTGTGTTGTGAAAATTTTAGAGGAATTTCGTTACTGAGTGTTATTTGTAAAATTTACGAACGCATATTAGAGCAAAGACTGAGGCCGAATATTGAACAAACACTTGGAGGTACACAAGCTGGATTCAGGCCGGGCAGGAGTACACACGACTGGATTTTCAGCCTGCGGCAGATAAGTGAGAAACTGCTGGCATACAACAATAAAATATATATTTGTGCAATTGATATGCTTAAAGCCTTTGATAATTTAACAAGAGGTAATATTTGGGAGATACTGAACAGAAGAGGAATCTACGAAGAATTAGTAGCAGCAATCCGAAGTCTTTACTCCAAAACAAGAAATATCGTAAGGGTAGGAACCAATATCACGAAAGAGTTCTCAACATTTAAAGGCGTACGCCAAGGGAGCATATTAAGCCCGTTATTATTTATAACTGTTATGGACGAAATTGCACGAAAGGTAGAGACAAAAATAAAGGGAGTTACAGTTGGATATAAGGATTTGAAACCAGTGGTAGTCAAAGAATTTCTATATGCAGATGACCTAATTTTATTTGCAAGCTCGAAAGAAAATCTACAGAAAAATTTAGAAATTTGGAAAACAGCTTTGCAAAATTTCGGGTTGGAAATCAACATATCAAAAACAGAAATAATGGTAATATCCAAACAACATGAAGAGGTAGAAGTAACGCTGAATGAAAACAGAATACAACAATCACAACAAATAAAATACTTAGGTGCATTTCTCGAAGAAGACGGGGGCTTACAAAGCGAAATAAATAACAGAATTGCAGCAGCGAATAAGTTATATTATGCACTAAATAGATCATTTATAGGAAGGAAAGAAATATCACGGAAGACTAAAATTAAGATTTTTAAAACAGTGTTTATCCCGGTGCTAATTTATGGCTGCGAAGCGTGGGTGTTAAGTGATTCCCTCAAGAGCAAGATTCAGGCATGTGAAATGCGATATTTGAGAAAAGTCCTAGGGGTTACCAGAAGAGATAGGATGCGTAACGAAGAAATACGACAGACTTTGGAGGTAGAATCTGTGCTAACTACTATTGAGAGGAGACAGTTGGATTGGTTAGGGCATATTACAAGAATGCCAGAACAGAGAGTGACAAAACAAATATGGAAAATGGGTGTAATAGGCAAGAAACGAAGAGGAAGGCCGAGGAAGAGTTGGAAGGAACAAGTGGAGCAGATTATAAGGAATGGAGGCAGTAATTGGAACACGGCAATGAAAACTGCACTAAATCGGAAAGAATGGAAAACATTTGTGGCTACAGCCACAACCCCTCGACACTGAAAGGTAGAAGAGGGTCGCCGATAAGTAAGTAAGTAAGTAAAACATAATAGTAATTTACGATACAAGTGCGTAAAGCTAATTTTTCGTCACGAATCGAATGGGGCAGAGTTAAAACGCGAGTGAGCGAGCCCCGTGACCCCGCGAGTGACCAAAGATGCTTTACGGACTTTTAGGCACTAAAAACCCCTAAAATAAGTAGACATTTAAGCCAAAAAAAAAATGATAAAAAAGGCACATAAAAACAAAGGCAAAATGTATGTTTAATAAATAAATAACACAAACATTAAACTTTCAGAAATCAACTTAAAGTAAAAATAAATTCAAAAAAAAAATGTGAAGACTTGGCACATCTTACTATCCATTCACTAAACTCGTGAACTGTCAAAACGCTGTCAAGTTGGTACCGTGTTTAAATTTTGTTTTGGAACTTCTGCTTGCTGATTTTGGCAGCACTGAAAAGTTTGAAATTTAAAAACTTGACTTATGTAACACTTTCTTGTAAAAAAATAACCTCCCAAATTCTTTAATTTTTGTGCATACACTTCAGTTGCAATAGAACAGAAACGAAAGAGGGTTTTATTATTGGAAAGGGAAAAAAGGCTGTAGTTGATTATTACAAGGAAAAACTAGAAGAAAATTGTTGTGACTTTTGACACATGTAACATAACCTTAATTTTAAATATTACTAGAAATCACTAGATCCGAAGTACATTCCCAAAAAAAACTGTAATTTCCAGGTACACTCAACAAATATTTAAAAAATTTGATATTGACAGTTCATGAGTTTTGTAAATGAATAATAAGTAAAAATTGTCATTTTCATGATTATTTACTGAATCAAATTTTGACTTAAGTGTGATTTCATTTTCTCTTCATGTAGGTAATGCTGTATTTTAGTGTTGTTGTATATGACGCTTTTTAGTGCATGGTATCTAAAAAAACTAAAATTATTGACAAACATTGGCGTGATATTTTGACAATGCATACCTAACCTCAATGCAACATACCTCTTTAATATACAAGCTAAATTTTATAACAAATAGACGCTAAACTAACGCACCGGCTCGGGCGTTCGGGTCATCGAGTGTGGGATCGATTCAATTAGTTATGTTATCGACTCAGCGGTAAATTTAAATCAGAAAGATCTCGCAAAAAAATTAAAAATTAAGAAATGAAGCATTTTAGGCCAAAATATAGGCATCTAAACGATAAAAAGGCAATTAAATGCTAAAAAAGGCATTTTTCCATAAAATACAAAAAATAGGGCATTTAGGCAAAAATAAATAGGGCTCAAAATTATTGTTTTTTTGTAATCTGCACTTTGATGTTTGAAATTTATTTCTGCCTGTAAATTTAAAGAAAAGGCATTTTTCCTAAAATCCGATGTCTGTTGATTACTTGTCGTAAATTCATTTTAGGGTGTGACAACGTTTTTGTAGTACAGACAGATCAATAAAAAAACCAATTAGGGCAGGCTGTGATATGTGTTATACGTTTGGCAGTACTCAAGTGTATTGTCAGTCTATGTCAAATTTGAGATTTGCAGGTTAAGTTTTACGTCGGTCTGTGTCAAACAACGAACAAAACCTAACCTACTAATCTCGAATTTGACATAGACTGACAATACACTTCAGTACTGCCAAACGTATAACACATATCACAGCCTTCCCTAATTGGTTTTTTTATTGATCTGTCTGTACTTCTATTTTATTTTCATTCATTTCATTGTATTCATAGTTCAATAGTAAACTGTTTTATATTTGATAATAATGATATATAAATAATAATAATAATAGTCTTTATTTCACTTTAAATAATAACAAAAATTTACATTTGTAATATAAGCAATAATAGATAATAGATAATTAACTTGTTATCCAGTTAAAGTGAAAATCACAAGGCGGAGTTCAGATGCCAAGTACAAATACAAGACCCTGATCTTCCACTCAAACCTTGACACAAGTAAATCATAAAATAAATAAAATGTATATAAAAGTGCAAAAAAAATTAAAAAAATAATATTTGCGCTGTACGTACAAAGAGGTTACAAATCAAATAAATCAAGTGATGACGCTTCCTCAAGCCGTCGTATAAATGAAAACAACTCACTCAAAACAAGGATCACTACTGCTCTTGTTGCTTTATAAGATTTTGAAACATATGTTTTTTGAAATTCGGTATTGTACATGTTTTTATCTCAGTAGGAATGGCATTATAAAGTTTTGATATGTTATAGCGGAAAGATCTTTTAAAAAGGGCTGTTTTATGAAGAGGCGGCGTTATTATTAGGTTTAAATTGCGCAATTTTAGATCATGGACATCAGTTCGAAAGGATATTTTGTGAAACAGATGACAAGGTTCCTTAGTATAAATAATTTTGTGATAGTGACAAGCTATTTGTAATTTTAACCTATTATTCATGTTTAACCATTTCAGTTCTATTAATTTATGGGATATACGGTCATATTTACGAATGCCGAAGACATAACGTAAGCAAGAGTTTTGAACGCGTTGAATTTGTTTCAAAGCATCGTGATCAAGGCAAGGGCCATACACAGCAGAACAATAAGAAAAATGTGACAAGACCAACGATTCACACAGCATAGCTTTGGTTTTAGTTGTTAAACAGTGTCTGTGAGGATAAAGTAGTTTTAAACTCATATAAGACTTGCGTATGTTATTATTGATATGATGACGAAATCTTAGAGTAGAGTCAAATAAGACACCCAGATTTTTTGCACAGTCTACAACAGGTATATCGACGCCATTCATAGAGAACCTCGCAGTATCTTTGAAGTTATTCACCTCTTTTGTACTGCCAAAAAGTATAATATTTAATTTAGATGAATTAATAACTAATGAGTGTTTGTTGGCAATATCAGATAACCTTTGCAGATCTGCATTAATGTCGTCAACGGCCTGTATAGACTGCGCAGGTAAAAATGAATGATATAGTTGCGTATCGTCAGCATACATTTGTACCTTGCAAGTTTTTAATTGCTTATGCAAAGTGCATGTATAGATTGTGAATAGCAGGGGCCCTAGAATAGAGCCCTGTGGAACCCCACTTACAGCAGCTCTACAGGCAGATGTGGAATCAATGAGGCGAACCATCTGTGTTCTACCTTTCAAGTAACTGGACATTAATTCAACTGCATGCTCACCGAAGCCAATAAATTGTAGAACGGATAATAATGTTGAATGGGAAATAGTGTCAAAGGCTTTACTGAAGTCTAGTAGAGCTAGCACACTTATTTTGCCAGAATCACTTGCGCCTAATATTTCGTCCGTGACGTTTAATAAAGCTGTAGAGCAGCTATGTCCCGGCCTAAACCCTGCTTGCGTATCAGGAAGGATCTTATTAATATTTAGATGTGTTCTTATTTGTGAATTTATAATTTTTTCTAAAACCTTTGATAGGGTAGGCAAGATACTTATGGGACGTAAGTCACTGTAAGATGTAGGATTACTGTTTTTTGGTATAGGTGTAACAATTGCGTTCTTCCATACACTCGGATATTTGCACTCAGTGATACAGACGTTTATTATATGGGTAATATACGGAAGAATGAGAGGACAGCATAGTTTTAACATTTTTGCATTGATTTGATCGTAACCACTAGAATTTGACTTTATTTCCTTCAAAACATTGGACACCATGTCTATGCCGACAGTGTGAAATGATAACTCCGACACTGCATTATCTGTTTTGGAGTTTCTATATTCAGACATGAGGTTTATATCATCTACAGGATCAGGAATGCTATCTAGGAAGAAGTTATTGATTGCATCCGCATTTTGCAACATGGGGGGCAACTCCCTAGACTTCTTGTCTTTAGTTACATTAAGCTTTTTAATATCCCTCCACATCTCGGTGGGACTACAGTTCCGGATAAGGTAATTGAAATAAGCAGCTTTTTCATTTTTAATAGAGAGGGTAGTTAAATTTCTCAGAGACTTGTAGTAGTTCCAATGAGAGGGATTTTTTGTTTTCTTGTAACGTTGCTTAGCCTTATTCCTCAGTGATATTAATAGTTTAACATTATCGGTGATCCATGGCATTATAACTTTGGTTATCCTGACTTCGTTCCACCCTATTCAACATAGGGCTAAGAATAATTCTAGTGGTTGTCTGTTTAAGAGATTGAATTATAAGCAAATAAGGGAATATTTTATAAAGGTTACACAAAAAAAACTATGATTATATAAAAAAGTCGTTACTTTTCAACTATTTAATTTGTACAATTGTACATTATCTAAATTTTGCAACATAGAAAATGTAGATATTTCAGTAATTCAATAAAAATAAGGTAATATTAATAATATACGATTTATTGCTATTAATTGACCTTAAAGCACGAAATGTCAATGCTTATTTGTTCACGAGTACCATATCAGAATGGAATGAAGTTTTATCAGTAATAAAATAAGCTTTTATCAATAGTCTAATATAAACATAAATAATGAAAATAAATTAAGTGTAAAAGTAATTACAATAACTCGTTCACGATGCGAAGCTATATTTAGGATTCCGAGGGAGTTTATTTTTAAGCATTGCAACAAACAGGCATGTTATTACAGATATTACAGGGTAAAGAATACCTAATCATAAGATGATTTATATCATAATGCAAATTTTGGTGCAATAATAAAGATAACTTGTATAACATCAAGATAATCGGTACCTCTATTCCGTTTTGATAATAGATTCGTGTGTTGATCTAGTAGTCTGATGAACCATAGCATAAAACGAACTACTTTCGTTGATGAGTAAGGCTTCCGGACGATCAAATTCAACTACCCTTCCAGAATCCACTACTAGAACTTTATCGGAATCCATAATTGTATGTATTCGATGTGCTATGGTCAAAACGGTACATTCAGCAAATTTTCTTCGAATTGTTGTCTGAATAAGTGCGTCGGTTTGTGCGTCCAAACTAGCAGTTGCTTCGTCCATGATCAGGATTTTATTTTTTCCAATGACAGCTCTTGCTAAACATATCAACTGTCTTTGTCCGACGCTGAAGTTGGAACCTCCTTCTGTTATTTTCACGTCTAGTCCCAAAGATAGAGATTCTATTAATTTCTTGAGTTCAACTTCTGCTAACGCGTTCCATAATTCCACATCATTGTACCTCTCGAAAGGGTCCAAATTTCTCCTGAGGGTTCCCGAGAACAAAAACGGTTCTTGAGGAATTATAGAGATTTTAGACCGTAAAGTATTTAAGGGAATTTTTGTTATGTCGATGTTATCTATTGTTATTGTTCCTTCAATATTTGTGAATTGAAAGAGGGCATTAATGAGGGACGATTTTCCAGCTCCAGTTCTTCCCACTATTCCTATTTTTTCCTTTGCTTTGATTTCGATATTTACTTGTTTCAGAACGTAAGGTCCCGCTGAAGAATATTTTAAGGAGACCGAAGTGAAGTCGATATAGCCCTTTTCAGGCCAACTGGGTGTCGGAATTACATCACTTCGAACAACTTCACGTTCGAGCTTTGTATACTCAGCTACCCTCTCTACAGAAGTCATTTGATTTTCCAGTTCGCTCCATTGCCGCATACCCCATTGAAATAATCCTGTTAAACTGATAGCTTGGGTAATCGCTAATCCGACATTGCCACCATACCATTCTAAAACATAATTTCTATTTTTAATTACATTTTGGAGTTGGTAGAACCGTACTTACCATTACTTATAAGTAAAAAACTAAATGTAACTATCGCAATATAAGTAACACATATTAGGTCAAGCCAAAATCCAAAAGCTCTTGTGCAGCAGAGGAACATATACCAAGCTGAACTGTGCAAATCCTGGTGATTGTCAAACTCTTGTTGAAGAAGTTTTTGGGCACCAAATGCTCTAATGGTTGTCAGTCCTCGAAGGGATGCATTCATATGGGCCAGTACTGGACTACGAGCTAAAACACTGGATTTAGATTTTTTATTATAGTTTCAACCAAGACTTACTAATAGCTTCTAAGCGTTTAACACTACGACTTGTTGCTAAATAGACATTTCTCAGCATGTAAAATACTATTAAAATAAGTCCTGTCACAGCTAGCAGCCACGGATTTACAAGAGATATCACGACTGTCACTCCTATTACCGTCAACCCAATCTAAAATATAGAATCTGTTGTTACATTAGTTGTATAATATTAAGTTTAATAACTAACTTGTATACAATCGATAATAACAGATGGTAAAATTTCATCAATTGACCCCATATCTTTTGAAAATCTATTTAAAATTCTTCCAGACGTATTTTGTTGGAAAAACTTTATAGGAACATATATAACATTTGAAAACATGTTATTGTGTAGCTTTACTGAAGCTTCCATGCAGTACTTAAAAAACGAGAAAGATCGCACTAAAGTTATCATAACCATAGTGGAAATTAAAATTGAATAGGTGTAAATACATGTTTCTCTTGATAAATAGAAGTGGTTTTCAGAAATTGTATTATTTTCAGCCCCTTTTGATTTTTCCAAATTAACCCTAAACAAAAAACAATTATTTAAAATGAAACATCAACTATTACTTTAAATATTACCAGTAAGCGATGAAGTAATCGGTGCCACTTGCAAATAACTGAGTGCACAAGAACATAAAAAGAACAAAGACAGCCAATACCAATGAACCTCCAGCTTTGAAATATGACATATAAATATCCCC
This sequence comes from Agriotes lineatus, assembly GCA_940337035.1. Lineage (NCBI taxonomy): Eukaryota > Metazoa > Arthropoda > Insecta > Coleoptera > Elateridae > Agriotes > Agriotes lineatus. The sequence goes on from OW679195.1 coordinate 3,784,199, forward strand.
TGTTATTGTTCCAAAACCTTTCTGTTCTCTCAATTCAGGATGGGTGTGGTTATTTTCAGACGAGTTTTCTTCACTACTCTTTTTGTTTTCTTCAATAAGCGATTCACGTTTGCTTTTATAACCATTCGTAAGGGCGAGCCCCGCTTTCTGTAGTTCGGTGTGGGTTATGGTGGACGAAATTTTCCCATTTTCCATGAGGATGATTTGACCAACATTTGCCAAATACTGGAGCTGATGAGTAACCAGGATGACGGATTTATGTTTTAGAAAATTAGAAATACAATCTTCAAACAATTTTTTCCCAACGTGTGCATCCACAGCAGATAATGGATCATCCAGGAGATAAACATCGGCTTCCCTATATATTGCTCTGGCTAAACTAACTCTGGCCTTTTGTCCCCCACTTAGCATAGTACCTCTTTCCCCAACAGTTGTCTTATCTCCAAATGACAATGTGGAAAGGTCTCGCTCCAGGTCACAAACATCGATGACTTTTTTATATCGTTCTCGATTCATAGGGTGGCCAAAAAGTATATTTTGCCTAATAGTCCCGGAAAATAACCAAGGTTCTTGAGGAGCATAGGAAATGCTACCTTTAATTATTATTGAACCTTCTTGTACAGGTAGTTCTTTTAAAACTGCCAGCAACAAACTCGTTTTTCCACTTCCTACTGGACCAACTATTGCTGTGATCTGTTCTTGGAAAATATTCAAGTTTATGTTCTTCAAGGTTGGCTTTGAGCAACTTGAGGACCACTTTGCAGAAAACTTTTCGCATGTGATTTGAACATGTGCTACACTATTTTGTTCGATCTTATTGATGTTAAAATTTGTAATATCTTCTGCGCACAAACGACGATAGTTGCCTATGAGGCTTGTATTAGAACCAATTTCGTCTAGTAGAAGAAATTTTTGTATTCTGGATATGGATACACTCGCTTCTCCGATTTGCACGATTCCTTGAGGATAATATCTTGTCACCGCTTGCCTCAGAATGTTATAAAATGAAATGACGACGAAAACATATTCCGCTGTTAGGTCATTTCCCAGTGTCACATAAACTACGACAGTTAGAAAGATTGACAATCTTGTAGTAAAGATGGAAAAAGATAACATCACGCCCCTCAAGTACGAAGTTGCACGGATGTTATTAATTTCTAGTCTGGAAAGACCTAATTTTGGAAAGGTACTTTAACTGTTTTTAACAACTTACTTGCGAGCTAATGTAATTAATTTAATGAATTGTTTTTCCCAGGTGTACGTTTTAATAATTTGGAAACCAGAAATAATTTCATTCATTAATTGAATTCTTCCATCAGTTTTGATAGCCGTCTTTAAGCGCAGATTAGCAATTTTTCTTCCTAAATATACTGAAAAAGAGATTACTTTGATTGCCACTTTATATTATGAAAAGTGTCTTTGTTCCTTAATATAAATATTACTAAACGTGCTTGAGGTTATTAAACTGATAATCGTCTTCAGATAATTAATGGCGACAACATGGCAAAAATACGTACACTGTTGCCTTCTGCACTGGAAGTCCTTTTATTTGCAATTTACAAAAAGGACCGTACCTTGTAATGGAACAAATAGCGTCATTGTAACTACTCCAACAGCTGATGTGAGTCCTATGATCCGGTATAGGATATACACGATGATAGTTGTTTCTATGGGAACAAACCACAAACTGTGCAGGTGAACGGCGGCCTGGTCAAATCTATTAACGTCGTTTGAGAGTAAATTTACTATTTGGCCTACAGTTGCTCCTTCAACGGTACTCGAACTCAATCGCAACGACTTTCTGTAAATTAGTGAGCAACACGCTACCCTCAGTTTCATACCGAAGTGTTGTAAACCAAGCGAATACCAATGGGCTGCCAAAGCATACCCAAAACAAGCCACTACAATTACGCCGGCATATAGATAAGCTTCCTGCTTACTAATTTTAGTATCTTTAGCTGTATAATACATGAGAAGTTGTGAAAGGGCTAAAGGTTGCGCCATTCTAAAAATTAGAAAGCTTGCTTTATCATTTTTAATTAAGAAAATAACTTACTTTAAGATCAGTTCGATGAACATAAGAGCAATACCGAATGTCATCAGCTCCAAACCAAATACTCTGGCAAGGGCTCTTAATAGCGAAGGGTCTTGATGTAAGATTTTTTCTTTCAACCATGATTCTTCAAGTTTATCACCTAATGTACTTGAGGTATGCTCATTTAAGGGTTGAAATAAATCTCCTTCTTCGAGATCTTTTCGCAGTCCCTTAATAAACGTTGGTAACGTCCAGCTGAAGAAAAAAAGACTGCAGTTCTAGAAGAGTGAACCAATTAAAGTGTTATACTTGCCAGTAGGTCAAAATAGAGAGAATTCCCGCGTTCTGTCTGGGATGTGATTGCTTTTTAAACACATTTTGGCTATTCATCGCTTTTGTATTAACACGATAATAATCCTGAAGTTTTAACTTTACATACTTAATGCCTACTATGGCTTGATAGTTTTTGATGCATTTAAAATATCACAGTTCTTCAATTAATAAAGGCCATCATTTTGCATTATTAAGCATCAAAACTGGTTATGAGGACAAAAATAACACTAAAATATTACGCGATGATGCGATCTCCGTGACAGTGGTGTACCATCATAAAATTCTTAATTGACTTATTCACTGTTAACGACTAAACTCGTCTCATTTCACTAATCGCTCTTCTCTCGGAACACCTAGTAACACTGAACGTTTTAGAATTGCTAGAAATTAGCTCTAAACTATGTTTACTTCACAGAAATATTTTAAGCCGTCTATAATTACGGCGAAGTAGGATGTGATTGAAGAGAATGTTGTGATGCGTTGTATAATTAATCTGCATGACCTATGCTATCGTACGCCACTGTTATCGTGAATGTGTTTTGGCGAATTGAACACTAAATCTGTAGCATTATGGCTTTTAGAAGTCAACACTACTGTATTTATCGTTTTATTATATAATGACCTCATTGCATTTAATTGAAGCCCTACTTAAGGCAGTGAAGGAATCTGATTTTCTCATTTTTACTAGACATTTGCCTGTGTTAGTTTAAAGTGTATTATTTACTTGCGGCTGCAGGTAATATTACCATTTATGATTATACACATTCACTTATTTATTAATCAACTTCCACAATAATGTAGGGACAGCCTGGACGGGTTCTTCGCGTTGGTCACGTTCTTGAATATGTAAAATCTGTTTTTCAATTTATCCATTCTTTTTGATATTTTTAACATGTTTTGAGATTTTCGGTATTTTAAAAGTTACTTTCAACACTGTTATCGTTGGTTTAAAGTAAACTGATTTCATTAGCATTGTCGGTACATATATTTGTGAACCTTTTTGTTATTATGCGGAAACGATTTTTTATATAATTGAAGGCAAGACACAATTGAAAATTAAATACTACTTAAAGGACAAGTACAAGGTTGCGCTGACATTTTACATATGAATTTGTTATGCAATATTAAAAAACAGGTTATGAAATGGGGAAATAAATTAAATTTCAGCGGAATTTTAAAATTTCTTCTATAATAAGGTGAGAATTATTAGCAGCTAAATTGGATGAATGAGTTGGTTCAGAAACAGAATGAAAGAAAGATGATTTTTTTATAAATGAAATACTAGCCCCAGTATCTACAATGAATTTAATTTGATTAATATAATGAAATACATATACATATAAACGAATCAGAAAAACCGACCTCTACAAACCGTAACTTAGTATTTTGGATTGAATGAAAATGGTTAAATGTATTTGATTGCATTTCGATAAAAAAATTAATGATAAAATACAGATTTGGATTATTTGAATTCATGTAAACATGCGAATGAAAACGGTTGCTGGTTGCATGTTGCTTGTTATTAGAATTGGAAAAATGGTTGCCAAGCACAGCCGCATGTTGGCTACTATTGTTATTTAAGGGTATGTCCACAAATTACTAAATTTTTACAAATACCTTACGCACATGTTCGCTTTTGTCGACGTTTACAGCGCCTCTGGTGTTTGGAAGCGTAATTAAACCAACAAGAGGCAATTTTGAAATTTATAAAGAACAACATGTACACAATTCTTGCTTATAGTACTTATTACTATGATCAGACTCGAAATCGGTATTTGATGAAGATACAGATGTTTGGATTTGCTGGTGATATAAAATAATTAATAAATAATCATTAAAACCACGAATACTAACGAGTTTATTAATGTATATAGGTTATGTATTCGTATGAAGTCACAAGGTAAATGTTAAATGTTGCAAGTTAAATAATACTATCACGTAATAGTGGTTTGTAACAGCAAAGCTTGATCTGCAAGCAATACATCCAAACACAATTAGAAACAAGGAGGTAAAAATATAAAGAAACTTACATTATGCGAATGGTATAGGTACTCCACACCACAACACAAGTTTCTCGTCAAACTTGAACTCATTTTACCTACGCCCTAGGTACACAATAAAAATTCAGGAAGAACTCTTAAACGCAAACGAAGTTACAGCCAAATTGTAAATAACGGTTTAGACTGGTGATGACGTTTACCAGACCTCAGCAAGAGTTCCTTCAAAAGTAGCAGCATTTAAATCGCGCAGGCAAGCGATAAAAAATAGAGATCTCTAACAAAAAAGCGCTGCTACTGAAATTTGTAGATTGGAAGCGAAATCTACAGCATAGACATAAACCACGGCAAAGCCTTTCCATTTTGCTGAAAAATCTATAAAATTTTAGTGATTTGTGGACATGGCAGCCGATCTAGGTTGCGAGTGTGGTATATAACAAACAAATTGTACAAATATTTGTAGATTCTAGGCTGTGAAAGAGCACTATCTAATAAAAAAAAACAGGAATATGATCCCTTCTGCAATCCAGCGTAATTGGTCTACTGCAGTGTTTTTAGGCTGAAACTGACTTCAAACAATGCACAAGAAAAGCCAATTTGTTTATACAAATTTACTGACTTCAAAACAAGTGTAAAACACATAAAACTAGGGTAAACTCATAAAAAAACGTACGTGCGAAGTAGCTGGAACTGCTCGAATGAACACATATCATACATCAATAAATAGCTATTAAGGCAACTAGTGTTTTACAGAGGAATTTTAAACTGTAAAACACGAGTTGGCTTCAATATTTTTTCTACAGCCGAGGAGTTTGTTAGCTTAAATGCCCTAGGGGCTTCGCCCCTCTCCAAAGCGGCCCTCGGAGCTCCACCCCTCTCCAAGGGGGCCCTCGGGACTCCGCTCCTCTCCAAGGGGGCCCTCAGGGCTCGGCCCCTCTCCAAGGGGGCTTTTGCAGCTCCACCCCTCTCCAAGGGTGTCCTCAGGGCTCCGCCCCTCTCCAAGGGGGCCATCGGGCTCCGCCCCTCTCCAAGGGGGCCATCGGGGCTCGGCCCCTCTCCAAGGGGGCTCTTGGAGCTCCACCCCTCTCCAAGGGGGCCCTCGGGGCTCCGCCCCTCTCCAAAGGGGCCATCGGGCTCCGCCCCTCTCCAATCGGGCACTCGGGGCTCCGCATACAAATCGGTCCGATATAATAGCTGTACTTTTAATCTTCACAAATAAGGTTTTATAACCTCTTAAAGTACTCCGTGCTTTAAATGGAATGGCTTGTTTTATAGACACCATAAAGAACGCCGCATATGACCCTTGGAAACAGTTTAAAATCACGGCTGTAGAAAAACGTTATTAAAATAGCGCTGAAATAACTGTAGGTACTTAAAAGTGCAAAAGTTAAAAACATTTAAAGACCGCCCTGTTCATATTCGTGTGCATTTAAAATAGAACGGGGATTTACCACATTAGCTCATTCCTAAAATGCTATTTCAATGAAGCCGGACGCGAGTTTTATGGCGAACTGCGACCGCTTCTTGTAGATGTCAGATTACCTTTGGTCTCGAAGTCGCCTTGCATTGCATTATCGAAACCTGGGATGGCGTGATGAGTGGTAAATAACCACATTCGATCTTGTGAAGTCCCTCTTGTCTTATCGCTGTCTTGGGCGCCGCTCGTCTCATTGACGTCACCAAAACTTGGAAACATTTTAAAAGCCTACTGTGAATGTTGCACAATTTACATGCTCACCTCGTACACCATAAAAATGCGTTCACTTAATTCGTAAACGCTTGTTTGCTGCACTTTAAAACTGCAGGTGCAGCAATTATTTACTTGCTGCAGACTTCTAGCCGCTTCTACTTAACTCGCCTTTTGGCGCACGACTCAAATTAAACTTTAAAATGCTAATGAAAAATGTTTTAAAGCTGAAATTTTCCTTCGTCTCGCGGACCGGCTCAGGACGTTGAATTTAACACTGTACCATCGAAATTAAACCTTACACTTCGTACACCGTACAGGACCGGCTGTACGCACTTTTATGATTGTACCTAGATGAAATGTTACCTAGGAACATTTATTTCGCCAAAGCTATTCACAATTCCTTTACAATATACGATGAAGAGAGTATAGTGGGGTGCTTTTAATAATAATATAAACAGAAACCTGTTGACGTATTCCAGATTCGCCGACAATATTGTGTTAATAGCACTGTACTGCTAAATGAAAATGCATATATTGTTATAGCTTTACGTTGCGGCGCCATTTATGTTATAATTGACTATTTTGCAATGGTATTTATGTATGTAAATGGTTCTATATTATAACAATATTTATTATGCTTTAGCAATTATGTTTGACTTTTCTTTTTATTTAGTTTATTTTTTACCAATTCTCTTTTAATAAAAAACATTATGTACTTTAGATGCCATTTTTGTTAAATTATTAATTATCGATGTTACTTAATATCACTAGCTCCAGTAGAAAACAAGTACTCTTAATAAAACAGGTTGGGATCTCATATTACAGTGTTGTTGTAATGAAACCTTACTTCAAAATGAAATGACAACTTTATACCTGTCAATGTTATTTAAAATTATAAATGTAGAAATTAATCATAAATACACATTTGCTACCATATGTCATTCAATAAACACTACAAACGCTAAGTAATTTCTTTTTAATTACCTATTTAACTTCATTTTGTTAATGCTTTTGTTTCAGTTCTTTATATAGATACCTGTAACTGTCACTTGTACAAGGAATCTCCGAATCCAACAGCATTCCGGCCGCTCACAGCAGTTTCCTTGGGACCTGGACACAACGCCCACTGGTCACAACGTCCACCACCTAGTATGGCCGCCATGTTGGACACAACGTCCACTTTCAAATTTGGTCACAACGTCCACCTTGGACACAACGTCCACCGCCATAACGCCCACTCTGGTCACAACGTCCACCTTCGCATTTGGTCACAACGTCCACCTTGGACACAACGTCCACCGCCATAACGCCCACTCTGGTCACAACGTCCACCGACGCCTCTTGAGAATAACAGTTTACGGCGTCGGTCGTAACGTCCACTCTGGACACAACGTCCACCGCCATATCGCCCACTCTGGTCACAACGTCCACTTTCAAATTTGGTCACAACGTCCACCTTGGACACAACGCCCACCGCCATAACGCCCACTCTGGTCACAACGCCCACTTTCGCATTTGGTCACAACGTCCACCTTGGACACAACGTCCACCGCCATAACGCCCACTCTGGTCACAACGCCCACCTTCGCATTTGGTCACAACGTCCACCTTGGACACAACGTCCACCGCCATAACGCCCACTCTGGTCACAACGTCCACTTTCAAATTTGGTCACAACGTCCACCTTGGACACAACGTCCACCGCCATAACGCCCACTCTGGTCACAACGTCCACCTTTGCATTTGGTCATAACGTCCACCTTGGACACAACGCCCACTTTTGTTTTACTGGTTATTTATTAATAAATTTTTAACTGTCTTCGTTAATGCTTTTTGAGTGGACTAATGTTTTCTAGAATTTAAAAAAAAATGGTTTTAGGCTATTTTATGTATTTTTTTTAATCAATGTATAGTTTCAACTATTTCCTTCCCATGCTTGACGATTTTGTCTCTCTTTTCTGCTGGTTTTTGTCTAGTGTATGTATTTCCAGCTCATTTCTCATATAAATCGGTATATGAAGCATATGGGTCATATTATAATACTAAATATACCTAAAGATTCATTGGTTTGCGTTACACCTCATTCGAAAAAAACTTTTCTTTATTGTTTATTGTTTATTGTTTATTTTTAAGCCAAAATTAAGATTACAATTACATACAATTGCAATCCAAAATCCTATAGAGACAAAACCAGTTGTCTGTACATAGGGCTGGCGCAGAACAAATCATACAAAAAACATAAAATATAATATAACATAAAATATAATATAATACCCAAAAAATAGAAATAGAAATTCAAAATAATAAAATATAAACGTAAAAACAGCTTTTGTTAATTAAACAATATTTTTTCTTGCTCGTAAGTTTATTACTGTGTTATAATTTCGCTCGATCCACTTTGACAATTTCTTTTTAGACTTTTTTGATTTACGAATGCTTTTCAAGTCAATCGGCAGCAAATTAAAGATTTTAAGTGAGGTAATGAAACTACTCTTAAAATTGACTGTCCTGAATATCAGAGGCATTAGCAAGCTTTTGTTTCTGGTAATACTGATAGAGGTCTCAAAATTAGATTTGTGATACTCATGAAATAGGTTTATAGACTCAAGGGCAAAAATACTTTTTATATCGAGAGGCAGTTTTGAACTGCAGAAGTTGTCTTTAAAAATTACCTTTAATATGCTTCTCTGTAGTGACATTAATTTGTTGATGGTATTATCATAAGCGCCGCCCCAAGCAATTATCCCATATGAAACAATACTATTAAATAGCCCGTAGTATAGAATTAGCATTGAGTCAGTTGGCAAGATTTTTGATAGCTTTGCGAAAACAAATAATAGGTATCTTGACTTCTTAATTACATATGTAATATGTTTATCCCACTTCAAAAAACAGTCAATCATTACCCCGAGATATTTTGTGGAATTTACTCTTTGAATTACTTGATTATTGATGCGAATATCTGTATCTCTTTGTATACTTGATTCATAAATCCCAAAGACGACATAAACCGTTTTGGTTATGTTTAACGAGAGCTGATTCACACACAGCCAATTATATACAATTCTCAAAAATTCATTCATTTGATCTTCAGCATCTTTCCAATTATCACCGGAGGTAACGATAGCTGTATCATCAGCATAGGACATAATTGATTTACTTGGCACCAGAGTCAACAAATCATTAATATACAGTCTGTTCTATAAAAAAGGCCCCGCCTTCTAGCTACTTTATTATTTATTTTAGACCCAATAAACCTTATATCAAATCAAATGACACATAAAAACCTACATATTAACACAATCAACAAATTTTTATCTTCAATTGTTTCAGAGTGGTGACGTCACGTGCAATTTTTTTAAATGACATTGTATATATTTTTTGACATTTTCTGGTAGAGGTTTTTTTTCTCTTTTCAACAATATAAATATTTCATGCACTTGCATAAAAAATTTTTCGTGAAAAATTACAAAAACTTTTTCACAGTGGGAGGCCATGATACAAAACTGTAAACAAAAGTGTAACTCAGAATAACAAAACAAATAGTAGCCAAACGCTTTAACTGTCAGATTTCAGAATAATCTAAATCCCTTTACTAAAAGAGAGCCAATTTGATTTTTTTGATTATTGCGGCCTTTATTTAGCTTGGTTTTAACAAAATCCCAAAGTCCCTTGCTGTCATTACATTTATTCTTGACATCCTCCTTGTCCGATAATTGTACCAGCAGATAAGTATTTACAAGTCCCTAAAAACTAAAAATAAAAAAGAAGGTTGACGTCACTGAAAAAACGTGGTTTTACGTGTTATCATTAGTAATATAACAAGGGCGAGACATACCGATAATTTTATACACGCCAAGGGGCGAGCGCTGGTTGTAATGAAAACTGTCCCGATGGCAGTTTTCTAAGAGCAATCAGCACGATGACTCTTGGGATGAGCAAAATTATTTCCGCAATTAACGTCCCTAAAAACCTTAATAACGACACCCATATCGATGTTTAGGCTTAGTTACCCCATTTCACCCCCTAAGGGATCGTTTTTTGGAAAATCACGAAGTACGTGTTTGCTTATTTGTTTTTAGGAGTACCTACTTCTAAGAAGTGCCAAGGCGAAATGTCTATTTAATATTATTTTTCCATACAAAATTGGAACCCCCATTTTACCCGTTTAGGGGTTGAATTTCGAAATATCCTTCCTTGTTCCTTGTATAGGTACATCATAAAGGGAACCTCTGCAAAATTTGTGTTTTTTGCTTTTTTAGCATTTTTATGCATATTTCGGATTTTTTTGCTAATTTGTACTTACTTTTAAGTTGTCAGTTTGCATTTATTTTCACATATAATCTCATAAGAGCTTTAATTCTTTCCGGAAATTTTTTTGAGTGCGGTCCAACAACGTCTTATTAATTTGCCCGAGCGGGACGCGAGGGCAAATTAGGACGTTGTTGGAATGCACGAAAATAATTTCCGGATATGAATTTATGCTCGAATGCAGATTCGGTAAGAAAATCGTAACGCCACAAACCCTCACAGTTAGGTTGGTCTACCTACAAAAAATTTCCAAGAAATTTTTTTATTGTCTTGGTTACGGCTCGTGAACTAATTTTTCTATTGGTCATTAATGAGTGTCGTACGATTTTCGGCCTAATTTATTTCGTAATCGAATATTTCAATCTGGTTCGTTTGCGAGCACATTTTTTGCTTGCATGCAGTTAGACGGGCTTAAAAATGCAGTCAGTGCAGTGGTTTTCTGGGAATTCCTAAAAAACTCGGGTATTCCCTTGAATTATTTTGGTTAACTAACACACACGCAGAAAACTCGGTGTCTCTTCGTTTTGTATGATTTTAATTCAAAATACAAACAAGAGCAAAACGGCAGATCTGGGGATAGTTATACGCCTATCATCCTTTGTGTCAGAGGCTATAATGAATTAAAATATAAAAACAATAAATTAATTTGTAAAGCTTGTATTAAGACGGTAAGAGTTTACAAACTTCTTTAAAATTATTTAAGTACTAACATTTTAGATTCAGTGCGACAAAAAATAGGCCATTCCACATGTAAAAACCACTTTGCATCAAAAACAATTAAAGAAGTATAAAAATTAGCCAAAACAACAAACAATTGTGACTTCGTTTGCATCTACTTCAGGGCACAAGCACAGTTTAATTTCGATCTTTGTAAAACCTAACATACCACTGAAAAATGACAAAATAGTTCCTTCAAAATGTTCCTGGATAAATGTTGCACCTTGCGAAAAAAGTGTTTGTTAATAATTTCAAAGATGCTGTTTGTAAAGTACGTGGGCGAATTGGTCAAATAGTTCTTTCTAAATGTAAGGTTTTTTTCAAAAAAGAAGGCCATAAAATTTCCACAATTTTGGCAGGCGAAATTGCAGAAGACTTTGAGATTGATCCGACTATTGTAGTAAATTTAAAATATGCTTCAATAACTAGTGTTGACGTAGAAAGAAGTTTTTTTTACATATAAGAACATTTTAAGTGAAAGGCGACTCAATTTAACAATGGAGCATTTAGAACAATATTTAATAACTAATAGTTTTCTGAAAGACTAATTTTTTAGTGCCCAAGTTTTCTATTTTATTTTTTGTGTTACATTTAAAGTTTTTCTATGAATTGTGTTTGCATTTGATATTTTTAGTGCCACATTACATGCTTGTTCTTCAGAATTACTTTTTTTCATTTTTTTATGTAAGAGTTAATGCTTTTTTGCTTAAGTTAAAGCTTTTTTAAACGTTTTTGAGGCTTTTTTAATCGCTTAACTCGTACTACTCACTCGTTTGTAACTTTTACACACGTATATTAATGATCCTCTTATCCCACTTGTATAGTAAATAACTATTAAAATAATGTGAAATATAGCCGGCTAAACTTTTCAACAGAAGGCATGTAAAAATCCAGTTTTCCGGCGAATCTGTTGCTCAGGTTGCACATTCGGTATATCACTGAATTTATACTCTGTTCACTATGGTCCCGGATTGTCAAAAATGACGTTTTATGGTAGCACTGTTGAATTTCTATTGGTTTCTTTGTTACTACTAGGTTGGACAACGCAAAAGCGTAATTTTTAAAATTTGTGTTTTTGTTACCTGGCAACTTTTATTTATTTTTGCTTAAGTCAGTTCGAAATATAACCTATAATTTATAGTTTTGACATTAATAACTTAATTAATTGTTTCTAGTTACCCATAGCTTGACTTAAAAGTATTAACCATGATATAAAGGATGTTTTTTAATTGAATTTTGACATTGACAATCCGGGACTATAGTGAATAGAGTATAGTAGAATATTTGTTTTATGGCGGAATAAATAAAATATTAATTTATGTATTATATGTTTCTTTATTGTTCTTGAACTAGCTTTGGCACAGATGTAGTTCTTCTTTAATCACTGTGCATGTCTAATGTTGATTGTAACTCCAATCACTGTCAATGTAAATACATAGTAGATTTATAAATAGTAGTCTTCTTAGTGAAATACTATACACAAATAGCACACTTATTAATATTTTAAGTTGTGATTACACGTACAAATTGTTTAATTTCGACTCTGTCAACTGGACATAACTTATAGTTTACTTGCACACCAGTGTCTTCGTCAGGCCTTTCGTCCCGTCTGATAAGGTCCTGGATGTCTTCGCTGCACACATCGCAGAGCCCAAAATGTCCACACGGAATTAAGAGAGTGGTGGGTGGCGTTATCTTACAGATGCTGCACAGCTCGTCATCAATAGGGGACTTCTCCTGAAATACGACCTTGAAACAAGTGAGAAAAAAGTTCTACCCTAGTGTTGTCTTTTGCTACCAGTGACACCAATATAATGGCAAGAATAACTCTAAATTACTAGTTACTATTGAATGTTACTAGTTAGGTTGGCATGTACAAGTACATCATAACCTGACTTTCAGTCAAATAAAGCACATAGTCTTTTATTTATGCTACTTCTATAGTAAATAACTATTATAGTATCAATTAAGCAACTAGTAATAAAATAATTTAGTTTATTATAGAAAAATACAAGTAGAAACAATCAAGTAACCAAAGGTTTCTCAAAATTGACCAAAAAACAAATCACACTTAAATATATTTGATATCAGCGGTAACATGGAAATCTGAATTGGTTTTGCTAATAACTACTAAAAAAGTGTTGATCCTTTAGATTGCTCGTTCAACATGGATACGCCCCTTAGCAATTCGTTTCATCAATATTTCCTTCCCTCCTGTCAATCTAGATCTACCCGCAAGAAATGGGGGTATAAGTAATTTATAGTTGTTTTCATTACCACAAAACTCTAACCATAAAAAACATTTTGCGAGGTTTGTTTTTGGTTTAGGAAATGGATGGTATCGCAGCGTTTTCAACTTCGTAGACGTGGATGTGTTACTACAATCCTTGTAAAAGCATTTTGGCATTTTGTGGTATTTCTAAAAGCATAAAATGAATAATTACACATCACTACTCTTTTACAACTAGCAAATAACACAAAATAAAAGTATGTATTGTGTTCAAGAACTTACTTTGGGATTACAAGGAACAGAATCAGAAAGCAAAAAACAAAAACAAATACAGAAAGTCAGGTTATATTGTATTTGCACATGCCAACTTAACTAGTAATATTCAATAGTAACTAGTAATTTAGAGTTATTCTTGCCATTATATTGGTGTCACTGGTAGCAAAAGACAACACTAAGGTAGAATCATTCTGTCTCATGCTATCTTAAAGAGAAGTCCCCTACGTTCTGTCAGCTTCCTGAAAGTTGTCAGAAAATTCTTCAATTTCCTCTTCGTCAATCTGCAATTCCGCATCTGCACCTACAATTTTTTTTGTCTAATTAGTTGGATTTGCGTTGATTTGATATGCACAAATGAATGGCAACTATTTGCAACAATAAACTGTCGTTGTACTGATAATATTATAAGCTACCAATAATATAGGGGTGTCTAATTAAAAAAAAATCAAACTACCAATAATATAAAAGCACTAGGCTCAAAAGGTCATGACGAATAGTATTGTTATTAAATACACCGGATGTAATGGAAACCCAAGCACCTACTATTGTTTGTACTAGGTTTTAGATATGCATGCATGTAATTAACGATTTTCCATTTTTTTGTTTATAACCTACTACAAAAAAAGTACAAGTTTTTTTAAAGTGCAAAAAAATCTGGTGTGATACACGCAAACAACTTCCTTTTGCAGTAATCTTATAGGTAATTAGCCAAAAATTTTAATTTTTATTTTTAAGCATTTGTCAAACATTTTCAAAAATTGCAAATTTTACAGAAACCGTACAAAATAGAGCGTCAGTTCAAGAGAGAATTGTCTCTAAAATTTTAAACGGAATTGAAAAATTTCATATTATACCGGGTGTTCATTTAAAATAGGAGTTAATAAAAAAAGGAAACAAATTGAAATCCGTCTTAGAGGTATGCAACTGGAAAATCATCTATCTCACATCAATGCACATTAAAAATGTAATAAAAATGTATAAAGTTTGAAAAAAATCGTTAAGGGCAGTTTTTGAAAAAATCGAAAAACTGAAAAATCACAAGAGTAGACACCATACTTTCGGTTACGCGATTTTTTCAATAGCTTTCTGTCGCATCTACATAGTACACAAAAAATATATATGAAGTTTCAACGTCACACCTATTTTCGTTTTTGAGATATTCTGTTCACACACACAGACCAATGAACAAAAACATGATTTTTGGGAATTCACCGCAGTCAGTGATAAATCCTTATAATTTTGACAAATAATATCACTGCCCTTGGTTAATTATAGCTGATAATATGGTGTTTCATAATAATTAAAATTTTAAAAAATGACATTTTACGCTGTCTAAAATGAAGCATAATAGAAATTATCAAAATTGATTTCGCATAGGTATTTTCCCTAAAACACTTGCACCTATAGAAAAAAGAGGAAAAGAATGACGATCAAGCAGGCAAACATCAGTCATACGATATATAGAGTTATGTAAGTGATATGTTTGACAACGTATAATTGCTTTTTTGCTATAATTATGGAACGCTTGTTGAAGAACGTTAGAGTAATAGCAGAGATGCGCGGACGCTGGGTTTTGGACGAATCAAAACCGAAGCTTCGCCGTATTCCTAAATAATAATATAATGTAATATAAATTTACCTCAAAGGTGCATCAAAGGCATTTCCAAGGTTATTCCTCACCAAGAACCTCTTTATAAAAGCAATTGCCTCCTCAAAATTAGCTGCTGGAAGAAGGGACAGTGACAACAAATACTTCACGGCTTTCAGTGCCATACGATTATTTTTGATTAAATTTTTCATTTCCAATACCGAAATTTGCCTCATGAGTGCCTAAAATAAAAGTTACATAAAATAATGTAATGTTACTAGTAGCAATTTACTCACTTGGCAGTAATGGAAAAGACATCCAGTTTTTACCGATTCTGGAAAATGTTGTTGTAACGATTTAACCAGCGCTGCTTCGAAATCGGTCATTACCAATTTTGGCTTCCACCCTGGAACTATTTCCAATAGTTGCCGTACCATGCAAATTTTCAGAAATATCAATTTACTTTCAAGAATCGTTTCATTAGGTTTAAGTCTGCAATGTTTTGCTATCCTAATACTGAATATATTAAAGAATATAATCATAAACTTTTGGACTCCCATATCTTCAAAAACTATTATACAATTTGTATAATTATTTATTCCTACTCAGGAAGCGCTCCTTAATAGCGTTACATTTTCACAACACCCTGTATAATGTAAAAATAATATTCCCCAGCATATAGCCTTCTATTACGCCACACGTAATTAATTTAGATTTTGATGTAATCTTCTTAATATGCCCGTCTCCATTTTGATATCGCACAATTACTTTTTGAGAGGTCATATGTAAATCGGAAGTACTCCAAAGCAATTCCACAATATCATACATTTCTATCGTACCAATTAAAATTGTGTGACTCACACAATCAAAGATTTTGGGTTAATCCCATATTGTTAATGGCTGTAGTACTTAGTTATATAGGTAGGTAGTGTAAAATAAATGATTAAAAATGGTTTTGTTTGTATTTAAAACAATTACTTTAGTTTCATATCAATTAACTTTATTAACTAGACTATTTCTACTTTTATAATAGTTACATTTATTGTTTTAATATTTACTTTATATCCCGGGAGCCACAACGTTACTCGTAAGGCTGCTAATTCACACAGATTCGGTATTCGAATCTTATAAATTTCTGATACCGACAGCCCATCGTCGAAATGTATTTAGATTGGAAGACGCAATTTCTTTGTTCAGATTCGCAAGGTTCGAATATTATGTTGAGATTCGATACTTGAGCTCAGATTCAAATCTTACGTTCACATTAGGTGTTACGTATTACAGAGGTTCAAATTCGAATTTCATATTCAGATTCGAAAATTAGAATCTTAGGGATTTGAATCTTTTTAGATTCGGGATGCCAATCTTAAGAATTTCAGAATATTGACAGCCCTACGAATTCTTTAAACTCACCTTATGAGATGTAAAATTTATAATAAAAAATATTATTATTTCTAAACTTCCCAATGTAGAATTGTTTTAAGAGTATATTTTACTATGTCGATTAGTAATCCTTCTAGAAAAATATGTCTCACATTTAAAACTTAAAAATTATATCTACCAAACTGTATTGGATAGAGCGTTAACGTTATCCATAATTCAGATAGAAGCAGAAGCAATGCGGTCTTTGAATTATGACGAGATATTAAACGATTTCACTGAATTAAATTCTAGAAAAAAAACTATATTTCCTTTCATAGTTAGGTATTGTTTATTACTTGTAATTTATTTTCATTTTGTTACTTTTTACTTCGATCGTCTGAAAGACGAAGGAAGTATTGTAATCACGAAAAAATCACCTTCCGAGATTTCTTCAGATCTGCAGGTTTCCGGGTCTCTAGATGACGAAAAACAGGTTTTCTCAATTCCGTCTGTTTGTCGGCGGTATAACTCAAAAACTATTTGTCGGAGGAAGATGATATTTTGCATACACATTATGTATATATATATATATATATATACCTGGAATGAAACCGGGAAAATATCAGACAAACATATACAAGGTAAACACCATAAAAAATTACACTTTGTTTATTTTTGCGTTAATTTTGAAATAGAAGAAAGTAATAATTTTCACATGGGTCAGGTTTTACACTTGTCGAAAATAGGACTCAACAGATACAGGATAATGTCACAAATGGGTCAAAACATTTCAACAATAAGACCGTTCCTTTAAATAGAGGCGCGCGTCGCACTCATTTCAATTAGACTCAATGGCGCAGTTCGACTTTTCGATGCAGTCGATTGCTACGCAGGTACAGTTACGATCGCTCTGCAGATGCGGCGGGTTCAAACCCCAGCGGGATACATTTTTAAAAATTTGTAAATTGATCTAATTCGCGCGAGGGAAATTCGGCATAAACCCATTTAGATTTTTTAGTACTGTTTCTATTAAAATGACTTTTTTAAACAATTACGTAGTACATTATACAAAAAAAAGTAAAGCGTGATTTTGTTCGAAGTGTAAGTTTAAAGTCGAAGGGCGAAGCCCCCGGGCTACAAATACACAGAGGGAAAAATGGCGTTCACTCCTGCCTTGTATATATTATTTTTTCCACGACCTATAGTAGAAACAATTATTTTCATAAAGCGTTATAGTCAATTGGAATTATACTGCAATATTTAGTAGGATTTTGAATTGTATTATAACAACATACATCTTATATATATTCTTTATAATGAATATATGCTTTAAAATGAAAATTCTGCCACAATTTTTATAACCAATCTAGAAACTGATTTTTACTCCCAATCGTGGAAAAATATATGTATTTTCTTCAGCTGGCTTTTATCTTTATGCTTCGGGAATTCACGTGTAATATATGTTTGGTGAAAGTGAAATGGGCGGCGCTGTCATTTAAAATCATGCCACCACTAAACCCCATGTTTGACTCTCTCGTCTAGGGTCCGCAAATATCTAAAATCGGCCCTGAAGGTCCTCTATCTGACCCAGTTAGGTGCCTAATTTGTCAATGTCATTTAGAGACCCTAGGTAACATAAAGAAACTACAGTACTATAAGCATTAAAATATTCTAAAGTATGTGGTAAAACACTAAAAGCAAATAGGGGATTTGTACTTAGTAGAACAAAAATCCAGCAGAAAATAGGACCAAAATCGTCAAGAATGGGGAGGAAATAGTTGAAACTATAAATTGGTTCAAAAAATACATAAAATAGCCTAAAACCAATTTTTTTTTTAATTCTAAAAAACATTAGTCCACTCAAAAAGCATTAACGAAAGCAGTTAAAAATTTATTAATAAATAACCAGTAAAACAAAAGTGGGCGTTGTGTCCAAGGTGGACGTTATGACCAAATGCGAAGGTGGACGTTGTGACCAGAGTGGGCGTTATGGCGGTGGACGTTGTGTCCAAGGTGGACGTTGTGACCAAATTTGAAAGTGGACGTTGTGGCCAGAGTGGGCGATATGGCGGTGGACGTTGTGTCCAAGGTGGACGTTGTGACCAAATTTGAAGGTGGACGTTGTGACCAGAGTGGGCGATATGGCGGTGGACGTTGTGTCCAAGGTGGACGTTGTGACCAAATGCGAAGGTGGGCGTTGTGACCAGAGTGGGCGTTATGGCGGTGGACGTTGTGTCCAAGGTGGACGTTGTGACCAAATTTGAAAGTGGACGTTGTGACCAGAGTGGGCGATATGGCGGTGGACGTTGTGTCCAGAGTGGACGTTACGACCGACGCCGCAAACTGTTATTCTCAAGAGGCGTCGGTGGACGTTGTGACCAGAGTGGGCGTTATGGCGGTGGACGTTGTGTCCAAGGTGGACGTTGTGACCAAATGCGAAGGTGGACGTTGTGACCAGAGTGGGCGTTATGGCGGTGGACGTTGTGTCCAAGGTGGACGTTGTGACCAAATTTGAAAGTGGACGTTGTGACCAGAGTGGGCGATATGGCGGTGGACGTTGTGTCCAGAGTGGACGTTACGACCGACGCCGCAAACTGTTATTCTCAAGAGGCGTCGGTGGACGTTGTGACCAGAGTGGGCGTTATGGCGGTGGACGTTGTGTCCAAGGTGGACGTTGTGACCAAATGCGAAGGTGGACGTTGTGACCAGAGTGGGCGTTATGGCGGTGGACGTTGTGTCCACGGTGGACGTTGTGACCAAATTTGAAAGTGGACGTTGTGTCCAACATGGCGGCCATACTAGGTGGTGGACGTTGTGACCAGTGGGCGTTGTGTCCAAGACCCGTTTCCTTACCTGTACACCTATAACCCAGTAGAAATGGAATCAGCTACTAGCAGACTGCATAAATCATCCAGCGAAAACACTACAGGATTTCTGTTACTTCCACCTGGACACTCGACAAGACCCACCAGTAGCAACTGCAATGTCTCTTAAAATTCCAACAAGCAGTCGTCAATCCAGCAATACTAGAGTTGACAAAATCCAATCAACAAGACATCACTCCAAGAAGATGTCCAATGAAGTACAATACTAGTAAATGAAGAAGCTCCTATCCATTTCGCAAGATGTTTACTCTATTAGGAAACTCGATGTGGACTAGTTCACGAAAATAACCAGCCAATTATTCATATCACATGATGTAACCAATTAATTATAAACGAAGTACAGTATCCAATTTCTTTTGTACCTAATTTCTGTATGACTTATAGTATTCCTACCATATTCGTTCTTCTTCGTAAATTTAATATCTTCTTGTTCTTAAAATTTATTTTGTTCTCCTCCTCGGTAAAGTTATATTATGTAAACCCTTCCATAGACCAAATAGATATAAAAATTTTATTACAAAAGAGTTTATTTTCAAATTTTTGCCATTTACAAATTAGTTTAACATGTTTTTCAAATCAAATTTTATGCGTGTCTAAAATAACAACATTTTCCATAGTAATATGCTTTATGCTTACTTTTAAAATTTAAACACTATATAAATATTTGGTTCCACTTATTTTAATACCCGATATTTTAAATGACTTCTCCCCAGTATTTAATATTAATTTTCTTCCACTTTAATTCAAATAATCATATTATAGACCCCTTATGTTTCTTTTATTACATATTGTTCAACTGCATTTGTATTTTAATCCATTCTTTTCCAAATACATAAGTTAATAATTCTGATTTTCTTTTTAAATATATAAATTCGTTTTTACTATTTTATAATGAAATATTTTTAATCATTTTAATAATATAATATCAAACCTTCATACTAAAATCATTACAATATATCGTCGCCATAAAGAAAATTTAGACAAATGATATGTGTTTAAAGATATTGTTACGTTACTCTGACAGTAAGTCGGACAGAAACAAAGGCAGCCGACTTCTCAGCCGGAGCTGGTCGTGGGTAAAACAAAAGACTCTAATCTTAAGCTGTAAAAATATGAGCGCCAAGTAGCAACTAACCCAAGCACTTTGCTAATCATATAAAAGTATACATCGAAATGCCCTACTGAACAATCCCTAAAAAAAAGAGAATTTGCAGGCATAAATATTACGAGTCAGTATAGTAATATCATTCAAAGAGTACTCGGTAGTACATAAACATAGCACGACAATAAAGCACAACCAGAGCTGGGCAAATTACTTTTAAAAAGTAATTAATTACTAATTACCAATTACCGCCCAATGTAGTAATTTAATTACCAGAGATTCAATTACTTACAGGAAATAGTAATTCAATTACCAATTACTTAGAAATAGTAATTCAATTACCAATTACTTAGTAATTGTAATTGTACATCAATTACTTTTTCAATTACTTTCAATAAAAATTATTGTCATATAGTTGTATTTAGTAGAATTTTCTTGCAAGTTGCAACTATCATTAGTGTCGTGTCGATTCGTAATCGTTATCTAAAAATGCTTAATTTTTATGCAGCGGCGTTTTAAAATTACCATACGCCATAGCCATAATGCATTTTTGAGTCAACCTGACATGGGATTTTGCAATTAGGTATATTTTATGTGTTTCCCGCTGTTTAAATGTTGTTATCGGATTTTGTCCGTTTAATTCAATTCCTCACTCAAAAACGTAATTTTGTGGACTGAACGTCTGTTACACTTTAAAACAAGCAAATTAAAATGAATAAATAATCATTATGAACCAATATCGTCTAATGAAGCTATTTAAAATTATTATTTTACCGTAGGTATTGTAATCTGTAATGTACTTACCGCAAATATTCTTCTAGCGTCTTACACTTAGCGTCTCTCACAATAAATATTAGTGTCACTAAGTCACTATTACAAGCTACATATACACGCACTAATGCTCGTGGACGCGTCATACAAAATGCAGAAGTTGCTGTTATTCTACTTGTCAGAGGAAATTATAAATTAGGCTTACATTGCTCGGGGAAACCCTGCGATTTCCTTAATATGTAACTGAATAAGACCTTATCTTATTTATGCATTCTGGAGATTTAGCACCCTGTCGAGGTCAGTAATTCAGTAATTGAAATACCACAAAGTAATTCAAATACCTATAAAGTATTTTAAATACTTTAGAGTAATTTAATTACACGAAAGTAATTGAGTAATTAAATGCAGTAATTAATTACTTTTAAAAAGTAATTTTCAAGTACTTTCTAACAAAGATGGCAATTCCCAATTACAATTACCGCATTTTGAAAAGTAATTCAATTCCAAGGCAAATAAACAAAAAGGAATTTAATTAGTAATTTAATTAAAAAGTAATTAATTACTGCCCAGCTCTGAGCACAACAATAACATACCAAATATCACATTAAATATCTTAATGGCGGAAAAATATCACAGCCGTAAGAGAGTCCTTGTAAAAGCCACAAATACAATAAAAAGTTAAGAATATTTAGCATAAAACAGTAATACAAAAAAAATAATTTGACTGTAAAATTAGAAATTTGTATTACCGGTAAGTTACTCGGTAACAGCTTATGACTGCTATAGCGTGATTAAACGTTAAATTTTGAGTTTAGGTTGAATTCGACGCCAAATCTAGAAATGCAAGTACATTTTTATGTTATTAATCAGTAACAAAATATTTCTACATACCCTAAGATCTTGGTTCAGAGTAAGGTATTATACAGGGTGTTTCAGAACTATGGGATCACACTACTAGGGGGTATTCAGACATTTGAGTATATGAACCCATGTCCGGAAATGTCTCCCTGGAGCACTGGGAACTCTATGACACGTTAAGACAGTTTAAAAACAAAATGTGTTTCAATTACTCAAATGTCAACGATAACGTACATCAAGTTTGTAACAATTCATCCGTTCTTATGGACTTCACCAATCAAGAATTGACGAATATGCACCTGGCATATGGGGCAACAAACTGCAATGCATTCAAATGTTTTAAACTGTTTTAAACAGGATGTAGGAAGATTTACACTACCTCGAACGATGCTACCCTCGTTCGCTTCGCTCACTCAGGCATTAAACGGTCCTCGGTAGTGTAAATCTTACCTACATCCCTTGTAAAGTAATATACTATTTATTCGCAATCACATTGTAATGTGCCAATTTCATGACATGTCAACAACTGGGAACTAGATGATTACTGAAACTAGCCGGGAAATTATTACATACCCCGAAAAATATCACATACCTGAAAACTGGGTTGTTTTCATGGTAACAAAAATATTGATTGGGTTGTTTTCATGGTAACAAAAATATTTGCTACATCAAGATATCTATTATTCAGAATTCAATTGTAGTTATTTTTAAAATTAGGTGATTGCGAATAAAATAGTATACATACCACGGTGAAAAGTTTCATTCCTGTCTCGAGATAAAGTTAACCTGGACGTTGTGCGTCTCGGTTAACTACTTAATCTCTCGACAGGAATGAAACACTTCCCACCTCGGTATGTAATATACTATTACATTAGTACATATAAGATAAATCCATGTGTAGAAATTTTATGACGTTTATGTACAGTTAGATAACAATCATATTTAAATAAAGGTTGTTAAAATAAAGCAATACCTCATTTAATGCCAATGGTTCAGTTATTTTAGCTCTTATTAAGTATAACAAGCAATCCAGTGAGACAAATGTCTCATTTAAAAAACAAAAAAGACCGTTTTTCAAATAGAACGCGTATTAAATAAAAACTGTACCCAGACCTGGAAGGTGTCAAAGTGGTTGCCTAACCGATCGACGTTTTAAGGCGCAGAAGGTCGCAGCTCCGTTTGGCTGCTGAAACATTTTTATTTAATACGCGTTCAATTTAAAAAACGGTCTTTTTTGTGATTTCTCGAAAACCGGTAGTGTCACTTGACTGAAATTCGGTTCCTGAGCTGACATGACCATTCCAAACATATAACTTTAATAACTTTTTTCTCTATCTCTTACGGTTTGGCTGCTGAAACAGCGTCGCGGACGGACGGACAGACAAGTCTATTAGATAAAGGAGAGTGCGTATGAGTTAACACACTGACAGTTGTAATAGATTTTTGACATTACTAGTGTTTTTTCTTTGTAACCAACTATCTACACTGTTACAAAAATGCAAAAGCAAAGCCTGCTCTGAGTCATAAAGCAAAAAAACAGACTATACACATTTTTTAAAACCTCATCGAATATATCGGGGGGGGGGGGGGGGGGCAAATTACACTACCTCCCCCCCCCCCGATATATTTTATGAGAATGCAACCGCCCCCCTTGCCCCCTCCCTGTTCCTGCAATCCTTATGTATTCAAGAAGCTGTATAATTTTTAAGAGAAAATAGCGACTTTAAGTTCTGCAACAGATGAATATGTATTTATATTTTATAGTAGTGATCTATGATTATATATTAGAAAAGTAGCTTCCCAATTTTATAAATATATAAACATAGGTTGGACATAGGTACCGGGTGGTTGGTCATACCTCTAAACGTAATTTACATGGATTATCACGGTTATGCATATTCCTGCTCACCATTTTTATGGAAAGAAATGGTGGTGGTACGAAATTAAAGAGAATAATTTTCCACTTTGTTTAGTATTAAAAACTTTTTGGTTAATGTTAATTGTGCATAAAAATATTAATTTTAAAGTTTAGATATTCCCCTCACTTATATTTGGAAATATCTAAATTTTACAATTAATTTTCTTTTCTAGGATCACCACTAAAAGTAGGCCTTTTAACGCTAGCTTTTTTTACTAGGAGTGATGTTTTATAATTTAGCGTGTTTAAAATGAGATCAGCTGTTTACTTTTAGCTCATGTGCTAAAAGTGAAGTGAGATTATAAAACTACAATTTCGAACTGGAAGTGAGGTTGTAAAATTATTCTAGTTACTTTTTGCGTTAGAGGTAAAGTGGTTTTTAAATAATTAAAGCGTTATCTAATAAATAAAGTCAGATGCGTACTATTATAATTACCTTTGATAGCTGACTTTGACAGTACTGGCTCCACAAACATTCACCTGCGCGTCAAGGCCATATTTTTATTATGACATAAATTATAACTGTCATAAATGCAAACCTTTGATAAATCGACATATATGGATTAATATCAGAAAATTTAAGTTTGTAGAAAAAATATTGTATGCAAACTCGTGCTAAAAGTGTTATTGCACTTGACATGTTATGAAACTCAGCCTAGTTACGTGACTAGAAACGCTTACTAACTTAGAGATAACATTAGAACACGCTAGATCTGTATTCTGTTCCTAGAACTTTATGATAACGCCTGTGGGAACGGAAACTAGCGTGTATTTCTTTAGGATATGATTTTTCCTTATTGTTAAGATGCTTCTTGCATCTAGTTCTGTTTCGACACTCAGTGTCCTGTATCAAGTGTGTGGAGCAGAGCTCCGACGTCTGTAAAGTGTTTAGTGTTCCAAATATAAATAAATGCTTTTTAAAAACACTTGTTAAATAAACTTAACTGCCTTCGGTTACGTTTCATAATTTTCATGTCTCGTGCATAAACCTCAACTTTTGGCACTTGTTGCATAAATAGCTATTATGCACAATTAACATTATCCAAAAAGTTTTTAATACTAAACGACGCGGAAAATTATTCTGTTTAATTTCGTACCATTACCATTTCTTACCATAAAGGTGAATGGTGAGCAGGAATATGCATAACCGTGATAAGCCATGTAAATTGCCTATGTTCAGAGGTATGACCAACCACCCAGTATATTTTCCAGATAGGAGTTAGTCTCACTTACTGAGCTTCTGGGTATGTTCCAGTTTTTTCACAATACTGAAGATACGATAATATCAACAGTACTATAAAATATAAGATAATAAGTAAATTAATTTATTGTTGATTAAAAAATGTTGAAAACTACTCTACATCAAATACAATTGGAATACGTATGTGCTGCCAATAATCAGAAAGCAGTTGTTCAACAATAGTTCAATACGAGCACAAACAACATAACTAATTTAATATCGAGATATAGTATGTGGAATTACTAGAAATAACTCGTTCACTAGTAAATTTACATTTGAACTTGGATTTGGACGTCGAATCTACTTCGCAGTTCTGAAACACAGAAAAGCTTCATTATTACAGAATAAAAACAAATAATCATTACATGGGTTGGATATTAATGAATTGTTATCATAAATATTTTTATGTAATGATAAAGATATGCATCTTTTTTTATTTCACTTGCGCTATGTTTAGAAGCAACATTATAATATCCACTGAACCCGTACCTTCATTCTGTTTTTGTATTAAGTTCCAGTGTTGAGCTCGTATTTTGCTTAACCATTGCATAAAACATACTATTTTGGTTGCCAAGTAATACTTCCGGACGATCAAATTCAACAATGCTTCCAAAATTCAGCACTAAAATTTTGTCCGAATCCATAACTGTATTCAATCGATGAGCTATTGTCAAAACAGTACATTCAGCAAATTTTCTTCTGATCGTTGTTTGAATAAGTGCGTCAGTTTGTGCGTCCAAACTAGCAGTTGCTTCGTCCATGACTAGAATTTTATTTTTTCCAATAATAACTCTCGCCAAACAAATCAGTTGTCTTTGCCCCACGCTGAAGTTCGAACCTCCTTCCGATACTTTTTCGTCTAGCCCCAAAGGTAACAATTCTATTAACTTTTTGAGTTCAACTTCGGCTAACGCATTCCATAAATCCGTATCATCGTACTTCTCGAAAGGGTCCAAATTTCTCCTGAGGGTTCCCGAGAAGAGGAACGGTTCTTGAGGAATTATAGAGATCTTAGAACGTAAAGTATCTAAAGGAATTTTTGTTATGTCCATATTATCAATTATTATTTTTCCTTCAATATCTGTAAACTGGAAGAGCGCGTTAATGAGGGAACTTTTTCCAGCGCCGGTTCTTCCTACGATTCCTATTTTTTCGTTTGCTTTGATTTCGATATTTAATTGTTTTAGAACGTAGGGTTCTGCTAAAGAATATTTTAAGGAAACAGATGTAAAATCAATATTGCCTTCTTTAGGCCAACTGAGTGCCGGGATTACGTCAGTCCGAACAGCTTCACGTTCGAGCTTTGTATACTCAGCTACCCTTTCGACAGAAGTCATTTGATTTTCCAGGTCGCTCCATTGACGCATACCCCATTGAAATACCCCTGTTAAACTGATAGCTTGAGTGATGGCCAATCCGACATTGCCACCGTGCGATTCTAAAACACATAAGTTACAACTACACTTTTGCCTTTATGAAACCCTACTTACCACTATATATAAACAAAAAACTAAATGTTACTATTCCAACGTAAATAACACTTATTAAATCGAGCCAAAATCCAAAAGCTCTTGTGCAGCACAGAAGCAGATACCAAGCAGAGCTATGCAAATCCTGGTGTTCGTCAAATTCTCTTTGGAGAAGTTTCTGGGCACCAAATGCTCTTATAGTTATTATCCCTTGAAGGGACGCGTTCATGTGGGCCAGTATTGGGCTGCGAGCTAAAATATTGGAATTATACTTCCTACTTAATTTCCAACTAGAGATTGCTACTTACTAATGGCTTCCAATCGTTTGACGCTACGACTTGTTGCTAGATATACAATTCTTAGCAAATAAAAAAGTATGAAAATAACGGCTGATGCTACCAACATCCATGGATTTACAAGGGATATCACAACTGTCGTTCCTATTACGATTAATCCAACCTGGAAAAGGCAATTTGACATGTCTTGCAAATATGAAGTTTAGTAACTCACTTGAATGCACTCTAGTATAAGATTGGGTATAATATCATCAATCGCCCCCATGTCTTTTGAAAATCTATTCAAAATGGTTCCGGATGTAGTTTTTTGGAAAAACATTATAGGAGCGTATACAACGTTGGAAAACATGTCATTGTGCAGCTGTACCGAAGCTTCCATACAGTACTTAAAAAAGAAGAAAGATCGCACTAACGTTACAAGAACCATGGTACTGATTAATACTGTATAGATATAAATATAGGTTTCTCTAGGCAAATAGAAATAATTCTCATAAGATGTGTTATTTTCAGCACCTTTTAACTTTTCTGCATTCACCCTAAACAAGAAATAAAGCAATTATTAAAATACAACACAAATTAGTTACATTCAGCATTACCAATAAGCGATGAAGTAATCGGTGCTACTTGTAAATACTTGAGTACACAAACACATAAATAGAACAAAAATAGCTAATAGTAATGAGCCTCCAGCTTTAAAATAGGAAATATAAATATCTCCTGCTACTGTTCCAACACTTTTCTCTTCTTTGCCTTCAGTATGGGAGTGATTATTTTTCGAAGAACTTATTTCCTCATGATCGTTTTGGCTTTTTTCAATAATCGATGCTTCGTTGCTTTTATATTCATCCGGAATAGCAAATTCGACCTTTTGTAGTTCCCCGGGTGTTATGGTAGAGGAAATGTTTCCATCCTGCATGAAAATTATTTGATCAACATCTGTTAAATACTGCAGCTGATGCGTAACCAGAATGACGGACTTATGTTTAAGAAAATCAGAAAGGCAATCTTCAAACAATTTTTTCCCAACCTGTGCATCCACAGCAGATAATGGGTCATCTAGGAGATAAAAATCGGCTTCCTTATATATTGCTCTGGCTAAACTAACTCTGGCTTTTTGTCCTCCACTTAACATAGTACCTCTTTCTCCAACAGTTGTGTCATCTCCAAGAGACAATATAGAAATGTCTCTCTCGAGGTCACAAACATTGATTACTTTTCTATATCGCTCTTGATTCATAGGTTGACCAAACAGTATATTTTGCTTGATAGTTCCGGAAAATAGCCATGGCTCTTGCTGAGCATAGGAAACCGTACCTTCTATTGTTATTGAACCTTCTTGTATATTTAGTTCTTTTAAAATTGCCAGCAATAAGCTTGTTTTTCCACTTCCTACTGGGCCCACTACTGCTGTGAACTGCCTTTGGAAAATGCTCAAGTTGATGTTATTCAAGGTTTTCTTTGAACAATTTGTAGACCATTTTGCTGAAAGTTTTTCGAATATAATTTCGACAGGTACTGTATTATTTTGTGCGAATTTATTAATGTTGGAATTTTTATCGTTTTCCGTATTCAGGGAACGATAGCTATCTGTAAGGGTTGTAACTGAACCAATTTCCTCTAACAAAAGAAATTTTTGTATTCTGCTTATGGATACACTCGCTTCTCCTATTTGAGCTATTCCGACAGGGTAGTACTTTGTCACCGCTAGTCTTAAAATGTTATAAAATGAAATTATAACGAAAACATATTCCGCTGACAAATCATTTTCCAGTGTCGCATAGACTATGATAGTTAAAAACACTGCCAATCTTGTAGTGAAGACGGAAAATGATAGCATCACGCCTCTCAAGTATGAAGTTGCACGGATGTTATCAATTTCTAGTCTGAAAATAGCCAGTTTTGGAAAGATATCGTGACAGTCGTTAAATACTTACTTTCGCGCCAGTGCAATTAGTTTTCTGAATTGCCGTTCCCAGGTATACATCTTAATAATTTTGAATCCAGAAATGATTTCATTCATTAGCTGAAGTCTTGCATCAGTTTTTAGAGCTGTTTTTAAGCGTAGACTAGCAATCTTTCTTCCTATATATACTGAAATAGATATTATTTGATTATAATCTAGTGTTATGACTATTTTTTGATATAAATATTAGTAATAATGCTTGAGGTCATTAAATTGATTGTGCCTTCAGATAACTCATACTAATCTGTTAGAGACAACATAGTGAAGATTGTACATATGCTTCCTACACTGGAAATTTTTCCAATTTACTATTCTGGTACGGTATAGTCGGGATTTCACGAGAACACCGCACCGCACTTAACACAGGTCGGTTTGCGTGGGGAGCAGCGGTATGAAGCAACCGATCGCCCTCAAACTATCTCGCGGGAGGGTATGGTTCACGATACTCGTGAAGTCCGGTCATGTCTTAGCACAGCGAAAATTACAATGATTTCCAAGGCGCCACCGTGAAATTTAACTCGTAGCTGGGGCAGGGGGTACTGGTGCAATGACATGGTGTTATCATGGAAGTCGTTTGTTACTTAATTGTCCAATCGATAACTCAACACAACTTTTGAGTTTAATGCGCATAAAGGGCGCGTTACCTTACTGCTTAAATGAATGACACTTGTACTCAAAGAAATCAAATTTATAACTTACAAATGAGGTGTATTATACATTTATATGACTGAGGTTGCATAACAGGAAATGTAAAGTATAAATACAAATAGTCACAGCAAATAACACATGAAATTATTTATCAAATAAACTCACACAGCAAAACAAATAATAATAAGGGAGTCTCTGTAAATCAAGAGTGCGAGAGAGAGAGAGAGAGAGAGAGTAAGAGCTTGACATTCAAAACAACACAGAATAAATCTTACTAAATGCCGACATATGCGGGTAATATAAATTACATTGAGATCTACGACAGCTCAAAGAAAACATCACAAAGCTCCAAGCCAAAAATAAACTATCAAGTTCGTTACTATTGCACACGCCTTTTAATTTAAACACGTCACTGGAAAAACTCGCTCACAATTTCGGTAAAGCGCTGTAAAGACGTGATACAGATACCTTTCGCTAGGAAAACCGACTTCAAGAGTGATGCAAGATGCGTTTAAAGTTTCTCCAATTCGGGCTGTACCAACGTAGCAAATTCAAGATTCAAGTGACTGCTGATCGCCGACTTAGAGGTGAATAAAAATAAAAATAGACAGGAGCAGTGAAGCGACTCTCTCCCCAACGATTTCTTGTAATAAATTGTAACAAATAGGTCGAAGCGTTGCCCAGGGATTACATAAACTACAAAGGCCATTGTTCTACATCCGCCGAAACCAAGAGAAACGCATAAGCGTTGTAAATACTTAACAAAGCTGAAACGAAGCGTAAGTTAATCCGGAATTTAAATCTAAAGAAGATTTCTAACAGCCAATCACACTACATGGACTACCACACAAACCTCACTCGCAAAAGAACTTCTAACAAAGGTCCGAAATTTTCGGCAACCCGGGGCGTACCCGACTCTATGTTGCGAAAAATAAACTGCGAGAGTAGTGTAACAATAATTTAAACTTGCCCCTCCCCTTACCCCTCCGAGCAGGATTGGCGCCGCGGAGCCACTCATTTCTGGGCAGCTAATCTTGTCTTCGCGCTTCGCGTTTGACCATCTCTTTTATACTCTATGCACTTTGTCACCCTCATAGCGTAACTACTGTAATTTGGCGACAGACTGTAATGTCGAGATGAACATCTGGCGTTCGACCAACAACCGTCCGCGTTCCGATAGCAAACCTTTCACATTAAAATCAAGTTTGTTAACTGCGATATAAAGCGACGCAGAGTCTGGACCCTGGGCGGTTTCAAGAATTTCCAAAGTCTGGTCAGAGCCCGGCGATGAGTAATCAAAGAACTTA
Organism: Agriotes lineatus; assembly: GCA_940337035.1. Taxonomy (NCBI): domain Eukaryota; kingdom Metazoa; phylum Arthropoda; class Insecta; order Coleoptera; family Elateridae; genus Agriotes; species Agriotes lineatus. The sequence continues at coordinate 3,815,195 of OW679195.1, forward strand.
AGGTCAAGAAGGTAATTAAAACGTGACACAACTGTCCTCTGACGCAAGGCACAATAGATAAATATAACGCGCCCTGACAGAAATGTGCGCGCTGGCTTACGCCCGAAAATATTTGGTGTTGCACAGAGGCGTACTGGCATAATATGCTTGAAGAAAAAAGGGCTTAAAATTAAAAATTAGCATAACTAATAAAAAGAATCGTACCTTGCAATGGAACAAAAAGCGTCATTACAATTACGCCTACTGCGGCTGTCAGTCCTACGATTCGGTATAGAACGTAAAGAATGATAACTGTTTCTATGGGAACAAACCATAAAGTGTGTAGGTACATGGCGACTTGGTCGAATCTATTAACATCATTTGAGAGTAAGTTCACCATCTGCCCAATAGTAGTTTCTCCAACAGTACTTGAACTTAATCGTAATGACTTTCTGTAAATTAGAGAGCAGCAAGCTACTCTTACTTTCATGCCCAAATGTTGTAAACCAATGGTATACCAATGAATTGCCAACGCATACCCAAAGCATGCCACTACAATTACACTGGCATAAATGCAAGCTTCTTGTATACTAATTTTAGTATCCTTCGCTGTATAATACATTAGAAGTTGAGAAAGGGCGAGTGGTTGCGCCATGCTTAAAATTAAAAAAGGCTTTTATTTAATTTAATTGTGAATTATAAAAGTAACTTACTTTAAGACCAGTTCCATGAATACAAGCATAAAACCAAACATTATTAGCTCTAAACCAAATATCCTAGCAAGGGCTCTCAATAGCGAAGGATCTTGTTGGGAGTTATTTTCTTTTGCCCATGATTCTTCAAGTTTATCTCCTAATGTACTAGATGTATGTTGGTTTAAGGGTGGAAATAAATCTTCTTCTTCAAATTCCTTTTGCAGTCCCTTAATAAAAGTTGGCAATGTCCAGCTGAAAAAAGAAAGGGCTGTTGGTAAAAATATATGCAAAGTGATATACTTGCCTGAAGGTCAAAATAGACAGAATTCCTGCTTTCTCCCTGGGTGCGATTGTTTTTTAAATACCTTTTGGTTATTCATCTCGTTTGTAGTTAAAAAATCACAATCTTTATTTACTGCACATGCTTAATTTTTAATGTGGCTCGATATATTTTTATGAATTGAAAATATCACAGCTCTCCAATAAGTAAAATCTAACACTCCGCATTACTAAGTATCAAAACTGGCTCTGAGGACAAAAACAACATTAAATTATTATGCGATGATGTGATTTCTGTGACAGTGGTGTACCATCAAGAACTTCAATATGACGAATCATTATCCTAATTTATTAAACACCCCGCAAAACTGAACATTTTCGAATTAGCAGTTATTAGCACTGAACTTGTTCACCTCACGCAAATATTTTCCGCCTTTTATAATTAAGGCGTAGCCGGATTTGGTCAACAGAATGCTGTGATGCTATGTATAATTAATTAGCATGGTAATCGTACGGCACTGCTATCGCAAATGCGATTTGACAAATTCGACACTAAGCTGGTACTATTATAAATTTTAGGTCGTATTGATTTATAGGAGATAGTAATTGGTAGATTAAATTCTAGTTCAAAGATAAACACTAGACTGTGTAAAAATAGCATTGCCAAATTTAATTGATTTTACGGAGTATCAGCAATTTATTCATATGGAAATGCTTTAATGTCACAAATTTACAATACCTGTATATTCGTATGCATGAGTCCATATATTAATTAAAGCAATCATAAAAAAATGTTACTACTATGCCGTATCTTCGAGACCTTCGCGGTTGTCAACTTATCACAGTTAAATTTGAATTTTATCTAAAATTACGTCCTTCTTGAAAATAATTAAGTTACATAATAAATGTTAACAACATATTTTCCTGACTCTCGCTATTACTGGATTTATAAAAATTATATTTGAATTTTGGCTTCGATCATGTCACATTTACAGATAACTCAGTTATTTATGGCTTTGTGCACCTTGCCTTTGTGATTCCGATTAAGATTTTTGTAAGAGAGCTTACCAATAGGCATAATGGCCTTTAACTGTTTATAAGCACATATTGTTTATATGAATGTTGATCCATTTCCAATAATGCGAGTTTTATGGTGGCTGTGGTATGTATATCACTCTGTCTATTTACACAATCGTTCTTTATGTTTACACTAGTAGTACCTTAACACACCTTCATAAAACTTACTTTCGGTCTTTCTTTTTCTATCACTTTAAGCCTTCCTTTTAGAGTGGGTGGTGCACCTACTTCAGTTTGTCATTATTAATTATTTAGATCAGTTCCTGTATTAAAATGGATAATTAGCCGTTTTACAATGGTGCAGCAGCCTATAAGAGTAAATTTTGTGTCATTTTCATTAGATGGCAAACGGAGACGAATAAGTCCGATCAGCGACCAATAACGATGGAGCGTGACAGGCGCACACAGACGCTTTTATATAATATACACCAGCTTTTGAACCCACGACGTTTGGAGGTGGTCTTATTCCAATTAAAATAGTTTTTTCATTTTTTAAATTGCATTGTAAATAAAAAGTTACAGAAAAATGCTTTTAACGTTTTAATAAAGAAAACATACATCAAGAACAAACAATATTTGCTATAATACACGATTAAAAACTAGTGTGCTGTTCTAATACTGAAGTAGTAAAAGGAAACACCCATTAATGTGAACCCATGTTCCCAGAACGCATTTAACTTGTAAACATATGCCTTTTACGCTCTGGACCAGGAGGGCTGCACGTGCTTCTCGTTGCGTTCTAAAGGGCGCGCTCACGACATGGAAGTATTGGCCTTCGCGGACCAAATGCGCCTGATCAATGACGATGAAAATATGTCACACGTCTACTAGACAGAAACACATCCAGGCAGACAGGCACAACACACGCTTACATATAAGGATGCCATTCATTATATAAGATTCTTAATTAGTCAGATGGATATATTATTATGCAGTTCTCAAAGTTTAAATATCCTCTTGCGTATACGAAGGAGGTTCGAAAATATGAAAATGGCTCAAAAATAGAGTACTCTTGTTTTTTAAAACATACAACAATGCTATTTGGGAACTGTTTACAATTGATAGAAGATAACAAATGCAAAATCGCAACCACCTACTCCGAAAAACAATTTTTACTGTTTTTTTCTATTTTTTTGTTTCCACCTTTTGTATTACGAAAACTGAGATACTTTAAAGTTAAATCATTATCGGATATGATAAGAATGTGCTGTCAAACTTAAATTTCAGAGACCTAGCAACCAAAAAATTACCTTAATCGAAATTAGTGCTTAAAACATATTTTTTGTGTTCAACGTAAAAAGATAGGTATCGTAAAAAATGTAATAACAAACATCACCAAACATTTAAAATAATTATAATTTTTAATTTAAATATTATAACATATTTAGAACGGGGGAGGGGTACATAGAATGAAATTGTTGAAGTTTTCCTCTTTATTATTATTTTGTATGTTTGATGTTTACCGTCTAGGTGCGGGTGGAAAATAAGCCTAAGGTACTCTCTGCCTGTCCTAAAAGGCTGCTAAAAGAGGCATCTGCCTGGTGACTCATTTACCTTAATCATATCCTTACCTGCTATCACTTAACCTTAATCCATTACTTATTATTTCTCTCCTTAAGCCTTGCCTTTCGGCTAGAGGATAAACTCTGAAACAATATTCCGATTCTCCAGGTTGGGGGTTAGCAGCGGGCTAGCTCTTCGTTTGTTGTAAAACCTGTAAAATGCTAAATGGCGGATTAAACATAAGACGACGTACGCAAAAAAAATGGATATGGAAAACGGGCACGTGGAATGTACAAGGCATCCCAAATGAAGAACAAGAAATGAGTGGGAGAGTGGAGAAATTATATATGGACTTAGTGTGCCTAACCTAAACCAAACGAAAAGGCTAAAGTAAAAGTGAATAACTATGAGCTATATTGGTCAGGTTTATCTAAATCTGAACAGGGTAAAGCAGGAGTAGCCATCATTGTAAAGAAAAAGCACAGCAAAAACGTTATAGACATCTGAGAGATGTATAAAATTGACTATAAAAATTTACGGCAGAGAAATTGTAATATAGCACTCTATGCTCCAACAGAGGACGCACCAACCAACCTGAACGAAGAATTTTACAGAACGATAACAAAACAAATGGATAAAATTAATAATAGACAACAAGTGATTGCATCAGAAGATATGAATGCTAAAGTAGGAATATGAAAACATGACGAGGTGAACCAACAGAAAATGATAATGGTGGATGGCTTATAAATATTTGTAAACAGTGTAACCTTAAAATTGGGAACACCTTCTATAATCATAAATATGCACGCAAATATATACGGAGATGCCTACCTTAAACCAAAAATTTACATTAGATTACAGTATCACAAGACGAGGACTAAACATTAAAATACAAAATGTACGTGTAAAAATGGGCCCGAATTGTTCAAACTACTATCTAGTTTAAGCAAACATTATAGTGCCTCTAATCGATGTAAAAAAAGAAGTACCATCTCCAACAGATACAAAGAATGTATCACAGCCATATAGACAGTATAAGCTCCACTTATTTAAGGAAGAAAGTATTATACAACTATACCGTAACAGATTAACATTAAAATTACAAGAATCAGGGGTATACAGTGATTAGAAATCGGACACACCAAACTAGCAGAAGCAATTCATCGAGCAGTTAAAGAAGCTTTAGGAAAAATGGGCAGAAGAAAACCATAGAGGAGCACATTTATCGAAATAACAAAGCGTATCATAAATGGTTAGCTTTAGAAACAGACAAAACACTACAGGAATATAAACATTATACCGAATAACCAACAGAAGATTTTCTAGTTATCAAAATAATGCATGGGAGTAGAAATATACGTGATACTATGGTAGGTGGAGTGCAATCCACTGAAATAAGGTGATGCTTAAAAGCTTTAAACAAAGATAACAATATAAGTAAAACATACATTGAGACACCTACTTGGATGAACTATTATAAAGGACTATTAGAAGAAAATAGAATAGAATACCTCTATGAAGATAATGGATTAAACGGTACTGAAACAGACATTATAGTTACTGAAAACCATGTTCAAATAGCCTTAAAGATTATGAAGAATGGAAGGGCTTCTGGTCCTGGGGAAGTTCCAGCTGAAATGCTCAAATACTGAGGAAATAATTTAATAACTAGAGCAACACTTCATTTTTAAATGTACAGCTACGCCTATAACACAGGACTGCAAATTGAAATTTTTTGATTTTTTTCACCGTAATGGGTGAATCGTATGTATTTTGGTGCGCTGAGTCCAAATATGACCTCAGTTTTTCTCCAGCACGTAGGGATTTTCCGCAAAATGAAAAAGAAAGTTATGCAAAACCCGGAGTACATATAGGTAAAAATGCATTTTGAAATAAAAAAAAATATATTACTAGTGGTTTATTTACATTTTTAAATACAATTTGATAAAAATAATATGTAGTATATACAATAAGGATTTATAATTCTTTATAATATCTACATCTTTTTCCCCCAAAACTCCGTTTTGAGCTTTTCCGTTTGTGTGGGATGTCTGGAAGTTCTCTATGAAGCATCCAACAGTAGTCTCCCACCATATTCACATCCCATCGTCCTTGGTACCTCCGTTCCATTTCTTTGATGTCTTGGTGGAACCTCTCGCCCTGCTCTTCACTTACGGCACCAAGGTTTTCTGGGAAATAACTCAAATAGGAGTTCAAAAAGTGAAGTTTCAAGCTCATGGAGCACCCCAAGGTTTTAAAACATTTCAACATTTTATTTACAATTTCTTCATAATCCGGGTCCTTATTGTTCCCCAAAAACTTAGTCACAACTTCTTTAAATGATATCCACGCCTCTTTCTCAGCTTTTTTCATCGCCTTTTCAAACTGATTGTCTTTCATTAGTTTCCGAATGTCCGGGCCAACAAAAACACCCTCCTTTAACTTTGCCTCAGACAGTCCGGGGAATTTCTTTTCAAGGTATTTGAACGTTTCGCCATATTTTGGCAATGTCTTGACAAACTGCTTCATCAGTCCAAGCTTGATGTGAAGTGGGGGTAAAAGCACTTTTTTGGGATCAACCAAAGACTCAAAGTGAACATTTTTTTCTCCAACCTTCAAAGTTCTCGTTGGCCACACTTTTTGGCTCCAGTGCTGTGCTTTTGCCCGGCTATCCCACTCACATAGGAAACAGGGAATTTCGTATAGCCACCTTGTTGTCCAAGCACCATAGAGATGACTTTGAGATCACCACAGATAGGCCATCCAAACTCCTTATATTTCAATTTATCAAGGATAAAAGCCATGTTGTCATACTTTTCTTTTAGATGCACAAAGTGCCCCACGGGTACAGAAGCGTATTTATTGCCGTTGTGTAGCAAAACTGCTTTTAAACTTCTTTTTGACGAGTCAATAAAAAACCTCCATTCATCTGACACATGTTGAATGTTAAACATTGACATCAACTTGGGAACATCAGAACAATATACAAGTTCGCCATCTTGAGAAAAATTTGACTCAAATTGTTTTTCTCTGCTTCTGTACCAAGAGAATGAAGTTCCAGATCTCAACAAGTTCTTTTCTTGAAGTCTAGAGCCCAGTAATTCAGCAGACTCTTTAGAAAGCCGTAAATCACGAACGAGGTCCTTTAATTCTTCTTGTGAAAACTGTTGGGGTCCACAGTCTTCGACTTGAAACTCATCATCCAACTGCTCTGAGTCGTTCTCTGATGACTCTGGCAAATCGTCAAAATTGTGTGGGGGCACTTGGTACTGGAATAACGGGTCCATGAGGCACAGGCCGAAGTGCAGATTGCATGTTTGGGTAACATATATCTTTTTTATTTTTGGCATTGTACCCTTGTATGTTGCAAGAACAAAAGTAGCAGTCATTGCCGTGGTTTCTCGGCTCTCTCCAAATCATAGGCACCCCAAAACGAAAATATTTCACCTTTCCTTTAGACCACATGCGAAGTCCTTCAACACAGCCTGAACACACTCCATGAGGGACCCAAGATTTTTCTTGATCTCCGATCTTCACACCAAAATAGGCAAAGTACACTTTTTTAATACTTCGAGATTGTTTTTTTAATACAAGTTCTCCACAAATGTAACAGAAACTATCAGGATTCTTAACACATGCTCTTGAAGACATTTTGAAAGACACTTTAAGAATATTTAAATTGAAATGAACAAATCGAAGGACTACGATGGGTATATATAGGGCAATGGGAAAATCCAGGTTTCATTTGTCAATAATGTTCACCACAATTACGCTAAGTACCAGAAAGAATTTCTCCTATTTATTTATGTACTTTTAATAACAAAAACATTTATTACAGTAACATTGGAATCTGAAAACACCGAAGAAAAGCGATAAACCTTAATTGCATACTATTAAGGTAATGGGTTTCCATGATTCATACGCTGACTAATACTGTTAAATATACTAATTTTTATCATATTTCATAGTTTCTAATATAAAACTGTGAAGCCGAATAGGAAAAACAACTTTTTTCGGCATATTAATAAATATACGCCTTAAGGTAGGCAATCCCGCAGAAAAATTAATTTTGCGGAAAATGCTTACGTGCTGGGAAAAAACTGAGGGCATTTCCGAACTCAGCGCACCAAAATACATAAGAATCACCCATTATTTTAAAGAAAAAACTTTGGTCGCAGACCTGTGTAATTGGCCTAACGGCTGTTGGCTGAGTATAAAATTAAATAAAAAATAAAAACCTGTATTAGGAAAAATAAGATACCAACTGAATGGAAAGATTTCCGTGTTATATCAATTTACAAAACATGTCCTCGGAAAGATACTGGAAATTCCAGAGGATTAAGTATTAATACCACGTTTATCAGATCCTTTGGAATGGTATTAATAGCTAAACTACAAAAAAATTTACGCCGAAGAATTAGCGACGAACAGAGTGGCTTCACTCAAGGTAAATCGTGTATTAACAACATCTTCGTGCTACAACAATTAATAGAAAAGCGAATAGTAGTAGGAGAAGAAACTCACGTAGCCTTTATCGACTTAAGAAAAGTTTACGACCTGGTACCTCAAAGTAAATTATGGGAAGCTTTAAATTCAATGAATATAAATCAATAACTCATAAATATCATAAAAAGATAATAAAGCTTATATAAAGAGCAGCAGCTAACTTTCAGAGCAGTTTCCACCAACAAAAAGACTGTGGCGAGACTGTACGCTATCTACTGCTTTTCAACGCGTTTTTGAGGTGTTTTTGCAAAATTGGAAAAGTTATGTGTTATTCTTACAAAAAAATCTATAAATGGCGTTACCCAGAACTTCCCTCGTCGACATTGTAACACTAAATAATTTTAAAAATCAAATTAAGTTAGGAGTAAAAATATCTTCGCGTTTCTAATAAATTAAAAAATAATCAAATAAAAAAAACGTCACCAGTGGTCAAATTCGAACTGCAGGTGGACCACGTATGCAGCCCCAACATTTTGTGAGATATTGCAATAAAAAATATAAATTGGTTTGAATTGTAGTTGATTTTAAACGGATTTGCTCAGTCTAAACTTCTCAATAAATAGAATTCGTCTCCTTTGCGAATTCTATTTAGCCCAAGTCGTCGCACACATGGTGCAATCATGTGTATATCGTAACGGTCATATTATATTCAAAATGCCGGTTCAACAGGTTACGAAGACTACATGTGTCATAACATGTACACGTCCCAACGAATGTATGGCAAAAACCATGCCAACCGTGAGGCAAAATATCAATAAGGAGCTAACCTCGCTTTTTAAGGAAGTTGAAATAGAATACTGGTTTAAAAGGATTAAAGTAAAAAAAGCAATTATTTTCTGATTGAGTAGTCCGGTTATAATACCCTCCACATGAATAAAACATTTAAAATAAATTTTGACAACTATATTTCTAAACGCTAAAATGAAATAGAGTAGAAAAGATTAAAATTTAATTTACCTACTGCAATCTATGTGATAAAACGGCACTTTCTAAAGTAAAAAATACTAAAGAACCTAGTCCTTTTCCACCTTTTTCACTGCCATAATTAAAATAATTTGCATCGAGTCACGTATGTTACTCAATTTGTAAGTTAAATGAATTCTATATCACCAACAATAACATTTATATGATAATTTATGTGTAATTTTTAAAGCAAAATTTGAAAATTATGTCAATATATTCCTACAACAAGTTTTAATTCTTCAACGATGGTCGCTTATTTTTGTAGCTCAAGTTTTGTGTTACATTGTGATTAGCATTGGGATTTAGTCGACGATAAGAAATACAAAACTCAGGTAAATTGTACCATAAAATGTTCAGCAGCATTAGCAGTAGTACTAGCTATTTATTCCTTTGTGTCTTTTTCTCGTTGTTTTTGAGTTAACATCAAGTGGAAGAATTTGTGTAAATATATCAGCAGAAGAACCGAGTTTAATGTAGCTTCAATCTGAACTCGAGCAAGTACGGAAATACTTTAGATATAAATTATCAAATATCTATGAATTTTTCCGAGAAAAAGTTCTCTATAAACATGCAACTGCGTAATATTAATTGCAAATTATAATTATATGCATGCACACAATGCATGATTCCGGTATGTTATCTTTGTTGCTAGAAAACAAACAACTAAAAATCTGGTGTGATACACTCACACAACTTCCTTTTACAGTGATCTTATAATTAGTCAAAAATTTCATTTTTAATTTTTAACCATTTGTTAAAAATTTTCAAAAATTACAAATTCTACAAAAACGGTACAAAATCGAGTGTTAGTTGAAGAGACAAATTTTCTCTAGAATTTTAAGGTGAATTCAAAAATGTAATAATATACCGGGTGTTTTATTTAAAATAGGAGTTAATAAAAAAAATAGAAAAAAAAACAAAAGAAACCCACTTTAGAAGTATTCAACTGGAAAATCACCTCTCTCACATCAATACACATTAAAAATGTAAGAAAAATGTAAAATTTAAACAAAATCGTTAGAGCCGTTTTTGAAAAAATCGAAAAAAACTGAAAAATCACAAGAGTAAACACCTACTTCCGGTTATGCGATTTTCTTCAAAAGCTTGCTGTCTCATCTACATAGTACACAAAACTTATATATGAAGTTTCAATGCCATACCTCTTTTCGTTTTTGAGATATTCTGTTCACAGACAGACAGACAGACACACAGACACACACACAGACAGACCAATGAAAAAAATATGTTTTTTGGGATCAGGGGACTCTAAAACGTGAAGATCTGTTGAAAACTCAATTTCGAATTTTTGGGGTGAATCCAATACTTCCTTTATAGTAGTAAAAGGAAGTAAAAAGTTGTCGTTATTAGGGTGCTGGAAATAACTTTTCCGGATTAAGTCGACAAAAAGGGCATAGTCCGGCAAAAACGTAAATTATTAATTTTTGGTTTAATCCCATCGGAGAAAGGACTTTAGAAATCACTTTTTCTACGACCACTACTAAAAGTAGGCCTTTTAGCACTAGCTTGTTTCACTAAAAATTACGTCTTTTCTATAGCACATGTTAAAGTGTGCTTTTATCAACTCAAAACAAAAGGTCAAGTTTCACTTTAACAGCAAGGGTAGATAAAGTAGCACTTTAACATCAAGGATAGATAAAGTAACTTTTGTTTAAATTAAATATGACAGCTTCGTATTATCGTAACAACCCAATCTAGCTAGTGACATTTTGAAATGTGATCGACTGTCTATATTTTCTTTTGAAATTGTTAAAATTCTTGCTATAGAAAAAAATATTGTATTATACACGACGATAAAGTTGTTTCTATCCACTCTTGAATCATTAAAGTCTCGACTTCGTCTCGACGTTAAACGATTCACTTGTGGATAGAATTTAACTTTATCGTCTTGTATAATAAATTACTATTTATAAATCAGCGTGTTAAAAGTGAAATCATCTGTTTACTTTAAGCACATGTCCTAAAAGTAAACAGCTGGTGTTGAATTTAGAATTTTAAACAGGAAGTGAAGTTATAAAGTTATTCCAGTTACTTCTTTCGTTAGAGGCAAAGTGCTTTTAAATAATTAAAGCATTATGCAATGAATAAAGTAAAATGTGTACTATTACTTTGATAACTAACTTTGACAGCTACCGACTGCAGAAACAGTCACCTGTGCCGTCACGGCCAACTCTTTACTGTGACATAATTTATAACTGTCATAACTGCAAAGCTTTGTTAATTCGAGATTTATGGATTAATAACAGTAAATTTAAGGCCGTAGAAAAAATATTCTGTGCAAACTCGTGCATAAACATCCACTTTTAGCTCTTGTTGCACAAATAGCTATATCCTACTTCTACCTAAAATTTATCAAACGTTGAAACGAACTTATAAATAGGTACCTAGAAACTTTAAAGACCTATAAAATATTAAGTTCATCTTTGAAATAAGCGTCGAAACGTCTTTGTGCTATCGTACTGAAATCTGAAATTGTTAATTTTTTAACCTGTTATGTTTTATATTTGTGTTGTTTACATCGTAATAATGAAAATATTATTAATAGTATGTAAAGTGTCTAAGCTCTAAATAATTTCTAGCTGTCTATTTTTAACTAACTATACGTATTTATTTCTATATTATTTAAATATCTGATTTTAGAATTCCTTCTTCTATTTAAATTCACATGCAATACACCCATTTTTACTATAAAATGAGCATGCCTAAATTTTGTGTGACTTCTTTAAAAAAATATAGATACCAGTTTGAAGTAATTTTCTGAAAATCCTTACTGAAGTTATTGCTTGGTATAGCAGGCTAGAAAGCAGAAGAACAGACTAATGTAATAATGTATTTTCGTTGATATTTAAAGCAGTAATCTAATCAGTATGAGATCGAAAACAATTATAAATTATAAGCTGCACATTTTTATTTAGAGTATTACATACAAACATATTTTAAATACATAAGTTCAATTTAAAAAAAATGTTTGTACTTGTCATTCTGACTAAAAATGTCACATTGACAATTAATTATTACAAATACAAACTGAAAAGTGATGGTTATGAACCGATGACATGAAAAAGACGTATTTACATAATATAAAATTAGTGTTTCCTCTTTTTTGTTCGCAATTGAGTGTCTTTTATAAACAACTCGATTATATATGTGAGCTACAAGTTAAGCTTTTACCACTTCTCAGATTTATAACTGTGTTCTGTTAGTGTATTGTATTTAACATTGTGCCTAGTACTAACTTAGTACAACAAAAATAATATCATAAACAAGTCGTGTAGAAACTTTTGAGATCTTCTATAAATCTAATCGCAATAGAACTGACGATATTACAGTGACTATATAATCACAGTGTGGCCATACAATTGTTGGCTGGTACTTTTGAATCCAATGTCAAAATCAGATTTTGCGAAAAACCATGGTGATGTAATAAAAAAATAGAATTTTTTTAACGGTGTAAGCGACGTTTGGTAACAAAAAATTACTAAAGTCAAAATAAAATTTGACAGTTCATTTGCTGAAGTGAAAGATTGTTATTCAAAATGACTGATCTCTCAAATACAATAAAATACCACAAAGCCGTTTAAATTTTGAAGAAATATGAGTCATACGGTGTCTTCAATTTATTACAATTAATGGAAATTGGAAAGTTCAAATCCAAAACACAAATGATATAGCATCTTCTCGGTAATTTAATATGCTTTATTAAAATCTAAATTATATTAGATAGGTACATGGGCTAAACCCCAATATAGCCCACTGGTGCTTAGGTGCATGCGCGTGATAATGTGATTCTCAGTTTGTCGGAGGTTCTACAAATGTTCAGACAATGGAGGCAAAACACGGGAGTCTCATGCCGGACCCAATCTTGACTGCCGTCAAGGTGCGATATTAAGTTAGCTGCAGTTGAAGATTTGTGTGCAGTGTTGAATCCAGGGGGTGACCCATCCGGACAGTACAGAATTCCCTCCCGGAAACATTACCATATCATATTCATATTTTTTTAATCTATAAAAGAACGGGTGAATTGCGTAGAAATAGGTAAAAATACCCCCCAGAAGTTTCATTTTCCCCCCCGGAGTAAACAGTCTGAATTCAACACTGTTTGTGTGTACTTAGTACAAAAATACCTGTGCATCACCGTAAAAAAGCAGTTAGTCCAATCGTCGTATATAATTGTGAATTTGAACTTCCCAATGAGTATATCTCTTATTTATAGCTTAAAATCCAGTTTCACCACTGGCATAACAGTTCCTTTATGTTCATATTCCGTAAATGTCAAAATGTACCAGTGGGCTATACTGGAGTTTTCTCGATACATGTTTTATAGGTGTAAGTACTGAATATTTTGAAGCACGATGAACAACAAAAAGAGATATAATTTAAAATAAGACAATTAGGATTCCTTGGAAATCTTTTCATCGTGTACCCTTGCTCTGAACGATTGGAGCAACCAAATGCGGAACAACATACCATTTTACGTCTTTTTTTGGGTGGGTTTGTCGTACACTAAAATGCTGTAAAGTGAAATTATGAACTACATAATTTATATATTATAGGTATCTGTCATTAAGTTTGGACTAACAAGATATAAGTAACTTATTTTTTCAGTAATTTCAAATTGATTTGTAGAATCATATGTTATTCAAGATAATATGCAATTGTACACCGCAATAATCTATTGAGCAGTTACTTACGATATTTAAGCAATATAAAACTTACAGGAAAATATTTATTTCTCTGTTAAATGTTCTAGTTTGTTTGATGTTAATACTAAATATCGTAACTAACTAATTGGCAAACTATAGTTTGGAAAACTCACGGCCACGGGAAAACTAATGGCGGATTGCATCACGTGATGCGTCGACTCAAACTTTTGACAAGTTATAAAATGCCAATGTCTTATTTTGACATTAGTAACTTTTTGAAACTAAACATTTTATACACTGTTAAAAATGACAATAACTTGGAATCCTTTTGCCTTCAACCAATAGAAAACATGACCATCGTATGGCCACACTGTGATTATATAGTCACTGTAGACGATATTGTTTGACAGCGCCCCCACAGTCTATGAGGCCAGCCATAATCCAACTGTTTGGTCTTTGGTTCTATAAATTATAGTAAGCCATCTATAAACGTTTGAGTTTTGTCAGATCCTACAACTATACTTCGTTTAAAGAACAGGTAAACAATTTAAATTACTGGGAGGGGCCTAGATTTCAGAAAGCGGTTTTACACGTTAGAAATGAAAGACTCAGAAGAATTCAAAAATTATTTAATTTCATATAAAATTGTCCAACACTCTTACCAATAGCAATATTTTTTTCAAATTTACCGCTCACTTAAAGGAGGGGCGCCTACTCAATCCGTTGGTTAAACGTAGTATAATACATACAGCCGTGGTTAATAAATTCGGGCTAACTGTTTTGGCTTAATTTCAGTTGTTTACATCTTATTTAGTAGATCGCTATAACTATGAAGTGTCATTACATTTTGTTTCTGTATCAGTCAATGTCAAATTCGAGGTTAGCAGGTTAGGTTATGTTTGTTATTTGACATATACTGACGCAAAACCTAACTTGCTAACCTCGAATGCGACTGTATGGCAAAGGTATCACTTATACTATGCAATAAAAGTGTCGCAGTTTTATTGTATGGTACTGTATGTATTATATTTGACGCATAACTAACCGTTTTGAGTTGTTAGAATGGTTGTTTAATATGTATAGTGTGATTAAAGAAGAAATACATCTAGTGACGTTTGATTTTTCTTTGCAAGTACATTTTTATGTGCCTATATATTTTGAGCTTTGAAGAATAACTGAGCTAAAAGAAGCAAGTGTATCAGTTCACGATATTGCTCATTATATAGGACGTAATTTGTTCACAGCAACTTTTGTGTTGGTGAAGGTTGACAGAAGAGTATGACTAACATCGACGACTTAGCTCTGGGCGTCCCAAAAGCACAACACTATGGGTTACGTATCGGACTCTTTTTCATGAATAAGAGCAATTGGCAACATATGGAAAGACCTCGCATTGATCGAAAAATATTCGGCTAGCGGCGTGTAATGCAAGATAACAGTGGGACAACGTATGAAAGGGAGTCGTTTTTAGGGATGATTCTCTTTTGTTTATGGTTTCATGATGGTCATAGAATGTTTAGAAGACCTCCAAGGGGTAATGCCGTGGGCACTGGCCGCCCATAAAAATAGGCCCTCTCTTGTAGTTATTTCAGAAACGTTAAATGCGTAGCATTGCGTGAGACAATGCTGGAACTAGCCTGTTAGTTTGCAAAGATGTTTGGCGCCTTTTCGGAAATTACCACAACTTTTAAGAGCTTAGATGTCGGTGTTGGATTGAGAATGAGCCCGTGTGAAAACTTTGCTGTTTGAATGTACCAGATGAGAGGATTTCCACACCACTTGGAACCAAGTGCAGCGTGGTCGGTTATTTTTAATTTTTAGGCTAAATAAGGGACAGAGCTCTGGTAAGCGTTTATTTCCTTTGTGGATTATTCATCTACTTATACTTTTTGTAAATCTTTGTTATGGAAAAGTTTTAAACAGCAAATTTCAAGGCTCTAATTGTGTGACACACCTGGCTTTCGTTTAGTTTCTTAAGAGTGTCATGAAAACTAGAAACTGTGCAAACAAACATTACACGTACCTCTGTAGAAATCTAACGATGTTTGCGACTGACTTTCTCAGTAATAGTACACAAATATTGCAAATCAATAAAAAATGCCAATTTTCCAAAATGGTCCTGTAAAGAAAACATTTACAAAATCGTCCTATAAAGACGTACTTTCAAGCCTAAAAATTGTATAGTAATGTATGATTTTCAGGACGTGCCTACAAAATATTTTACAAGCGTTTTTTGTTTTGGCAATAACACAAGGAAAACTAACTTGACAATTAGTTTGTTGAGAAACGCTGCCAGAAAACAAAAAATCATGACCCCGAAATACATTCTGTGGACTATTTCCCAAATGTCGGTCCATTTTGTATCGGTATGCAATGAATATGACATTTATACTGACGCACAATACTACGTGTAGTTTAAATGTGTGGTTGCCAGGGATACAAGTTATAAAAAACTGATAAAATTTCAAGGAGACATTTTGATTTTTTACTACAAGGTGCCCCAAAAAGAAGTGGTAACTCTTCCGAATTGTCTCAACAGATGTCGCTTTATCTAAAGTACAACGACCAAATACTTATAATTTTTAAATTAAGTGATACCAACTCAATTTAAAAATTATAAGTATTTGGTCGCTTTAGATAAAGCGACATCTGTTGAGACAATTCGGAAAAGTTACCACTCCTTTTTGGGGCACCTGGTACTATAAAAACACGTGATTGGTTAAATCATGGCATTTGATTGGATAATAAGAATTGCAGGAAATAGTCAAGGTGAAATTATTGCTAGATTTGTAAAACCAGGCCAACCAATAAAGCGACTAAGAATTAGTGGACGTGTAGAAGAAGAATACTATGATGTAATAGTAACTCAGAAATTCCTTCTCACCCAACAGCTCGAAGAGGGAGACCTAAGAAGATTAAAAGAGGTCGGTCTAACAGTGACGAAATTAGTTTTCCATATTACGCCAAATGAAAAATGTTTGAAAGATCTCAAAAAGCATCGAAAATTAAGATTGCGTAAAATGAAGCACGAATTTTAAAAGTTAGAAGTCAAAAACAGGCAATCAAAGGCAAAATAAGTTATTAAATATGACTGAGAAAAGAAATGTTACATGGATAGAAAATTAGGCTTTCAGTTACAGTCCATCTATAATCTATGCATAAGATTACTTTGGAATCAATGTCAGTGAAGTGTAGTAATTACCACTAACAATTATTGAAATTAGAGCTTCGAGGTATCTGTTGTAGCAACGGGAAAGTAAATTTGCAAACTTTTATGGAACCGCCAGAACCACTAAAAAGCCTTTTAAATGATCAATACCCTACATGAAACCAGTTTTGTAAAGCTACAAAAAACTACAACAGTGCATTTCAAATGACGTCTTTTGGAACGAACATAATTTCATAGTCATTTTATGCTCATATTCAAAATTCAAAGACAAGTTTTATCATTTAGCCGGTTCTTCATTGCCTTTGGCAAATGAAGAACCAAAATTCCTGCAAATTTATTTTATGGGAGATCATAATGCTCAGGTTAATTAAAAATGTAAAGTGGCTCCAAAACTTCGAGCTGATTTAATAAAAGATTTGCAAAGAATGTTGGCCGAACATACTTCTTACGTTCGTGACTTTAAAACTGCAATTGAAAGAAAAATTTTGCATTTTAGTGTTATGATTCGTGTAGATAAGAAACCACAAAGCGAACATCCAGGTTGTTTTAACACAAAATTTCGGAAATATTAAAGATTCAGGAGTGCCAACAAATGCTATGAAAGTTCTTTCGGAGAAATTGCTGCCGTATAATTCTCAATCAACACAAGGGAACCTCGTTGAAGAGTTGCATAGCTTTGCTAGCAACTGGGAGAACTTTAAACTCACAATTCGAGATTCTTATAATAACATCTCTTTTATACAAGAAGAAGAAAGGAAAGTAGAGGAAATAGAAGAAGTAGAAGATGAATGCAATGGTATTGGTAAATATGACTGCTGCAACGTCATCAGATCGAAAAAAGTAAGAAAACTGTGAAAGATGCAAAAATTGAGTCCTATTATGTTACTTGACCATCATATATTATATCATGTATCAAGACGCATTTCAGGCATTGGTAACAGTTTATCAATACCTTCTAATGCTTCCTATATCGCAGATAGCATGCGAACGATCCTTTTCAATATTGAAATACATTAAAAATCGTTTACGTAATTCCACGAATGTTGAAAAGTCTTTTATGCTTATGAACATTGAAAAAAATTTGCTAAAAAAAATAGATAATGAGGAAGTTATAAATAGGTTAGCTACGGCCAGTCCATTACTTTCAAGATCATTAATTTATTAATGGTTTTAGTTATTGTTACGTGTAGGTTACGCCGCCTTCTTAAATTCGAACTCGAATGGTATTCTCCCGCGCGTCGCGCGAATGGTTCGCACTTGACTGCCATAACCTCAATACGCTTTTATCTTGGAAATGCAGATTGTGGTTTTCGGCGCGTTCTTTCCGCTCGCAGCTTTTAAACAAGCAGTACGGTGGTTTTAGCAATTCAAAAGCTTTCGGGGATGTGTTAGTGAGGCTTTTGGTTAGTTTGGCGTATTTGGTAATATGCAAGCCTTCACGTTTTCGTGGCTTTGATGCCTCGAGCTCACGAGAGGAAGTTTTTTCTACGCTTTGTGCAGATTTTTTTTTGTAATTGCAACCACGACCTTTTCTATTTGCCGAATCGTCATCTGGGGTGAGTAATTAGACGAGCTAGGACCCCTTGTAGTTGTGTATTCTATCGTTGGACTTTTTTTTCTATTCACAGCAAGCAGTGCCAGGCATAAATAATGCCGGTCTAATTCGATAAGCCAGTGAAATCTGGGACCCTCTCGCCGCTTTGAATCAGGTGCGGCGCTCGAATGTTTTCCGTGCCTACTGCGACCGCTACAGCGTCTACCTAGGGCACCAGAAGGACCCGTCTGGGGGTTGCTTTCCCTCCTGCTTTGGCATCTCTGTCACGCTGTCACGATGCAGATTGCGCTGTAAGCTACGGCCGTACGTCTTTATTCGCCGAGAGCCGTAACTGCGTTTACGATGTCCTCCAAGACTGAGCTAGGAGGTCCTGCTAGCCAGGTGGCTTGTTAAACCGCCCTTGTAATGTGTGCAATCTATAGCATTGCTGTATTTTGTTGTAAGTCTGTAAGTATGTTGTAGTCTGTAATTAAGTAATGTAGAGCGATCCTGCTATTCTAACTGATGCAACGTACTGTGATAATTATGTATTTACTTGTACTGTGATTTTTGCAAGAAATTATATGATCTTTATGTCAGTATACAGGGTGAGTTTAGTTAAGGCTGATTACTTTATTTGGAGCTATCTTTCAGGAAGTATAATATAGTGTTTGGTATTGACTTTACAAATTCTCGTTAGAACACCGGGGTGCATTCGCCGTTATTTCAAAATTTGTTGGCGCTCTGTGCCTTTATTTAGTTATTGTTCTACAGTTTTATTCTTAAGAACTACACGCCTCCAATCGCTGGCGACCGGCTTTTGCACCTAAGTGTACCTAATTTTGTTTCTTTGAAAGATAGCCCAGTTATTTCAGTAATAATGAGCTAGCAGTCTTCATATGCAAAGATGTTTTTAAAATTTTCTGACTGTTGTTCATTTAATAGAATCTTACCTTTAATTTTAAAGTTTAATTATGTGTTTGTAAGTGTACTTTTTATTCGAAATAAATCTCGTTGTTGCCCATCCGCCGCTGCTTATAGTAGGCCGGGCTCCATAACTCAGGGGTTAAGCATTCTGCCTACTGATCTAAGGGTCGAGAGTTCGATCCCCGATTCCAGTGAGGTTTTTAAAAATAAAAAAATGCGGATAAAAATCTCTACAGAATTCCATCATTCGGAAGTGATGTAAAACCATGGGTCCCATGTTGCTACGATATGTAGCATGTTAAAGATCCCTTGCTAGGGTTGGAACTCCTTAGTCTCGGCAAAATTCTAAGTAGGACTAAGATACCTGGTACTCTGCATGCCTAGACATTGTACATGAGGTTGGCAAAAAGGGCATATGCAGGCCTAATTGCCTGACATCAGTCATCCCCACAACTGATACTACTACTACTACTGCTTATAGTAGGCCAAGATTTCGAAAACCGCGATATCAGTCTCAGTTCTCAAGGTGGTGGTTTGAAAAGAGTTTAAGACATGCACATAAGTTACGATTTACTTTAATATCATGTTAACGTTTCCTAGAGGAGAAGATGGATATTATATCAATATCCTTCATATTGCCAATTAGAGGAAAATCGTGTCAGCCATGGTTTTTTACGCATTTCATTTTATTATAAGGTCAGGTCAAACCACTCACCTTAATCTTTTTAATCAATATTGTGTAGATATGTATGCTAAAATGGAAACCGAGCGCCTGTTATTCATTCGAAACAAAAAAAAATGCGTGTAGATATGTATGTATAGTGACATTAAGTATAGTCACATAAATTATTCTCAAATATAGACACAGTATTTTGTAGGTGCTTCACAAAACGATTACAATTATTTTCATACATGTAAAGGCAAGCAGAAAAGAGTAGTATAATAACTCCAACTGGCTCACAAAGTAGCTTGCTGAAGTAACAAATACTACATGGTTAAAAAAACAGCCAGATGTTGGCGTAGAGGTGTTCTGCTTCACATTCCTTTCAGATGAAAGAGGTCCCTCCAAATGTTTATGGACAAAACTTGCGTTATTCACTAAATTGGTAAAAACAGATTTTAAGCTATTTTCTTTATTGAAAGTATTACTATAATTAGACAAAATATGATGTGTTGATTCCTTTAGTTTATGTACGTGATGTAACACATCCTCCATTCAATTCCTACAGTTTACTGTAAGGGTAATTAGCTCAAGTTTGTATACCAGTATTTGTTATGTTATAATTAAATTTTAATCAATTTAATTGCCCTATTTATTTAATTTGGATATTCAAAATTATTTTCTGCTAGCTCCTGTAGATACACTTGACTGAAAATTAGAGCGGATTCTTTTTATCTAGATTGCTTATCTGAAATTTGATGTTCCAATTTTAATTATGACAATACAAAACTTCTGTCAAATGGTACGTCAAACCAGTTTTTAAAAATTCAATTACAAATACTTCATTGTTACATTTGTCATACGACAATCTCAAATAGTAAGTACTTCCTTAATTAAAATTAATTCACTTTAATCTATATTTTCTTTCAGTTCTTATTTAATACCTAGATTCATTTACCTTTCATTAAACTTAGCACTCTCCTCTGCTGAAACCAATTCGTCTAACTCTGCAACTGATCGCACCACAACTGCTCCACTCAAAGCCACGGTGAAGGCCTCAACTGACAACCAAACTGCCAAAATGTGCAGAATCACGATCCAAATTAACACGGAAACCTAATTTGCCCCAGGAATCAGCATATACAGCTTCACCAAAGTACATATCCAAATAGACCTCAGCCGTAGTTGCTTTACTTTAATTAATATTCACTCCAAATTACTCATTTGAAGTCCGTTACAGCTTAGCACCAAGAATCCTGACCAGAGACAAGCCACCAGACATCACTTGACAATCACCACAAACATGCTCACTCTGTCAACGACTTCCATACGATCCTCTTCCCTTGTAAAGAGTTCCTTGTTATCCAGTTCAATCGATGCAAATGTAAAATGTAAGCTTACAATAAACTTAATTCAGTATTCCTTTCCATTTATATACTTTTGTAGATTATAACTGTTTTAGTTTGGTATTCTCACCACATTCTTTATCTTCCTCCATATAGTCTGCATACCTTCTATTCTTTTAACATTTTATATTTTATTCTTTGTACACCACACCAATTTTATTTAAAAATATTAACCCTTCTATTCACCAAACATGTTTTTAAAAACTTTTAAAGGGGTTTATTTATTAATTTCCAATTACAAAATTCTGTTACATGCTTTTCGTTTCAAAATTTTCTATATCAATAAAAACATCTCCTTAGCGATCTAGCATATTTTTTTGGTCATCAATTTCCACTTTCATTTTAGATATTAAATTAAGTTAGAATCCTGCTGTTTCTCAATCAGCTTCATTTAATTAAATTATAAATTCTATTTCCTTTCTATTCTAAATGTATCTTAATAATTTTTAATATCCATTTCACATTTAAATTCATCCCCATTATTTTCAATTACTGTTTTCTTTTAATCTTATTAATCTGATTTTTAGTCCGCTGTACCAATATCATAACATTACATTAGTTTTCACGAGTGTAGAACCTTTATCATATAACACACACGATGTCTTTTGATTGGTCAAATTACAGATAGAATCGATATATAAACTTGATTGTACTTTTACAAAACTACCATTCTTCTGTTTAGAGAATAAATACACTGTTGTTTGCGTTCCAGCAAGCAACTTGGTTTTGTTGTTTTAAAACCATTTAAAAAAGATTCGTCTGATTTGCATTTACACATTCGAGATCTCCTACGTTGTCGTACGGTCCCGTATGTTTGATTCTATTCATATTTTTATTGTTTTTAGTGTCTGTTTCGAGGACAGACACCTTGTAATACATTTGTTCAATACGCTCCCAAATATAATGGCTTAAAATATTCTGCAATGCTGTTGATGAATTTTCTATACGACAGACTATGGAGGTAGTATTAACAAAATAATTATGTAACTTCTCTGGTATAATAGTATCACATGCTTAATACATGGCGGCAAACATCATCAATTGATTATATTCACCTAAAATATGCTATGTCTATAGATGGACATACTGGAGACGTATATCAAATGGTTATTCTTCCGTAATCTTTTACTGAAAGTCCAAGGATGCACTATGCACATCATAAAATAAAAGTCAATCTAATTACGATCATATCTAGCTGTGTGACATGCCAATCTGTGTATTGGGTTGCTCAAAAACAATAAAAACTACATTATTTATTAATTGAATAATATGGCAAGTAAAACACTCAAAATAATAACACGTAATGGTTAGACAATCGAAAACTATTGCTTATTAAGATATTAATATACACATATCAGATTTAGCAGGATTTAATTTAGTCCAGGCAATGGGTAGATTTACCACGCAAAAGGTCGTAACCAAATGAAATTTTGTGAAATCGTAAAATTTACTATCCTGATCATAACTCTAAGTTTTCGACCTTGGGCGAAGACCGCTCGCACCGCCATCTTGGATAGAAAGCTACCAAAATTAGTTTTTTGGAAATATCTCCGTTACTATTGGTCCTACGAAAAAAAGCAAAGTTATGAATTGAAGAGCATAAAATTGTACATAAAATATGTTCTATACATTTTTATCGTCAGACCAATAGTTTTTCAGATACAGCGCGCCAAACGGAAGCGAGTAATGGTAATGTAGCGGTGGAGCAGACGTGTACAAAATATAATGCAGAAAACTGTGCAAATGCATTTGATAATAATGTATATTTATGTGGAAATTACTTTGCACGTATCACTTAGATCACATTTAAGCAGACAGATGCAGAAAAAAACGCTTCACGGCTACATTACCATTACTTTCTTGCGTTTGGCGCGCTGTATCTTGAAAATTATTGGTCTAACAGAAAAATGAATACAACATATTTTATGTACAATTTTATGCTCTTCAATTTATTGTTTCGCTTTTTTTGGTAGGACCAATAGAAACGAAGATATTTGCAAAAAACTGATTTTGACGGCCATCTCTTGAAGATGGCGGTGCGAGCGGTCTTCGCACAAGGTCGAAAACTTAGGGTTATAATCAGGACAGTAAATTTTACGATCCTACCAAATTTAATTTGGTTATGACCTTTTGCGTGGTAGACCCCTTATTTTCGCTCCATTGCTTGGACTAATTCGAAACATGTTGTATGATGTAGCAAATTGTGCAAATATTGTAACAAATCCTGATGATACAAAAACATTCTCACAATTCGACCTATTTTTATCAGTCTATCAACTTATCCTAATTCTGGTCTATAAAAAGATAGAATAAGTATTCCATTCATTCATATTTAAAACTAACAATTGTTAATATCATCAAATTATCTTGTAATAAACGAATAAATAAATAATTGCTCAACTGAAAATGATTATTACTAAATGTAATTCATTATTTGCATTAGCATGAGACACTTAGATTTCTTGATTTTAAATGAATATTGTAAAAATATTCTTGGCTGTATAACGTTTTTAAGCAATAAAACTAATCTCGTTACGAGTGTAGTGAGAGATTATTTACTACGAATACTGGTATCAGTCTGCATGATATTGACTCGATATTTAAATAGCAATTGATCGTTTGAACATTCTGGGACAGAGATATTGAGGCAACTTGAGTTTTAAAAAAAGGGTTAACGTTTATAGTTGACTACAACGCAACTTGTATGTAATTTCACCACACAGCAACAATATATATGCCAAAATCTTCTAAATCTAACACATTAGGCCAACTTCTTGCCAATCTATAACTCTGGAATAAAACATTTGACAATTTTCAAAGTACAAATGGTCTTCAATTATTTACATCCCTTGCTATTTTCATTAATGATTCAACCATCGCCTGATCCATTTGGTGTACCATAGAATAAAACATACTATTTTCATTTTTTAGCAACACATACGGGTGATCAAATTCCACTATTGCGCCAGCATCCAAGACTAGAATTTTATCCGAATCCATAACGGTGTTAAGGCGATGAGCTATGGTTAGAACTGTACAATCAGCAAATTTTCTCCTTATAGCACCTTGAATAAGAGTGTCCGTTTGAGGATCTACATTGGCAGTAGCTTCGTCCAAAATGAGAATTCTATTTTTCCGCATAATGGCACGAGCTAAACAAAACAGCTGTCTCTGACCTACACTAAAGTTGGAGCCTCCTTCGCACATTTGGTCGTGTAATCCCGATGGCAACGCGGCTACCACATTTTTAAGCTCGACTTCCTCAAGAACGTGCCATAAGTCCTCGTCGGAATGTTCGTCGAACGGGTCTAAATTTTTTCTGAGCGTTCCAGAAAACAACACTGGTTCCTGA
Source organism: Agriotes lineatus (assembly GCA_940337035.1). Lineage (NCBI taxonomy): Eukaryota > Metazoa > Arthropoda > Insecta > Coleoptera > Elateridae > Agriotes > Agriotes lineatus. The sequence continues at coordinate 3,839,910 of OW679195.1, forward strand.
GTAATTATAGAGATTTTCGAACGAAGAGAATGCAGAGGAATTTTTGTTATATCCATATCATCAATTACAATTGTTCCCTCAGTTCGAGTCAGTTGAAATAGCACATAAGTAAGAGACGACTTTCCAGCTCCAGTTCGTCCTACAATTCCTATTTTTTCTCTTGACTTAATACTGAAGTTTAGATCTTTTAATACATAGGGATCATCGGGTGAATATCTTAATGATACAGAGTGAAATTCAATGTTTCCTTCCTTGGGCCAATTTGTAGGGGAAATAGTTTCCGTTAAATTGATTTCGGGCTCAATGTCTATATACTCCACGATTCTTTCAACTGAAGTCATTTGATTTTCCAGTTCGCCCCACTGTCTCATACCCCATTGGAACAGACCAGTCAAACTAATGGCTTGAGTGACGGCCAACCCTACGTTGCCTCCATATTGTTCTAGAAACGGTTATATTTAAACAACGATAAGTGGAAAAAAAATTGCATACCGTTCTTCATAACCAAAAAGCTGAAAGTAACTGTTGCTATGTACACACAGCATATTAAGTCGAGCCAAAATCCAAATGCCCTTGTACATATAAGGTATAAGTGCCAAGTGGCACTGTGAAAATCTTGATGATTATCAAATTCTCGTTGCAGCATTTCCTGCGCCTCAAATGCTCGTATGGTCGTTAATCCATGTAGGGAAACATTCAAATGTCCAAAAACAGGGCTACGAGCTAAAATGTTTCTCTTGGTAAACCTGCAAACTCTTCTCAATAGAAATACTTACTTATCCCTTCCAAGCGTTTCACACTTCGGCTAGTTGATAAATATAAAATCCTTATATAATAAAATAATATAAATATCACTGCAGTTTCTATCAACAGCCATGGGTTTACAATTGCTACTAATATACTAACTGCAAAGACGGTCAGTGCAATCTGTATACGAAAAGAATATATTAGCTATTCTCTTTTCAAAGAAAAACAAACCTGAAGGCAGTCGATGAAAATTATTGGTAGAACCTCATCAATTGCGCCTGTATCTTTGGAAAATCTATTTAAAATTCTACCAGAAGAATTCGTATTAAAAAAGCTCATGGGGGCCTGAATTACGTTTGAAAGCATATCGTCATGTAACTTTGTCGAAGCTTTCATAGCATATTTAAGGGAAGAGAAAGACCGAAACAGTGTTACTGCTACCATAACAACTGTGATACAGGAATAAATATAAATACAGGCGTTTGTAGACAAGCTCCAATAATTTTCTGAGGTTTGTGTTCTGTTTTGTTCTTTAGCTTGTTCCAGGTTAACCCTTAAATAAAAACCTGTTGATAAATAAAGCACCAGTAATTAAACGAGACAGTTCTTACCAGTAAGTAAGAAAATAATCTGCAGCACTTGCTGATAGTTGCGTTAGAACGAATATGGAAAGAATTCCTACAGCCACCAAGCACGAGCCTCCAGATCTAAAATACGCAGCATAAACGTTGCTTGAAACATCACCAGAGCATATTTGCTCTTTAATTTCGGTTGGTGCTTCATTTCTTATAATTTTAGCATCTGCAATTGCTTCTTCTTTTATTTTTTCACCATCTTCCGTCGCAGCATCGCTTTTGAGCTCACCAAATTGCCTTGTATATTTTATGCCCGATTCTATTAACTGCAGATGCGTACCTTTTATTGTAATTCTACCATCTTCAATTAGATATATATAATCAACTCCTTGCAGATACTGAAGTTGGTGAGTTACTAGAACTGTACATTTGTATTTTAAATATTTTAATATACATTCTTCAAATATCTGCTTTCCTACATGGGCATCAACTGCAGAAAGTGGATCGTCTAAGACGTATATGTCGGCGTCCCTATATATTGCTCTTGCCAGACTTACTCTTGCTCTCTGCCCTCCGCTTAGAGTCAGTCCTCTTTCACCAATTAGCATTAGATCTCCATGTGGGAAAATACGAAAATCTCGTTCTAAAGCACATACTCTGACCACTTCTTGATATTTTTCTCGGTCCATTGGTTGGCCGAAAAGTATATTTTGTCTGACAGTTCCAGAAAATACCCAAGGCTCTTGAGGGGCATAGGAAATTGTACCTCCTAGTTGAAAACTTCCCGTTTTCAGTGGCAACTCTTTTAAAATTACGTGTAGCAAGCTAGTTTTTCCACTCCCTACTGGCCCAACGATGGCTACAGTTTGATTTGGTTCAATGTGGAAATTAATATCGCTTAAAGTTTCTGACGGGGCTGAAGCCCATTGTGCTGATGCATTTCTCAATAGGATGCCTATGTCCTTATTGGTGGTGATGTTGGGTTGATCAGATTGTTCAATTAGCTGATCTTCATCGCTCTTTTTTTCTTTGGAGCTTGAATGCACACTATTATAATATTTCGCTTTTTCTTTGCCAGCATCGGTTTCCTCATGCAGAAGAAAGGTTCGACATCTGGAGATTGATATTCTTATTTCGGCAACGTCTATTATGCCTCCAGGAAAATGCACAGTCATCGCCTGTCGTAAAATATTGTAAAAAGAGGTAACAATGAAAACATATTCAGCTTTTAGGGAATCGCCAACTAACACAGATGTCAATATGGTCAAGAAGATTGCAGTTCTTGTGGTAAATCCTGTGAAGGCTATTGTCAAGCCTTTTATGTAAGCTGCTCGTCGGATGCTCCCGATTTCTAATCTGGAAAGATTTAAAATTAATTACTGGGTGGAAACACTTTGATGATAAATTAAGGCAAGTTCACCTATATGTAGTTGAATTGTTATTTGATGTGAAATGTCATTGTACAATTGTATAAGCATTTCCGTAAAATAATTACCGCCTAAAACACACGTTAAAATAGGATTTCGGAAAACGCGAAAAAGGAATTAATTATAAAATATGCAAAATACTAAGGCTTTTAGAAGAAGGGAGATGTGGGATAACGAAACTAGCAATAAATAGAAATGGACATAGGAAATAGGCGGCAAAGACTAGAATGATAGATATGAAAGTGTCTATGGAAAATATAATTATAGAATCAAAGTCGAAACAAGCAAGCAATCGGAAAAATTGCAAGAGATTATAAATCTGGGGCCCTATTATCTGCAAATAATATGCGAAGAATGTGCAATAATGAGTTTGGTAACGAAAGCAAGCAGATACAATTTAGACATTTTGCCACTACAAGAAACGCACTTAAAGGGAACAACTATTTCCAAAGTGGACAGTTATATAATTTTACTAACAGAAGCGAAGAAAGATATCAAGGCATTAGTAACGAATTTTGAAGCAATATCTAATAGATTAGGAGCACTGAAAAACATTTGACATTCAGGCATCGTGCTATGTGAAACTTCCTTTTGCACTATATAGATTAATAACGAACACCAAAAATAGAACAATTCACATCCTCCTAACTCGTACACACGTTGTTCTGCACCAGTCTCCATAACCTCAGTGGTTTTTTTCAGATAGGTCCGTATTATCTTCACTTTGTTCAATGGCAGTGTCAACTTCCATTGCATTTTCATCGCACAAACAGTGGATGTTGTTTACAGCTTCAAACTTTTTCGCATGTTCAACTATTATACTATATCTGCTGTAGCGTCACCTATATTTTCTTTTGGAGCTTCATCTACAATTTTTGAGGAAACTTCATCCACCGTTTCTAGTGGAGCTTCATCTATAGTCTCAGCTGGAGTTTTATCTATAGTTTCTGCGGAAGCTTTATATATAGTTTCTGCTGGAGCTTCTTCTACAGTTTTTATTAGAGATTCATCTACAGTTTCTGAGGGAACATCATCCACTATTTCTAGTGGAGCTTCATCTATAGTTTTTGTTGGAAATTAATACAGTTTCTGAGGGAACTTCATAAACTGTTTCTAATGGAGCTTTATCTATATTTTCTGCGGAAGCTTTATATATAGTTTCTGCTGGAGCTTCTTCTACAGTTTTTATTGGAGCTTCATCTACAGTTTCTGAGGGAACATCATCCACTGCTTTTAGTGGAACTTCAGCTATAGTTTTTGCTGGAGCTTCATCTACAGTTTCTGCTGGAGCTTCATCTATATTTTCTCTTGGAGATTCGTTTACAGTTTGTGGGGGAACTTCATCTACTGTTTCTAGTGGAGCTTCATCTATAGTTTCTCTGGAAGCTTTATCTATAATAATCTGCTAGAGCTTTATCTATAGTTTCTGCTGGAGCTTCATCTATAGTTTTTGCTGGAGTTGCATCCAGTTTTTCTCCTGGAACTTCATCTATTGTTTCTGATAGAGCGCCAATTATTGTTTTTTCTGGAACTGCACCTATTGCTTCTAATGCAGCTTTATTTATTGTATATAATGTAGCTGGCATCTCACTTGCACTTTCAGTCTCTGCAGAAACCGCCACAACGTCTGCATTTTCTACTAAAACTGACACGTCATCTGTATTTTCAGCGGAATCTTCAACTTTCTCATCTGTTTGCTGTTCTATTATTAATTTTTCCTGTACCTCACCTTCATTAATAGTAGTAGGATCATTGACCTTTGCAGGATCCGTTTACATTTTCCACACTGTCGACTTCCATAGCTAAATTTTCGTCTCTCTTACCGGTTTGAAGTTTGACCTTTGAATAGTACTCTTATTTCACCATTTTTTCCGCGTCATTTTTGGAATTTCAACAGATACTTCTGTATTAGATGATTTTCCCATTTTCATCATAATTATTGTCATCCTTGATTTCGCCGACATTTTTGTCCTGCTTTTTGCTTTCAGAAACAGGATCGTCAACTTTTTTGATCTTCTTATCTTTATCCACTTTATTTAATCTCCTCATTTTCTTAGTTGTGTCCTTTGGTTTGGTTTCGGATTATTTCTTTTCATATTTCTCTAGCACTATAACTTCAACGCTTAGCTAAGAAGTGGAGGGCTCTTCCGGGCGTCTAGCTAAGTCCAGTACGTACAGTACAGCATGCTGAGAAGAGAAGCCGGGTAGCGCAGTTGGAAAAGCGCTAGGTTTGAATTAAGCAAGTCCTCGGTTCAAATCCCGCGGGGTTCGGAATGTTTCCGCAGCCTTGGCGATTGAAAACGGGTCGCTGAGACCATTCGCAGTTGGGAACCAAATTAACTATCCTCTACTGAGAACCACGGATCTAAGCGATAGAGTAACAAAGTCGACACATCGCCAAGACAGACACCTCACACAATGGTTGCTGCGCAAGCACAAAAGGCGCGCTCCAATTTTGTAACCCGAATCCGGGGGAAGTTGAGCATTGCACCGCCAGACGCACCAGCCTCTACATCGCAGAGTAAACTGAGGTTATCGACAATACATATATATGTGTGATGGATTATGTATCTTAAATTCAAATGTAAACACAAACATAACTATAGGGAACATAATGCGCCAACTAAATAATTTCATGAACGTCTAGGTGTAACATTTGATAAAAACACAAACAAAGAACTGACAATTATGATAGCAGATACAAACGTGAAGTAGGTAACTACAGGCCAACAGAATGAGCACGACATAATCAACTACAACGGACTAAGATTGATACTCTTCGATCTTCGCTATCGAATAAAAATAACGAAGAAATGCATGAAAAACTAATGTGTCTTACAATGGAGCTGATGCAGACTCTAACAGTTTTCTGGCGATATCCAAATTAAAATTAATAAAGCAAAAAAAGGACACAGAATACAGTAAATCAGAACCAAAAACAAAACATAATATGAACGAATTTTCGAAAAATGAAATAGCACGACAATACAGAAAAAACATTAACAAAGATTTTGATTAAGGTAAATAAACAGAATGGCCAAGAAAAGTGAGACAAAATAAGGAAAAATATAAAATGGGGGACAGAAACAACCCTAACAAGAAGTAGAAAGCAGCTGAGAAAAGAATGGATGGACAGTACACGGAGAAGAAATAAGAAAAAAAAAAGAACATAGGGAAATATATCTGAAAACAGAAAACTACCACAAAGTTTGTAAAGTGCTGTCCTTAGAACTTTCCTCGCAAGTGGAAGTTTTGAAACCTACAATTTTGAAAATATCAAAGAAATAATGTTTTAAGGTGTTTACCCTGTATGTGTGGTTCCAAAATATTCCTATTTTCGTCAAGGGCAAAAACCTGACCAATGTGCAAAAGTGTATACTAAAGGTAAACAAAGACAAGTGGAAGCAATATTTGAAGTGCTACTGAACGAAGAAGCACCACAAAAGACCATAAATAAAAAGAAGAAGAAGAAAACAGCAACGAAGTAAATATGATATAAGAAAATGCAACTAAAGAAAAAATTCATACCACAATAAAGAAGCTCAGGATAGAATAAACTCACAGCAGAAGTATAAACAACGAAGCAGTGGAATATGTAAATGAGTATATATACCTTGGACAATGTCTCAAAGACGGAAAACAGAATCAAACGGCCGAAATAAAGAAAAGAAAGAAAATGGCATGGGCTGAATTTGGCAAACTCCACTACATCTTTAAGAACAAAAAACTACCAGTATATCAAAAAGTAAAGGTGTTCAACCAGTGTATATTACCGGTAATCAGATACGGGGCAGAAACCTAGGTACTCACTAAGAACATCAGGAAACAGCTCGAAGTAACTCAAAGACGTATGGAAAGAATTATTTTGGATATTACAATAAAAGGGAGAAAAACAATCAACTGGATAAGACAAAAGACAAAAATTGCAGATGTAGCAACGATCACAACAGAAAAGAAGCTGAGATGGGCTGGTCACGTAGCAAGGGTGCCAGAAACAAGATGGACAAAAAGCGTAATAAATTAGAGACCTTGGGACGGTAGAAGGAGTATTGGAAGACCGATGATGCGATGGAAAGATGACATCAAATATATTGCAGGTACAAACTGGATAAACAAAGTACAAGACAGGACTAAGTGGGAGAACCTTGGGGAAACCTATATTCAAAGATGGACTAATGAAGGTTGATAGAGAGAGAGACAGAGAGACTATATACTCTATAGCAACATGGCGCGCGTGTGAGGAGGTGCAGTCGATCGCTCGCTGTATTATTATGTATTATAGCCAAACTACTTTCAACAAAATAGTATAGAGTGACAAATCGAGTTATTTACGAGTTTGTAATTATGACTGTGATTGTGTTAGTCACCATTTGCCAGAAAATAAAAAGATTGGAGCATCATCAGTGAATAAAAACAATTATGAACCTTAAGTACGACACGCGCTCCACGAGCAAGAAAAATTAAAGCGGAGATACTCCCAAAACAAGTGCCCAGGAAGTAGACAAATTAGATCTCCTACTACAGCAGCCCGCTACTACTCAAAATATGATAGCTGAAATTAATGGCAAAATAGACAGTATGTCTACGCAACTTAATGAACTTGGCCAGCAATCAAAGAAACATGACGAAAAAATACAACTACATGAAGATAAGATAGACCGCTTAGAGCAGTATTCAAGGCGCAACAATATCCGCATCTTTGGAATCGCAGAAAGTACCGACACATTAGTTATTGAGCTTATTCAAAACCATTTAAATATAAATATTTAACTGGAGGATTTAGACAGAACGCATCGTGTTGGTATCGCTAACAATAAGAATCCCAGGCCGATAATAGTAAAATTTTTATCGTATCGCAAACGAGCAGAGGTATTTAAAGCGAAAAAAGCACTTAAAGGTACTGGCTTTATAATTGTAGAAGATCGGAAAGAAATGCTACTTGAGGCGAAATACAATATGATCCTAAAAGAGTGTGGACAACGGATGGGCGAATCTCTTTGATAGATAACGGAAAAAAGATACATTATCAAAACGTCTCCAACAAATAAGTGAGTGATTAGTTCAATTTTTCTATTTTACAAACTTTAATTATTTTATGGCTTTACTTTACTACTATAAAAATATATTTATGTTTCGTTCATATACTCATTATAAAAGCAATGACCGTGTATTTGTATTTATATTTATTTCTCCCTGATTGTTATTATCAGCACTATCATTTTTTTTCTTGAACCTGGTAGTTTCTACTTAGCAGCTAGAGATTAGTTCTTACTTTTACAAATGTAAATTACCTTATAATTATAACTTTTGCTATAAAAGAATGAATCTTTCGTCCATGCTCTTCACAATAGCAAATGGTTGTGCAAAAAAAACCCTCTGCTTATTGTAATTATTCTACTTATATAATGTTTCTTTATTTATTAAAATTTTTGTTAACACTGGTGCTTAGTATGTACATTGCAGTGGGCAATCGGTGAACCAAAAGTGGAAAAAATAGCGTATATACCTCGGGACTAAAGTGCCTAAATCTCTTGAGTGGTGCATTTTAGTCCTTCATGATATAATATACTATTACTGCATTTCTAATTTGATGTGGAGCGATTTCTTGTGAAACTGTACTGATTCTATTTCTAAGTTCGTCCAAGTTCAAAATTTCTACAGCATTATACACTTTTGACTTAAGGTATCCCCAGTAAAAATAGTGAAGTGGCGTCAAATCGGGTGACCGTGCCGGCCACCTTACTGGTCCTCCACGACCTATCCAATGGCGTCCAAAAGTAGTAGTCAGATATTCTCTTACTTCACGGGAATAATGCGCTGGGGCGCCATAATGTTGGAAGGTAATTTGCCCTAAGTTCAACTCTGTAATTGCTGGTATGACTCTTTCCCGTAATAGTTCTAAATAGGTAGTGCCTGTTAAGTTTCCATCTAAGAAAAAAGGACCGATAATGTGATTTCCAATTATACCTGCCCAAGTGTTAACTTTCATTGGATATTGAGTTCTTGTTGCGTTAAATAAATGATGGTTCTCTCTTGCCCAGTACCTACAAATCTGTGAATATACCTCACCATTACAGGAGAATGTAGCCTCATCCGTAAAACAAATTTTATTTAAAAAGTCTTCATCGTTATTTATTTTTTTCAACAAATTGTTCGTGTCTCGAAAAAACATGCACCATGGCTTACAGAAAATTTAAATTTTATGAGGAAGCTCAGAAATAAAGCTCTCCAAAGGTTTCGAAGTAGTAAATTTAATACGCATTGGAGTTATTATAAATCACTACGTAATTTAGTTACAAATGCCGTACTCCGAGAGAAAAAGGCGTACATGGAATTTGCAATTAATAATAATAGACATAGAAAAAAACAAACAAATTTCATCAATTATCTAAACTAGGATTAGGTCATAAAAAAAGACAGAAACTCTACCAGTTAACTTACAAAATGTAAATAAAACGATTTTTTTTATAAATTCCTCTCAGTCACTTAGCAGTACGAACAACGATTTACTAAAATTTTACTCCATCAACAAATTAGAGTCAGTTACAGAAATTTTTGATTTTACTATGACAGATGAAAATACAATAATAAAAATAATAAAATCATTAAAATCAAATGCATGTGGACATGATGAAATTTCTTTGGAATTAATTATAGCAGCGTGCCCTAAAATCTTGCCTCCTTTAACTCATTTATTTAATTTCTGTATAGAACACGCTGTATTCCCAGATGTGTGGAAAACCTCAATGGTGCATCCATTTCCAAAAATATCGGCTCCAAAAGAATTTAAAGATTTAAGATCCGTTAACATTCGTCCTGTGCTTTCTAAAATATTTGAAAAAAAAATAAATAACCAAATCCGAGTTTATCTTCAAAAGTTGGAATTATTTCCAAATTTACAATCTGGTTTTAGTTCGGGTTACAGCTGTGAAACAGCACTTCTAAAAATTACAGATGGTATTTTAACTTCTTTCGATAAGGATGAATTCACTGTATTAGTGCTTGTAGATTTCTCTAAAGCTTTTGATACTATCGATCACCGAATCTTGCCATCAGTTTTTGCATTTCATAGTCTTTAGCGGAAATTCTAATAAAGAAGAAGATGTACATACAGCTGCTAAATTATTGTTATTTGGAAAAACCTCTAATCAAAGACTCCGTGGGGAGATGATGTGCATTTTAAATATAAAAATTAATAACACCAAAATTGAAGTTACAGAAACTGCAAGTAATTTAGGTCTAACATTTGTTATTAACTTTCGATTTAAAGATCATGTTAAGGGTTGTATTCAAAAATCCTTCTCAAATATAAGATACATATATGGTATTAGAAATCTTATTAGCTATAAATCTAAAATACTTTTATGCGATTCACTCGTACTTTCACACTTTAACTTTTGTGATTCGGTATATGGTCCCTGCATTTCAAAGGAATGTTCTAGAAAGATTCAGGTGGTGCAGAACGCGTGCTTGCGAGTGATTTTTGGTAAAAGAAGAACTGAGCATATTAGTTGTACGCTGAAATTAATACCATGGCAAACACCTCCATATTTGTACAACAAAATCGTATTCAGGACGGATATTCATAATATTAACATCCGTAGAAAAGATTTGATTTCTAAACCACGCCATAAACTAGTTATGTTTCAAAGGTCTTTTACATATAACATTTCAAAACTGTATAACTCCATCCCATATGAATATAAACTTCTTTCCTTTTCAATTTAAAAATATACGGTACCCCCCCCCCCCCCCCCCCACCCAAGAAAAGCGCCCTTCCGTGCTTTCCAAGAATACTTCGATACTCAGCATCACTCCGTTTCGGTAATACAATGGAATGCTATGAACCAGTCATTTATCAAAAAAAAAAAAAAAAAAAAAACAAAACAAAATGTTGTTTGCCGACGACCATAGCTCAAAAGTTGATGTTGCCTTCATTTTCGGAAGACCTATCGTATGAAAACGATCCAAGACTTCAGGATGGTTCCTGGCGACCGGAATCGTGTACACATACGAACATACATCCCCCGCACAGCACGTTTAGGCACCCGCCAATACGGGGGATTGATCTAGTGGGCTGGGATCTTCACCAAAAGATCCGCACCGCCGAGACGAAGATTTGATATAGTGGGTTCATTAATCGGTTGGCTCGAATTTTAGAGATATTTGACTCAGAGTGGTTTTCCATATGAGGGAATTTCAATACTTCGTACACTTCGTGTCGAAGTAAAAGCAATATATCAAAATTTATAATAGAGCGATATCCATAGATTTGCAAACATTTGAAAACTCGGCATTGACAGTAGTTCAATAGTTGTTTAAATTAATAACTTGCAATTTTAATAGCAACTTAACTATTACATAAAAATTATTATGTAATGGTTATTATACAATTATTATTTATAATAGTGTTGGGTTAAGTGTAAGAGCAGCGGGTGGCTCAAGGGACACTTGCTGAACTTCGCCCATTGAATTCATAGCTCTTTTTTCTTTTCAAGTAATTGTTAATTTTTAATCTGTGTGGCCAATAAAGACAAATTTATTATTTATTATTATTATTATTATTATACCACTGCATGCAGGTGATTTTACATTTGCCGAGCATTTAGAATGGAACCGCGTCCGTATCCCTCTGTAGCTAGCTGGAGGCACTTTTGGTTTCATCACTTGTAAAGTCATTTTAGATTGCAACAGAGTGGTATAAATCGAGGAGGAACAATACTTAATAAGGGCCACCAGTGTCTGGAGTACGCCGATAATATTGTGCTGACAGCAAACGGCGAAAAAGAGCTAAAGAACATTATATATGGGATTAAAAATAAGAAACGAAAACAATACAAGCAAAGAAGGAATAACACCGTATAAACAGAAATCGGTAATTCTATATACAGAATAAATTAAAGGAAAAGCTAATGTTTGAGGAAACAAATAACTAGATATCGTGAGTCTTAATAAATAGAAAATGCGGTGTAAAATAAATCTGAGATACTAAGATCAAAGGACTTATCATTGAAGACATCAATAAGACTCTACAAAGCAGTAATAAGACCAACTTTACTATATGGAAGTCAAATCTAGGTATTCAATAGAAAAATTCAAAACAAAATAAAAACATAGGAAAGGAAAACTACGCAGAATGTATAGAGGGAAAAGATCGAGGGTGGGAAATACGCCTTGTTACATTATAAATTGCCGATATTGAATCGAAACATGCACTCGTACTAACTCAGTGGAAGGACGTAGGTAACTTAACTTCAAAACTAATAGATCTAAATTTATCGGGGCGCCAAATGATTCAGGCCCATGTTCCTTTGTTCATTTGAGCGAACGCACCATTAAATTTCTCAAAGGTAACAACACGCAATATAATCAATGAAACCCACAGTTCGAAAAATCGTACAATGATTCAATTAAGTAAAGATCCACAATAGGGAGGAATAAAATTGATTTGTAATTACTGGCATCAACAATAAGCAATAATATATCACATAATTAATACTATATTACATAATTAATTATCACAATTTTAATAATTCCAACCTGAGGCAGTGTGCGTGGAAACTCAGCCCTTGCTGAGTAAATATATGCTAATTTCCAAACTAGATTAATTTAAATTTTATCATAGTAAAAGCAGTTAATTTTGAAGCAAACCGTATACTGAATGAATGCTATTACGTTACTGCGTTCCACACTTAGTGATTTAATTGCATATCTGCATGGTAGTCTTAACACACTATAATATGCTAAGATCGCTTTTCCCAGCCAACAAACTTGATATGGGCGATATTTAGAAGGAACAAACGTAAAGTGGTGTGACCATCCACTCAGCTAGTTTTTGGCATACGAGGCGACCTTATCTATTCCTGAATTAACCCACTCAGCTCTGAGCTGGCACTAAATCTACACACACATAAAAATACAATTTGATAAAAACAGTGAAGCCGTTAGCAGTGAATCGATTGCATATAAATTTAGGCGGATTAAATAAACATAAAGCCGTCAGGCTCAAACTCCAAACTGAACATAATCTGCACATGCAGCACGAGGTAGAGGCGACGTTAATTCCAGCTGCTTCTGCCGGCACGAAAGGTGGATACGGTAGGCTACTTGGGAAATGCTTGTTCCACTCGTAAGCTGCGAGCCAGCCGTTTATTCTGAAGACATCCCACTCTAAACGAGCAGCTGAACATACACTCCGAATTAGCAAATTAATCACCAAAGAGTAAAATGCCTTACTAGAAAAATCTGCCACAATATTCACAAAAACATGTGCTCGCTCAACGATTTATATCTGCATGGTTTCGGGTCGAAATATGCCTTGATCGATTGTCCTGCATTGACCAGCAATCCAAAAAGCTCAACACTTCATCTCAGGAAGCTTTAAACCGGCCGATGGCCAAAGATTCGACACACACAGACACGAACGTCAAAAACGCCTTTTCATGAAATTTCTGCAGGACAGGAAATGATCTAGAGATCCTGTATATAGTTTACTAAGAGTTGGGCAAACAGCCTGATTTAACATACATTTTTTATCCAAATTAGATATTTGTCATATGTCAAACAAAGAGGTTATGGGAACCAATCTTACTAATAACTTGCTTTTGATGGAAGAGTTTTCAAAGCATTGATCGTTCTTAGGATCTCTAGAACCGACTATTAGGAATATACGGCCAATTTAGTTAAAATTTAGATTTGCATGTGTGAAACTATCGGTCGTAACAAAATATGTAATAAAGGCACTTTTATCACACATGCCTTGTAAAAAGTGATCCAAACCAATCAAAATGTATCATGCTGTTTGCCCAACTCTTAGTAACCTATATACAGGGACTCTAAAATGATCCAAATTATATCGCCATCTAGCGACGAATTATTATTGCACTTGGCGGAAAGATTGCAGTTTGTAGGGAACTGTATTAAGCAGAAGACTGCATTCGACAACATATACGGTTACAGCAAAACCAGTTGCCTATTCGCTCGACGTTCATCTGCCCGTGGAAATTGCTAAATGATGAACTGGACAATAAATTAGTCTCATGGAAACCAAATCTAGGTATTCAATGGAAAAATTCAAAACAAATAAAAACACAGGAAAGGAAAACTGCGCAGAATTTATAGAGGGCAAAAACCGATGGTGGGAAATACGCATAAACAATGGCAGTTATGAACTGTGTAATAAACCAACAGTAAGCTTATTAACGAAATCAATATCGTTACAGGGACTAGGTCATCGAGAGCGTATAGACAGGACAAGAGCAGTCAAAGAGGTAGTATGAGAAGTAGCGGAAAATAAAAGGAAGAAATAAATGTCAAAGAGAAAGTCAATGTGGGCAGTAGTACTGCATGACATAGAGAAAAACAAACAGAGAACTGTAGCAAAAAAGCAAAAGAAACATAGAAGACCGGAGAAAAATCACAAGGCAGTAGGCTTATATGGCCTGGACTAAGTCTATATAGTATATAAAACGGACGGCACAGTTCTTTAAGTGACTATACGTATAACAGATAATTAAGAATGAATAAATGAGAGATTTAGAATAAAACATATAAAGTACATTAATTAGAACTAAATTGAATCAGTATTTCAATTGGTTTTTAAGAATAATTCCTTTGTTCCAAAATACTATTTGTCAGCATATACAGCTATATATATATCTGGAAAGATATATATCCGTCCTGTAAATAAACTACTTAATAAACACAATTTTACTATATATGAATTACGTACAATAATAATTATTGATGGCAGCACTTAATGTTATGTTTATGGATATACAATAGGCGAATTGCACCAAAAAACGACTAAGTTGAAAATAAAAAGTAGGATGCAGGAATGTAGTTAAACACGTTCATCATGTGGTGTAAGAATTATTACCGATAACCCAAATCCAGTTGGAATAAGAGAATGCGAAACTCAATTAATGAATAATTCATTAAAATGCTATCAAGCCGATTCAAGGTAACAAGCAGCATTAGCAATAAAGGGGAATACCCTGATTCACAGTAGGCCAAATTCCGTTCAAATAATGTGGGTTGTAAGCAATCAGGGTTAACGGTTGCAATTACATTTATTTTAGTATTTTAAAATTATTGAAACTACAACGAAATGGGTACCTGCATTCGTTAAATATGGATCAACAGCTCTCACGTGATGTATTTCCAAAACAAATTGTGAAATTGGATCAATAAATTATTGATTAAAATTCAGTTCTTTCCGCTAGGATCGCTAAACAACATTAACAATACAGGGGAATGCCCTGATCGGTTCACCTTCTGTATATGGTGACGTAGGAAATCAAATCGGGTGACCGTATTTGCATTTATTATAGATTCTCTTCAACTAGGTATTTGCTACTAGGAAGACGTATTATATGCAATCGATTATATTTATATTAAATTTACAATGCAGTGGACTAATAATTGTTGTTAACAGTGTGGTTCGTTGTATATAACCAACGATTCCCCTATAAAACTATGTGCTTATTAAACAATTTTATTTACTATCAATATGATATTGTTCATTTTCGTCATAGATACAAAATGTAAATTTTTTAATTTTAAATTTTATACTCTTTTAGTAATACGCTAGTAAATAAAATATTACATGCGCTACTAGAGATATTCATGTTTTTTACCTTCGGTTGACTTACAGGGAAAAACATAAATATATATCTAGTTAACTGTGATGGTATTTTATGTAATTCGTAGCGTATTCTACACACACATTGTTAACGTACCAGCAATAGTAACGAACACATTTTTGACGTTAAGTTACTTGTTATAATGAGAATAATAACTTTCCATTACCAATAATTTGTGTATCATTCAAAGCAAATATTGTGTTGTGTGCCCAACCATAGTGTAATGCACGACATGACTTTTACAATTCCAAAGCTAACTAGACCACAAATTCAAATGAACATCCCTTACTAAGGTGCCAGATAAGGTCAGCATTAAATATATTTCTCAGAAAAATGCGGTGGTAGAACTAGCGTATAAAACAATTGTATTTCACGAACACTTAATCACTTCTCGTAGATGCATGGACCCATCTGGATAATGCATTATAGACCATGGTCTAGGCCAGGGAAATGAAAGAGGGAACAGACTTGTTGAGTTCAGCCAGGAAGAAAGGTATACAGGGTCAAACATCTACTTTAAACAAGAAGATTATACACTTGGAAGTCATACTCAGAAACCAGTGCGATTTTATTTTAGTTGAAAAATATTTCACAAAGTGATTATGATTTTCCATATAAATATGATATATGCAGATAAATAAGATCACAGGGCAGCTCCCAGTACCGAATTAAAATATTGAATCTACGATATTTAAATGTCGAAATACGAGACGAATTCAATATTAATCCCGCGTTCAAACACTTGCTTAACACACACATACACAGAGCTCAAGGTACATCGGAAATACACATTAATTAATGATACACACATATATCGCTACGTTCGGCATAAACAAGATAATTGCAATATCGTAAGTTCTCTAAGCAATTTACGTCAATGCATTTTGAATTGTGGCAATACTTATTGAAATGAAAGTTTGTGGCTTATCTGTATAATTCAGCGTCCCGCGATTGTGAAGTCCAAGAGCCAACGTCTCAACGGCCCAATCCATCAATTCCATATATAAATTCATGTACGAGAAAGCAAACAATCAGGAAATACTACAATCCTTTAGGTATAAATATCACAATCTTCCATACAACAAATACTAAAAGTCCATATATGCGAAAACACTAAAATTCAATCATTACGAACATATTATAAACCATATTAAAAGTCTTGTACAGTAAAACGCAATTTGCTTCTATGCCCGGGATTCGCTCAAAACACTTACTTCTGTTGTGGATCGTCTTAATGTTCCAATCCAGAGGACGTTTTTGGCTTATTGAAAACCGTCTAGAATAGAATTAAAAAGCATAAAGTAAAAGTGCCAATACATGCCCTTATGAAATAACTCATCAAAAACTGCAATTCTCATCTACATCCACCAACACGGTGTTCTTTCCAAATCTCACCACTAACCAACGACATTAGGAGAAGACTAGAGAGAACAGTAACCATCAATTTTCAAAATTCTTTTTTAAAGAGAGACACTAGTCCGCGAAGACTGCAAACTGTTGGTTATTAGTTCGTCTCGGTTCACTTAGTAACCAAAACATGTGACCAAACGACCGTGCCAACGCTAACAGCAACCAAATGCACAACTTCCAGAAGCAGATTATGCAATACGGTGATATCGGGTTTGAATTACCAAATAGATTCACGCAAGTGTTACAATAGCCACCGCCTAGTGAGCTCAAATGCCAGCGAGTAACCTTCAACATGTCAAATAAACGTCCAAGTCATCAAGTAAGTAACCAGCTTGCAGAGCAAAGTAATCAACATACGTCGTTCAGAGGGCGCTGTCAGAACCAAAAAACATAACATAATACAAGTTCAAATGAAAAGTACATCTACAATTCTCAGCATAACCTATATCCCTTAAATTTGCATAGCCAATAATTACCCTTTAAGGGAAACTACTCTGAATTTAGATCGCTTGGGCTAATTTTAGTAAATAATGCTAATAGCAGAGGCTAACGTCGAAATGGCCGTAAAAAGTAGGTACTCGAAAGATTAAGTAAGGATACTAATATTGCATGCACCATAAAGAGGAGAATCCACTTTATTTTAACTATAAACTCACCTATGATTGCGCAATCCCGAGGTTTGTTGAAGGATATTAGAATTCAAGACCATACCTTGCAGCAACAATATCTCAAATGAAAGTTCTCACTTGACACACTGAATGTTGCGTTGGTTATATATCTCTGCTATTGTATAGGTACCTCAAAACATGCATAATAGCGTAGTATTTGTTAATTTCTGACTGTTATTAAAAGCGTTCTTATACAACTTTAAATTATAGTAACTAACCTTCTTATTATTGCCATAACTTTTGAAAATGGCTTCTCCCAAGTATACATCTTAATGATCTGAATTCCAGAGATAATTTCGTTCATTAGTCGAATCCTCTCATCTGTTTTAAGTGCAGTCTGCAAACGAAATTCAGAAGTCTTCTTTCCCATATACACTGTAATCATAATTTCACGTCAGCTTTCTATCCTGCAAACAATGAATGTATTACTTTGTAGTGGAATAAACAGCGCCAGAAACACGACTCCAGTTGTTGCAGTAAAACCTACGAGCCCGTACAAAATTCCAACTATAATAATAGTCTCAATAGGACAGATCCAAAGATTATGGGCTTGGAGCACACATCGGTCACATCTGTTGACATCGTTTGAAAGTAAATTTACCATCTGCCCAACTGTAGTCCCTCCTAAGACGCTTTTGCTCAGACGCAGCGACTTTCTGTAGATCAGCGAGCACAACGCTACTCGCAATTTCATTCCAAAATTCTGTATCCTCATCATGTAATGGTGGCCCATGAGTACATTGAGGAAGGACGCTGCTACAATTAACCCAGCGTAAAGGTAAGCTCCTTTTTCACTGATGTCGTTGTCAGTTTGGGTATAATAAGATATTAATTGGGCCAGAGCTAGTGTTTGTATGATTCTAAAAATATATATAAAAATATGTGTTTTAATGTATTAGAAAAACCTTACTTGAGCACGATTTCTAAAAATGTTAACATAAGACCCAGCAACATAAACTCCCACCCAAAAACCCTTGCAATGGCCATCCACAGCGATGGGTGTCGATGAAGCATCTGCTCTTTTTTCCACGATTTTTCCAATTCGTTTCCTAACTTGTTAGAAGCGTGATCTTCTAGATGTTCTGGTATGTCGTTTTCTTCTAGTTCTCTTCGAAAGCCTTTTATAAACGTGGGGAATGTGTATCTAAATACAAGTAAAAATATATATTAATTTTGAAAAATTTAGGGGATTGCTTAAACTTCAAACAAAAAACTATTAAGCTAAAAAACAATAAAAATACTTACCCGAATGTTACAACTGATAGAGGATTTGCTTTTTTTCTAGGGTTTGGAGCTCTGTTGCGTTTTTGCATAGTTTCCATTGTTACTATTTTTTCTTAATTTACCTACAATTATACGAGAAAATTTTGACTTTAGCTGTAACGCTCAAGACAGAAACATTAGATTTTATAGGATTTAAGGAATGGTATATTTATTTGCATATTTTGTTTCATGCACACTTGTATTAGAGAACGCTGGTCTTGGTTGAAGGGGTGTAGGTGATGATTAAGCAGAAGTTACAGCCTCTTCCATTCAAATGTATTAGAGGGACAGCTGAAGGCAAGATTAGAGGTAGTTATGAACTAGGAAAAAGGTACGTAAGAAAAGAGACACGATCTAGTAATACTCTGAGCACCATTTAAGAAGGAGATACATTTAATCCATGCCAGCAGGCAGAAGAAAGTATCACGCTGAGTACATCCTAACAAGACAAAGATTAATAAACCAAATTAGGGACAGAGTAAGTTATCTAGCCGCAGCCATAAATAGCGACAATGGTAATGGTAATGACGAAAAAACTTTAAATTAAAAAAAATACAAAAAGAAAATCACCTGGCAGGTACACAGGTGGGTTAAAAGACGATAACAACAAGACAAGCTGTGGATAAAAGTAAACTAAGAAGTAGCATTAACCGAAGTAGAACAAGAAAACGACGAAATTACGTGAAAAAAGAAGAAGACCTGCAGAAATATACAACATAAAGGAATAAAAGAAATAGAGAAGGCAAGAAAGCTCAGGTAAACTCTGTAGTAGAGACATTTGAAGATATAAATAAGAATATCACAGAGGGAATAATGAAGGAAGCATATGAAAACGTAAGAAATCTGCTCACAATATAAAACGAAAACGGAGACTTATTAATGGAACACGTAAGATACAGCTACTTCGTGTAAAATATACATCGAAAATCTATATGAAGAAGTTGATGATATGAATTTCCCGATAGAAAGAAACTCAATACTAATAAAAGTATTTGACAAAGCAGTAGAAGACTTGAGAGAAAGGAAGGTCCCCGAAATAGACGAAATTCAAGCTGAAATGATCAAGTGTGTCAGTGAACAGACTACAGAATGTCTTAGAACTAATAGCGAATATCTATGAATGAGGGGAAAAGCCTTCACATTTCACGAAAAACATAATGATACCAATACCAAAAAAGGACAACACAAAGTTCGAAGAAAACCCAATTTGAAAATTCAGAAAAAATGGGAACAAGGAAAGCGATATTAGTACTAAGGCTAGTATTAGAAAAAAGAATTAGCAAAGATAAACAAACATACATTGCTTTCATAGATATTGATAAAGCATTTAATAATATAGACTGGCATAAAACGTTCCAGATACTAAGGCAACTGAAATATCATCATTTTAGAAACATATAAGAACAACTTTATTCATAACCTCTATAAAGAACGAATACCAGTAATTAAATGCGAACCAAGTCAAAC